>JAJGRX010001205.1:1200000-1869559 GCA_025461125.1 Carex kokanica | reverse complement strand
GTGCAAATAACACTACGAAAAGGAAATAGGAAACAGAGAGAAGTTCGCCTAAATTTCACAATTCCACAAGCCGAAGAACGCTTAGTACCTTATCGGGTTCATCTCGGATCCGTTTTCCACTAGCGGATCCTTCTCCAGTTCCCTGATCAAGGCTCAGAGCCAAGGGAAAAGGAGGCGGCGCGCCTCCGCCGCCGGAACCAGCTGTGGACGCGTCTCCATGGATTCCGTACGACAGAAACTGCTCGAAGAAATCGTCGTCCGGCGGTGGTTGCGGCGGAGGCTGGTGGTGGTTCGCCATGGCCGTGTCAGCTCACAGCGCATCGAAAGGAGAGACTGAGGAAGGCACGAGGTGTCTCTCTTCACTTCACTTTACTTGGTTCTCGTACTATACTGCTCCTAGACTGGAAAACTAGATAGTAGAGATCCTAGTACAGTGCCTCTGTGGCTCTGTGCAGTGAGAGAGATGAGAGGTTGGAATGGGTGCAAGAGGGAGCTTTAAAAAAGGAAAGAAGGGTACCAGAATTTGATAAAATAGACCTGTTCTACGAGTGCACATCAGTCAATTTATATGATTTGGTGGTGTGGGCCCGGGTACAAGTCTTTGTAGGTCTTCTAGATGGAATAAACGGAGTCTGTGCTCTAATTTATCTGGAAAGAAAGAGAAGAATCCGAAAGCTCGGGTCTATTGTCCTTCTTTTCGGGTTTTGTTTTCTTATGTTGTGTACGTTTCTGAGTTAATTAATGCTTTAATTAGAATAATTTACTGGGTTGCGTGTACGGTGCGAACTTGGGATTAGCGTGGTTAATGAAGGGGATAAGAGGTATGTAATTATAAGTTAATTAGGTAAAGAAGTAAAGTAGAAGAGCGTAACTGCGCAAGTATAATTGGCAATTGTTTCCGTCCCTCCATCGAATTTTTTTTATAAATCATAATTAAAAATAAGAATTTTATGAAACCAACATGCATTATTTTTATTTTTTTACAAAAATCATAACAACTGAAATGCCATTTCGGTCCGAATCTTTTTTTTTCGGACCGACATAGCAATTCAGTTCGAGATGGTTTCATAGCTTTTTCAGAAAAATAGATGTAGTCTTCGGTGTAACACCCATGGACCGAGGTGCTATTTCGGTCCAATGTTTTTTTAGTCCGGACTGAAATGGTATTTCAGTCCGAACCATTTTTTTTTTAGGGTTTACTTATAAATTGTGTAGAAAGGTTAGAAAAACATATTTGCTTAGAAAGAAGAAAGAAGAGAAGAGAGAAGAGGTTGTTTTGGGTTTTAAAATAAAAATTAGTGAGACTGAAATGTCATTTCGGTCCAGAGAGATTTTTGATTTTTCTGTGACTGCTGGTATGAAAACCTGTAAAACCACTTCAGGTTGAATTGTCATTTCGATCCGGAAAAAAAAAAATTCAGACCGAAATAACATTTCAGTTCTTATAATTTTTGTAAAAAAAAAAAATAATCATATTGGTTTCATAAAATTCTTTTTTCTAATTATTGTTTATAAAAAAAATTTCCCTCATCTATTGTCTCTGCTTGACTGGAGAGCGTTTTTCTCTGGCAAAAGACTGAAACGGTGAAGAGCAAAAATTGCTTTTGTTACTTTTTTGGACTTTCAGGCAAAGTCATAAAATAAAGTCGATTATTGGTACTGAACATAAAAAGATTTTCCTTTTTTTGTTATTAAAGAAACTTAAGAAAGTTGTCCCCTTTCCCACTTGTTTTAAGCGGTGTTTAAATTTCACTTTTAGCTGGGAAACAAAATGAAAGTAGTATTTTAGAACTAAAAAAAATATGTTTTAAGGAGTGGTTAGATTACGAAATTTTCTTGATGAAATTGAAGAAATTGCATGATACCGGTCGGATTGCACGGTCCCGACGCTCCTTCTACCAATAGGCCTCACCGTTCCAACCACAGAACCTGATATTATTTTGGAACGCTTCATTATGTCCTTAAAACATGCAGGACCTTCAACAAGATTGACACGTTAGACCTTACCGTTCCTACCATGCACACAACCTAATTGTATTTGGGACTAGGGCTGTCAACGAGCTGGGTCCTAACTCAGCTTGTTAATTCTGGACCGAACTCTTACCGAGCGAGTTGAATCTAGGACATTCAAACTAAAATCTCAGCTTCAAATCGTGACGAGCCAGCTCGAGCTATCTCACGAGCTGACAAGCTGGATATTGTTTTAAGAAGAAAATAAATTATTCAAAATTTTGGACCGAGCTAGACAATATAAAATGTACACAAATTCACAAATTGATGCCTAACCGAGCTAATTCGCGCGCTGCGAGCAAGCTAGACCCCAGCTTGAACTCGTCAATTCTGAACTGAGTTAGTGACGAGCTGGCTCATTAATAGCTCTGTCCAGTAACGAGTGAGCTGTTAACGAGCAAGTCAGATACGAGTCACAATCGAGCTACGAGCTTTTTTGCCACCCCTATTTGGGACGCTTCAATATATCTTTAAACCATCTAGGACCTTCAACAAGACAGAAAAAAGACCCGGTGAATGACGTGTAAATTAACTCCCACACTATAGATTGACACGTTTTTGTATTTTGATCATAACTTCTTTATATAGCTTCAATAATGACAATTTAAAGTTATGTGAAAAATATACAAAATAATATACAACTTTAGGTCATGTTTGATTGTGGGGTAAAATTAATGAGAATTAAATTGTTTACTCATATTTTAAATCTTGTTTGGTAGTTTAAATTATAGATTAAATCAATCCACTTGAAGGAGTAAGACGTTGGAAAATGTGTCTCTGCTTATAATAGTGAGTCATACAAGCAGAGTAATATATAGAGTAAGTTAATTTACCTAGAGAAATGGAGTAAGTTACTTCAGATTAACTCATCTCTTATTCCATATTACTTCTTATTTGGCTACTTAAGTGTGGAGTAAGGAGTTTACTCAACTTCTTACTTCACAACCAAACATAACCTTAATTTTTGGTAACCTTTAAGGGTATGTTTAATTTGATTAAGAATATACTATTTTTGGGATTAGACTATTCGAAATAGTCTATTCGATGTTTGGTTGGGTTAGAATAGCTAAAATAGTGAATCCAAACTTTTTGTCTTATTAGAATAGACTATTCCTAACTTTTTTGAAATTTGGCTATTTTAATAAAACAAACAATAGCTATTCTTTATTTAGCTATTCTAACTATTTTTGTTTTACAACCAAAAGTACTCTAAAGAAAAAAACTTTAATGTTTGGAGTTTTTCTATAATTTCATCTTGGTAAAAAGACATGTCAAGATATTTAATCTGTTTAGGGGAGAGTGACTAAGGTCAAAGTGGTAGTTCCTAGCCCCTGGTGCTACCAAGTCGTTTTCGGATTTTCAAAGTCCAAACGGTCGATCCGAACCGTTCAAGTTGTTCTCCATATTGAAATCTGCTTGGAGACCAAATTTTACATTTTTTGGAATTTTTTTACTATTTATTAAGCCACTTTGAAAATTGCTGATCCGGATGAACAGTAAAAACAGTGCAACCAAATTCTGGACCATGTGATCAGCAATTTTCAAAGTGGCTTAATAAATAGTAAAAAAATTCCAAAAAATGTAAAATTTGGTCTCCAAGCAGATTTCAATATGGAGAACAACTTGAACGGTTTGGATCGACCATTTGAACTTTGAAAATCCGAAAACGACTTGGTAGCACCGGGAGCTAGGAACTATCACTTTGACCTTAGTCACTCTCCTGTTTAGGGTTTATGTGTCATTAATGAGTTAGTGTGATTATGTTTAACCAATTTAGGGAGATAAATGTAAATCGCATTATGGTATTTTGAACTATGTTTTGTGGGTCTCTGATAGGTTATTATTAGTATTTTGAGTGTATAAAAGATAGTTAAAGTAGTATTAATGTTTAAATAATTGTTGGATAATAAAGTAAGGCTATATGAAAAACAAACTCATAATAAATTTTTGAGTTACTACGATTATATATGTTAAGTTTATATTTTTTTTTTGTCGTCTGTGAGTTGAGTTTACTTCTATATATATAAGTGGTTGTTAGTTCAACTTTGTTCGTCTCTTTGTGCATCTTCTTAATCGAACGATGTCATCAATCATCATTGCATAATTTTTATCATAAGTTTTGACAAATAATAAGATAAATTGGAAATTTGCTTGTGAAAATTGAACTCCTTGATTTGTCATATGTTAAATTAGTGGTTAGTGCATTACTTAATCAGACCAATAGCAATTATGATCTTAATCTTGATAGCTTATCCTTATCCGAGCACCTTAATTACCTGAAATAAGTAGCGTGTGAAAACCTCGTACCGGTGATTGTTACAAAGAGAATGCGGTCAAATCCTTAAGATGATGATGAAGCTAGCTCGCGATCCGAACATTAATGAAGAGTATTAATTAGTGCTAATGATTTGGAGGCTGGATTACATGAGGTCGACGTACTGAATAAATGGTTATAATCAATCTCGTTTATTAATCCAGAGGAAAAAAGCATTCCCGTTCGTATAAAAAAAAAAAACACGATGTGATCTGACACTACACGGCACAATACGGTCATGTGTTTTAATTTGTGGGTTACGATCTTTGCTTGAAAATATAACACGGTACGGCAGAACATGTGAATCGGTCTGATTTCGACACGACACATAATATAACAAGTTATGGTATTTTGTCAGGTAACATGATCAAAATTAACTAAACTTAATAATTCAAATTTCAGACAGAAAAATTTTGTTACACAAATTTTATTAGAAGATTGTTATTTTATTTTATAATTTTTTAATAATTTTTCCACATCTTTTTTGACGTTCTTTCTAATTATTATTTTCTTCCTTAAACAAACTTACAATTCAACATGTCATGACTATTTGTGTGTCATGATTAATTTTTATAATTTTAATCACGATACATTACAATACGTAAACACTTAACTTCATCACGGTACAACATGATACATAACTCTAGTCATGATACAACACGAATTTATATTTCTAGCTCGTTCCTCAACAATTATATATGTTGAGTAGAACTAGAGTATCAAGTCTCTTTGTGAACTTAACTCTAAAACCTATCGGATTGATTCCAAACGACGAATCTGAACTATTGAAACCCATCTACCTTACGAGTGATGTGTCTACACGTGAAAATTTTAAACTTTTGAATTAATTTAGTATAAAGTCAAGCAGTCAAAATTAGAAGATTTATAAATTAATTTTAATGCATTTATTTTTGAACATTTTTTTACCACTCTATTTTTTTATTCATTTTTGAAAATTTGAAGTTCGAAAAAATAATTAAAAGTGATTATTTATGCATTGTCACAGTATGACGGTGTGACCATACTTAACATGAACATTTGCGTAATATAACTATTATTTATCATTTTAATCATGAGACGTTACTAGGGGGTGTAAAGGGAGCGGATAATATTAATACCAAATTCATATTCACATTTCAATGAGCGGATACGAATACGGATACAGATAGTAAACGGATGTCAAAATTCAAAAGCAAATCCACCTTAAACGGATACGGATACGGAGCGGATAATCTACGAATACGGAGACAAAACGAATAATTGTCGAATAATTGAGTCAGACGAGCGTTTTAAAATACAAATACTAATTAACAAAATTAAGAAAAAACAAATAAAAACAAATAAAAAAAAACTATTTAATTTTCTCTATGTATTCAAATGGATACCCCAAACAATTCTCACTAAAGATTTTTTATAAAGAGATTCAAAGAAACTGGTTATAACCGGTAATAACCGGATCGGATTTCAAAGAACTCACGTGATGGCCTGATGCCACTGGATCGTAAATCCCATTGAATTTTACTTTACCCAATTTGTTTCGGATATAACCGGATATCCGATCCGTTTTCAAATGAACAAATTTATTCGTATCCGGATCCGGATCCTGTTCATCCTATGTTAAAATTATCCGAATTCGAATCCAAAATTATCCGAATCCGTTTAATTCGGATAGAGATCTTGTTCGGATTCGGAGCGGATTATCCACATCCGTTTTCAGCCCTAGACGTTACATTTTTTTTCTTTACTGATTGTAGTTCCACATATTTTTGTATCATCTCACACTTTTTTAGACTCTCCCCAAAAATCAATAAAAAATAGAATGGACAATATCGTACTACTTTGTGCTTTCGTTATTTCAATCGAAACTTTGACAAGGACAATTTATGTCTTCGAAACTAGTACAATATGTCACAAAATATTATATATGATTTATGACATTTACAAGCTGTAACGATTCATTTATAAAAATATGTAGAAAGTCACCAATAATAAACAAACGGGTCAACCAAGCACATAGCTCCGAATTTTTTATTTATATCCAAAAAATAAATCAAATTACAAAAAATACCCATGTTATCTTGAAAATTCGAAAAATACCCAAACCGGAAATTTTTTTTCCGGATTTGGCCTCTAAACCCGGAAAATTTTTTTCCGGAAATTGAACTCCAAAACCGGAAAAATTTTTTCCGGTTTTAACATTTCTTTTTTTTTTTTTTCCAAAACCGGAAATTTTTTTTCCGGTTTTAACATTTTTTTTTTTTTTTAGAGATTCCGGATAAAAAAATTTAACTTAACAAATTTTTTTTTTTTTTTAGAGATTCCGGAAATTTTTTTCCCCAACTAAATAAATTTTTTTTTTAAGAGAAAAATAGCTAAAATACTGAAATCTAACGCTACAAAATCGAATTGTTTTTTTAAATATTTGTTTCATTAATTTAAAAAAATTTCAAAATGGTGTAGAATAATTTAGAAATTATTAAAAACGCTAAAATACTGAAATCTAACACTAAAAAATCGAATTGTTTTTTACTACGAATAGGGCCGATATTGTGCTAAAATACGGTAAATTTACTAAAATACGATAAATTACGCTAAATTACGTATAAATGGGGCTTATTTTGTGGCATCTTTCATAAATCATAAAAAATAGTAAAAAAAATTCCAAAAATAATAAAATTTGGTGTTCTAAAAGTTTATTACATAACTAATTTACTGAGCTACGTAGATTGAATAATAGAAATGAAAATCTTAATCGGAAACTTCAACTGAAGTTTTGAGGCTCTTCTATTTGTTTTTTGGCGATTCTGAATTTGGAAAACTGGCAAAGCTAGTCCGGACGCATGCGCATTTTCGCAAGCTTTCCGAAAAGTGGTCATTTGCTGAAATCGGACACTCGAACGCCGTTTTATGACCGTTTGAAGTTTCGTCGTCGTTTTTCGCCTTCTCAGTGAAGATATTATCCCTATTCGTACGTAATTTAGCGTACTTTACCGTATTCTAGCATAATTCTACATAATTATTGTAATTTAGTATAATTCAGCATAAATCAAGTAATTTGGCTTGGTTTAGTATAAATATGCTAATTATATATAAAAAAATGTAATCTAGCAAATATTTAAAAAAACAATTCGATTTTTTAGTGTTAGATTTCAGTATTTTAGCTATTTTGATAATTTCTAAATTATTCTACACCATTTTGAAATTTTTTAAATTAATGAAACAAATATTTAAAAAAACAATTCGATTTTGTAGCGTTAGATTTCAGTATTTTAGCTATTTTTCTCTTAAAAAAAAAATTTATTTAGTTGGGAAAAAAAATTTCCGGAATCTCTAAAAAAAAAAAAAAAAAAAAAAAAAAAAACTAAGTTAAATCCGGAAAAATTTTTTCCAGAAACTCTAAAAAAAAAAAAAAAAAAAATGTTAAAACCGGAAAATTTTTTTCCGGAAACTCTAAAAAAAAAAAAAAAAAAAAATGTTAAAACCGGAAATTTTTTTTCCGGTTTTGGAGTTCAATTTCCGGAAAATTTTTTTCCGGGTTTAGAGGCCAAATCCGGAAAAAATTTTTCCGGTTTGGGTATTTTTTGTAATTTGATTTATTTTTTGGATATAAATAAAAAATTCGGCACATAGCTTTTTGTGTCATAAATTTGTACTAATAACTTATTTTATTTTTCAATAATTATATCGAGTTATTTATAACTTTAGCGGAACAAAAATTATTTTTTGTATAAGTTTTATTTTATTTTAACTGTGTCCATCTTGTTTAGTATGTCCCTAGCCTAGAAAAAATAAAAGGAAAATTTTCAAATTCCATCCACACCAAATTCTTTTCCATTACATTTTAATTCACACAAAATCTACTAAAATTTGTAAAAAAAAAAAGTACCGTAGTATTTACAAAATTAACACAATTTCCCTAAAGGCGAGTTATATATTATTTCTTTAAGATGAAAACATTTTGGGAGAAAAATATATAGATACGATTATGGCATTTAGAAGTTATAACAGCTCATTTAGGAAAATATGTGGAAAAATATATATATTTTTTTGGAGCCTGATAATTGCCTTCCAAATAAATCTCCGAGAGCTATCCAAGTATTTAATATTTGAATAATTATTTCAGTACCCGCATTGTACGCGCTACAGTACCCGCACTGTACTCAACTGCTAGTCATATCGTTATGTTGTGCAAGAGCCAAAGGGGCAGCATTTTTTTAATTCTTACTTTACCACTTGTTGGGCTTCATAGCTTAGCATATAGATATAAATACTTTATTTCGTAAGTATAAATACCACAAGCATGTAGATATAAATACTTTATTACCCGCACATAAGCTAAGTCAACATTTTTTGTTGAAAATTTTTAGTGGTCCCCACATGCCGTTTGAGTGGTCCCCTAATACGGGTACGACACGAGGATTTTTCAAGAAAAAGTGCGGTTACAGTTATTTTAGAAAAATTCATATATCATATGTAGTTCAATGTATACGTACAAATACTTGTCCCGTTTGAGCTTATGTACTTCACAATGTTACTATTAACATTTGTAAAACAAAATTATAGTTTTGGAACAGTTAGGGTCCTCACAAGCAGTTATGGCAGTTTAGGTGCGGGTACAGTGCGGGTACTCAACTGTGGGTACTCATATCAGCTTAATATTTAACTTTCATTTTCAGCAATCATATCTAAGCATTTAAAGCTCTGTTTATAATCTTTTACAATAGTACTCGTAAGCACTTGAACTTCTATCTGTAAATATTTAAATTCTAAATCTGGGTAGTTTTAATTTTTAACTACTTTTGTCTTCAAGCCAAGAAAGAAAATATTCTTTTCACTTACTCTTTTTTCCTCTAATCATTCTCGCCCATTTTCTCAATGATCCATGATAAATTTTGCGAATCTAAAAATACAAACGATTATTATTCAATTTTCTCTTTCAAATGAGATCCATGAAGAAATACTTTTGAGATTTTTTCAAGTAGTTTTTTTTTATTTTTTTAAAGTAAAACCCATGAGCACTTTAAATTGTCAAGCTTTTAAACCTCAGTCTACGACATTTTAAACCTGACATGGAAACTATGTAAATGTTTGATACAACTACTTTTAACGGTTGTATATAAAGGTTGAAATGCGTGATACTATATGATCGACATTAGAGGTTTAAATACTTGAATATATTAGCATACATAGTGATATCAAAGGTTTAAATGATTGTAGACTGAAGTTTAAAAATTTGAAAATTTAAAGTGCTCATGGATTTACTTAAAAAAATAATTTCAAAATAACTCAAAAGTATATCTTCATGGATCTCATTTGAAAGAGAAAATCGAGTAGAAAACGTTCGTATTTTTAGATTCGTAAAATTCATCACGGGTCGTTGGGAAAATAGATTAGAATGATCAGAGAAAAATAAAAAAAAAGTGGGTAAAAGAAATATTTTCTTTTTTTTGACTTGAAGACAAAAGTAGTTAGGAGTTAAAACTACGCAGATTTAGAATTTAAATGCTTGCAGATAGAGATTTAATTGCTTGTGAGTAACATTATAAAATGTTATAAACAAAACTTTAAAAGCTTGAATATAAGCGCTGGAAATGGAAGTTAGGCAAAATTGGAAGGCTTCTTCTGTTAAACTAGTTGGGAAACGCACTCGGTAGGATGGCTCGAGGGCTAGAACATTTCTATATTTTTTAAATTATGTCTATATGGTTCCTAGAATAGTCGGTCTCTAGCCTGGAAAAAATAAAAATTAAATTTTAAAACTCGATCCACACCATATTCTTTTCCATTACATTTTAATTTACATAAAAAATCTACTAAAATTTGTAAAATAATTACCATACTATATACAAAATTAAAAAAAATTCCCTAAAAACGAGTTGGATATTCTCTCTTTTAAGATGAAAACATTTTGCGAGAAAACAATAATTAAGCTGATTTTGACCTTTTAGGAATTTGAATGGAATAATATCTCAGGGTGACGGTCAAATTTTGATATCTGTTCTCTATCGAATATGGAATGTGTTGGGTACAGTAAAGAGTAGTAAAGAGAAATTTTCCTAATCTAAATTCACTATGGGTCTGATCGGAACAATAAAGTTGTTAGAGTACAATTGATTTCAATTCAATAGAATTCAACAGAGATGATTTCTGAGAACTAGCATTTGGTCTAGTGGCAAAGGCACATGGACTCTATTTGAGAGGTCATGTGTTCGAAATCCAGATGGGAGAAATCCTTTGTTGTAATAAACAGGAGTATTAAATAGTTGGGTGGCTTGATTTTTAACTTTTACTCAAAGAAAAAAACCAGAGATGATTTCTAAATGAAATTTGTTGATCAGAATAAAAATAGACAAGAATTGAATTCTTCTCTATTTATTAATTGAAATGTACAAATAATAAAAGAGAAATGATTTCATTCAAGTAAAAATGACTTTTATGCCCTTCAAGTATATACTTAAACCCATTCAATTTGTAGCTTAAAGTAATTTATCAAACAACTAGTTCAACTAGTTTTGGACATAAAATGTTTATATCTGAGTTGGTACTGATATCAAATGGTACCAATCTTCTGGTACGGACAATATTCAATTGGTTTAACATTATAATAATGTATTGGACAAAACATCACTAAAAACCAACTGGTACATAAAAATAAATTATCTTGCTGGTAAAAAACAAACTGGTACATAAAAAGTAATTAAAGCTGACCTAAACAAAAACCAATTGGTACATAAAAGTAAAATACCTTGTTGCTGACCTAAACAAAAACCAACTGGTACATAGAAAATTAAAATAACTTGCTGCAGACCTAACTAATTTCATTAAGCATTTTCATCCCATATAAAAGTATCAGTATGAATTGCACATTTATTTGAACTGGCTGAGGTCCATGTCCGGAATACCAGTAAAACTCTTGACCCGTCCTTCTAGCAAGATTTGCCAAGCAGTGAGGCAGGCGCAATATATCTCGTTGGGCATATAACATCACCGTTCTTCCGGACGTGTCTTAAATTATTTGCATGCATCTTGTCACTGTATCCATTAATCTCCAGGACGACATCATCTCCATAGAACCCTCCTGAATTGCCCGTAGCAGTATTTTGCAATTGGTACAGATCATAACCTTATCTCGCCAGCCTGCATGTATCAGGTTTTGCATTCTTTGAAGGGTAATCAATAAGTTTGTCAATTTAGGAAATATTCAATTCACCTTTAATTTTGACAAGGTAATTTATGATTAGATTTAATAAAAAAAAAAAGTAATCTTGACGATACTATATCTAATTTATGGTAGTATATGTTCTGATTCAAGCGTATGCATTCAAAATAAGAAAAGAAATCAAGTATTAAATGAAAAAAGCAGACCATAGTACATGAAAAAAATTCACCAGACTACAAAATGCTCAACTAAAAAAATACTTGAGGTTATGTACGTATGTTGATTTATTATAAATTTTTTTTTTTTCATGGTCACCTAGAATGAATGAAAGACCAAAGATCATACATCTTAACTAAATAATATATTGCTTGCACATAATCCAGTCATATATCTTTTTGATGGTAAATAAGATCATGCATCATCACCTGTAGCAAAGTGTTTATTTGCCAAGTAAAAGTGTAGCATATTAGCCAATAGCCGTCAGGTAGATCCTAATTTGATTCCTATATAATTAACAGCTGAGATGCTGCATATACAAAGGCTATACAAAGTAAGATTAAAACAGCAAAATGCATAATTTGTGCTATGGGTTTTCAATCTCTCTCTCCAGTAAAATCTCATCTGGTCTTCTTTGCTTCTTCCAATAAAACCTCCTTCCTTTTTCCCTCTTCTTCGCTTCTTCTTCTTGGAGAGAGAAATACGAGTGTTGGTGTCTCAAACAGGTACGTTTCCGCTGTCTCACTGAGCGTCGCTACGGCCGAGCTCTGAAACTTCAGATCTGTCTTAAAATCTTGTTCGATCTCTCTGATGAACCTCTGAAACAGTAGGAAGGGTATCGCGGGGATAAAAAAACGCGACTGTTCTTACCAAATCATTTTTGGCCGAATCTCATCAATTTTCATGAGAAATTTTTGGAGCCAAAATTTCCTTCCAAATTGTCTCAAATGAAATCGTTTGCCGTTGCTGGTTACGTTCCGATCGGAGAAAATGAAGCGACGTCAATTCTAATTCGCATTTTAACGGAGAATTTGGGGTTCCGATCAGACCCATATATGTTTGCAAATAGCTATGTACAATTGTACATTATCAATGATATGTACAAAATAGTTAATAGACAGTGGCGGAACTAGAAATTCATGATAGAGGGTGTTAAAATTTAAAATGAACAATATATGTTGTTGGTGGGAATTAAACCATAGCTCTCTACAATTACAAAGTAAGTTCTAACCACTAGACTACAAGTAAACATGTGATATTTCATGAGAGTGGCTGGGCCATATAAAAAGTTCTAAAAAAGTAAAATTCAATTAAATTTCAATATACATAACTAAAATATTAAAATTATAGGGTGGCTTAGCACCCGTACGGGTGAATGTAGATCCTGTAGGGTTTTGACGGTTCAAACCCATTGATTAAGTCTGTTGGAGTTTTGACTGTTCAAATCCATTTGTTTGCTTAAGATACGGAAAGAACGTAAAACAAAAATTTTCACGTTTAACTCAAGCCAAGGATTAAAGAGGTATGTCAGAAAGAGTACCGAAGGTTCTTGTTCCCGTCTTTCTCTTGACAAGCCCTTTTAATCATTTACAGATCTACTCCATGATTGATTTCTAAAACTTAAATCTACTTAACAATTAAATATATTAATATAATATTTATACCTCGTATCCAAATTCCAATTGGATTGCAGACCGAGCGAGAAGAGCGACATCTGGGAATGACTCGTCTCGGAGCACCAGACGTCTGATGCCTCTATCGGTTATCCACCAGGACTAACCGGAGAGCGGTTTATTTCTTTTGCCAGAAATACTATAAACTGCGGGATTCTACAAAAATACTATTCACCGAGAAAAGGCGAAAACACGTAATCACGAATTTGCAGTTATTTAGATTCACTAATAAGTAAAACTGAAATATCACGAAATTCGGGAAAACACTATTCACCGATCCCGTAAATATTCTTCTCAACAACCCGCAAGATTATACATCAATTACGTATAACTTCCTTTTCTCAACCGAAACACTATTTGGGAGAGAAACCGAGAAAGAGAGAAAATAGATTACCGAACTGATTAGACAGATTCGATATCTCAGAAATTAGTATTCTATTCTCTACCCCTACCCCTCTATTTATAGGCCTAAAATGGACATGCAATGACCATTTTGCCCTTGGGTGGATAGGGATGATGACATGTCATGTGGATAAGAATGATGAGGTGTCATGTGGATAAAGATGACATGTGAAAAGACCAAAATGCCCTCGGCCCAAATTCAATTAATATCCATATAATTATTCTGAACAATTATATTTCTTGCGGTTGTTTGTTTCGGTGACTTTTATACAACGTGTCGTGCACGTTTATAAATTAACCGTTGTTTTTGCTTGTCATCTAAATGACATTTATAATTTAATTATATGAAGTATAATTAATTATATCCATCTTATTATTAATCATAATCAAATCATAATTAATCAATAAGATTCTCTGAGTAGCTCCTATACGGTGTGACCCAATAGGATTTGTGTTATGTTGGTAAATAGAATTAAAATTGTTTTAACTTCTATAATCATAGGAGGCATATGACATCTACACTATGACCATCCAATTACACAGATGATGCTGTACTGTTATACCACAATCCAGTAAACTATTTACTCGTGTTAATTCTTTTGTCTCATAGTTATCAGATCAGTTTCAAGATAGGTGTGTGTCATCCTTGCAAACTTAATCTTTTCTTGATCTTGAACAGATTACCAAATATAATTACTCTTGTAATTATACCGCATGCAGATAATCTTATTCTATCAAGGGGCCCAGTGATACTATAACTCGTATAGAGATACGAGGGACAATAGTACTTTTGGTAAACCATCACTACCTCAGCTAAGCTATGTATACCGAAGAGCTACCGTTATAACTGCATTTTACCGACATCATTAGGTAACAGTCACACATACACATCTCTTAGTAGGAAAGATGAATACCTCATACTTTAGAACTAAACACTGAATGAAAACATTAATGACACGATCACAATTCCATTTAATGTTTCATTCAGGGTCTGTCAAATACCATGTTCCTGGAACATGTATCTATGTGATTAAAATAACATCTCTTGTCAGTTGGTTTGTAAAACATAACCATCTTTTAATCCACATACTAACCTTGTAACGGTAAATTAGTGTTCCTGCTAATTACCTTGGTTAGAGACTTTTTAAGAATATATATCATCTATATTATGAAGTTTCACAATTCCAGTTAATGACTCTAGTCAGAAAAATGAATGATTCATAAATGTAATAATATTCAAGGTAACAAAATAACAGTTTATTAATCACTCAATTCATGAACAAAGCTTTATGATAATTTTATCGTATTATTGACTTCTAGATTATTACACTAACAGATCTGCCCCTGCCTGTCACACCCCGGAACAGGGGGTCGCGCAGTTCTCGCCGTGAATATACAGTTGCCCGTATATTCACAAGGCATGTACGATATAATCTACTCAACCAAACACTTTAAAATGTATACACATATCATATGATTTAATTTAAGACAAATTTGGTTCAAATCCGATTCAATTCAGCCCATTTATACTCAAAACAGTAAATTCAGAACCCCCATTGCGGCCCGCAGTAGGGCCTATTGCGGCCCGCAACCTCTACTCGAATTTCCTTCTGCTTGTTTTCTAGTCTCTGACTCAAGTTGTTGCGGCCCGCAACCAACCCTCTTACGGCCCGCAATAATTCCTCTGACTCAAAACCCCACTGTCGTTGCGGCCCGCAAGGAAATGGTTGCGGCCCGCAATCCATATACGAATTTTCTCAGTTGGGTTTTAGGCTCTGTCTCCTTTATTGCGGCCCGCAATCAATTAATTGCGGCCCGTAATAATATACGCAGATTCATCCAGAGCCATTTCCGGCTCTGTCTCCTTTATTGCGGCCCGCAATAAGGTTATTGCGGCCCGCAATAAGCCTACTGAAATTCATTCCCTTGCCCATTTCATGCCATTTCAACCCCATTTTCAAACCCGATTGATTCCCGCATGATTTATCATGTATTCCCCATTTAAAATCTCCAATTTAAAAATCATACAATCATGCAATTCACACAGCTGATCAATTAAACATATTTAAAATAGACATTAGGGTTTCGACAAGGTGATTTGGTTCGATAATATCACATACAACAAAATATACCGCATAGGGGTTCAATGTACAACAAAATGGACTACATAAGGTGGCATAACCTAACAGTTAGGCTTACAACTCACATGTCGGGCCTGAGTCCCTTCCTACTCACGTTTACCTGCACAATTCAATAAAAAGAAAATATCCCCGAAGGGGGTGGGGGTGAGAAAACTAATCGATCGTTTTCTCAGTGCGGAATTTATAGGGCTACTGGATTTGTAATAAACCCATTACTAGAACTAAACAATTACCGCATCTAATTATTCAGTTAATCAATCAGTCAAGATAACATGCATATGCTCACACACCGATTCAAACGAATTCCATCTATTATTTCATTCAAAAGTAATCAAAGGATTTCCAGAATTCTTGGGGCTTAACTAGTAACTTTGCACAGTCCGGTTAACAACGATAGATATCAACAATCTATCCTATCTGGCTTAACAATTCTTTTACCTGGTTTCAAGTCATACATTCACATCACAAAATCAATTCGAATAATCACTAGCACATCTCGCGACTATGCAACAGACTATCACTTTGTTAAACGAGAACAAATAAACTTTTCACTGAATCACTTAAACCACTGAACCACGGAACCACTGTTTCACTACCTACGATCACAATACACTTATCCCTTACCCAACCGGTACTGGGTTCACTAGGGCCATTCACCAGATGCGCATAAGGGTCCTGGAGTAAAGTCTAGTAGCTAATTAGACTTTACAATTCACTGTTCACTTCAATCATTCAATTCAATTCAGTACTGTGGTTCCATTCACTTATCCAACACGATAGAACAGAAATCGATAAACCATACCAACATGAGAATCATCACAGATATAACAATTCAATTATATTAATATGCAATTCATGCAAATGCGACAACTAATGCTTTCAATCAGAGATTCAACATGATGATATGCAACGTATATTCAATCAAGTCATCAATATATAAGTTATATGCACCGTTATTTAGTTCTACGAAATAAATCCCAAAACAGATCCCGTGAACCCCCGCACCTGAGTATGTAGGGTACACAGAGAATCCGCGATCTCGTCTATCTCGCTAAGCGCGCTCGTTCGGATCTATTCATGGATCAATTCATTCAATTCAGGACTTTTACAATTTAAACCCTTAAACTTTGAATATTTGCTATTTTAGGGTTTTAGGCACGAATAGTCACAAATCGGGTTTTGGTACTAATCAATGTAGTCACTGGGTTATCAATTCAGTCAATGGTACGATTTGGGTCAGATTTAGGTCAATTCGAGAAAACGGTACCAACACCATAGTCAATTTTGGGAAAATCCGGTTATCGGAATTTGGTTGCAAATTTGAACATGAAACTACTCAAATAACACTTTAGAAACAACAAAGGCATAGTACAATCAATTTGGTGCAATTCTACGGGTTTTCACCGAAACCCTAGAATTACGAAAACTCGAAATGAGAGAGAAATAGGGGAGGAAAATACCGGTGGAGTAGACGGATAGGCGAGATTCAAGCTCCTCGAGCGATATCTCAAATTTCGAGCGATTCCGTAACCGGAGGTGCAAACGGCGTGATCTCTCTCACTCTCTCGGTCTCTCTCTCGTTCTTTCTCTCTTTGGCGAAACAGGAAAAGAAGAGGAGGAGGGGTGCAGGAAAAGAAAGGAAGAAAAGAGAAGAAGAAAGGAGGAATGACAAAAGGGCCCCACTTGTAAATTTCCAATTTTGCAAATAAAACCTCACACTTGTCCCATATTCGATATAATTGAATCCTTACACATTTTGCTCTTCACTCTTAACACAAATTTTCGTATAATTATTGTTCCCCATCCATGTCACTAAATTCGTATATACGTATATATATATTATTCAATTTACCACTTATCATTTTAATTAAATCTGAATTTTAAAAGTTCACGGTGTTACACTGCCCCTGTTTATAGAGAAATGTACAAAAAATAGTTTATAGAGAATCAATTTTTAATCTAATAATAAAGATTTTCTACGTTTGTACACCATTAATTATATATACAAATAGTAATTAGAGAACTAGTTGTTGATCCAGTAACAAAAATAATATTGTTTATGTAAAAAGTCATATATTTAAAATTTAAATAAAAAATCTCTTATTAATATTAAATAGAAAGTTAACTTATTTCCAACCTTTACTTAAAAAATAAACATAACAGCAAATGAATGCATTTGCAAAACATGTTCGATTTGCACTTCTAGGTCAGACCCCAGGCCTATTTAATTTTAATTTTAATTTGTAGTATATAAGTAATGATTGTCGATGTAATATTTCGCATGTGTTTAGACTCTTTAAGTTTGGTCTGTCAAGTGGCCATGCTGAGAATTATCCTGGAAATCTCAACTAAGGTTTTGTCTTTCTTAATTTTTACTGGTATTTCAATATAATGGTGACACTTTTAAATATAGTAATTTGATTTCAGGAGCTCAAATGAATGCATTAGCAGAACATGTTTGCACTTCAAGGTCGGAACCATATTTATTTTTTATTTTGACTGTCAAGTGACCAGGCTGTGAATTTTCTGGAAATCTTAACTAAGGTTTGGTCTTTCTTAATTTTACTGGTATTTCAACAAAATTAGATTGAAAAGAGACTCTTTTTAATTCAAACCGGTTAACTACTCATTTTTCTTTTTTAAATTACTTTAACATTACGAAATTTATAATTCGTCCTTTATTTATCAGGAGGTGATTATATTTTCCTAGATTTTGATTCTGATAGGAAGAAAAAAAGAAAGAAGCACAAGCAAAGAAAGGTATCTGTTTAATTTATTTTATTTGCTTAGTTTCTCGTTTGCATTATATAATTTCTGGTTCGGGTCATATGCTATTCAGATATGTCTGAATTAAAATACTTATTATGTTTTTTTTTGTGCATCACAATTTTTTTAATTCTCTTTTTTTCGGGTCATATGCTATTGCCTAACTTCTTCTTCTCTCTTTTTTTTTTTTTTTTTTGAGGAATACACCGTATGTAGATATTGCCTAACTTGAACCAGTGTTGTAAATAATGATATGTGGTCGTCGGACGGATAGGGTACCGTCAAGCGATTAATCAGAAATAATAGGAAATAATTAACAGATTAGTTGGAAAAATCATGATGGTTTGATCACCTCTAACGACTAATCGGCCGATTAATCGACCTAAACGGATATGTTTTACAACACTGACTTGAACCTATCAAGTTGAACCTTTTTTTTTACACTTTTTTCCTATATCTAATGAAAAATGCAGGTTTTGATCACTTGACATTCAGGTACAGAAGTATTGCAAGAGATAGTGCCAATGGGCGGTACCTGATACCATAATAACATATGAATAATTCGGGTTCGGTTCGGCAGGGTCAAAAATTCTTGATTCGGGAATGATTCGGAATTACAATACGAGACCTCAGTGCATATTTAATTCTTTACTGATGATTTATTATACGAGGTAGTGCTTGTAGTTGCCACAAAAGATCAATAATATTCAAAAATTGAGTAAAATGAGAAATTCAGCCTTTTTCACGTGGGTGGCAGGGCTTTGGAGTAATTGGGAGCAAGCACGTGGGTGGGCAGGGGTGGCTGGAGCAATTTTCAAAACCAAAATTTATACTGTTGCAAGAAATTCAAATTTTTTTTCGAAAAAAAGTGAAAAAAACGCGTATTATTCGTAAAATTCGTAAAATTCACGTTTTATTCGGTCAAAGGTTCGGTCAACGAATAATACGTCATTCGGTTCGGAAACACTCAAAAAACGTTTTATTCGCGAATTAAACGCGAATAAAACGCGAGTATTGTTACTATGCCTGATACAGAGTCGTGAGAACCTTTCTTGCTTATTATGACTTCTGTACTTGCATACCGATCTTTTATCAATCAGTTCTGGTATATGTTATCTTTATAACTAAGGTTCAGTTTCTCATTAACAGTGAATTATCATGCGTGAAACTGTCCTCTGTACCCCTTCATTTTCTTTTCTTTTCTTTTCTCCTTCATTTGTAGAAAAAAAAAGAGTATATTGGGTATCTTTTAAATTGCTTTTGGATATGGGGTATGTAGGTGATATTCCATAAAGCCGTATATGAGAAATTGCATTTTGAATGAGATATTATATCTTCTTGCTTCAAATAACATAATGAAGTTGGTTTGATTAATTTTGCATACTCATTTCATTTGCTTGCACTGCAACAGTTAACTATACCAAGATTCATCGGAGGTGCATAAAATACATGCTAGAGGATCTCCGGCAAATGTGCAGGCTTTTTCCGAAAGAAAGGCTGCTGTTGAAGTAAGACGCTAAATTTCGGTCTTCTTAAAAACAGTCTGAATTCTGATCCACACCGTGAGGAAGCGGAGAAAGTTTCAATGTTTCATATGTTGTCCTGTTGGCGTGATCAGGGCGGACCCATAAAGGCCCAGGGGTAGGCTACCCTAAATTTTTTTTTTTTAGGTCCAGTATATTTTTATTTCTGTGTCTACTTCTAGCTCAGAATAACAGATTTGCTGCCTAATTCACTTTCTTGCCTACCTCTGGCCCAATTCCTGAATCCGCCCCGGGGCGTGATGGATGTGGATGTTTTGACCAGAACATGGATTCGTCTCCAACACTGAACCTTTCTCATTAGTTTGTACTTTGTAGAAGATTTACATTTAAAAAAAATGACTGAATATATTTTCTCTCAGAAAATGATGCTTTGATTTCGTGATTATTTGTGTTGTTAGCATAAATTTGCAGTTTATTATTTTTTGATGGATTTATTAATTTGCTTTCCAAAAGAGTTCATTTCTATATATATATTTTTTTCAAATAAAATATATGTTCTTTTAATTTTTTAAGTAAACTATTATTTTTTGAAATTAATGTTTCATATGCTTAAGCCTTCAGTATATCAGTATGGTAAACTCTTGGTTTAGATGAGCTTATGCTAGAAATTAACATTCTTTCTTATTGCTCTAGGTGTAACGGTTATCCACAACTTAGCCTGTCGACGGCAGTTGTGGACAATGGTGAGATCCGGTGGTTGTGGATCTTAGTTTTTTGGTGGTGAGTCTGATGCAGGGGCGGACCCATGAAGGTTCAGGGGTAGGCAAGTATCTATTCCTGATTTAAATTTTTTTTAGACCCAGTATATTTTTATTCCTGTGACTACTCTTGGCCCAAAATAACAGATCTGTTGCTCTGATTAATTCATTAGCTCAGTCTATTGCTTTGATTAATTCATTGTACCTACCCCTGATCAAATTCCCGGGTCCGCCCCTGATCTGATGGCCTGTCATATACTCTGTTCCGTGCTACTACATGTTGCGAGCTGATTTGGGCGGAGCCGTGAACTGTTCATATGATCTCACTGATGGTAATAAGACACCATTAAAGGTTCAAAATCACGATTGGAGATCTCTAGTAGATATTAAAATGACCCCAACTTTACTAAAAAAATAAAAAATAAGATAGTACCATCAAAAGCTTTTTTTTTTTTCAAAAAATTAGAAATATATTATGGTAAATTCTTCATATGTGGCCCTGTTGTAATATATTTGTTAAAATTTTTAAACATTTGTGAACCTTAATTACTAGAATGATATAAATCTTATTTTGGTATATATTTTAAGGAGTAGAACTAGGGTGTGATGTGCTCACCAAACTCTTTGGTGAGCACAACTCTACATAAACTATCGGATTTACTTCAAACGAGATGAATCCAACCGTTGAAACCGATGTACTTTACGAGTGATGCATATACATGTAAAATTTTGAATTTTTTGAATTCATTTAGTCTCAAGTCAAGTGGTCAAAATTGATGAAAAATGAATGATCCAAAATGAAGTTGTTTTAATGCATTCAAAAAATTCTCAATTTTGACCACTTGACTTGAGACTAAATGAATTCAAAAAATTCAAAATTTTGCATGTATGCCCATCATTCGTAAAGTACATCGGTTTCAACGGTTGGATTAATCTCGTTTGAAGTGAATCCGATAGTTTATGTAGAGTTGTGCTCACCAAAGAGTTTGGTGAGCACATCACACCCTAGTTCTACTCTATTTTAAGTTCAGAAGCATATAGAAAAGAGTATCGTGTATAATATAATATCGTCCGCTACATCACGCGGTAGTTTGCTAGCTAGTATAATATAAGAATGCGCATTGATGTAGAAATTGTCTGAAAATATCATATTAATTTAACACAACCATTAAACCCTAATTTTTAATAACTTATTACACGTTTGAAAACATAAATTGTTGACATAGGAAAATACAGAGTAAATTACACATATAATCCTTCAAAGTTTTGTTTGTTTCAAAAACAAATTGGACATGAAACAATCTTTTGGTCATTGGATTAAGTTTTTAATTTATGTCTAGTTTGTACAATTGTGACAATTTTCAACAATAAATTTTAAGATTGAAATACAACATTATTAGTATGTTTTACATGATGAACATATCACGTCTATTCAAAAATGCATCATCAAATGATATTTAAATTGCAAGAAGTTGTATTGTTGTGCTATCTATATGCCCAACAATATACTTATATATAATTTTTTTTCATTTTATCTAAATTAACTTGAAATAATCATCTTCATCCTTCCTCTCATCTAAAATAATAAAATAACCTGTTTGTAATGGTGAGATAAAATATTGATGGATGAGATATTGTTATTTGAAATATGATGTCACAGTAGTATACTAAAGTCCAAACGCCCCTGAAAATAATAGACTGCTAGGATAGCTATAAAGTTTGTCTTATGGCATTTTTGGTTCTGTTCTCTTTCTTTATTTTCTTGTTGCAACTTTATCTTTTGCCTTCTCTCTTTTTTTGCTAATTAAATTAACATGGCTTATCTTCGCCCCGTTCAATATAAAATTAACTAAAACGGGAGTAAGTCTGATAGACATTGGACTTAGTTTAGGTTTGATGGGCTATAAAACCGTTTAATTTTCTTCAAAATCCGTGTACACAAATATTAAAGCAGAACACACTGAGCTTGAAGTGGATCAGACGGTCTTAGAGTACATCGAATCTAAAATAAGTCCGATGTTCATCGGACCTAATCCGCTCTAAAAATTTACTCTTTATTTTTGGAATAGAACCCATTCAAATCATTTTTTTTTTATGAAAAGCCCTTAGGAGAAGAACTCTATTGAACTCGGTGTTGCTCATTTTTTGGGAATAGTTATAAAAGACCTATTACACAATTATTCTCAAAAGTGACAATGATGTAGGGATAATCTGCCTTGTCAAATGAAAGAGGGAGGTTCTTTTCAAATTAGACAAGGGAAAAGGCAAAAAAAAAGCACATGTCTTGTCTTTATATGGAAAGGAGTCACATATAACTTTGTATGGAATCTCAAAAATGCAATTAAAAGCATACTGCCGATGGACAGAAAAAGAAACAGTAAATGATATTTTTGGAGATAATTCCGTCGACGCCTTCATGAGATTTGTAACTTTTTTTTTGGAGTCCGACTCTGCTGCTTTCCGAGAGAAAAGCAGAAACCTGCTTTTCCGGATCCAACTATTTAAATTTGTCGAGATTTGTGTATGAAAAAGTTTCTTTATCGAGATACGCAAATGAAAAAATTAGAATGGTTAGATCCGGAAAAGCACCTGAGTTGGTTTCTTTTTTTTGAGAAATTCTTGGCAGGCACGGCCAACTGGCCAAGTAATAAAGAAATTGTATCGTGTTGATTTACGTGCTATAATTTTTTTCGAAAAAAATAATATGACATGGCATACGAACCAGTTTGGTCACGATACGCCAATTTTTTTTTCTTTTACTATAGAATAACTTAAATTAAAAAAAATAGTGAAATGTGACTTAACATGACCAGTTTACTTCACTAACATAATAATTTTGTTATTATAGAATAACCAGTTTGTGCCATAATAGTTTTACTATAGAATAATAGTTTTTTTACTATAGAATAACCGGTTTGTGCCATAATAGTTTTGTTATTTTAATCTCAGTACAACATGACACGTAACTAAAATTATGACACAACACAAATTTACTTCACTAACATTGTGTGAATTTTTTAAGTGATGTTCATTATCTTACAAATTTGAAAAAAAAAAAAAAAGCATCCTGCAGTTCTATAATTGCTGCATTCGGGGACAAACAATCTAAATATAATCTTCTTAATTGTGAACATTTAATATTCTCAATTTAGGGCTCCTTTCAAAATTCGAATTACATGTTAGGTCTATATTTAGATCGTACTTATTAAATGATTAGTTCAAATTTTAAAAATTAAAAATTAAAATGTATTATCGATTTTTTAGATTTGGTGGGGGGCGGGCCGAGATTTTTATTTTTACCCAAAAAAAAATATATTTTAATATAATTATCCAAATTTTTGAAAAATTTAAGTTTTTACCCAAACCGTAAGAATTTCTTACGGTTTGAATTCCGAATTCAAACCGTAAGAAATTCTTACGGTTTGAAACTCTTTTTTTTTTTTTTTTTTTTTTTTAAGAGAAAAATAGCTAAAATGCTGAAATGAAATATAACACAAAAAAATCGAATTATTTTTTAAAATATTTGTTAGAAAATACGCTACGAACAGAGCCGATTTTGTGCTAAAATACGGTAAATTACAATAATTATGCCAAAAGACGGTAAATTTACTAAAATGCTGAAATTACAATAATTATGTAGAATTATGCTAAAATACGGTAAATTACGCTAAATTACGTATGAATTGGGCCGATTTTCTGGCATCTTTCATAAATTTACTAAAAGGAGCGTAACTTTTGATCCGTCCGTCGGATCGGGCTGAAATTTTGACAGGAACTCCACAACCCAAAACCCGATCCGAAACCTATCTACGATCCGTTTCGCCCATTTGTGGGCTCAGATTCGCGATCCGAGTCTTCCTTCATGGACTTTTGAACATTTCTTTATAATTTTAGAGTTTTTAGGGTCTTTGATGTATCTTTTATATATATTTTCTGTTTTAGGGTTTGTATTTAAACAGACGTCATGTCTTTTGGCATAATTATTGTAATTTACCGTATTTTAGCACAAAATCGGCTCTGTTCGTAGCGTATTTTCTAACAAATATTTTAAAAAACAATTCAATTTTTTTGTGTTATATTTCATTTCAGCATTTTAGCTATTTTTCTAAAAAAAAAAAAAAAAAAAAAAAAAAAAATAGAGTTTCAAACCGTAAGAATTTCTTACGGTTTGAATTCCGAATTCAAACCGTAAGAAATTCTTACGGTTTGGGTAAAAACTTAAATTTTTCAAAAATTTGGATAATTATATTAAAATATATATTTTTTTGGGTAAAAATAAAAATCTCGGGGGGGCGGGGGTGGTAACAAGTTCAAATCAATTTGAAATTTAATTGGTCCATCATAAAACCATAAAAAAATACCACTGCTTAAAATTTTAAATTATTTGATGAAATACTAAATATCTTTCAAATCGATTCAAATTTGATACACATGTATTTAAGAATTGAAAAACATTTACAATATATATATTTTTTTTAATTTGTACAATACTTTTCAAAATAGTAAATAAATGTAATAAAGTTGAAGAACCAACATTTGATTTAGTGGTAATGGCACAATTAAGAAGATTGCATATAAATTGTTTGTCCACGAATGTCATAATATACGAGGGTGCTTCTAATTTGCAAATAACACGGGAAATCTTAGAGCTAAATGTTTTTTATGAGAGAAAGGAGGTTTAACCTTTTAGATTTTAATATTTATAAAAAAAATTACTTTGGGTACAAAAGATATTGTCATTTATCACTTTCACTAGATTAAAAGCTAGTTTTTTGAATTGAAAATATGTAAAATTATTAACTACAAGCTAGTGTTGATATTTGGCCTATAGAATTTTTATATCATATCCTCTGAAGATAAGTTCTTTGCATGAATTCGAGAGAACAAGATTCTCCGAGCATTTTATTTAAATAACACCTCTATTAAATAGGTAAACGGCTGGAAAAGAAATTAAAATAATATATAAGAAAATATATAAAAAAAAGATTAGAACTGAAAGAAATATTGTGGGTATGCAATTTTGCTAGAACAAATCATTCATGGTTTTCTTAATAAAATTGAACGCCGCACTTTGCTTGTAAGGAGCACACAGTAAAAAAAAAAAAATGCAATTACATAAAAGGCTAACAGATTTCTCCTTGGTTCTTATTTTCTGGATGAAAGTTTGGCAGGGACAGGGGCGGATGCAGGATTTTGATCAGGGTAGGGCAGAAAATTATTGAATCAGATCCAAATCCATTAAATTAATCGGATACTAGATAAAACATGATAACAAAAACAACAAAAATAGTATTATAACACAATCTACTCCATAATATTTAGATAATAAACTAATCAAACTACCAATTAAAACATGACAAAAAACCAACAAAATAGTATGCTTTTGCATAACAAAAACAACAATAACATTATCCTTTTACATATTAAAAATTCCATTAATTTATATGATACTGATAGGGGCGGATGTAGGATTTTCTTCTGGTAGGCCAAGAGCTCAAAACTCAACTGGGTAGGGCATTTGTTTTTTTTAGGGTAGGGCAAGAGCTCAAAACTCAGTACTAATTAAAGAACTCATTTTGAAAATCCAGGGTAGGGCATTGCCCTACCCTGCAGTATGCTGGATCCGCCCCTGGGCAGGGACCTTAATATATTGGAAGAATTGAATACTTGTAGACTTGTACAATGGAAATGTTAATTGTTTAAAATTTTAGAATTACTTTAGAAAAAAAAAACTTTACATCGTTTAGTAGAGAAAAAAAAAAGGAAAAAATTAATACAGAGAAGAAACGAAGGACGCTAAAGCCTAAACCGAAGTTGTAGCAAAATATACCTTAAAGAAGCCCAAAGGAAATTATATTGCAAAAGTTTAATTTTGGGCAGGGATAACTTGGTAGCATATCTTAATATTGTGTCATTGAAACAAATTAGAAATTCAGCAATACACCATGAATTATGTAGCTTATTCGAAATTGTTATATGCAATGGTGAAGTAATACAATCTCACTGACAAATTAACGACAACCGCAATCAAATCAAATAAATTTTGGTATATATGGCCCCAAACTAACGGCGAGTCGAATCCTCTGTATTAATTTATCATTTGAGTTTGAATGTGATGATTAGAATCCCTATCAATCTGGTTCAAGACTAATGCACAGAGCATAAGGGTGTAAACGGATCGGATATTATTCGATTTTATTCGAATCCGAATTCAGAGAATTACTTAAATTATTTGATCCGTATTTGTATCCGAGACTTAATATTTATATCTATATCAGGAGTACGGCTAATGCGCTTCCTCTAGTATATCAACAATATGCTTCCGGCCTTCAAAATCTATCGAATCGGCTTCAAAAGACAAATCCAAACTGTTCAAACTAATGTCCTTAAAGATAGCTTCGTTTCTATATAAAAAAATTTAATTTTCAAATTTATTTACCATCAAATCAAGCGGTCAAAATATGAAGGATTTGTGCACATTTTAATGTACTATTTTGCTCATTTTTTTTACCACTTGACTTGATAGTAGGGAATCACAACCAGTGTTGTAAATAACGGTATGCGGTCGTTGGACGGATAAGGTACCGCCAAACAATTAATCGGGAATAATAGAGAATAATTGGCCGATTAGTCGGAAAAATCCATAACGGTTTGGTCACCGCCAACAACTAATTGGTCGATTAATCAGCCTAAATGGACATTTTTTACAACACTGATCACAACACAATGGAAACTAGCTGCTATGATAGAACTAGCATGATGAAAAAGATGGAAGAGTATCATCCAAAAAATTTGAAAAGCAAAATAGGGACCAAACACAAGAGTTTGAATTAAGACAATTGTTTACTGTCTTTGCAAGTGTTTGACGAGAAGTTGACATGAGAGGTTTTGCATGTGTCGTAGAGAAAAAAGAGTTTTACATGATCAATCATGAATTAGAGTGCTTGATTTAAATATCTTCTGAACTAAGCAGTGTTCTAAATAGCGCGCTATAGCGTTTTTGGACTCCAAACGCTACGCTATGACATCAAAATGCGCTATTTGCGCTATGGCCGCTATAGCGGTCCGCTATTTGCGCTATACAATATGGGTTTTTTTTTTTTTTTTTTTTTTTTTAAGAAATTTATATGGGTTTTAAATAAAGATAAAAAAAATCTCAAACCGAAATTGAATTTGTTGCTACTTGCTACAGATAAATCAATTTGAAATTGAGAATATAAATTGAAATTTGAATAGAAAAAAAAGTCCAAACCGAAATTAAAATTTGAATAGAAAAAAAATAGATTATGTCATGAATCATGATGCATAATATATTTTTAATAGGAAAAATCGATAGTTTATGATATTACTATGGATATTTTGAACCGCAATTTGGACTTTGTACGGGTTTAATATGAATATTATAATTTCTTAATTACTTTGGTGTTATTTATTGTTCTATGAGACTTTAGATAATGTTGATATTTAGTACAAATATTGAATATACGAAATGTAAAAAAAAACGCTATTTGGAATAGCTTCCGCTATAGCGACGCTATTCGCTATAGCTTTTTTTTTTTGCCTTCCCGCTACGACGCTATAAACGCTATTTAGAACCTTGGAACTAAGTGAATGTTATTTTTCATCATTTTGTTTAGATTATAAAATCGTATACTAAAAATCATAAAAAAATGAAGATAATTGTATAACTTATTAATATATGTTTTTTAGATTAACGCCTATATTTAATTCCAGATAGGAAAATATTCAGTTTTGTAATTTGATAAGTTGTTGTAGGAAAATAATACTAAGCAACAATTTATCTTATGGCGTTGAATAATGAAATATTTATCGGATTATAATAGCTTCCTTTCTTTATCGGTTCTATAATAACTCCATTTCTAAAGTTCAATTTGATCATTAATTTGTTGCAAACATCACCAATTAGCAGGAATGTATCTTCTAGCTCCAAAATACTAATTTGTTTTAACATACCTTTTCTTTTCTTAAAAAAAATTGTGGCCTCTGAATAATTAAATATTTACGGTCAATAATAAGTTAATAACTCTTTTTCTTTATCTAAGATTTATCATAAATTTTGATATATATATTATTATCCGCCTGATATTAGATCAAGAAAGTGCACCATCGCAATGGACGGAGCCAGTATTCAAATTACTTAATCCATCGCATCTAAAAAAAATCTCATGCGGTACATAGATTATAGTGTGCAACTGCAACCGCATCTCTTTTTGATTATCCAACTCAGTTCCCATTCCTACTTAAGAGCAACATATATTTCGTCCAAAGCTCAAAACAAGGAAATTTTTTTATTGGTAGAAATTCATAGAAAAGAAGAGAGAGAAATAGAAAGAGTACATGAGTTGTAATATTAGTAGAAAGACCAGTAAAATTCTTAGCGGTCTAAAAATCAATTTGTTTTTTTTTCTTTCATTTTTTCTTGTAAAATATAAATTTTTTATAAAAATAGATGAAGTATTTTAAAATTTGGATATAATAGAAACATTCTATCTATTTTTTGAAAAACTTTTCATATTTTACTAAAAATCTAATATAAGAATTCCCTCCATCTATACATCAGATTTAAAAAAAAACTAAGTTTGGATCGGTAGAATTCTTACCGGTCCAAACTTTTTGATTTTTTAGACCGGTAAGAATTTTACCGATTTTTTTACTAATAGTACGACTCATGTACTCTTTCTATTTCTCTCTCTTCTTTTTTTATTAATTTCTACCAATAATTTTTTTTCCAAAACATGATATCTGGTTATATTTGTATTTGGAGAAAATAATTAACTCTCTAGCTCTTCTCAGTCTATTTATTAGAGCTCAGCTTCCCCGACAATGTCCAAAGTTAAATAAAAATTAATAAATATATCCAACTTGGCTGGATTTTGATAAAAATATCCAAACTGGCTATTAAATGGCCGGTACCTATTTTAATTCAAAACCGACCATTTAATGGCCAGTACCAATTTTTTTTTTGGCTGTTTTAGGGTTTAAGATTTATCTATTACACCAAAGATAATTAATAAATTTTTGGTGTGTAAATTATACTAAAATAAAATAAATTATCATGATTATGTTAAATTATACTTAAATAAATTCAGCCAGTTCGAATAGACAAACAAGAAAACAAAAATCAATGCATGCATACTACAACATATAAAATCTAAACAGAAAATACTACAATAAAAAAAAATACACACCAAAAATTTATTAATTATCTTTGGTGTCATAGATAAATCTTAAACCTAAAATAGTCAAAAAAAAAAAAAAAAATTAGATACCGGCCATTAAATGCTAGTTTTGGATTAAGATAGGTACTGGCCATTTAATGGCCGGTTTGGATATATTTATCAAAACCCAGCCAAGCTGGATATATTTATTAATTTCTATTTAACTCCGGACTAGTATCGTGCACGTACGTTGCAACGAAATATATAATAAGATAACAAAAATAAATTCTCATACAAAATGACAAATTTTCATAAAAAAAACAAAATTAGAAATATATTCTAGATTTATTACAGTAATATGTATAGAAATAAGGAAGTACATAAATAAGGAAGTGAACAAAAAATTGATTTGTATTATGATCCGCCGTATAGAAAATTTCAATTGGAGAGGGAGAAATAAGGAAACAAATAAATAAGAAAACGGAGAATTATATCGCTAAATTTTAGAGTTTGTTTAAATTTTAATTGTAAAGCACCGTCTGGCGGTATATGTGGCGAGTATGTTTGTAGCTAAATTTAAACTTTTACACATAAAACAGATGCACTTAATCAAAAGAAGATAGATTATGTGATTGGAGAGCTGAGATTAAATCCAAAAATTAATTTTTTAATCGTAGCCGTTGGCGGATCGGACACCCAACGTGCTTAATAATGGAATGGAGATATTAATACAAATATCGGAGCTTCCCTGAATTTTGCAACTTCTATAGTCCAATCTTAATCCGTAAGAACCCTATCAAAAATGTTTATGTTGTGAAAATACATCTGCGGTGCTTTAAAAAATAAAAGAAATTGTCTTAGCTTTGGAACAAAATCATTTAAATAAAAATGATTGAGATTGGAAAGTAATTTTCATGACTTTGCGGCGTTCCACAAAAAGGCTATTTATGTTTAATTACTAGACTAAATGAACTAACTAGAAAACATGATTTCCGAGAGAAGAAAATTGTAAAGCATGTAATATGGTGGATGTTCTTTAGATAAATTAACAGTCCCAATATGGCACATTAAAATTAAATAGTGTTCACATATACATTTCTATTTTACAAAGTGGATAGTTACGGCCAATCTCAAGTCTCAACTCAATACGTCTAAATTAATCAATTAAGAAGAGATAAAAAACGTTTGGAAAGTAAATAAATTGCTTTTTATGTAAAAGCAATGTATGAGAATATTAAATAAAAAAGCGAAAGGGATAGGTGGACTGGGTTAGAAGATTTTGCACCGGAGAATAGAAATAATTTTTCTTTTCAAATTTTATAATCATAGAAGTATTAATAGAAAAATTGGTGCTAGGTGAGTGCAAAAAAATTCTCTTTCCTATTTTAAAAATAAAAGTGTTATTTTTATCATAACTATTTCTGCAGTCTTTCGTAAACTATCGTAAAATTAATGACACCCTATTTTTTTTTTATAAAAGGCCTGAGTCCGTTTCATTGTAGAAAACAAAGTTAAGTTACATCAAAACTTCATTAAAATCACAACTACCTCAAAACTTCATTATTAACGCGTTTTTGTTGAAGCAGATCCCGGATCCCCTTCTTTTCCTCGGCTTTCCATCAAAACTCAAACGGCTTTTTCGATCTCACATCCATTCGATCGTCTTCAACAACAAAGAATCGGTTTACTGGTAAGTGTATCAGATAACTCTGTTTTGTCAGTGAAGAGTACTTTTTCAGTTAAAGCTTGAAAGAGTTCTTAGGTGTCACCTTTTTGGGTTAATAACGCAAAACATTTATCTCAATTAATTAGTGCAAGTAATTGGTCTTGATTGACAAAATCTCCGGTGTGCTAATTAACAACAACATAATTATGAACTAGCTCGTAAAAATTTCAAGATATCCAAAAAGTTAGCATGCTAATTGGTATTATACGTACAAAAATATGATAAAAATTGTGCCCCCAAATTTGTGAAAATCAATTCAACAAAACCCCGCGAGTTATCCATGATGAATTTTGATTGTACCCAATTAATCTTCGTATAATCTTATAGTAAATATTTGCTCCGTATGTAGAAAATATTATGAAATAGTTCTTCTGGAATGATACAATGAACGAAGAAAATAACGTACTAAAATGTATCTTTTATATTTTAGACAAACCAGAAAAAAAATTGGAATTAAAAGCATTAAATATTAATGAGAAAGAAAAATAAGGACACCCAAAATCTCTGACGAATAACGCTATGATATGCTTATGGACATATTAACATGTTAATTTATTACCTAATTAAAAATTCTAGTTTGTTAAAAGTTTACATATTGTATAGGAAGTCAAGCAAGGCAAGCCTATATATTTATACATCGATCTCTTCACGAAAATGGCCGCATGTAAAAATGGAGAGTCGTTTCCATCTGACTTTTTCAATCAACCTTGGATTATTCAGTGTCACGGAGGAAACAAGCATACAACAACTTTTATCGATCCAATGAAAACAAACGTTGAAGAGAAGGAGATAGGTGAGATTAAAGGGAAACTATGCTTCGGCTGCATTGATGAATGGCTATTTCTGTGGGACAAACAAAGCAAAGAATGTTTCTTTCTCGAGCTGAACTCTCTATCCAAAGTTCACCTTCCGCCCTTGCCAAGGGAGTTCAGCATCATGAACCTTCAGCCCTTTCCAAGGGAGTACAGCATCATGACCGCTTTTAGTCTCTCATCATATCCCAATCATCCCGACTGTATGGTCATATTCACTGGAGAAAAATTAGAGAGATGCACACCTTTCACTAACGAAGTAACGGGATACTTTGTCATGTACTGCCGTCCGCATGATGAGAAGTGGACTAAATTACCTCTATATGAACCTTCAAAGAAAAAGAAAAAATTACCTCTATATGGAGTTGAAGATGAAGATGAGCAACTTATTACTGGAGAAACTTGTGTCATCTTGAACGATAAACTGTATACATATAGCGTTTTTCATGTTATTGTGTTTGATATCCCGTCCTTGCTCGTAGGTCATATAGATATGAGGACCATAAAAGCACCAATGCACACTATATACCCCCTAACCGACATGGTTAGTACGCACTTGGTCGAATCGTGCGGACATGTTTATCTGGTGAGAATGTACAACTATGAGAGGGGCCCCATCATTAACATGGACATCTACTGCTTAGATACTTCCTCTGATAAATGGTCGAGAGTTGATAGTATTGGTGAACATGCTTTTTTCCTATCACATAAGTGTTACACTTCAGTTTGTGCAATGGATGCCGGAGTGTCATGCAATTGCATATATTATGTGCCACACAGCGATGAAGATGAACGAAGGATCTATAAATTCTGTTTGGATGATAATACAATGACCTTTAGATCGATATCAATAGAACATACGGAACATGAGAGCAGATTCTGCTGGTTTGTGCCTAGAAGGTGAGAAATGGCAACTATTTTCAAATTCGTTTAAGAATTAATTTCTGAATGCAAGGTACTAAAGCTCTAAGATTTTTGTCAAATTTCAAAGTTCTAAATTTTCAGGATTTTACCATCACAATCATTAATATGTTTGCAAGTACTAATCTTATTATATGCATCACAGGCCGCGGAAGATGATTAGGGATTTTTCTGTATCTCCAACAATTGTTCTGAATGAGGTAAGATGTGCATTGTTAATTTAATTCATAACAGATTGAGACATAAATGCATCCCTATATATATTTTTTCTTTGTATGCTTGAACAACCTCTCATATGCTGAATCAATCATTTCTCAGGATAGTGATTATAAGATACTTATGGAGGAGAAAATTACGAGGAATATCTCTAAACCATGGATTGATCTTCCTATGAATTTGTTTGAGTTACTTCCACAACACCTGTCTTTGGTTGACTCCGTACGCCTTTTTGCAGTATGTAAGGCATGGAATTTGACTTCTGATTCAATTCCAAAGGAAAAAATATGGCCATGGCTCATGTGCCAGGAAAAATTGGATGACACGTACAAGTTGCTTGAGCCTTTGAATGGGGAAGAGTATAGAACAAAAATTGGGTTGCCTTCATCTGTTTGCCCTACTCAAATGCTCTGTTCCAAAGATGGGTGGGTTGTCGTGCACGGTGGCGATCATGCAATGTTCATGGTCAACCCAATGATTCAACAAGTAGTCAAACTACCTGCTCTCACAGTATTTGATGAAAAATTCCATGGTATCACATTTACATCAGTTCCAACTTCTCCAGATTGTATTGTGATAGGACTTTTTACAGACAAAATTGATGTTGAAATTCATGTATGGCACTTTGGGGAGGAAGAATGGACTTTCATTTTTGGTGACGAAATTGAATTTAATATTGCCAATACGAATCCTGTTTTTCACCATGGAGAGCTATATTTTTTGGGAGAGTACGGAGAGCTTGGGGTTTTTAATCCGATTGAACAAACTTGGGATATCCTGATTAATTATACAGAACTGGTTTGGTTGGAGGGTGATTCTTATTTTAGGGGCACCCATGATCGTTTTCTGTTAGAGTTAGGCGAGGATTTGATATCAGTTTTCAAATACAACTATTTGGATTATGAGATACACGTTTTGAAGTTGGATAAAGTGAAAATCGAATGGATAGAATTAGATGACCTTGCAGGCTGGACACTTTTTCTTGATCCGAGAAGTTCTTTTGCTAAGTTGTCACCACACAAAAACTGGTCTAACAAGATTTTCTTCACAACAATTTACTCTGGTACAAACAAGACGTGTGCATCGTATTGCATGGAAAGAAAAAGATATGAAATGAACTTTTGTGATACAAAGAAGCCACTAGAGTGTGTTTGGCTTGAACCAAACTTGATTACAGAAGGTTTGATGGACGACAAACTCAGTTAGTATAGTAATGGCATTTACGCAATTGTTATTTAATTAGCCTTTTATTGTTGCTTAATTACCCTCTATCCCTTTATTTTCAAAATGTTTGTGTTACCACTATTCAACTATTTTTGCGGAGACATTTTTAAATAGTTAATTATTTATTTTTTCTCTACCTTTCCAATTTTGCCCTTTATTACTTAGTTTTTTTTTTTTTTTTTTTACTTTCATATTTACTTCTGCAGGCTCAAATATATTGAGCCAATTGTATCTTTACCTTTCAATTGAGATATATATCTCATGTAACTCTATCGTTTAACGAAATGAGGGCTTAACCATTATTTTTTCTCAAAAAAAATGTTTGTAAATACTTCTGTGAAAACTATGCTATCTGAATTAATGTTTGATACACGCATGGTAAGTGAGAAGAACAATAACATTATATTACAAAAATTACTGGGAGCATGCGCTTTAATGGATTAAGGAATATGCATGATAGCTAGCCACAATGTCATGTGTATGCTCTTCGTACATTCGATAACAGATTTTGCCATCATTCGATAGCTAGCCACAATTTCATGTGCTTTCTCTGCTCGGGGCTCACCAAGAATTTCTTTCCATGTGCGTCCGCAATAATGCGCGCGAGTTTATTTTGCGCAGTTTTTCACACTTTAAATAAGCCGCTACAGGAAACTCCATAGATTATTCGCCGCTCAGAATTTTCAGGAAAAAGGTAATTAATCTTATTGTCGATTATGTAATTAAGTAATCAAAATACATACTATTAGCCATTTCCTTTGCCAACCCAACTCTTGCCTGATTGCATGCGCAACTCTTTGTTCAACAAATTGACCACATATTACGAATTTACGATTCTGCTCCTATACAATCACTAGAAAAAATTGTGACCGTTGCCCCTATTTTATGTGAAAAACCTTACCAAGTAACGTAATTCGGTAATATATTAATTTTTTTTGACATTATTATTTCAAAATTAAAAAATTTAATAAAAAATTTTAATTTTAATTATGCATCATTCCTTGACGTGTTCGCACAAATATAATTATATATTTTTTAAAATTTGCATCATACTACATCAAGGAGGCACACAATTTGCAAAAAATAGTTAATTGTAATAACTACAAGAATCTGTGTATCTGCGAAATTACTTAACAACGTCAGTTAGAGTGGAAAAAACGTGCAGTGCCGTGCCGTGCCGTGCCGTGACGTGAGTAACATGCCGTGACTTTGATCTCGTGCCGTGACCAAGTTAATTTTTCACGTGCCATGTCGTGTCGTAACCAAAATGTTAAGGGGTGGTCACGGCACACGAATGGTCACGCCACGTGAGTCACGCCGTGCCTAAACGTGCCGTGACCATACGTGACTCGCGTGACCATTTAATCATAATTTATATTAGTTTATTCAAGATTCACCATTAAATCAATATCTAATGGTCCTAATTACACGTAACTCGCCTGACTACGTGCCGTGCCGCGTGCCGTGCTAAAGTTTCAAAAGATAGACACGGCACGCAAATAGTCATGGCACGAGACATGCGAGTCACGGCACGTAACTGACACGCGTGCCGTGCCGTTCCGTGCCGTAACTGTACCGTTCCGTAACGGAACCGGCTCCAGCGTGCTATTTTTCCCACTCTAACGTCAGTATCCTTGCTGATACACCCACCGGTAATAATTCTCTCTTCGAAAATATTATTTATCCACGGCAATAGTCATTACTTATTCTCACGGATAAAACAAATTCTCGTAAATTTCAAAATACTTATTTTTTAACTTCTTGATCTAGTGTCTGTCACACTCAGAAAAATTGTAATATCTGCCTTTAGTGCCCTTATTTTAGGGAAATTTTCTTTCGGTGCTTGTCATTGTAAAAAATAACAAGATATCATAAAAGTTTTGAATTTTAAATTAAATGTTAAGTAAACAACGTTGATCTATGACGAATTAACGCTATGATAGCTGGAATACATTTAAGCAGCTTTTATCTTACCAGCTCTGATATAACTGAATTCGCATCTCCTGAGCTAGATATCTCAAACATTGAGTTGATGTGTGGAAAATCTGACCGTTTAACTTTTTTCTGCACGAATTTCAAAGCTCAATAATAATGACCTTCGTGTTTCGAATAGGCACCGAAAAAGATTTGACCCAGCTTTGGATAAACTCAAACTTTAAGATATCTCAGAGGATACGAACTCGATATAACTGGCTTAAGGTGACAAAGATTGAATTTTATCAGAAAACATGAGTAAAACTATAGTACTATGCATAGTGCGGATTAATTTGTGCTATTGATGAATATTTTTGTATTTAAAGTTCAAACAATCGGTTTATACATGATCACTATATGAAAATCATTTCTAGATCACATTTGACATTTTTTACATTCCTTTTACTATTTTTTTACATAGGTAGAAAATTACTTGATCTAAATATTTCTAGACCATTCAAAAGTAGTAATTTTCTATCTAGAAAATAATTAAGTTTCTAACAAAATGTAAAATTTTATCTGCAAGTATATTTTATCCTGTTGAACGGTTCAGATTGACATTTTTTACATTCCTTTTACTATTTTTTTACATAGGTAGAAAATTACTTGATCTAAATATTTCTAGACCATCAAAAGTTGTAATTTTCTATCTAGAAAATAATTAAGTTTCTAACAAAATGTAAAATTTAATCTGCAAGTATATTTTATCCTGAATGGTTCACATTGACTATTTTATCCTGTTGAACGGTTGAAGAATTTTCATTAATGTGATAAATAGTAAAGATGATTGATTATTCAAAGGAAATTATACATCCTCAAATACATAAATAGAGATAGAGACGCACCAAAAATTAATGTTTTTCTTTTCTTAGATGGATAATCCATTGTATGTGTGTGTATACAATAGAGTACATATATTTGATTGAAAATGAAAAGTTACAAGTTTCTATCACGAGGCCATCCAAATATTGCAATTTAGTTTAGCAGGTTACATTTCTATCACGAGGCCATCCAAACTCTTCCAATAACGCCAAGATCACACCATTCGTCCAACCAAAACCAGTCTGCACCAAAAAAAGTTTTTGAACTATGAGGGACTAAGCAAGGAAAGTTACACTTCTTGGTATAAAAAAAAGGCAAATTCTTCTATGGACATAAGGACCTATTTGTAAAATGAACATATTTTCATTTCAAAGTTCAAACAGTCGATCCGACCGTTCAACATTATCTCCAAGTACATTTTAATATGGAGATAATGTTGAACGGTCGGATCGACTGTTTGAACTTTGAAAATAAAAATATGTTCATTTTACAAATAGGTCCTTATGTCCATAGAAGCATCACTCTAAAAAAAAAATTGCAATCATTATAAGTACTAATAAAAAAGTCCTGGATCAATTATACCAAACTTTCGGCACTTCTTTTAATGAACTATGTATTAACAGGATCACACTGATACTTGTGGAGCTGACATTGCCTGACAACCAGAGGTGATTAAGGAAATGAGGATTCATTATTACACTTACCTGGGGCTTATATTCACCGCCGCCCCCAAATTCTCCACAGGACTCCACATTGCACTTCTCATGGATTGCACCTGTCTTTTTATAAGCAGCAAAGTTTGTTCTGATCCAATTTACGGTGATACTCTCTGCCAAATGTCTTGCTTCTTTGCAATGGGCACTGGCCAACCCTTCAATTATCATGTGCTGTAATGGGGCCCATCCATTTGGGAAATCCCTGCAGAAAAAATGTCAGCATTTCTATTGTCTATATATCAATTTATAGTATTTTATTATTTGTATAATGAAGGAATGACCAACCATTGTTGCCCAGTATTTGACAGGGAAGTAGCAATCCCGTATTTACGAATCAACCCTGATTTCTTTAGGCTTTTTATAATCAACTTTTCATTGTACTCCTCCGTTAGTTGATCTGAATATACAAAAGCATGATTTTAGTAAGAATCCAGTAAATTTTATAACATTTAAACATGAGCAATATATCCTTGACAACAAGATGTTTCGGTTGACGGTGATAAAATATTTTGTGACATTGGTAGTCTTTGAAATATAATATATATGATCAGAGGGCAAACCTGGATAATGTGCCAGAAGCCACAGAGGCACAAAATTTGATGCAAATTTTTTGCAATTTTGAGAGCCATGATTCCAGCTATAAACACCCTAACAGAATCAGATATTAAAAGATTAAAAACGCTAAGTGTTAAAAAAACCGTTGATTTACATTAAGTGTTCTATCAAGGCTAATGTAACGGCCATATTGTACCAGTTTCATTGGGAACAACAAGTAATCTAGCCAGAATGCCCAAGGAATTAGTAATAAATGTCTGTCTGGTCTTGTAGCTGTATCTTAAAATGCAAACCTTTGTACTAGTAGAGGATATAGAAAGATAAGCAAACATTAAAACAAACAAAAACACCTGATGGACATCATGTGTGTCAAGCCAATAATCGACCCACTGGCTCAAATTAGGGTTCCATAGAAGGGATTTGATTGCTGCTTTTCTAGATTTAGAAACCTCGACGAATTTCTGTGATGTTGAATTATCTCCAATAATTTTTGCAAATGTGGATATGTCTTGCTCCAGCTGCAGTACACAAAGAAGGCCCATCATTGTCTTAGTACTGTTGTTAATAATTGATGTTTACACAGAGACGGTGCCAGTAGAAAATATATCAAACATAATTATGTACTATTGGATACAAGTTGCCAGAAGTGGCAATCGGGCAGATCGAGTTGGTTTTGGTCAGGTTAATTTATTGCAAATCTGGATTGACATGAATTTGGATCATCTCTATGTTGGATTCGGATCAATTTGGCTTTAAAAAATTATCGGATTGAGTAAGATCAGGTATTATCCCTTCTAGGCGGTTGCTAATTAAGTATTGGTTCTGGTATTGTTCAAATTTCAAAATATACCTTCAATATGTATGTGTTTAGATCAACAGGAATGATCGACGTAGTCGCCGTTGTTGTCAGATCAGATGAATTCCTATATAATATAGATTTTATACTATTATTATAAAACAAATTTAGAAGAAAAGGCAACATTTATTTCACTCTCCAAGTTTTTTGCCATTTTAGAATAATACCTTGGACTGAAGGTATTATTTGCAACTATTGTAGGAGGCTTCTCTTTTCATTTTGTTTTGAAATAAAAGAGCAGTATTTCAAAATAATTTAGAAGGAATAATGCAACAGCGACTATGTTGCCAACTTCCATATTTTGATAAAATATTTAGAACCTCATCCAGCGAGAACTAAAATCCCAACCAGATTCAGCTGCTGATGCAATCTCATGGTAAAGAGCATCTTTCTCAGAAGGTGTTGAAAGCTTGAGACTCAACTCCTCATCCTAGTACAAATGAATGCAATATAAAATTGTGTAGGACAAAAGAATGAAATATAGAAATAAATTGTGTACTTTAGACACCACTGATCAGATCCAGTACCCTAAATCCATTCAGTGTCAGACTTATTTTGTCAGGATAACTTGGCATATCATATTTAGTAATTACCCATCCAACACTCAGGAACTCTCAAATTTGTCCATTTATTGGATGTCAGAGTAAGCTGGCAAAAGTAAAAAAAAAAAAAACATTTAAATTGGGTAAATGTGAGAGCTTGTGAGTTTTGCAAGTGTAATCATGATATTTTATTTCTGGAGGTTAAATATATTGAAGATTTGCAATGTTATCCATGAAAATTTCAAATTTTCCTTTTCTTTTCTTTTGGGAGATGAGGCATTTACAATGGTTGCACTTTCTGGCCGAGGTTGGTACCACCTGGCTTGGTACCGGCTCAAACAATGATTGCGGCCTCTTTGGTCTTGAATTGTCACTTGATGAATATCTACACAATATATGTCTCAGATATAAATGACATATCAATATAAAGCTAGATAACAAAACTAGAAAATATAGTAATAAAGAACCTGAGACCCAAAAGCTGTGCTCTTTCAGCAGGGCCGGAAGTACCCTTTTAAGAAGCTCTACATCTCCAGTTCTCATATATATTTCCATAACCATAGAACTTAGTAGAGGAGGCTGGCTACATATGCATGAAAACGATTAGTTAGTTTTTCCGATACATATAAATATTTGAAATGGCATCAATATATGTCTTGCGTGTTGAAATGACAGTCACCTCACCTCCTGTTAGTATAGTAGGTTCTCGCACCATTCAATACATGCCCATAGGTTTCAATTAAAGATACAAGATTAAGTACTATTGCCTTTGCTGTGTCATACATTTTGCTTGTCAACAAACCCCTACAATATATATAGTAGATTTAAAGGTTAGTATTACATTATTACAGCAGATATGTCATGATTATAAAGGTTAGTATGACATTACAAATCTTAATTTTTTTGACGATATTCAGTATTCACCTGATAACCCAATAGGAGTCCCAGTAATAAACCTCTCGAAACCGCGACCCTGGCACAATAACAGTATCCGGTAAATAAAGTAATGTATGCCTTTCGGGCCGTGTCTTAACTGCATCAGAAACCCGTCTCGACAAGTTCTTCCAAATCGCATGCACCTCCAAAGCCCATCCCATCATCACCTCATTCTCCACTTTCACCAAAAATCCCTCAGGCTCCGGTTTAAAATCCACAGGTTTGGTGTATACCAAATCGGAACCTGCCTCATCGAAGAACTGTTTCAGGAACTTATTGAAATCAGAAATGGGGATGGTGCCTGAATGGCGAGGGAGGGAATTGAAGGCAGAGATGGCGGTAGGGAGGTCGGTCTTGAGAGGGAGATCGACGTAGAGCTTGGGGTCAAAGTCGGTGGAGCCCATTGAACTGAGTGCTGCTGATTGAATGCGCAGGAGGAAGGAGAGGAGATCAGGGTCTGTTGCCATGGAAACAGGGAGAGAGAGAAGAACGGAGATGACAAAGAGAGTGAGAAGTGAAGAGCGCGGCAACGCCATATGTGACCGCGTTGATGAGAAACGCCACCATAAGCAAGTTTATTGAGTGATTATTTATACAAGTTTAGAAACCCCATATGTGACAGTTGTGCCAGGCTAATTACAACAATTAATCATTATATTGAGGGTCGCACATGGACGTGCGGAGATATCCTAGGAATGGCAACATGATATGCCCTTGAATCATGTGTGGAACGCAGCTCAATTTTATATCCAAGTCACTAATTATACTTGTTTTGTAAGTGCCGGCCACCCAATTATGCTCATGGCAAAGGGATCTTAAATATTAGGCCGACTGTTAACTTAATGTGCCCTTGAAATTTTAAATTTTGAAATCTTATTGTTCCAGTAAACTAAAAGAAAACATACACGAACGGAGCGATGTCTCCAACGTTCATTTATCAATTGAATTAGGGGCTCCAAGGAAGAGAAAAAGGGGGCCAATGTGGGCCTTGCTATTGGGCTTTCTTCATTGGTTACTGGACTCTGATATCAAATTGAACCAGAAAATGGATTTTAGTTACCACACTAAATGGGATTTCATCACTAGCTAACTTAAATTTAGAAGATCAGAGTTTAAATATCTCTATATTTTGTATCTCCGATATAGCTCGACAAATAATATCGCTAGATGTGATCTATATGCACACACAAAGTTGTCACTTTTTTTATTTACATTTATATGAATTTACTAAGAAAAAAAAATCATTTTTGAAATCATATTGAGTAGTTCGGATCGACTATTTGAATTTTGAAAATGAAGAGAAGTAAAAATAGAGTATAAATAAAAATTAATTGCATACGGATGTAAGTATGAAAATGTTTCCACCCTACTTCATATTCATATTCAAACCTCTACAGGTAACCCAACTATTATATTAACCGTACGTATATAAAACGGGTTATAACATAATTATGAAATACTTCCATCTACCAATTTCATAGTGCGTTATAAGTTTATTTACCTAAATTTAAGTACTGCTCTTTCAGAGAATACCCATCAGTCTTAATTTATCGACAAGAATCCAGCCAGAAGCACATGGCGACCAAGAAGAAGAGCTCAGCCAACAAAAGAATGTAAGTCGCAAATTTAATTTCTGCTTTGTAAGTGCCAATTAGGTGAATAGATGCGTTAATGACTGGCAACTTTGTGCTTCTTAATTGTTATTACAGCAATTGGTTGTCTGTCTGTTCTTTCTCTGATTTTTATTTCATTTATGGTTCGTAAATAATTCAAATAGTTTCATGACAAATGAACCTAGTAACGTAAATTTGTGCTGGTTTTCTTTCAGCAATTGGGTTTTCTTAATTATAGCTCGATCTTTTTTTCTTTGTTTTTTCGTTCTTGGTTATTAGTATCCATTCTTTTCACTTTTTTTATTTAAAGATTAATTCTTGATTCCTCTTATCAATTCTAATAAATATTTACCAAGGTTCTAAATAGCGTTTATAGCGTTATAACGGGAAAGCTTACAAAAAAAGCTATAGCAAATAACGTTGCTATAACGAATAACGTGGCTATAGCGGAAGCTATGCCACATAACATTTTTTTTTACATTCCGTATATTCAATATTTGTATTAAATATCAACATTATCTAAAATCTCATAAAACAATAAATAACACCAAAGTAATTAAGAAATTATAATATTCATATTGAACCCGTACAAAGTCCAAATTGCGGTTCAAAATATCCTTAGTAATATCATAAACTATCGATTTTTTCTATTAAAAATATCTTAAGTATCATGATTCATGACATAATTTATTTATTTTTTTATTCAAATTTCAATTTCGGTTTGGATTTTTTTTCTATTCAAATTTCTATTTATATTCCCAATTTCAAATTGATTTATCTGTAGCAACAAATTCAATTTCGGTTTGGACTTTTTTGGGTCTTTATTTAAAACCCATATAAATTACATAAAGAAGCCGATATTGTATAGCGCGAGCTATTTGCGCTATGAGCTATAGCGGACCGCTATCACCGCTATTGCGGCCGTAGCACAAATAGCGTATTTTGATGTCATAGCTTAGCGTTTGGGGTTCAAAAACACTATAGCGGCGCTATAATGCCGCTATTTAGAACACTGATATTTATAGGAACAAGAAAATGGCGCTAGTGTGTAGAACATGAAATATGAGGCTGGACAACGACGCGAAGTCCCTCAAACCAGAGGATATAATGAAGAAAGAAGACCAACACAGTGGAAACTGCAAAAATCGAAGCAGCAGGCTCATGAAAATGGAGAAAGAGGCAGACAAGAAGGTCAACAAACACCAAAGGAACAAAAAAAAATAGTTTGAATTAGCGCAAACATTCTATTTTCTTCTTTTATGTAGTAATTATTCTAAAACTGAGATGAGTTGAACAATGTTTTGGTTGAACCAGGTTTGACTTAATAAAGTTTGCGGTAATTTTCTACTTGTGTATTTTTCTACATGGTATTAATTCTGTGATAGTTTTGTTCATGTGTAATCATGGTTGTTGGTAATTTTTTTTGTGGTTATTAATTTCGTGATTTAATTTCTACGAGGGTATCTTATCGATTGAGCTTATGGGAATCTTGTTTATTCCGGTTCTTATCTTTATTTCTTTTTGTTTAATTGGATATATTGGTGAAGAAATTTTTTTAAGTAGGGATAAAAACTTTAATTTAGAATTGTATTGTATCTTTAGGGTTTTGACCTAGCATGCATATAGTTTCTTCATATAATTTAATTTAGTAGTGTGTTAAGTAGGTAATTAAATTGGAATTTGTGAAACTTTGCCCAAAAATATGCGTAATCATAGGACTTTTTGAGGAAAAATAAGGACCATGTTTTGGATAATCGAAATCAAACTTGAAACTTTGCCTAATCATAATACTAGCAACACCAAATTCAAGTTTGATTTCGATTACCCAAAACTAGATTACTCGATCGTAGAAACATAAAATTATTCCTCAAGTCTGTGTCCATTTTAACATAATTCATTACTTGCAAGTAAATTTTATCTTTATTATGGTGTGCAGTATGCTATATGCAAACTTATAGTTTTGAAGGTTGTACAATTCGCGTTATTTATTTTATCTTCTTAGACGAGGTTGACCGTTAAAATTATTTAACGGTCTAATATTCATAAATTAAGAATTATGTATTCAGATTTCAAATTTGCTACTAATTATAACAAAAAATATTATTATTTAGCGCTATACCAAAAATTCACTTTATTTTTATTCCTAAATTCAAACTTGAGACCCTCGTACGTAGGAAAGAAAAATTCATCACCAACCTTGCTAAATATGTAATATATATCACTCGAAGTTAAAATACGTACTTCTGTATATATGAACAAAGAGTATGATTAAAATATTTTATTGTTTTTGTGTTCTAATAATATGTAATATTTTTATTTCTATTTTCAAAATTCAAATAGTTAATTTATCAATATGATGTCCGTGTTAAAATGTGCTTAGTGATCAAATTTTATATTCTTTGAAAATTATTGTTTTCAATTGTAGCGGGCCATGTAGGGGTGAAAACGGAGCGGATAGTTGTAAAACTATATCGATATCCACATTTCAAAGAGCGGATACGGATACGGATACGGATAGTAAACGGATGTCAAAATGTAAAACTAAATTCATCTTAAACGGATACGGATACGGATACGAAGCGGACAATCTACGAATATAGATTCGAATACAGATACAAAACGAATAATTGTCGGATAATTAAGTAATATCTACTTTAAAATACAAATACTAATTAATAAAATTTTAAATATGAAAATAAATGAATAATTTAATTGAGTTTACCATTTAAGTTAGTTTATATAAGTTTAAAATTTAAATTTACGAAATTAACAAATCAAAATCAAAGTTTATATTTTTTAATTAAAAACAAAGAGGAGAAGGAAAGACAATTGAGAGCTCCTTTTCCGGTTCCCCAATCGTCCCTGCGTCAACCTCCTCCTAATGAAATAGTGGGGACCCCGTATCCTTCCCCAATCGTCCCCGCGTTAATCTTCCTCTAACAAAAATAGTTGACATCATAGATATAAATACTTCCAATACTTGATATTTAATTCTTTCAGAAGTCATTCAGTGTCATATATAAAAATACTTGCAAGTATAGGTATAATACTTGTACAACGAGCTATAAATACTTGCGTGACTACGAGTCCAAAAGTATGTAATCATGGATCTCATATGAAAGAGAAAATTGCGTAGAAAATATTCGTGGTTTTAGATTCGCAAAATTCCTCACATATCGTCAGAAATATAGACAAGATTGAACGAAGAAAAAAACCACCTCAAAAAACATGTATGATCTTCCCATGTGGTTTGAGTGGTCCTCCACATGTATTTATGATGTATGTACATTTGAGAGATTTGGTTGGGAATAATTATTTACGTAAAAATTGTTAGCATCATATCTTCATAAGTATAAATATTTTTGTGCATAGGTATAAATATTTCTGTTCATATGTATTAAAATTTTAAAAAGAAAATCCATTGCTAGTTTTTACATCTCCCCAAATAGTTATAGTAGTTATAGTACGAAAATTTTACAGATACTCGAGTACGAATACTTTTATCAGTTTTCTATGCTTAAATCATTTTTTGGGATTCAGAAAATATACTATGGACCCTATATATGGAGCTAACAAATATATCATAATTTCTTGGGGAGCCCGCTTCAATTTAGGCGATTCAGAGGAAGCAAAAACAAAACAGGGTTTTGAGAGTCGATCCGTGGTCCGCCTGCTCCGCTCCGCCCCTCCACTCCCCCCTCGTCTGCCCGGTTCAGCTCGTCTCGCTCCTTTTGAGCGGATGATTCCGATCAAGAGTTCCGCCGCTCGTCGCCTCGCCCGAGCGAATGACTCTTTGGGTTCGACTGAGGGTTTGTAAATTCGTTCCATCTCCATAAGTATCTACTATAACTATATATGTGAATAAGGTACGCACTTTATGGTTGTTGCCGATGATGAGATTGCGAAGAGTTGTCTCCTTCCTCCTCTCTTTTTTCTTCTTCTTTCCTTCTTCTTTCTCATCTCTGTGCGGTGACTGTCCCGGTCCGGTTTGATTCAGTGCCTTTTCGGCTGAGTGGTGACTGTCTCGGTCTGGTTTGATTCAGTGCCCTCTTTTTCCTCCTCTCTGAGTGGTGACTATCCCGGTCCGATTTGATTCAGTGCCTCTTGGCTGCACATTCCTCTGGGCGGCGTCGATTTTGGAAAGAAGAAGACGTTTCGTCAAGGAAGGGTTATATACTGCATGCAACTCGAAAAATCACTGCTGTGTCTACATTCCCAGAGAAGAAATCGGAAAGCCCACAGACTTGCTAATCGGGCGCGAATAGACTAATTCGTATTCTCTGGCTTCACATATCAGTTATTTTCTGACATAGCAAATTAAATGATTTTACAAGTAGCTCAATGTATAGGTTTTTATGCTTCTTAATTTAAACAAAAAATCTATGTAATAGCTACTTTGTAAATCATTGGATCAATGCAATCGCCTACGGGCTTTCAACCAAAAAAAAAAACAAATATATCATGCATGGAATTGAAATTTGGTCCAATGTTGTAAATGATGAAAGCATGATCTCCATTTACTACAAAGTACAAACAAAAAGGGAGGAATTTTATGTATACCCCTCAAAAACTTCAAAATTATGTATTTCTTCCTCAAAAAATTCATAATATCATATTTTTTCATCTAAACTTTACAAACTCACAAATTTAAGTAACTCTCTAACCTAACCTAACAATGAGGATTGCTAGCTACAATTATGTAAAGCTTGAACACATACAAAAAGGAGTATTTATAGCCTTCCTATACAAGAATAAGAGTAGTGGAGATCATGGAGGAACGTGGGATCCACCCATGATCTAACAGAAATTATTTAAAATAGTGTGACCCATCAGCAAAGCGGATCTTCTAGAAGGCCCGGTCTGTTAACCATGCGGCCTCTAGGTTATGTCACGCACGGCATTGAGGATGCTGCACGGTCTTCTGACTTAGCGGATTTTCTTGTATTTTCTTCATTTCGCATGTTGTGCACTCCGTGAGAGGTGTTGCATGCTCCATGTGATGTCTAATTTCGGTGGCTATTTGGTAATCATCAAAATATGACATTTTTGCTCTATTTTTGGCCTAAACACGTAACTTTCTCCAAAATCTGCTAAAATGACTCAAAAACATGTTTGCAGTAAATAAATCAGAAAAATAGTTACTTCACATTCGTTTTTTTGTCATTTTTAGGATAAAAAGATAGTGATTTACGTTATACGATTTGATGTCATCAATGACCAATCAATCAAAAAAATCCCTAATTGACATTTAAGACATAGAAAGAACTCATGACCAATTAGAAAGATGATGTAATTTACATGTGGCGAGTACGTATTTAAATAAATTTAGACTCTTACACGTAGGAAAACATAAAAAAGATACATATAATAAAAAAAAGACAAACTATTTAACTGGATGACTGATATTCAATCCGAAATTTCATTTTTTAATCATAGTCGTTGACAAATCAAGACATCTACATGCTTAATATAAGAATGGAGATATTAAAAAAAAGAAAAGAACCTTTTACAGCTAATTTCAAGTCTTAATTCAATGTGAAAATTTATAATAAAAATAATAAGAGTCGGAAAAACGATAGAGAAAACATTTGGAAAGGAACTAAATTTATTTTTTCTAGTATCGTGCATGTGCGTTGCAACGAGACATATTATAAAATTGCACATTAAGATTGAACAGAAAGGTAAATAATAAATAGAAATAAAAGAAACAGCAACAAATGACTGCTTCAATTGAACAACCTTCTGTGCGTGTTAGTGCATACACATTTTTTTTCAGGATTATTTACAACACAATTGAAAAATATATATACTAAATTTGAATATTAATAGGAACAAATAATTATTTTATTTCTTCATTCAACACCGATGGTGAAGTTATTGTACAAACTGACAAATTGGATCATCAAACTACATTATTCTCTAATTGCCCTAAAATTTATCTCATGATGCTAAGAGGATGTTGCTCAGCAAAATAATGCATACAGGGGTGCAAGAGTAAAATATATTTGTGGAAGGGTAAAAATTTATGTAAACTCTGGTGCTAAAAAGCAGGAAATTTAGAATGTTGAAGATTATTAAGATTGCATATAATTTCATTCTCAATACTTCCATATTATATAAAAAAATGTGGCTTTTTACTTAAATTGTGATATTTCTTTAAAAACCAGGTACAACTTAAATGTAGCATTAATATAATGAAATTGTCCAGAAAGAATTCTCAGTTCCATGACATGTAGCAAATTAAAGAAATGATTAATTACTTATTCTCAGTTTCACGGCATGTAGAAAATATTCTTTATTCGTGAGATTATATGTATTGAAGGAAGGATGAGGAAATCGAAGCAGAACAAAAGAAGTAAGATATCAGTAGCTTTTTTATTGCAGCACCGCTAATTTAAGTCTATTTAATTTTAATTCTAACTCTATCGCGTGCTTGGTATGTGTGGCGAGTACGTGTCTAACTAAATTTAGACTTCTACAAGTAAAAAAAATATCAAAAAGATGAATTGAATCTAAGGAAGGCAGATTATTTGATTGGAGTGATGATATTCAATCTAAATTTTATCTTTCAATCAGAGCCGTTGGTGGATCATGACATCTACGTGCTTAATAAGAATGAAGATAAAAACGGAATGTATCATAATATGGAGTAAAAGAAAAAAAATGATGGGACAGAATTAGAAGATTTTGGAAAGGAGAATAAAAATTATTTTTTCTCTTTTAATTTTTTTTTTAATCTTAGACTTTCTGTCGAATTAGGTGCACAAATTTAAGATGGCACCGCCGGCTTTCCCATGTTTTAAAATAAGAAAGGTGCATGCCAATTTTATTAGGGGAGTGCTATCTTGAAGCAAAAATTTCATTATTTGAGGCACCGGCTCTCGGCACTCAAAAGTGGAATTCATTAAATAGCGCTCCCCATTTTATTATAACTAATTTTGCCGTTTTTCCAAATATAAATTTTTTGCAGCTATATATTTGACTATAATTGATGGCATCCTCTTTCATAACTATCTCAAAACTTCATAAAAATTGAGTGTTTGTTGAAGCAGATCCGAATCCCCTTCATCAAAACTGCTTTTTCTCACATCCTTGTTGTCTTCAACTATCAAGAATCTGTTTTCTGGTTAGTTTATCAAATAACTCTGTTCTTTCAGTTAATATTTTCTTTTCAATTAGAGCTTGTGACAAGGTTCCGAAACACCTTTTTGGGTTAATAATGCAAAACATATATCTCAATTGAGTAGTGCAAGTAATTATGGTGTGCTGAACATTTACATAATTAGAAAATTGGTTCGTAAAAAATTCAAGATATCCAAAAAATTGCATGCTAATTGATATTATAAGAAAAATAAACTAAAAACGTGACCCTAAATTTGTGAAAATTCAACCAAACCCGGTGAGTTCATCCATGATGAATTTTGATTCGATCAATTAATCTTCTTATAATATTCTATTAATCAAGCAATGAGCTCTATCAGGATAAAATATTGTAAAATAGTTCTTCTGGTACCAGACAATGAACGAATAAATAATGTGTATTAAAATGTATATTTATATTTTAGGCAAACCAGAAAAAATTTGGAATTAAAAACATTAAATATTTATGCCAAAATCTCTGAAGAATTAACGGTATGATATATATATATATATATATATATATATATATATATATATATATATATATATATATATATATATATATATATATATATATATGAGGAGGGATCCGATTACATCTTTTTTGGTGACACACTTTGACACCTACCATTTTCAAAGTCCAAATAGTCGATTCAAACCGTTCAACATGATGGATATATTAAAATGTGTTTGGAGATCAAATTTTACATTTTTTTTGAATTTTTTTGCTATTTATTAAGATGGTTACAAAAATCGTTGTTTTCAGACCATTGAAAAACAACGATTTGTAACCATCTTAATAAATAGTAAAAAAATTCAAAAAAATGTAAAATTTGATCTCCAAGTACATTTTAATATGGTGATCATGTTGAACGGTTCGGATCGACTGTTTGGATTTTGAAATCGCAAAATTGATCTATATAAAAAACGGTGTCATGATGTGTCACCAAAAAAGATGTAATTGGATCCCTCCTCTCTCTCTATGTATATATATATGCTTACGTACAGAGAGAACATGTTTTATTGCCTTATTAAATATTCTAGTTTGTTAAGAGTAAACGTTTTTCTATAGGAAATCAAGAGGAGACCCTACATATTTATACATCCCTTCACGAAAATGGTCGCATGTAAAATTGGAGACTCGCTTCCATCAAACATTTTCAATCAACCATGGATTATTCAGTGTCACGGAGGAAACAAGCATACAACAACTTTTATTGATCCGATGAAAATAAATGTCGAAGAGAAGGAGATATATGAGATTAAAGGAAAATTATGCTTTGGTTGTATCGATGAATGGTTATTTTTATGGGACGAACAAAGCAAAGAATGTTTCTTTCTCGAGCTGAACTCTCTATCCAAAGTTCCCCTTCCGCCCTTGCCGAGGGAGTACAACATCATGACTACTTTTAGTCTCTCATCATCTCCCAATCACTCTGATTGTATCATCATATTCACTGGAGCAAAATTAGAGCATGAGACTAATAAAGTAACAGAACGTTTTCTCATGTGTTGCCGGCTGCATGACGAGAAGTGGACTAAATTACTTCTTGATGAAGATGATCAACTTCTTATCGGAGAAACATGTGTCATCTTGGACGGGAAACTATATGCATATGGCATTGAGGAAGTTATTGTGTTTGATGTTATGTCCTTGCTCGAAGGTCGGATAGATACGACGACCATAACAGGACCAATGTTGGCTATATACCCTCCAACCGACATGGTTGGTGCACACTTGGTCGGATCATGCGGACATATTTATCTAGTGAGAATGTACAAATATGGTATGGGTCCAACCATTAACATGGACATCTACCGTTTAGATACTTCCTCCGATAAATGGTCGAGGGTCAATAGCATTGGTGAACGTACTTTTTTCTTATCACACAGGTGTTACACATCAGTTTGTGCAATGGATGTTGGTGTGCCGTGCAATTGTATATATTATGTGCCACTATGCAGTGAAAAGGAACGAAGGATCTACAAATTCTGTTTGGATGATCATACAATGACTTTCAGTTTGATATCAATAGAACAAACAGAACATGAGAGCAAATTTTGTTGGTTTGTGCCTAGAAGGTGAGAAATGATAACTAGCTTCAATTTCGTTTAAGAATTAAATACATTACTGCAGGATACTAAAGCTCTAAGATTTCTTTTTCCATATTTCGAAGTTCCAAAGCTGTAAAAATGTTACCATCACAATTATTAATCTTTTTGTAAGTTATAATCTTATTATATGTATCACAGGTCACGAAAGATGATTACTAATTCTTCCGCATCTACTACAATAGTTCTGAATGAGGTATGATGTACTTCATTAGCTAGTCTTATTCATAAGAGAGAAATAAATACATCTATTGTCCTTATATGCTTAGCTTAACCACTTAATCATCTCTTCTGAATCAATCATTTCACAGGATAGTGATTATGAGGTACTTATGGAGGACAAAATTACGAGCAATATCTCTAGACCATGGGATAATCTTCCTATGGATTTGTTGGAGTTACTTCTACGTCATGTGTCTTTGGTTGACTCCATACGCCTTTTTGCAGTATGTAAAGTATGGAATTTGACTTCAAATTCAATTCCAATGGCGAAAACATGTCCATGGCTCATGTACCAGGAAAAATTGGATGGCACATACAAGCTACTTGACTCTTTAAATGGGAAAGAGTATACAACAAAAATCGGGTTGCCTTCATCTATTTTCCCAACCCAGATGCTCTGTTCCAAAGATGGTTGGGTTATCGTGCTCGGTGGCAATCGTGCAATGTTCATGATCAACCCAATGATTCAACATATTGTCAAACTACCCATTCTAGAAGTAACTGATGAAGATTTTCATGGTATCACATTTACATCAATTCCAACTTCGCTAGATTGTGTTGTGATGGGAATTTGCACTAACAGAAGAGATAATTCCACTGAATTCCATGTATGGCACTCTGGGGAGGAGGAATGGACTATCATTTATGATGACGAAATTCCTTTTTGTATTGCCAATACGAATCCTGTTTTTCTCCATGGAAAACTATATTATTTGGGAGAGACCGGAGAGCTTGGGGTTTTTGATCCGGTTGAACAGACTTGGGCAACGCTCGATAAACCAGAACCGGTTTATATGGAGGATGACCCTCCTTTTAGGGGCACCGAAAATTGTTATCTGCTAGAGTTAGGCGGGGATTTGGTATCAGTTTTCAGATGCAACTATTTTAATTATGAGATAAGTGTTTTTAAGTTGGACAAATTGAAAATGGAATGGATACAAGTAGAAGACCTAGCAGGTTGGACACTTTTGCTTGATCCGAGAAGTTCTTTCGCTAAGTTGTCGCCACACAAAAGCTGGTCTAACAAGATTTTCTTCACAACAATTTACTCTGGTACAACCAAGACGTGTGCATCGTACTGCATGGAAAACAAAAGATATGAAATGAACTTTTGTGATACGAAAAAGCCACTAGACTGTGTTTGGCTTGAACCAAACTTGGGTCAGAAAAGTTTGATGGATGAACCCTAACTAGTATAGTGATGGTGTGTACGCAATTGTTGCTTACCTTCTATCCCTTTTAATTATTTTCAAAATATTTGTTTTACCATCTTTTAACTGTTTTCGCGATTCCTTTTAGAACAATTAATTCAAATGTCTGTAGATATTTCTGCGAACACTAATTGAATGTTCGGTGCACGCTTAATAACTGAAACATTAATATACTGTATGCAATCACATATTATCACAAATCAGAGCCAATGGATAAGGAAAAATCACATATTCTGTATGCAATCGGACGGTTAATATAAACTTTTGACGTAAATGCTAGCGCTAAGCCAAAGCTTTACGTGATAAGAATACTTGGTTCACCAAAGTTCTCACAACATTGCATTGATTTTCAACGAACATCGTACCTAATTAAAAGAGAATCTGTTATATTTAATCTTAAAATAGTACGTACTTATATATATAGCATCCAGACACCGATATTTAAGTGAAAATTAAATGGAAATGATATATTATATTGTGTTGTATCCTGTACAATTAATACATAGGATATATAAGCTAAACATAAAACATTTTTCTCTCAAAAAGAGTTAAAACATAAAGCACTGGATCCAGATAATAGAATGATCCATTATCTGGTGTGCTAAATGGGGAAAGGTGACTCTTGGCGATTCTGTAACTAAGTAATCAAATACCAATTAGTAATTTCCTTTGCCCGATGTGTGTATATATATACATCGATCTTTAGTAAATTCCTTTGTCCAAATCGGTATTTTAATGACTTTATATATTTTATTTGAAATAATCATATACAATACACACACACACACACACTTTGGGATTCAAATTAAATTGCTGAATGCAATTAGAAGTAGCAAAGATTTTTAAAATAATGTAAATTAGTTGTTAACAGCTCAATAATTCGGAAAAAAAAAGTTTCAATTTTTAAAAAAAAAAATGACTGAGCCGAATGAATCAGATATTCAGATCGAACCCAAATTGAGAATGTATTAAAGTAAAGCGGACTGAACCTTTTAAATCGGTAAGAACCGAATGGACCGGATCTAATAATTCAGATAAAAGACCGGACCTACTACCTAGGGTTTAACACAAATCCTGCCCGGCCCATTGCAATCCTCAAAAGCCCTGGAATTAAGAAAAGTGTAATGGTAACTCAAATTCTGCGTTTATATTTGAGCCGTTCGATCTGATATGCACGAATATTAATGAGATCCCGTGCACCCCTCGGACCGAATTGATCCGGATTCTAATCAGACGGCCCGCATCCAAACTCAAAATTTGAGTTACCCCAGAGGATTAAGAGAAGGCCTTTTGCCTTTTTCAAGCACTGAACGAATTTTGGGTGAAGGCGCTTCACAGCTGCAATGGCGCTCGCGCTCAAGTCTTCTCTTTCGGTTCTCCCTTCGAAGCAAATCCCCACCATCTGTTACCTCTCTTGCTCAAATTCCTTTTTCAAATCTCTCGCTTCAGTGAGGTTCAAATCTGCTGTTGCAATGGCTTCTCTTGAGGTCGCTCAGACAAGGAGCATTTCACAGACCTTCTCCAAGCTTAAAAAGCAAGGCAAGGTAATTCTCTCTCTCTCATGTTGATACCGAAGGTTTATCTGTGCTTTTGTGCTATCACCTCATTGGCACGGGGCATGAAAGTTTATTTTTTCATTTCCTGAGTTCAGAAAAATGATTGCATAGACGCATCTGAACTCTTGTTTCAGCTGCATTTACGGCTAAATTTTTTCTTATTTTCTCAATTAATGGTTAACCACCTTCTGAATTATTGTTGCGAGTTTGATATTTTTGTATAGATCAAAATTTTGGGTGGTGACTTCGTAAATTTGTAATCGCAGTCACTTTTATATGATGCAGTATTACAAATGAAAATTTGTTTTTTTTTTAAATGTAAATTGGTAAGTTCAGATACATTTGAAACAATTAACGTTGATAAATTCATTTAGTGGAGAAACTTATTGGGTTAAAATCAGATCATAAATAATTAAAATAAAATGATAAGTAAATCTTCAGGTTGCTCTTATTCCTTTTATAACTGCTGGAGACCCTGATCTGACAACCACGTCAAAGGCACTGAAGGTTCTAGACTCTTGCGGGTCAGATTTGATTGAATTGGGTGTGCCCTATTCTGACCCCTTAGCTGATGGACCCGTTATCCAGGTTCCTCTTCCCACAAGTTATCCTTTCAATGAATTTGCGCAAACAAACATTGTGACATTACTATCATAAAATTTAACTTTCAAATTTGTTCTGTTTTCTATTGTGCATGTTATCACAGGCTGCTGCAACACGGGCCCTAGCAAATGGCACGAACTTTGATGCAGTCATTTCCATGTTGAGGGAGGTGTGAACAATTGGCTTTGATTAGATTGTACACCTTGGTTTTACAAATGCAAGCTTGCATTAGTATTTTCATTTTCAGTTTGATTTGCATTAGAATGCCAACTCAGCACCAGCCAGAACTCATGTAGTTCAATCTTTTATTAATCAGAAAGCAAGAATATGGATTTTATTTTTGCAATTATTGGATTAATTATTTTGTATCAATATTAGCCTTTTCAAAATATAAAACTACTACATATGCCTATTTCGGCTCTGTTGTAATAAAATAATGTGTTATGCCCAATTAGATATAAGAAATGTCACACCTGTCCAAAAAGCATGGATGCACATTCCTTATTGCATGAGCAAATAAGGAGGGGCAGCTTGGGCAGCATTTAAAACTCTTATAACATAACATTTGGAGTAGGATTGAGTAAAAACGATTATTTTTTATTTATTTTCCTTCTTTAATTTCTTCTGAAATGTGCTAAATTTATTGTTCATAAACAGGTTATACCAGAGTTGTCATGTCCAGTAGCCCTTTTCACATACTACAATCTAATTTTGAAGCGTGGGATAGAGAAGTTCATGATCACTTTAAGAGATGTCGGTATTCAAGGTAATCCCTCTTCTACCTAGACATGTTCTAATATCATGTTATTTTTGTTTGGATACTTCTTTTTGCAGACAATTACAGAAAAGCCCCCAGCATTTGTGTATAGTCACTACAACTGCTTAGCTTTGAACACCTCTTATTCTTATTCAATTATAAAACAATTTAGAATAGTAGACTAATGCAAACTAACGATAATAGAAGTGATAAGTTATTATCATTTGCTCTTCCGAATATTGCACTAGGTACTCATTATTTTGCGGTTGATTAAATTTTTTAATTTAATGCTAATAGTATATCATTTTATTCCAGAAATTATGTAAGAGTTTTTTTCAATTTCTTGGTAGTGTATTACCTTAAAAATGAACGCTGCCTACATACCAGTATTATATGTGTCCTGCTGGCCGGTACAGTGCTGTGGTGAGATATAATGACTCTGATATCATGGTATGTTGCTATTATGGTGTAGGTCTTGTTGTACCAGATGTTCCTTTGGAGGAGACTGAAAACCTAAGAACTGAAGCTGCTAAACACGGCATCGAGTTGGCAAGCCCCTATATCCATTTCTTTTATTTTTTTTAATTATAACATTACTGTATTTGCTGGTACTGACAACTGAGGCACTGCAATGCCAATAAGGACAGTTTTTCTATTACAACCCGCAATAACCCGATTTTTTTATCGGTAGCGTAAACGAATAACAAAATTTAACACATACCATTGATTTTGGACAACTTTTGTTTTATACCACCACTGAATAATTCATCGGTTGAAATCTGTGTTGAAACCAGCTCTCTCATAGAACGAAATTGTCTGAAATCGATGGTACATCTTTAATTTTTTTTTTTTTGGTACCAATAAAAAATCAGTGCAATAACCTCACATATCCCAAACTAAGCCCAAAAAAGAGCAACACCAAAACCAAAACTTCTATCGTTAAGTATTTACTGGTGCGGTAAATAAAACTGTAAAAGTTTCTGCTCGGTATCTTACTTGCAGATTTTGGATGTAAAGGCTTATAAATGAACCTGTTGCTTCGGAGTTTTTTTCTTCTTCTGTTCATGTTGTGATTTTTTATTTGTATTAATTAGGTCCTCCTTACAACACCAACTACACCAAAAGAAAGAATGAAGGACATTGTGGAAGCTTCTGAAGGCTTTGTATACCTTGTAAGTCATTTACTAATATTTACAATGCGTAGTGTACTTTCTTGTACTCTAATGCTTATGTTCCTTTTTTGATTGGATGGCAAAGGAATAGCAAAAAGTTTGGGTTATGAAAAGTAGATCGCTATTCCAAGTTTGGATGAAAAGGTAGATGTTCCGAACTGTTCGGTTAGCATGGGTTAGCTTGCTATTCCGCTATTCCATTGAGATGTTGGGTTAGTGACTGTTTCAAATCTTGGATTAGGTCGCTATTCTCGCTAGCCCCACTCCCAATCCAGACGCATAGCATCTGTATACTTGCAAATAATGCCAAATATTCCTCATATTTGCAAGTAAATCTGAAACTGAAAACTGAGGTATATTTATTAAAAAAGATGACCAAGGTCAAAAAATTTCTTTCCACCTTTAACAAACTTATCTTGTACCCCCAAAATACAAATCTTGCACCCTGTCAAAATCTCTTCTTCTCTTGGAGTGATTTTTAGTTTATTTGAAAATAGCTTTGAGAAATATTTGTTAACTACCAAATAATCTTGGGATTACAATGCAGTGCAAAAACACTATAGACTCTTATTGTCTGGGGCTATTTTTTAGTTCCATACAGTTTTTAAGAAAAGTCAGATATGGATGAGAAGACCACCTGCAACATATAATGAAATACTTACTGCAACTAATGAAATATCTGATACAGTTATATTTTGGTTCTCGTCTCCTTTATACAAGGCTATGAACCAGAAAATTTCATAGTGCATCTTGAAAGACACTAGCATTTGTTTACCATGTAGGTGAGTTCTATTGGGGTAACAGGTGCTCGTGAATCCGTAAGTCTGCGTGTGCAATCTCTTCTTCAGGACATTAAACAGGTTTGAGCTTAGTAAACCCTATTTTTTTGCTTAAAGAGTTGAGTTTTTCATGTGTAAACAGTAAACCCTAGGAATATTTCAAATAACCATGTATTACTAAACCCTAAACCCTAAACCCTAAACACTAAATCTAGTTGCAGTGAGACAAAGCTTCCAGGGACGGGTGATAGTTTGGACATTTTAATATTTTTCAGAAAATAAATGACCAGTGCAGACCTTTGGCTAAACTATTTTTTCTCTTAATTTCTCTTCTACGTTAAATCTCATTATTTTGTACGTTTTATTCTTTTTTGTATCAAATGATGATAGGCAACTAGCAAACCTGTTGCAGTTGGGTTTGGCATATCAAAGCCTGAGCATGTTCAACAGGTAAAATCACATCCTAATCTTAAGTAATATTGTTACCTTGAGTTAATGTACCAGTATTGAACCAAGACCACTAAAATGTCACGGTATCTTGTTTCTTCAAATGCTTCTGCTTTGTTTATTTGCTGTCCCATTTTTTTTTTTCCAAACCCGTAGGTATTTTATTGAAAAGAAAGCTCAGTACTGATTCATTACAGCCTTTAACTAAAAATTACCCCTACATAACAGAAAAGGCATAGATGAAATAGAAACTACCGATTACATTAGGATGTCAAATAGCCCTTCTGATGATTGAAATAAAGAAACAAAAAACAGAAAACTACCTAACCAGTAAACAGAAAAACAGTACCACTAAATTAAGAAAGAAACTACCTCCCAGTAAACATAGAAAATAGTAATAGGGCTATAAACTAAAAACTGAAACACAGACACATGTGTTTTAAGCATAGGTTGATGATTGTGTCCCATCCTGGTTCATGTGTCTCGGAAGAAGTCCGAATTGCTGTCTGATTTTGAAATCTTATGTTGAGCCATTTGAACAGTATTTTTTATTATTTGTTAATTGTATATAACTAGAGGAGGGATCCAATTACACTTTTTTGGTGACACATCATGACACCGTTTTTTATATAGGTCAATTTTGCGATTTCAAAGTCCAAACAGCTGATCCGAACCGTTCAACATGATCACCATATTAAAATGTGCTTGGAGATCAAATTTTACATTTTTTTGAATTTTTTTACTATTTATTAAGATGGTTACAAAATCGCTGTTTTTCAATGGTCTGAAAACAACGATTTTTGTAACCATCTTAATAAATATCAAAAAAATTCAAAAAAATGTAAAATTTGATCTCCAAGCACATTTTAATATATCCATCATGTTGAACGGTTTAAATCGACTATTTAGACTTTAAAAATGGTAGGTGTCAAAGTGTGTCACCAAAAAAGATGTAATTGGATCCCTCCTCATATAACTATGTCAGATACATTTACATTAATTCACCGTATATGATGTTACAGATAGCTGGGTGGGGGGCTGATGGAGTGATAGTTGGTAGTGCAATGGTGAGGCTCTTGGGTGAATCGACCTCACCTGAAGAGGGATTAAAGGAGCTTGAGGCTTTAACTAAGTCCCTTAAAGCAGCACTCCCATGAGAATAATAATAATGAATTTCTCTTATAAACTTTATTCACTGGCGGTTTGATTAATTGGAGTAAGATAAACGCTCTTCTAGATAAATAAATGGCTTATTTATGTACTTAATCATTTTCTGTTTTAATTGCATTTTCCTTATTGTCATTCATTTTTCAATTGAAAAGCTGATCGTCGTTTATGAATCTTTTTTCGTTTCTATTTTTTTTTTTTTTTCAAAATACACATCCACATACATTATTGGCACATCTTATTACATATGATCCGCATAGTACTTGTGCCGTATGTAATGATCAACTACATGTATCAAAATTTTCAAAAAATATTAAATTTTGTTTCCAAGCACATTTTAATATAGAGTTCATGTTGATAAGTTCGGATTGATGGTTTGGATTTTGAAAACGAAGATAAATAATGATACACGAACATGAAAGACAGGTATTTGAACTCTCCTTTAAAAAATTACACTATTAAAAGAAGCAATCTCAAATTATGAACTTTGGGTTACATGTTAACAGTTCAAGATACCCAGTATGAAATCAGCACAATCAATAATTTGGAGAAGAAAACAAATCATATGAAAAATATAATTTTCAATGTGATATCTAAGATTCTCTTAATTTGTATTTCTGAAAGGCCAAAACATAACAAGACTGTATTTATAAATTCATATTCGCTACCACATTTGATTATGAATCACTAATACGTGAGCCTGCACCGGAGTGCATATTCTTTGCAGTACTGCAGGAAATAAAATTCCTAGACAAATCATAAAAATTTCAAACCAATTTAGAATAGAAAGCTGATAACAGTATCCACATCATAACTACTATAACTACTTGAGGAGGCTACAAAACTCTAGTACTTAATTTTTTTCTAATGTATTAATACATATATGCAAGGAAGTATTTATACATATGCACAGAAATATTTACACCTATGAGGTAAATAATTTTTACGTAAATAATTGTCTTCCCAATCAAATTTTCCAAACGTATCCGCACGTAAATACCTGTGGGGACCACTCAAACTACATGGGGGGACCATACACGTTTTTAGAGATGGGTTTTTTTTCTTAGTTCAATTTCGTCTATATTTCTGACAATCTGTGAGAAATTTTGCAAATCTAAAACCACGAACGTCTTTTACGTAATTTTCTCTTTCAAATGAGATCCATGATAACGTACTTTCAGACTCATCGTCACACAAGTATTTATACTATACTCAATGGCAGACCCAAAGAGGGTCAGGAGTAGGCACTTATCTACTCCTGGATTCAAAAAAAAAATTAGACCCAGTGGTATTTTATACTTGTGACTACCCTTAAATGGAAATAATGCTTACCCCTAGATTTAATTCACAGTCCAATAGAAGAAAATTGCACGAAAAAGAAATCAACTCAGACTTATTCATGTAAAAGAAAGAAAGAAAGAAAAAAATACCCGGTCCAATTCGCTACTCCACTAAGAAGAATCATTGATTCGCCAGGAGAAAAAATAGATCCGCTATTAGAGATCTAAATATGTATCATTCCATGACTAGTCACACCGTGACTTGGATCATGTATCGACGTACCGTGACCAAGTCAGATTTATGCGTGTCGTGCCGTGGTGTGACCAAATTTGAAAGGATGATTATGGCACGTAAATGGTCACAACGTTAGTCACGCCGTGTCCAAACATGACCAGTCACGTTTAACTATTTTTTTCATAATTTAGATAGTTTATTCAAGATTCACCATTCGATCAAGATCTAACGGGACTAAATACACGTGACTCACGTGACCATGTGTCATTCCAAATTTTCGAAAGATGGTCACGTCACGTGATACACGAGTCACGGCACGTAATCGACACACGTGTCGTGTCGTGCCGGAACGGAACCGTATCGTGCTGTGACGTATCCGGTCGTGCCGTAACTTTTTTAGACCCCTATACACTACTTTGCTCTAATTCGTTAGGAGAAAAAAAATTATACTCTTGTCAATATTGTGCCTACCCCTGATCAAAATCCTGTATTCGCCCCTGCCTATACTTATAAGTATTTTTTAACATATGACACTGGATAATGTCTGAAAGTATTAATATCAAGTACTGCAAGTATTTATACATATGCACTGAAGCATTTATACCTATGTAGTCAACTATTTTTGTTAGAAGAAGATTGATGCGGGGACGATTAGAAAAGATTAATGCGGTGATACGTGTTCCTCACTACTTTATTAGAGGAAGGTTGACGCGGGGACTATTGGGAGACTGAAAAAAGGATGATCATAACAAGTTACGCATCAAAGTATTAATATATTATTTTCAAGTGTTAATATCTTATCTTTCAAGTATTTATATTTATGAAGATTGACGCGGATACGAGTGAAGAGACTAGGAAAGAGGAGACTATAAAATTAGTGGAGACATATAATATCTTTTTAAAATAATAATTAGTGGAGATCATATAATTAGTAGGGATCATTGTACATAATTTTCTAAATAGGGTGCAGATATTTTAAAATACTAAAGTGAGAATACTCAAATAATTATTCTTTAGAATATATAGAGTTTACCATATAAATTATACAAATTTATATTAAACGGTTTGGATCTAATTAATCCTGTCATGTATCTTAATTCAGATATTTTAAAATAATGCAAAATTTAAATTTGGATCCTACCAGTCCTATCAAAATCTAACAAATATTAAAGAGGTCCTGTAAATTCTACTTCAAACCGGATTTGCTCGAATTCTAATAAAATGATTCAGATCCAGATTTAAACTTCTGAGTTGCTTTAAAAATACGAACCTAGATACCATACCAGATCCCAATTCCGTGTGTTGTGACATTTCACAAAAATGTTTTAGGGACTTATTATCTATCAGAGATCCGATGGCACAGGTGTCATTACCAAATACCCAGATGTGAATCCATGGCTGTATGTTCAGAAAATTCACTTGGGACGTCATGAGTCATGACAGCAGAACCTTTTTAAATATTTTGTCTCTTGTATGCACAATTTTTTTTCATTGGTTTATCTTCTTTTGTCTCCCTTTGACAGCAACACCTGATTTTATCTTTTCCAATGATTGGTTCCAATTTCAGCATGATTCATATGTGATAGAATTAATCATCCTAAATATGTTTTTTGGATAGGAGTAAATGAATTTATTGGCCAATCTGTTTTTAATTGAAGAGGAGAATTAGTAATCGTTCATATAAAATAACAAAGATTTCAGATTGATCTGATCAAATAGGATGGTACTGAATTGAGAAGTAAGATCACATTTTACATGTGAAAGTCACCTAAATATTTTTACGATATTTCAGTCTTAAGATCAAAAAATCAAGTTAAACTTGTATCCAAAATGAAATATATATATATATATATATATATATATATATATATATATATATATGAGGAGGGATCCAATTACACCTTTTTTGGTGACACACTTTGACACCTACCATTTTTAAAGTCCAAATAGTCGATTTAAACCGTTCAACATAATGGATATATTAAAATGTGCTTGGAGATCAAATTTTACATTTTTTTGAATTTTTTTGCTATTTATTAAGATGGTTACAAAAATCGTTGTTTTCAGACCATTGAAAAACAGCGATTTTGTAACCATCTTAATAAATAGTAAAAAAATTCAAAAAAATGTAAAATTTGATCTCCAAGCACATTTTAATATGGTGATCATGTTGAACAGTTCGGATCGGCTGTTTGGATTTTGAAATCGCAAAATTGACCTATATAAAAAACGGTGTCATGATGTGTCACCAAAAAAGGTGTAATTGGATCCCTCCTCTATATATATATATATATAGAGAGAGAGAGAGAGAGAGAGAGAATGGCTAATATATAAACGTTTGTTCCTGGACTCAGGAACAAACGATTCGGTTCTCCGATTTTCAAAGTTCAAAAAGTTTATCCAAACCGTTAGATATTTAATCTATATTAAAATGTGCTTGGAGACCAAATTTTATATTTTTTAGAATTTTTTTACTATTTATTAAGATGGTTTGAAAATCGCTGATTTTGTTAAAATTCTGCACCATTGAAAAACAGCGACCTTCAAACCAGCTTAATAAATAGTAAAAAAAATTCTAAAAATTGTAAAATTTGGTCTCCAAGCACATTTTAATATATATTAAATATCTAACGGTTTGGATCTACTGTTTGAACTTTGAAAATCAGAGAACCGAACCGTTTATTCCTGAGTCCAGGAACAAATGTTTGTATATTAGCCATTCTATATATATATATATATATATATATATATATATATATATATATATATGTATGTATGTATGTATGTATGTATGTATATATATAGTCTGGCTAAATTGCTTCCGGAAGCACTTCGACCGAAGTGCTTATGGGTCAAATTTAGCCGTTTGATATTCGAAACGTCGAACTAAATAGCTCAATAAATTGGTTATATAATAAATATGTAGAATACCGATTTTTACTATTTTTGAAATTTTTTAAAAGATGGACTTTTTTGACCGAAGTGCTTACGGGGTTAAATTTTAATATTTGATGTTCGAAACGTCGATCTAAGTAGCTCAATAAATTGGTTATATAATAAACATGTAGAATACCGATTTTTACTATTTTTGGAATTTTTTAACTATTTTTTATGATTTTTGAAATATGATCTCTTTTGGCTTAAAAATACTTTTATTTTTAGGTCAAAAAAGCCCATCTTTCAAAAATCATAAAAAATAGTTAATTTTTTTCAAAAATAGTAAAAATTGGTATTCTACATATTTATTATATAACCAATTTATTAAACTATTTAGTTCGACGTTTCGAACATCAAACGGCTAAATTTGACCTGTAAGTACTTCGGTTGAAGTGCTTCCGGAAGCAATTTAGCCAGACTATATATATATAGGAGGGATCGGATTACACCGTTTTTTGTGACATCGAATTACATCGTCCATTTTCAAAGTTTTCAAAGTCCAAACAGTTGATCCAAACCGTTCAATATGATGGATATATTAAAATGTGTTTGCAGATCAAATTTTACATTTTTTTGAATTTTTTTACTATTTATTAAGTACTTTACAAAATCGTTGTTTTCAGACCATTGAATTTTTGTACCCATCTTAATAAATAGTCAAAAAATTCAAAAAAAAAATGTAAAATTTGATCTGCAAGCACATTTTAATATATCCATCATATTAAACGGTTTGGATCGACTGTTTGGACTTTGAAAATGGACGATGTCATTCGATGTCACCAAAAAACGGTGTAATCCGATCCCTCCTCATATATATATATATATATATGGATGGGCTATGGTGAGACGTGGAGTAAAACAAGTTTGTACTCCACGCCTCATTATATCCATTTTGAAAATCCAAACAACCGATCCGAACCGTTCAACATGATATCCATATTGAAATGTGCTTGGAGACCAAATTTTACATTTTTTGAATTTTTTTTACTATTTATTAAGTTACTTTGAAAATCGCTGATCCATTGGTCCAGAATTTTTTACTGTTTTGCTACTGTTCACTCGGATCAGTGATTTTCAAAGTGGCTTAATAAATAGTAAAAAAATTCCAAAAAATGTAAAATTTGGTTTCCAAGCACATTTCAATATGGAGATCATATTAAGCGGTTCGGATTGGTTGTTTGAATTTTCAAAATGAAAATATTGCATGGAGTACAAACTTGTTTTACTTCACGTCTCACCGTAGCCCATCCCTATATATATATATATATCATCTAATGATTTTAGTTTGATGTTTAAGTTTTAATTTTAAATTTTAAAAGTTTAAAAATTGAGACATGATTGATAGAGTAAAGGCATTTGAACTGTTATCGTCAAAAACGAAGGTGTACTTATTTGCATAAAAAAAAAAAACTACATACTCAATTTTTTATGATAGTTTAATGAGGCCGTGTGCAGCTTTGCACTTTCATTTGGTACAATATTTCTAGACATACCTGGTAAAAATTCTACTGCCAAGAAAAAAATAACATAGAAAAAAAAAATATAAAACTTGGCTCATGGTGACATGTTATATATTCATTGAACAGAATTTTATTTAATGATGGGAGGAATAGAATCGGGAAAAGGGTTACACATGTTGCACAAGGAATCCTAAAATGTTGAAATGTTCAGAAAAAATATATATAATAAAACTGGATGAGGAAGCATAATGGCAGCAGCAAAATGAAACCTTGAGTTCATAACAATTATTCAATCACCCATTCAAATCCAATGGAACCTTAGTTCGAGATTTTAAGCAGTCTCGCATCTTTTTTTTTTTTAAATTGACGGTAATTGCCGCTGTCGGCTATATTGATTAAAAAAGTAATTACATAATTACAAGATTCTATTACTTCACTATTTGTTAAAGACTGTTTATAGAAGTGCACAGTATGCACTTGCATAATCCAATAGTTTCCTCATTGTTCTATGCAAATTTGCTCCAATTATGAATATTCATTGCGGCTTCATCTATTATGATCGATATACGATATACGCTTGCTACACTCTGAGAAGATTCTCATGTTCCTTTCCTTTCAAAGCAGAGACAGAGTCAGACTTTTAAGATATGAGTGTCAAACGTGATTAGAAGTCAATTATATAATATTTTCATGCTGCGAATGAAGATCAATTTTACTTATTTGTAGCATTTTACTCAAAAATATATAAAAAATTGTATTTATGTATACTTTTTTTGATAATTAATGAAGATCAATTGCCTCTCATGCTATTAATTTTCCTCCGCTGCTGTTTCAAAGGGCTCATTCTCTCGCTGCCCATACTATGTCCCATAGGAGATAGGAGTAGGTCCGATGGGCATCGGACCTAGAGTTAGGTTTAATTAGCTCTATCACGGTACGATTAGCATCAAGATCTATGTGCACGGAATTGATACAGTCTTACACGGATTTTGATACATAACACACGAATCTTGATGCAGATCGGATGGTCATATCACCCATCAAACCAAGGTAGGTCCGATGGACATCGGACCTACTCTCATTCCGTCCCATAGAGCCTCCGATCTTATCCAACCTAGATTAGATAAGTCAATCAAGCATGAGATTTGACTTTTTCACGGTTGTACGTATTTGCAAACAAATTCAAGTTCGATTTCGATGACACAAAACTAGATTACTCGTAGAAAACATATATTATCCCTGAAGTCCGTGTCCATTTTATTCCTGTTTGACTATATTACAATTCCGTACTTAATCTGGGCCTTGTTAGTATCATAGATTCATAGTCATTGTATGACTTCGCAATCTTAATTTGTGCGAATTTGCGGCGATATATAGCAACCTGCTAAGGATAAGAATATAGAAAAATAACATTTTTATGTTGTTGCAAAAAAAGTCCAAAGCAAAGACGCGTACAGGAACAAATACGGTACGTAAAAAATGTATTCAACAAGGCAACCAATCAACTCATATCTTCATGCATGCCCAGTTTCTTCGGGAATTTTTTATGGGTAGAAATTAATGAAAAAGAAGCGAGGGAAATAGAAAGAGTACATGAGTTGTGATATTGGTAGAAAGACCGGTAAAATTCTTACCGGTCTAAAAGTTTTTTTTCCTTTCACTTTTTCTAGTAAAATATAATTTGTTTTATAAAAATAGATAGAGTATCTTAAAATTTAGATATAATAGAAACATTATATCTATTTTTTGAAAAAAATTTCATATTTTACTAAAAATCTAATATCAGAATTCCCTCCATCTATACATCAGATTAAAAAAAAAAAAACTAAGTTTAGACCGGTAGAATTCCTACCGGTCCAAACTTTTTGATTTTTTAGACCGGTAAGAATTTTACCGGTCTTTCTACCAATATTACAACTCATGTACTCTTTCTATTTCCCTCGCTTCTTTTTCATTAATTTCTACCAATAAAAAATTCCCAGTTTCTTCCTAGACGTCACGCAACCAACTCGCTGGCTGGCAGCTAGAGAACGAGAACTTTGCAAAGGGTCCTTCACAATAATTTAATTCAGTAAGCAATATATTTATTTGTATAATTTATCTAATCAACTTGGGACCGAGGAGCTTTATATCCTGATTTGATCATAGTTTAAGTAACTTCGGTACGAAGCGGACTTCGTTTATACTGTTATTCATTCTAGACTAAGATGATTGATTGTCTTCTTTGCTTTTTTTCTTTTGACATAAAATTATATTTATGATTTGCATTCTCGTACATAAGACAATATTAAAGCCAACCGCATACCATACATGATTGAGATAGGAGTAGGTCCGATTGGCATCGGACCTATATTTAAGTTCAATTAGCTCTAGGACCGTACGATTAGCATCAAGATCTATGTGCACGGAAATTGATACAGATTTGTACTGATTTTGATGCAGATCACACGAATCTTGATGCAGATCGAATGGTCATCATACCCATCGGACCAAGGTAGGTCCGATGGGCATCAGACCTACTCTGATTCGTACATGATTCTTAATAAGATTATATTTTGTCAATTGGAATGAAACAATTTGAAGTAAACGCACCAAATTAATTTGCTGATATGATAAAATACACTAAAAATTTAAACAAACACATCATTTGAAATTGGACAATCCATATTGAACTAAATATTCCACAAAAAAGGCATCCAAGGGTAGTACGGGAGGATAACTAAAACTTTAGGATGCAAAACTTTATATTAATAGATGGGCCCCTAAACAGCCTTTTTCTTCAAAAAAGAAAATAACGAGGATAACTACTTGTTGTGGGATTTTTTTTTAAAACCATAATTAAAAAAATTAAAATTAGCAAACTAACATGATTAGTTTGGTTTTTTCAAAAACCATAAGAACCGAGATGCCAATTCGGTCCCCATTTTTTTTTTCCCTGGGACCGAATTGGCATTTCGGTCCCCCCCATTTCACAGTTTTTTCGCAAAAAAACTGTGCGGCCTTCCGTGTAGCACCCTGGAACCGAGATCCCAATTCGGTCCAGGGTATTTTCAGTGGGAACCGAATTGGGATTTCGGTCCCCAATTTTTTTTATAGACAAAAAATCGAATTTTTTTTTTTTTAGAGACAAAATGATAAAACACTAAAAAATCGAATTTTTTTCCCTTTGTCAAATTACTTTTTTTATATCATATTTATATGAAAATACGCTAAATTACTTGAAATTATGTTAATTTATGCTGATTTACACTAAATTACTTGAAATTATGTTAATTTTTTTTTAAGAGACAAATAGGTAAAATGCTGAAATATACTAAAAAATCGAATTTTTTTTTAATATTTGTTAGATTACTTTTTTTTATTACAATTAGCATAGTTATACTAAAATAATTATGTAGAATTACACTAAATTACAATAATTATAATGAATTACACTAAATTACTTGAAATTACAATAATTATGTAGAATTATGCTAAAATACGGAAAATTACGCTAAATTACTTATGAATAGAGATGATATCTTCACTGAGAAGGCGAAAAACGATGACGAAACTTCAAACGGCCATAAAACGGCGCTCGAGTGTCCGATTTCAGCAAATGACCACTTTTCGGAAAGCTTGTGAAAATGCGCATGCGTCCGGACTAACTTCACTAGATTTTCAAATTCAAAATCGCGAAAAAATAAAGGGAAGTGTCTCAAAACTTCAGTTGAAGTTTCCGATTAAGATTTTCATTTCTATTCTCCAATCTATGTAGCTCAGTAAATTAGTTATATAATGAACTTGTAGAATACCAATTTTTTGAATTTTTTTGAATTTTTTTTTACTATTTTTATTTTTTATGAAAGATGACACAAAATCGGCACTATTCATACGTAATTTAACGTAATTTACCGTATTTTAGCATAATCTACATGATTATTGTATTTCAAATAATTTAGTGTAAATCAACATAAATTAACATAATTTGAAGTAATTTAGCGTATTTTAGTATAAATATGCTATCAAAAAAATAATTTGACAAAGGAAAAAAAAATTCGATTTTTTAGTATTATATTTCATTATTTTAGCTATTTGTCTCTAAAAAAAAAAGAAAAAAAAAATGGGGACCGAAATCCCAATTCGGTTCCCATCCCATTTCGATTTTCTGTGGCTGCTCTGCCAAAAAATTGTGAAATGGGGGGAGGACCGAAATGCCAATTCGGTCCTAGGAGAAAAAAAAAATGGAGACCGAATTGGCATCTCGATTCTTATGGTTTTTGAAAAAACCAAACTAATCATGTTGGTTTGCTAATTTTAATTTTTTTAATTATGGTTTTTAAAAAAAATTCCTTGTTGTGCATGTACGATTAGTCTTCTTAACATTCTATTAGCCGTTCAGCACGGTATATATGACAGTTTGATCTCCAAATATGACTATTTGGTCAATAATTTGGAAATTTTTAGTTCTTAAAATTTTAGAGGGGTAAACACGATATTATGAATTTTAGAAAAAAAAATACGTAATATTAAGTTTTTTTAGGGGCATACATAAAATTCCCCAAAAGAAGAAGGTTCATTGGAAGGAAGCCAGCAGGAACCAGTATCCTCTGTGTTACTCGAGAAAATAAAATGAGCTCTCAGCCGGTGGATATTCGGGTGATTGGAGGGGGCAGTATTATTTGTGCTTTGAGATTCGTGTAAATTTAAATCCACCGGCTGAGAGCTCATTTTATATTCTCGAGTAACACAGAGGATCTGAATTCAGCCAGCAGTTGGGCATGCCTTTTCTTCGTCCGATCATACACCATCTCCACCTAATAAGTTCTACTCTGTCCCCTATCTCTCTCTCCTTCCCTTGTGCGACCACCAAAGCAGAACTTGCGACTCTCTCTCTCTCTTTCCTCACCTCCATCTCTCAGTAACCATCAAATCCTTCAACAGCATCGTACCTTTTTTTCCTTCATTGGAGTCGTCCATGGACAGAGCATTCTCTTTGGATGACATCTCGGAGACCTTCCGGACTTCATCATCTGCGCCGCCAGCTCCGTCGTCCGTCTACTCCACCTCAGGAGGAACCTCGGCGTCCGCGATGAACCGGAGCCCCTCGGAATGGTTATTCCAGAAATTTCTAGAAGAAACAGCGATGCTCAGCCCGAAGGCTGTCCCCAACTCAAGCGTACCGACAAATATAAACCCTAACCCTAACCCTAGCACGAGCTCGAGTGCTAATGGGGGAGTAGGAAATAGCTTGGTTGGTAGTGGAGGTGATGACGTGGTGGAAATCAAACCACCGGCTTTGGAACAGCAGGCCGCGAGTGATCCAGAGAAATATGCTCAGCATCTGAAGCAACAGCTTGAGATCTATTGCAAGGCTGTTGCTATGTCTCGGGTGAGCAATTTTATTCTTTTTGGTTGAATTTGAGTTTCAATTTTAGCTTAATCATAGTGGAAAAAATGACTACTATTGTTGTATGTAAAAACTAATTTTGGAGAAATCATCTTCTAAGGACTGATACCAAGACAGTCAGGTCAGTACCAGCATGGTATAGTTTAGGTGCCCCTTGTTAATTTCAGATTAAAACCTGTTAGTACCAGCTGTTCTCAGTTCCTTTGTTTTTCCCTCTTTACGTAGTTCTTGTTAGTGCTCAAGTCATAACATATTAAAAACTATGACATGGTTTCCCTCTATTTATTTCTATTTTGTTTTTTGAACTAGGGTACAAATGGTATATCTCAACCCCCAGAAGCACCTTTAGGTGATGTGAAATCTCAGGCGTCTGAGTCTTCTCAGTTTGATACTCAATCCTCTGCCAGAGGTTCCATTCTATCTTCATATAATTTCATTTAGCGGGTCTGGTTACCTGTCACCCCAGTACATTTTCTCTCTCTTAAGGCCCTAATATTTTACTCTCTTTTGATATTACCAGGAAATAGTAGTGGTTCTGTGCAAAATAAAGCTGCTGGTGGGCCTAGTGTAAGTCCAGCTCAGCATATACTGAAAAATGCAGAAATTTCAGTAAAATCAACTACAAGCGGGTCCGAGCAGTCAGAAGATGATGATTTAGAGGGAGAGTTTGAAAACCTTGAAAATATGGATCCTGTTGATGCCAAGCGAATGAGAAGGTAACTCTCATTTGAGTCGACTCATAGGTATAACAAACTTGACTGGTACGGGATTGGTGGGTTTCAGATATGAAAATAAACAGATGGAGATACAGAAATCGGAGTGGTTAAACCATCGGTACATCTACTCTTCCTTGCCTTAACTTGAATTGAAATATTAACTCAACGTCAAAAAGCCTAAAAATTCAGAAATATATAAAAAAAAAATGAAATTTGTGATCATCCCAGTCCTGTACATACTTATACAGTGTGAGAATCAAATTTTGGTTTTTGTAGCTTGTTTTTCTCTTTGCTAACCTTTTTGGGATGTGCTGAACACACACACAGTTCAGTTCTATGCAATGTGTGACCAATTTTTTTATAGGAAATAAGACACTCGTGAATTTTTATTTAATCATGATTTTGCATATAATCTGTTATCTTATAAATTGTCTATAATTGTAGGATGCTTTCGAACCGAGAGTCAGCAAGACGTTCTAGAAGAAGAAAGCAAGCTCATTTAACTGAACTTGAGGCACAGGTTAACATTTTGTTTCAACTTTTTTATTTACTTTGGTGTTTTCACACCATTTTTTTTCATTTTTTGAAAACAACAAAGCATATTTTGTTTTCCTTGTTCCTGTTTTTGAAGCTTCTTTGTCATTTCTGAAATTTCACCAATACTTTATTTTGCCAAAAAAGCATTAGCCCATTTAAGTAATACATCGCAGAAATTTTAGTTCACGAGGGTTGCTGTAAATGGACAAAAAAACAGCAATAAAGTAACAAACTACCAACTAGTAAAATAATATATCAAAACCTCGTGAGCAACTATTTTTAAGTAAAGGGTAGATTCAGGAATGGGTAAAGGGGTCCAGCATTCAGATCGAGGCTTGAAGCTATATGTGTAATTGTGTACCTCGTTATGTACACCCATAAATTATATTTCTTTTCTGTTGTTGCCAACAGGTGATTCAATATTATTCACTTCTAAGCGTAGGAATGAAATCTGCTCTCTTAATTCTACTCCTCAGTTTAAAGCTGGCCCGTCATAATCTTCAATTAAAGATTGTCAGGGTGCAAAGCATGCTGTCATTCTCCTGTTTTTAAATTGTAACCACAATGTGAAATTCTAACCAGCAGGCTACAAGCACACATTTGATATTTCATGAGAGTGGCTGAAATATATACAAAGTTAAAGAAAAAAATTAATTAATTTTCAGTATATATAATTAAAAAATTTAAAACCATAGAGTCATGTTTGATTGTGAAGTAAAATTACTTCGGATTTGCTCACTCCAAGCCAAGATTGATTAAAATAATCATGTTTGGTTGGAGCTTGGTGGAGTAAGCTCATGAAGAGAGAAAATTGTAACATGATGTTACACTAACTGCGGGACCCACATGTGGAGTAAGCTACTACACCTAGAGAAGTGGAGTAACTTCGGATTAACTCAAATGTTACTCAATCTTACTCCAAATTTACTCCTCGTTTGGTTTCTTAAAGGTGGAGTAGAGGGTTTAATCCACCACTTACTCCACAACCAAACATGACCTAGGAGTATAAGCACCCTTTGGGTTGCATTAAGATCCACCCCATGGATTATGCTAAAGAATCTCCGTCGTTTTTCAAGATGGAAGCATAATTTAGGATGGATTTGTGATTTGAGGTGCAAAATTTGGTCATTTCATTCTCTCCAAATTGCCACAACATGCAAATAACTAGCATGAAATCTGCCTTTGTCAGAGAAAATGCTGAAGTTCATCAATATGAACTAAGTTTACCGATCTCCATAGAAACTCCTTCCAAATTAGCAAAGAAATTATATATATGAGTGATAATTTGGATCAGATTTAATAAGAATTCTATGGTATCTGCCTACATGAAATCCGGTCAAACTGAAAGCAAATTCCTGTCAATGGTCTGGTGATCTTACCCATATCCATATGATCTTTTATCCATACTTGATCTATCCATTACTAGCATGACATGTCAAAAGTTAGGAACCCGTTTAATTGGGTGTTAAAAAGAATATTTATTTGTTTCTTTCTATTCTTATGAAACCTATTATACTTGGCTAGCATCCTGTTTGACAAGCTCTTTTCCATTTTTACCGAACTAAACTCGTGGTTGAGAACTCTTAGCATAAAAATAACAAATAACTGCAGATTCTCCTTTGCGATCTTTTATCTATCATAATTTTATTCGAAGTACTGTTAGAATAAGAGGCCAAAACTTATATGTAAATGTCAAACTAGAAGAACTTTGCAGGTCAATTTAAGCTAATTTGGATTTTTATATTAAATTTGGTTAATACCAATTGGAGACTGTACTAATTGGGAGAGAGAAGAGAGAGAGGGGGAGATTGATCACTGTCTGCTGCACTTGGAAAGATCTTGCTTTCAATGTATAGGAAAGATGGAGATTGGGGAATTTCATAGAATTCGGGAGGGGAGGATTGGCAGGGAGAAACAGAAACAGAAGTACCAATTCAGCTACATACTGCTTTCTAAATTTCATTTTTCTCCGCTCAAATAAGAAAAAAAATGAAATCAGCTCTCGTTTGAAAGATGGAGAAGGGGGAATTTCATAGAATTTGGGAGGGGAGGATTGCCAGGGAGAAATGGAAACAGAAGTACCAATTCGGCTACACACTGCTTTCTAAATTTCATTTTTCTCTGCTCAAATAAGAAAAAAATGAAATCAGCGCTCGAGCCAAACGTTTTTCATTTTTTTCTCTCTGAAAAAAGTGAAATAAAAATGCAACGATACTAAAGGCATTCTTAACTAATGAAAATTGTATTGCGTAATGCCGTACCACCTTGAGTGTCCAATATACTCCCAGTGAAATGTCAACTCTTAAGACTTCAAAGATGTCCATAGCCATATGTATTGAAAACACAGTCTTCCTCATCTTTTCTACTTTTCAGGGAAAGGACTGAGTGAAGAGGGGTTCATTTTTTTTTTCTCATTTTGAAACAAATGTAGCAAAATGGAAATAAATACTGGGTTTTACATGTTCGTGTGATACTTTTATCCCAAAACTATCTATCTAATTTTTTTAATGTTTCGCTGCAGGTGTCCCAACTGAGAGTCGAAAACTCATCTTTGCTGAAGCGCCTCTCTGAAATAAACCAGAAGTATAGCGATGCAGCTGTTGATAACAGAGTACTAAAAGCTGATGTTGAGACCATGCGGGCCAAGGTACTCACTCTTCCTTCTCTTTCTCAATTTCACTGCAGCCCGGTCCCCTGAAATAATGAAATTATATATTCTTGTACCACACTTGTTGAGGTGATTTTGGTTATCTTGCCCTTTAATATCAACGTAATTATGGAACTGTGTTAAATATAGGTGTAATAATAGAATTGGCAATTGGTTGGGGTGAGTTTTAATTTTTTGGTCAAGTTGCACTGGTAACAAAAATAGGATACGTTCTAGATTCTCCTTATTTTAAATGTGTCATATCTAATCCGATCAGCTAGCAGGTCAACAAGTATTGACTGAAACTTAAAAAAATACCCGAGTTCTCTGTTTTCTTTTTAAAATTTTCACTGTGCCAATGAGGAGTTTAATTTCCTCATTGTTCAAAAAAGAATAATAAATGTAAAATGAAATCCAGCATAAACACCTAGGGTCAGTCTAGCTGGTTGAGAGCACCTGATGTTAGACCTAATCAATTAGAACTTGGGGAAATTTCATGTATACCCCTGACCCCTCAAAAATTTCAAAATTACGTATATTCCCCTCTAAAATTCATAATATCATATTTAACCTTAATTTTAAAAACTCACAAAAATTTACCCATTTTATTGTCTTTCTATTAAAATTCATTTTAAATTTATATAATACACATTTTATTCTTTATTAAGAAAAATAAAAAATATTAAACATGTTTAAAAAAAATGTCAGTCTTCTAAATGGTCTTATTATTTCATGTGTATAACTAAAAAATACGTGTAGTCTCAATTATGTTGGTTTGGTTGTTGCTATGCCTAGTCACAATGCCTTTGCCACTCTTTTAACAGGTATGAATATGTTATTTTTATTCTCTTTAGGTAAAGATGTCAGAGGATTCTGTGAAGAGGGTAACTGGTACAAGCTCTCTCTACCCAAGCATGTTACCTGTACCTGACTTGTCGGCATCTCTCAGTGTACCATACTCAAACAGCCCGTCCGATGCAGCCTCTGACATCAGAATACCGGTACAAGATGACCCTGACCAGTACTTTGCATCAAATCCTCCCACACTGCCAGTGACTGGTCCTGCAATTTCCCACAGGACCATAATAAATCCAGCAGCCTTGGTCTCGAGCCCTGCTATTTTAGATGATACAATGCATGCAAAGACAGGACGCACCACATCCATGCAACGTATTGCGAGCCTTGAGCATTTACAGAAGAAAATTTGCAGTGGGGGTGGTGGGCCCAGTGCGACGTGGGAACCCGAGCAGATGGAGTCCATGGGACATGGAGGGAAGAAGTAGGTAGAACTGGTCTTTTGGATTTATTGTTTTGTTTTGACTGGAGATGCCATGTGTTCATGCGGTGTGAATGTCTGGTCATAGTTGTTGTGATAGTGAACTAATCAGTGGTTACCCCTTACTCATTGGATGTGGTTACCCCTTCTCATTGGATGTGGTTAAATTATGAGTGAGGCTATGGTGCTATGCATAGCACGGATGGCTAGTGTACTACGGCTCAATATGGTACTTTTTAAAATTCTAACGGTCGATCCGACCGTTCAATGTGATAACCATATGAATATGTACTTGCAAACTAAATTTTATATTTTTTTTGAATTTTTTTACTATTTTTTCAGATAGGTAGAATTTTGATGGTCCAGAATTTTCAAAAAACACTGATTTTTCTATCTATCTGAAAAAATAGTAAAAAAATTCGAAAAAATATAAAATTTAGTTTGCAAGTACATATTCATATGGATATCACATTGAACGGTCGGATCGACCGTTAGGATTTTAAAAAGTACCATACTGAGCCGTAGTACACTAGCCATTGGTGCTATGCATAGCACCATAGCCTCACTCTTAAATTATGGCTAGGACCAAATAACAGTAACCTTTGTTTTGCATATAGTTGGGAAGGTACTCCAAATTCTTTAATAAAAGCAATCATCTTTATCTCTATATATGCCGATTTTTTATTGATGGTAAATAGAAAAAAAAAGAAAAATTAAAAATGAGAAAGGATTTATATAACTTTTAAAAATAGAAAGGCTACTACTTAGATATGGGATTTTTTTTAAAAATAGAATTACTTAAAATTATTTCAACGGAACAAGTCTTGATCGGTTTTATTTTCGAAAACTAGTCTCCACCGATCTCTAGGATCGGTGGAGAAAAAAAATCCCAATCTACACCGGTCCTATGGACCGGTGGAGCCTGTTTTGCACCAGCCACACCATACTGCACGGAAGACCACACAAAATATCATGCACCGATCCTGTGGATCGGTGGAGCTTCAAAAATTCCTCCACCGGTCCTGTGGATCGGTGTAGGTTTAGAAAGTGTGAAATGTGTAAACGAATGGGGTTAAGATTATCGCTACCTGCAATGTTTCGGCCGGGAAATGAAAAGTTTAAATCACTATTACCTGTCATGGATTCGCCTCTCTGGAATGCAGGCGTAAATTCTAGTATTGATAATAGAGTTTAATTTGTTCATGTTTTTTAATTTTTTTTTTTTATTATTTATGAATAAGGGAAGAGTTCTTTATTCTTTCTGCTAGTGGGTGGGAAATTGGTGGTGGTAATAGTTGCCTCGTTCTTGCCTACAACTGGTACACAAAGCTTACTTCTTTACCCTAACTGTGCAGTGCTATATATACAAGTATAATTCTATGTCCGGTACAAGTATCATGCTGTACTGTAGAGTACCGATTTTTTGTGGCTCTTATGGGTTTAAAATCTGGAAACCAAGGCTCCACCGATTCTAGGGATCGGTGGAGGTATAGATTGAGATTTTATGTGGCGAGGAGTGTGGTTGGTGCAAAATAGGCTCCACCGGTCCCAGAACCGGTGTAGATTGGGATTTTTTTGCTCCACCGATTCTAAGAATCAGTGGAGGCTAGTTTTCGAAAATCAAACCGATCAAGACTGGTTCTGTTGAAATAATTTTAGGTAATTCTATTTTTTAAAAAAAAAATCTAGATATGGTGTCCAAGCGGAACATCATACCAGTCAGGCAGTCACCAGATGGAGTCCCTGTCCAAAAAAAAAAAAGGGACACCGTACCAAATAGCCAGCAACATAATCGGACTGAGCTGGCATTAGAGGGTCGAGTTAAAACCGAGCTCATAATCGAACCAAGTCACTATGGTTAGTTTATAATCGACCGAGCTACTAATGAGTTGGATCTTGTTTTAAGAGCCACCAATGAGCAGGCTCGATAAAAGGGTCCAGTAATGATCAAGATGTTACCGAGCGATTCACGAGCTGATTCTGAGCGGACCACGAGTTACGAACTTTTTTATCAATCCTCAATCCTAATCCCTAGACTCAATGTCCCTGAAATAAATATCTTGCCTCATTTTAATTATTTTATTCCAGATGTCAATTTCAGCCAGTAAATAATTATTTCTAGGTACCTACTGTCGCCTGTCGGACTCCCAACGATCTGAATAGTTACAAGAGGAGGGATCCAATTACGCCCTTTGTTTTGACACATCTTGATATTATTTTTTTTATAGGTTAATTTTGCATTTTTAAAATCCAAACAGTCGATCCGAACCTTTCAACATGATCACCATATTAAAATGTGCTTGGAGATCAAATTTTACATTTTTTTTGAATTTTTTTACTATTTATTAAGATGGTTACAAAATCGCTGTTTTTCAATGGTCTGAAAACAACGATTTTGTAATCATCTTAATAAATAGTAAAAAAATTCAAAAAAATGTAAAATTTGATCTCCAAGCACATTTTAATATATCCATCATGTTGAACGGTTTGGATCGACTAGTATGCAACTAATCGACATAATTATTTGTACTGAAGATTGTCACAGATGATTAGGTCTCTAAAACTGTAACAAGTAGCATCTTTTAAAAGACTGAACTACTTTCTTGCTTGCTAGTCGTCCGACAGTAGCAAATGGTCTTATCTGGATACCGAATAATTGTCTTCTCATTTTTTTTTTAATTTACGTAAATCTTTTTCCATTTCCAATTTTTCTTTTTTTTCTAATTACCATCAATAAAAAAAATTGGCTATATATGATTGTCTGAAACAAGTTGCGTTTTGAGCATGATGCTCTCTTCTAATCATACCTACACGAGAGGATTGAACTGGAGGTGCAAACAGATTGGATATTATCTATCTGTATTTGAATTTTTGCATATTCGGATAATCTGATACAAATATTTTGCCAATACGGATATGATATATGATACATATACAGATTTTTTCAGTTCCGAAAGGGGATACATACAATTATATATTATTTGTATTTGTACTTTTTTTAATTTTTCAGGTATTTGTTTGTGCGGATACGGAGACGCATACATGCGGATAATTTTTTATTTGTTTGTTTTAGAATTATATATATGTTTAGAGAGGAATATCTTGTTGGTTCGAATATATAATAATTCACATTTTATTGGTGAATTATAATAGAGTGAGACTACGATATTATTAGAGGTGTTCAAACAATCGATTTGATTGTAAATAATTAAAATAGTTAAACATAAATTTAATTTAATTTTAAAAATTAATCGAACTAATTGAATTAAAAATTTGTCAACTGATAACAATTACACTAAAATAATTGAAGTAAATTATAATTTGTTTGATTGAAACGAAATAAAAGTAATTAAATTTAAAAAATGTCAAAATTTAATACATACACAAATACATTTAATAATCATATCAAGATATATATTGACCGAATCAAAATAAAAAAGATTTAACTGAATTAAATATAAATTAAAAGATAATTCAAGCAAATATTAAGTACATTTCGATTTATTTGATTGAACTTGAAATAAGAGTCAAAGAGATTAAATCAAATCAAATAAAACCGTAGTAATTCAAAAATTCACCGAATCGAATCATATAAACCAAACTATTTAATAAAAAATTTGGTAGTTCGGTTCAAGCCGAATAAACCGACATTTTTAAAAATACCCAAAGTTAATCACAGATTAATAAAAATGCCCAGACCCATCTGGTATTTTTAAAAATTCCCAAACCGGCCATTTAATGGCCGATCCCTATTTAAAAGGGAAACCAGCCATTAAATGGCCGGTCCCCTGATTAATTTTTTTTTTTTTTAGAGACAAATAGCTAAAATGCTGAAATATAACACTAAAAATCGAATTTTTTAGTTAAATACTTGTCAAATTAATTTTTTGATAGCATATTTACCTTTTTTTTATTAAATATATCACACGGACTGTTTCTTGTTTGAACATATAAAATGAAAGATACTCAATATTAGAATGCTGGTTATTGTCAAATTAAATTCACTAGCCGCATGCGAACACTAAACATCAGATCAGTAATTTTGATACAAGTTCTGACTTTTACCATACTGCATACGACACTGTCACCAGCCACAAATGGGTCGTTATGTCTACCGATGATAAAAAACTTGAACTCAATTTTTGAGGCACTAAACGACGTTTTTTTGCAATTCTGACTTTGTCGGCGCGCCATCCACCCCGTCTCGTCCCAAGCTTTCCGAATTGGAGTCGTACGTGCAAATTCGAGTTTTCTAGCTAAAGTTATGGCCGTTTAAAGTTTTTTAAAAGATAACGATGCTTTTATGCAAAAACACCGATGATGCACCAATGCTTTATGCACGGCTTGTCGACGGTATAAAGACATTGATGTTTCATTACAAAAACATCAGCGACGCACCGATATTTTTTCAGCACTACCCTGCTTAATTACCAATAGTAAGACTAACGAAACATCGATGTTTATACAATGAAACATCGTTGTTTCTACAATGAAACATCGTTGTCTTTGCAATGCTAAGACTAACGAAACATCGATGTTTTATTGACAATGTTTCGTTGTTTAGCATTGGCGATGTTTCAATGTTTCATCTGCACTAATGTTAAAGGACTCCCTATGTTATAGGCACGAGCCAGATTGGCACCATTTCAAATTAAACGGTTGAAATTCATTAACATCAAGATATTCTCTTTTGGTTAATGCAGAGAATATGAATCCGATTCTGACGCGGATCTGATATTTTCGGGGATATGATATTTTTTGGTTAAAAAAAAAAAGATATTTTCTGTAATCGAATTTGGCTTAGCCAGCGTTTGCTAAATAGTAGGATTATCTTTTACTAACATCTTTTAGTATAATTAATCATGACCTACGCTTACACGATGGTCGACGGTATCACCTCCAACGCTGTAGAGTTTACAGCGCAAATGGAATTTTTACTAGGGCCCTATTTATAATAAGTTCATTTTCTTACTATCTATGTTGCATGGATACGGCGATACATCAATTTTTAAAAATCAAGGATACGATACGCCTATTATATATATTATTAAAACACTTGTATACATTATATATAATTTTGGAGTCCAAGTATTAAATATCAAAAAATTATGGATACAATATAATAGCCTAAGTATACATTAAATAGAAGAGTTACTAAATTCTAACAACAAGTGTGAACTAGTGTAGTGGTCAAGAGGTATGCTATTTACTCCACAGGATCCGGGTTCGATCCCCGCTAGCGGTAAGAAAATTGATTTTTGGTAGGTGGTCCACGTGCGGTTCATGGGCTAGAGAGCTGCTCACTGGTGTCTGCAGAACGCGTCAGACACGTATCATAGCCGTATCCAGTCTGTCAGATTCGTATCCAGACGAGTCAAAGCTGTATCGAAGACCATATCCGGTAGTATAGGATACGCCACGTAATCCGATACGTATTGGACGCGTATCGGGGCCATATCGGACGCGTATCGGTATCCGATACGCACCCGATATGGGTACGGAGCCCAACATGGAGTACCGGATAACATAGCTTACGATTTATCATATACTTAAAAACACGCCTATTAATCAACCTTTAAGTATAATAGGTAATTATATTATCTTTGTTCAAACAAAACAAAGATTTTTGTTTCTAATTTAGAATTTGTATATTTGTATAAAAAAATAAGTCATACATTATGTATTTTTAGTGTTCCGTATAATCGATATAAAGTAACGAAATTCGCGTTTCAAAATACTCATTACTCGGAGTTCCGTCCAGCCGTTCACTTGCGTCAAAATGCGCGCCAGCCATTATCTTGATGCGGATGAACGGTTCCAATACGGTTCCAATAGGTCAATGCTCATAACTTGGTAGTTTGGACTTTGGACTGTTTGTAGGGCTGCTAATGAGTCAAGCTCGGTTCAAAACTCGGCTCAGCTCGTCATATAACTAAACAGGTCCAACTCGGGCTCGGCTCGGTCTTGAAGAAAAAAGCCCGGCTCATTTTAATGAGTTTGAGCTTTTAGCTCGGCTCAAACTCGGCTCATAACTCGCGAGCTCAACTCATTGGCTCATGAGCCGGCTCAGCTCATTAGTAGGCCTACTCAAAAACTTGGGAGCTTAATCTAAGAGACTGGATAGTGCTTTCATCACCGAGTTGAATTCTCTATAATATTATTTTCATTTAAATTATTTTTGACACAGGATAAGTATTTAATAAATGCAATGTGTTTCTATTTTTTCTGTAGTAGGCATAATATTTTATGTTATTGCATCAGAAGAAACTATTAAAATTTTCAAATATAAAAATTAGTATTATAAAAAAGATCAGTTAGAAGTACCACAGACCATCCGATTATGATCAAATAATTAAGAATATTTATTTTAAAAGTACGTTTATCAGCAACAAGCACATCTGCATATAATTTATTGAGTTGTTTTAACATAGAATATTACCACAACTCTCTAAAATTCATAAACCTCATATGCATATTCTCTAACTCATTGGCTCATGAGCCGGCATGGCTCGGGCTCGGCCCTATTTGAGTGATAAAATATGATCCGAGCCAAGTTCGGACTTTATTTAATTTAGGGTCTGACTCGATATAATTTATTGAGCTGTTAACTCATTGGTTCATGAGCCAGCTCGGCTCATTAGCAGCCCTAACTGTTATTCACCGACAAATAGTTCAATATTTTAGGAGCTCCAAACCGTCTGATTTTGTTCCTACAGTTCATATTACCAGTGAACGACTAGATTAGATCGCACGGATAAGATTTGATTGTAGCGCATAGAAGTACCCCCTCTCAGTCTCAGATCGGTCCGAAGTTGAACGAACGGGACTCCTTTAATTCGTGTCAAATCAGATCGGACGGTCCGGATCTAAACTCAAAATTTGTGTTACCTTAGATGATATAAATCGAGGGGATGAGAGGGACTGAAAGAGGAGTTTAGATCCGGACCGTCAGATCTGATTTAGCACGAATATTAAAGGAGACCGTGCATTCCAGTCCGGACCGGATTTACTCGAATTCTGATTGGACGGTCCGGATCCAAACTCAAATTTTCAGTTACCTCATAGGAAGGGGACTCCATCCCCCCCCGCTCTCTCTCTCTCGCTGATCCAGACTAAAACCGCTTGATTCTGCTCTGCTCTTAAGTCATCGGTATCCCGTCGTGATCGATCCAGCGAGCAAAGAGAGAGAGATGTCTGTGCTGGGAACAGGGAAGGGGCTGCTGGAGATCGGGAAATTCGCGGTCTACGTCGCCGTCCCGGTGGCGCTGACGTACGCCGTCGCCACCGAAAACAAAACCTTTCAGAAGCTCATGGGCCTCGTACACTCTCTCTCTCTCTCTCTCTCTGTCCCTCCCCCTTTTGTTTCTCTTTCAGTTATTTGTTCTTTCATCTTGCTTCGGCAGTGCTGTGATTTAATTTGATTTGCCTATGTGAGATTATTGGATAATTTGAATTGCCTATAGAAGTCTAGTTAGACGACCCCACAATGAACCAGATTATAGATTTACCAATCTTGGAATGGCCTTTTGACATCAATTTGTGCTTGGAGCGGACGATTTATCTGAGAGTTAGCATTTTAATAAAATTGCTTAGTTTAAACCAAATAGGAATGATAAGTATTGAAGAATAAAAACATGCTGAAGTGAGGAAATTCCACAGCTGGTTTGTACCGAGTCCAAGATAAACGTTGAAATCAGTCTTCTATTATCATTTCTTGTTGTGAGTGTTTGTTATGAGCGCTTGTGAGTGATTACTTTGTTTACTATTTGTGGTGAGGTTTTTCTTGTGTAATATAGCACACCTCGTTTTTATTTGCTTAAGCCTGAAATGAGCTTTTGAACAAATCCAATTAGCCTCAGTTAAGCAATAGACAACCAAGGAGAGAATTTTGAGATCAGTTAGCTATTTTGGTGTCATACCAGTATACCACATTTTATTGAAGTCTTTGTTGAACTCCTGTAGTGAAATCACTCATACCTTACTTTATCGCACTTGTTCTACTGGTTTTAGTTTCTTAAATTTTTATCAGACCATGTCTTCGTCTTATTTTTTCAACTGAAATTTAAAAGAGGTTCAGTTTCGCCTCAGTCGTAGCAAATTTGACAATAAAGCTGCTGATGAAAATTGATAATTAGTTTAAATTGAAATTTTTGTTAGATAACTTGACTAAAATGGTACCGACTTTGATTCCTTTCTTGTTTCTTTAAAGAATCACTTGACACTCATCAATTATTTATTAAACTGTGTTTGTAATTTTTTAACAGAAGCCATATGTGGTGTATCCTCCAGAGGGGCCTAGGCCCCCATCGCCAGAGGAATTACGTGAGATGGCTCGTGAAATTTCTCGCAAGAATAAAACCAACTAAGCACAACTTCACTTTGTATTGAGAGAAATTCATAGCCCTGTGCTTGCCTTTCCTGTTCTCTTTTAAATGACTTTAAATATGTACAGATAGATGTAATGAATGTCTTAGCATCTAATAAAGGGCAATTTGCGTGAAGAAGCTTAGCTTTTTTGCACTGTTCAGTGTTCTTTTAAGAGCATAATTTCAGACTATGCTGCTCATACAAATCCCTGTTTATTTATATGTTAAGAGTTCGGAGTGCTGTGATTAAGCAGTCACCTTCCTGTAATGATAGGGATTTATGAAGGGTTGGTTTTTTAAAGCGGGACATTAATTTGATTTTGTGGTGACTAGGTATTACAAATAACCGGCACCAATTCTTGCCCCTAAAGCTTGATTAGGGATAGAATGAAATCTCAAATATTCACTGAATGAAATGAATAGTCTTACTCTTTACTCTTTAGGAAGTGGACTTTTGCAAATGATAGATGAATGGTAAAGGACATACGCCATTGTTGCAGATTGAATTTTTTTATGGATATTTTACAAATCTTCAAATCCTCACCCGTTATATTCTAATTGTTTTGACTAATTTTTCAACAAAAAAAAAAAACTAAATAGTCAGGTGTGTATTTTTATAATAATGAAGTATTTATTCTGCAATAGCCAAGCATTCGTTATAATTAACTAAGTAGTCAGGTGTGTATCTAAGTTTGTCTTAAGAACGGCTTAATAATGAGTATGAAAATTCAAATTCGCAAGTGTATGTTTTAAGATTCGGATAATGATTCCACTTCAACTAAATGGTTCAAAATAGATTGACAGGTGCATTTTGCAACAACCAAATATCCATTCTACAATAGTTAAAGAGTGAGGCTATGGTGCTATGCATAGCACCAATGGCTAGTGTACTACGGCTCAATATGGTACTTTTTAAAATACTAACGGTCGATCCGACCGTTCAATGTGATATCCATATGAATATGTACTTGCAAACTAAATTTTATATTTTTTCGAATTTTTTTACTATTTTTTTAGATAGGAAGAAAAATCAGTGTTTTTTGACAATTCTGGACCATCAAAACTCTACCTATCTGAAAAAATAGTAAAAAAATTCGAAAAAAATATAAAATTTAGTTTGCAAGTACATATTCATATGGTTATCACATTGAACGGTCGGATCGACCGTTAGGATTTTAAAAAGTACCATATTGAGCCGTAGTACACTAGCCATCCGTGCTATGCATAGCACCATAGCCTCACTCATAGTTAAATGTGCATCTCATAAATACCTAATATGTTTTATGAGATGCATGAAAAAATTGAGACAATGTTTATTGAAGTGCATGAAGAGAGATAGTTATCTAGCCCACAATATTAATCGGCTTATGGTAACAAGCTTTTGAAAAAAAATGACATTTCATTAGTAATTAAAAGGAAAAACAAAGTGATCAATAATCTGTGCATGTATTGAAAGAAAAAAAATTACATGTGATGTGGGACCAGCAATGTAGAACATAAATGAATGTAACAGTAATCAACATACAAGTTCACCATTTGGTGACTATTATCTACATTTTTACGCCCATCAATACAATCTCATTACAGCACTTGGTAAACATATCATTAATCTAGGTTTCAACTAAATGAATGAACGAACATGATGTGTGATAATAACGTAACATGCTCGGCAACCCTACTGCAATATTTCATCATTACATCCGGCCCCGACACCCCCATCCTCCTCCGGCACGTGCAAACCCCAACTCTACAGATTTTGACAAATCCACTGACATGGGCCCTACTAAAATAAGGCCCAATGCAACAGCGCAATGTATTTAACTACCCCTACAGATTTCCAATAATTCAGCTGCCATCAGTTAGTCTGATCTTGGCCTATTAGATCCACCTCTAGTGTACAATGGTAACAGTGATCGACCGCTCCGTTTTCTCCTACTACCATAGCACCTCCAGTATATAACGAAAGCTGCTACGAAGATACAAATTTGAATTGCCCATCTGTGGCATAGAGCAGAGAAGAGAAGTGTCAAAAACAAGATTTCAAGGTATCACAGAAAAAGGTGGCTACGAAGATACAAATTTGATTTACAATCTGCACTATGCATAGTACCATAGCCTCACTCAAAAATTAAATGGTCCATACCTATCGAGATCAAGAAAAGGGCTGTAGACAATGGTCTCCCAGACAGAGACAATGAGATGCCAGGCTGGATTGTAGTAGAGTGACTCCGCAGACCAGAACATGCGAGTGTACGTCTCGAGGAAAATAAACATAATCCAAGCGCCGACTTCAAGTAACAAGAACTTCACCACGAAGCGCCCGACAACCACCATTACCAATGCAAACGTCACAAGCCAGTTGAACAGCCTGTTATTGTACTCCTTTATAAATAGCGCCTTCGAGCGACCTAGCATCTGCAGAGGCAATCGGGAGAAGAATTGATTTTGTCAATTCATTTCAGAGGCAATTGGTGTTATGTGGTGTGTAGTCATGATTTTTTGGTAGCATTATTTGATGTCCCTCCTAAGTTTTAGGTTTTAGTTGGTTTAGTCCCAAGTGTAACTGGCTAGGATTTGTTTTACTAGCTGTCATTTGAATAAAAAAAAAAAGAAACTAAAAAGAAAAGTAAACAACAACATAAACGAAAATAATGTATAATGATCACAATAATCATACCAAAATTAGAAAAAAAATATATTAGAATATTGTTGGATTTCTCCATCTTACTGTATTAAGATTAAGAACCCTATTAAATTTAAATAAATAAATTTTCTCTTTTTGAATATTGAATACTTAATATTAAAAAAAGGAAAATTCGACTTTGAAATAGATTTACACAAAATCACTCAGATCACTCTTTTATTTCATTTTCTTTTTTGAACTTTGCTACGCGATATGAAAAGTCTCAACCTCCCAAGCATATGAAGGGAACCAAAATTTATTTTAAGGGCAATTGGAAAATTTATTTTAAAAACTTCTTTCGGTTTAATGCTGCATGCAGATTACATCATTGTTTATGTAATTTGTGGAGTTATTTTAATGCAATTTTGTGTTTTCTGTCCAATTTTGATGTTTTGAACATTCAGAATATGGAAACTAAAATCTGGAAAATATTATTTTGAATTAATAAAGCATATGATACTCTAATATCTCATGAAACATTGGCTTCATAAAAAAGAATATTCCAATCAGGGGCAGAGACAAGTGGTCCCAGCGTGAGGCATTTGCTCCACCCTGGCTTAACATATATACTTGACATTTTTTTTCTAATAAAAAGGTTCATAAAATAAAGGAAAAAAGAAATGCATGTAATGGAAGTAAATGCAAACTTTCTCACTAACACAAGATATATACTAAAAGTTTTTCTTTATGATGTGAGGGTTAAAAAAAGAAGGAAAAAGATAATAATTAAAAGTAATTGCAAACTTTGTCTCACCCTAAAAATGCTTTGTACTATAGAAAATTGTATGTTTATATGTAAGTTCAATGATGATGATTGTATTCATTCACAGTTCCCACCAGTACTCAATGGAATATCAGAATGAAATATTTTGGCACTCTACCTAGGGAATACCAATGAGAAATGAAAAGAAACAAATTTATAACAAAAAAAGAAAACAGTACAATAAAAATGGAGTCAAGAAACCAAACCTTACTCATCCTCCGCTCGTAGCTTTCTTTTGCAGGACCCACGCACTCTATTTCAAAGCTTTCATTGCATTGTAGGAAACCGGCATTAAATTTGGCCATGGAAGGAAGACGTAAAACTTGGAGGTGGTCCATTTTATCCTCGCACTCAGAATAGCGCGCTTCACACAGCTTTGATGATTGGTACTCATTTGCTATTTGGATATTTCTGTATACCTATATAAGAAAAAAGAAATTATCAGATTACTGGTAGAGGACCTTTTCCATAAAGTAGGTGCATGATTTCACTGAGACCTGATATTTCTTGTCATTTGCAAATGACAACCAACAATTTAAAAAACATTAAGTCACAAAAATTACAATATCACCCTTAACAGATTTGATTATGCCGAGACAGAAAGCTGTAGGCTTACCTCAGTAACAACTAACAATGCTGCCCTGATTGGTACAGTAATGGGCGTACCTTTTGTATCTCTTCATTAAGCTTAAGTATCGACTGAGTGGCATGATGACGGCCGAAATGCTGTCGATCAAATATCTCCCTTGCTTTATCTTCAGCATCTTTATGTGATTCTTGCAACTTGTCCAAATTTACAGGTAGGCCCAAAGATTCCATCTTTTCACTATACACTTTCATGCATCTCTCCAGAATTGCTTTGTTAAACACCTCAACTAGAGAACCAGTTGATGGAATTTCCCCCTTATTCAATGCTTCAAGAATCTAAAATAACAACATAGCATTAAACATTGCGTAGGTGACAGTTCTAGGTACCAATTTAAGCATTAGTAGTTCATAGGTTTTTGACAAAAGTCAAAAGGTTCAGTTAAGACGCTATACAATTATTAAAAATGTGAGGACAAGAGGAACAATTATATTGGTTCATTTCCTGTGTCTTGAATCTTCACCTTTTGGAAATAGTCAAATGCAGAAAAGAAATCAGATTTTAATATATAGCATAATGTTCATTGTCATATGCAGCATAGCATGATGTCGTTAACATCACTATTTTATAACGAGTCCGACTCTGCTGCTTTTCAGAGAGAAAAGCAGGAGCCTGCTTTTCCAGATCCGACCATTCAAGTTCGTCGAGATTTGTACATGAAAAAGTTTCTTTATCGAGATACGCGAATGGAAAAATTTAAATGGTTGGATCAAGAAAAGCAGGAACCTGCTTTTCTTTCGGAAAAGCACCCAAGTTCGATTCTTTTATAACACCCAATAGCTTATTTTTATTTGAAAGAAAACACCCATATTTTATCATATTTGCAACCAGTGCCGATCATTTTCATATAAATTCAATATAAGCTCTTGCAAAAATTTCAACATCAATATTTGAAGCCTGAACCTTATTGGTCCTATACAGTTGAGTCTGAAGGTTGGTATCAATAAAAGAATATATTAAAAAAAAATCATGCTATTTGTAAATATAGCAAAACATTTGATGACTTGCACATAAATAAACTGTTGGGTGCTATTATCAAAACACTGTTTGTAACCTACAAGTAAACACAGACCAGACAAAAGAACACAAGTAAACAAATAATTAAAGACATAGCTGGTAGTATCAGAATCCAAGACTTCATTACTTGGTATTAACTAATTTTCAGCTATGGCATGGCAAGAACAAACAAAAAGAACTAGAAATGATGCAAAAGGGAATGAGTGAGGCTATGGTGCTATGCATAGCACGGATGACTAGTGTACTACGGCTCAATATGGTACTTTTTAAAATCCTAACGGTCGATCCGAACCGTTCAATGTGATAACCATATGAATATGTACTTGCAAACTAAATTTTATATTTTTTTGAATTTTTTTACTATTTTTTTAGATAGGTAGAATTTTGATGGTCCAGAATTTTCAAAAAACACTGATTTTTCTACCTATCTAAAAAAATAGTAAAAAAATTCGAAAAAATATAAAATTTAGTTTGCAAGTACATATTCATATGGATATCACATTGAACGGTTCGGATCGACCGTTAGAATTTTAAAAAGTACCATATTGAGCCGTAGTACACTAGCCATTGGTGCTATGCATAGCACCATAGCCTCACTCGGAATGAATTATACATCCAAAATTAAAGAAAAGAATGAAGAAAGTAGATTACTTGCTCAAGAAAGGAAACAAACTCATTTCCATTGAGAAGCTTCCCCTGTACAAGTTTGGGTCTAGTAATGGAGGCGACTAATTCTTTCAACTGGTCCCTTTTGGCCACATATGACTGATCCAATTCACTATCCTTCAACTCGCACAACTTTGTTCTTTGCAGATGAGGCTGTCAGAAAAATGGAAAAGTAAAAAATTAAAAGCTTCCCAAAAACAAATCAGGTCAAATCAGATCTTCTTCTTTTTTTTCTTTTAATATCTGGCCTGATCTGGTCGATATACTATTAAAAATGACTTAAACTGGGTTTGTCTCAAGGTAAGGTGGGTGTAGGAATTATAGGTTATGGGAAGTGTTGGACTTCTACGCATATTTTAATATAATTTATACTCAGTCCGTCTGCAACTTCTTGATGCCAAACATCGAGATACGATAAAAAAAATATGAAGAAAGAAGCAAAATCAATGCAACTACAACATCATAATAGAAAATAGCATACCTGCACCAAATTTACCAGGAAAACTTTAGGACTAACAACCAAAAAGGATCAAAACTATAGTCCTGGAACAAACAACCAGCTCTGTTATCAAACTAAACCTGCTAGGTGCTGTACCGGTCGGTTCAGTAATGGTATATACTAGCCAGGTGGTACCAGATAGTATGGTAGTCCTTGGCCAAAGCAAAGAAACACACCTGTGGCAAGCTGAAGGCCGTACTATTATCCCCCATCACTGCCAATGAATCCCTAATTTGGTTCACCTTTGATGGAAACATCAAATTAGTCTTTTTTGACAAAAAAAATTAAATTGCACAAGTGTACAGCATAATAAATTTCCATGTTACACTTCCAGTTTGCTGCAATCAATACCTGATCAATGTACCTCTCACCTGAAAGTAACAAAAGAGTAACAAATTAAATACTTCCTGAGGCTTCCACAATATTGAAAGTACCATATAAGAGATGAATAAAATAAAACAGAGGCAAACCGTTATTATTAGGAACCCGCCTGAGAGCTTCATTTACCATTTCTTGAACAGATTTGCCTTCTGTGAACCAGAATGAGGTTTGTTAATTGAGCACATAGAATTATTCATCTTCTCTTAATTTCTTTAATATACTTATGTGGAAGCTACTTTCACAAGAACTAATAAGTGCAATTTAAATTTGAGTGAGGCTATGGTACTTTGCAAAGCGGGGGTTGGTCCTTGCTATGGATTCATATCTTCGCTTCCAAAGTCCAAACAATCGATCCAAACCGCTCGACATGATCTCCATATGAAAATGTACTCGGAGATCAAATTTTATATATTTTGGAATTTTCTTACTATTTTTTAGATAAGTAGAAAATCACCTAATCCAAAAATTCTGGACCATCCGAAAGTAGTGATTTTCTAGTTACCTATTTGGATCATGTCGAATGGTTCATATTGAATATTTGGATTTTAAAAATGGAGATATGGATCCATAGTACGGTTCAGATTGACTATTTGGATTTTAAAAATGAGAAAGTATTTGATAGAATGAACATCAAACAAGCTAATTCTTAAAATGAATGGAGGGAGAAAACAACTCACGGAGGAAATCACGCTGGATAAGCCAGAGAAGTTTAGATGGTTCAAATGCAACATCTTGTCCCTTCAACAAAATAGTCGCTAATTTAAAATTAAAGCACACAGTTTCAAAATATTGTATAACACAGAAAGTGGGAATAATCAAGATTTACCTTCACTCTATTCACAAGCAACGAGAAAAACAAAACCACCAAAAAACAGTAGGTAGTTAGAACATTAAAAAATATAGTAAACAGAAATTTAGAATCTTTTACTCAATTGTTTTTCATATTTAAAGCTTAAGCTGATAGAGTAGGTTAGTAGTTACTCATCATATTTTTAATGCTCCCCATAATACATGGTGGTTTGTTCATAAATAAGCCAAATCCAAGGAGGAAATATTAATATGAAGAAACTAATTTATAGTAGAGGCCCGGTGAGATTTCAATTCAGGATATATAGCCCTGATGTTAACCAACTATTGCTCTAAAAGCTTAAGCTGGTAGAATAGCTGGGGTCATTATTTTTTTAATTTTCAATAAAAACTGCGGTGAGAAAATACCGTCCATAGAATTCCTCAGCAATTTCTACAGCAAAGGAGAGGCGAGATATATCAGCCTCCCTAATCTACAATCAAAGGTGGAAGCAAACTTTACTTACAATTTTGAATAAAAAAAAGTAATTCTTATCATAGCATCTAAGTTCCACATTTTTCCCCCTTATTCTAGCCTCTACTCTTTGTATGTTTGGTGATAACTGCAGTAGTGAAGCTTATTTGAGTCTCGAACACCATTTTCTATGAAACTGATCGGTACTCAAGTCTAGTCCTGGTATTAATATGCCAGCAGTGAGTAGCCTGACCTCTGTAAAGTCAAATAAAATAAATGAAGCCATATAAATACAAACTAGGTAAGAAGCAAACCGTCTCAGGGAGATTGTAGATAAGCACAGAGCTCAAAACAGTAGCCAGTGCAAAGATCCTACAATAAAAATGGAAATGACAATTCTTTATGAACTAGTTCAGAAATTTATTTTAGTTTCTACGAAAATGTATTCAAAACTTCTTCTGTTTAAAATTTTTTTGGACACCCAAGTGATTAAGTGAACAAGTGAAATTCTCCAGATTGTTCTGTACTGTTACTATATAGCATCTTCAGTTCATACCTATCATCATATACATTTGACTTGCCGACACTTTCAAATCCCTCTGTATCTAGGTACAATACTGAGACTTTTGTACCATCAATTGTTAACTCTACAGGCGTACCCCATACCCAAATTCCTGCAAATTTCCAAGACAATAGTTCGAAAAGAACCGGCATATTAGCAAAGATGAGAATAGGATAGACATATGATACGATAAGTATGTCTAAAAGAATTATATTGCATTAAGAGAACCTTTTGTTTTTGTATCACGCATATGCCCAACACCAAAACCTGCAAATACAATTTCATTAAAGCACAACAACACGCTTGAATACTAACTAGTTAAATGCTATTGATTAAGACAAATGCTGCCACAAACATTACCTTTGTCACATGATAAGTTGAGGAGTTGATTTAGGAGGAAAGATTTCCCGGACCGGTATGGGCCGATAACCTAACATTTTTCAGAGCAAAAATTGGTGAAGATAATACATTAGCAACAACAAGTAGCATAAGGAATGCAGAAAAAAATGCTAATTTTTGCTTCCTAGTAAATATATTTAAAATTGATGCCACGAGAACTCATTTGATTAGAAATAAAGAGCTAGAAAAATGCTTTAATGAATATGCAAATCATTGAATCACAAAAATGAAGTTCCTCAAATATACATCAATGGAATATTATAAAATCCATTTGACAAAAAATTTCAAGACCAGTGCTATGGCCTATGGGTTTAAAATGACTATGATATGCAATTGTGGTACCTGAAGAATATATATGGAAAGCACAAAAGAAAAAAAATGATAAATGGAGAGCCTTAACCAGTACTCAACTGGTATTGTACCAGTACAAGTTAGTGCATGACTTAGTGCATCACCTAGTGCATGACCGTACAAGTAACAGATCAAACTGTTTAAGTACCAGTTAAGAAATTTGGTCATGACATACCGAAATAGCTGCAATCGGGGTTTTAATTCTTCGAATAGCCTCCAAACCTTCTCTCGATAAACGGAGTTTGGTATGACCTGAATCTGGCTCCACTATTGGGAACCTATAAATTAACATGTCAGCTCTATATGAAGGTATTTATCACAAAAGATTGAACCAACCAGTTCATCATGCACTAGTACAGTAGTTAGATTTTTCTGCATTTAGGCAAATAGTTATCAACCCCTAAAAGATCACACAACACCAACTTCCCTGCCCCTTTCAGAAAATAGGAAGCGCAATCCGTTTGGTAAAATGGTACCAAGTAACACTATAGACTAGTTGGGTTTGACAAAAACTGACATGTTGTCAATTTCAAAAATTTTGAAGCTAGAGTGGTTGCTTATCAAGAGTCTGGTTAATTGGTACCATGCAACACTATAGATTATTTGTTTTTTAGGTTGGTTGGTTGGTTTTTATCTCTAATAGCATTAAATAGGATTTGCTAAAACCCACTTGGTAGGTTGTGTGTGCATTAGTGCTGTCATACACAGCTTACAATACAAAATATAGCACTTCAACACTTATATTCTTGTCTTTCTTTTCATCAAGTTGTCACATAGTTTGAACCTTTTTCATTTTAGATTTATGATGATACCATTGGCACAATTGCCTGAGCAACAGCTCCACTAAGACATATCAGATTTCGTAAAATTATAAGAAAACTTATATTCCTAATTTTATAACGACTTTTGTGTGAATGAAGCATATCTCATTAAAGATGAAAACATTTAATATATAAAGATAGTTAAAGTCCAATCTCTTATTTTATACTTTCCTCAGTAAAATGAACACAATTAAATCAATAGTTACATTACCATTGTATCAAGGAATGCACTACTGAGGAGGAAGAAGCCTATAATTTCAGAAATCTAAATAAATTAAAATTAAAATTCTGATTTAAGATTCTGACCCCTAATTGTACAGCCAGTAATGCACATTTTCAAATTCAATGTCAAATTGAGCTAAAAGACTGCCAGAGATGAGATCCTTGGGAAATTTGCACTTACGCTCGATCAAAATCCTCAGGATCAGGCAAAGCAGATCCTAAAACAAGCAAACCAAAGAGCAGCACTACCCCAAAGGTCACGCGGCCCCACCTCTTCGATCCCATCTACTTCCGTGCGCCTCAGATCCCTTCACTAAATCAAACTAACTCCCAGCTTGCAATGGAAGGCTGTTATCTACCACAACTCCTTAGACCAGTGGTCGCTTCTCCGTAGAATTTCAACGAACATACAGTAGAAGAGAAACAGAGAGAGAGGATTGAGGGCGTAAGTGTATGTGTGTATTTATTTCCAGTAAATGTTTGGATTTGGTGTTGGTTTTGGTTTTGGTTTCAGATTTACTTCAAGGCGAGGTAAACTAAATCAAAGACTTAGACCATGTATCACCATGTGCTTGCGGGAAGGAATTGTTTCCTTTGCAGGGTGAGAGCCAAGAGAGATAGGAGGGGGCGAGAGAATCAGAGAAGGCAAGGATGACAGATTGACAGGGAAGAGAACAAGTCTTGTTCCTCTATTTCTCTGTAATGTTTTCTGTGGCGAGTCACTACAAGGGATCTTTTTCGATTGGTGAGCCCACGTGTCAGCAACCTGACACGTAAGGTATATGAGGAGAAGGAAATAGAGGAAAGAAAGTGTGTGAGACTCCGTGTCTCGTGGGCCCGGAACCATTTAAACTGATTTGTTTACTGCACATTTCAATTCCCGGACCCAATTGTCCAAGTCTAGACCGGGTCGGTCCGGTTCTAATTAAATTTGGTTAGTTATTACAGCACGATTTAAAACTGTCAGAAATGTTGACCTATTAAAATGAGAAATTTAGATATATACCCATCATAAACTCTGAATTTAGATATTTTCTCATTCAAATTTAAAAATTAATTATTGACACATCAAAACTTTAACTAATTTATTAATATACCCATTTCTCAATTTTACCACTTAAAAATAAAATTTAATGAAAATAAAATTCTAAATTGACCATTTTGCCCCTCCTTCCTCTCCTTTCCCACGGCAGTAAAGTATTCCCTTCCGTCCAGCTTTTTCTCTTCCCTTTATCTGTTCTCTAGATGTTCATTTTATTCTCATCTTTGGCACCCTGTATATTTCTCAAGCGCAAACCATCATTTTCTCTCTTCTTTCTCTCACAAAAACTGTACATCATGGACGAAGATTCAAACCATGCATATTGATCCGTTCTCTTCATTGATTATCAGTTCTAACCATAATCCTACAACTAAAATTGAATACCTTAATCATGAAAATACTAATTAGAATTACAATTTTTCGAGCAACGAAGACGTAATAGGTTGTAAGAAGTTGAAGTAGGTATGAAAGAGAAAAGAGATGTACCAGCGTGGTTTACTTCTTTTCAAATCTTCAGAAATCATGATGTGTTGCAACTTTGGTACCAACGCAAGCAGTTTACCCATTTTGGTCAATTTTTGACAATTTTAGAGATGTACATTTAGGAAAGCACAAAAAAAGGTGATTAACTTCTTAGAGATGTCTATTTTGTTACCAGTACAGTTTACTCCATTTTCATGATGATTTTGCACTTCTTCTATTAGGTGTTTTCTTAAGTCGAAGGGTAAAGAAAACAGTGATTTACTTATTTTTTGTGAGGAGTTCTGATTTTGCAACAGCAATTAGAAAGTCATTGATGTAAGTCTTTTTTTTTTTAAATCTGCTAGAGACTACTAAGATTGAATTATATAGAGTTGTTTACAACATCCAATCCTATGAATTACAACAGCTAAAGACTAAACTATAAATCAGATAAAATCATCCGATTCCTCTTACTGGTAACTGGCTCCCCCATGATAGATGAAATTGAATGCCAGACCTGTGTTGCATAGGCGCAATTGAACAATAAGTGAAGGGCTGTTTCCATGTCACACGAACCGCACATGACACATTTCATTTCACAACTCATTCCCCTTTTTAACATGATATCATGAGTTAAAACTTAAAAGTCTCCCCTTTATCAGTAAAAAAGTGAAGATCTTGATCTTGGCCGGAGCATATGCTTTCCAAACCTCATTATATCCCCATTTAATTTTTCCACTAGAGATCATGGCCTTGTAGATTGAACCTGCTGTGTACCTGCCATGTGCAGTCCAATGCCAAATCAGAAGGTCCTGTTCATCACTGAAGACTAGAGATGCAAGGTTTTGGTTTTGCCGTCACATTAGACTTGCTTCTCTTAGAGAAATGATTTGGTGTTGAGGTCTCAGCATGCCATCCTTGCACTTTCTGATTGGTGTTTGTCCCCATGAGTCGTACCAGTATGAGATGCTGGTACCGGATCCAACGACCCAATAAGCACTCCAGTGGATTAAATGCTTGAGTTTCATGAGTTGTTTCCAAAAAAAAGAACCATCTACTTTCCAAATAGCTGGATCTTGTGAATCCTTGTTTAGGCTTCTAATCTCTTTGATTATAGTGGACCATAGACTTTGTGGTTCTGAGAAGGCCTTTCACCACCACCTTAATAAAAGAGTTGTGTTTCTAAGCTATAAATTGGGTACACTAAAAATTGAGTTCAACTCAAGGTTTCAACTCAAAGGCAATTTAGTCATTTTTTTTACTTCTTTCACTCTTGTTCCATTTGCATATATTAGAAATAATATTGCGTTCAGTACCGTATAAAAGGGAAAGCTTAAACCATGCCAAGAAGACTTAAATGAAAACTAAATTAAAAAAATGGATTGATCTTAAGCACAATGATAGACCTGATTTTACTAAACAGCACATAGAGTGGGAAAAATGGCACGCCGGAGCCGGATCCGTCACGGAACGGCACGGTAACGGCACGGAACAGCACGGCACGTGTGTCGGTCACGTGCCGTGACTCGCGTGTCCCGTGCCGTGACCAATTGTTGGCAAAGAAGACACGGCACGGCACGGAAATTGTCTTGGTCACGGCACGGCACGAAAACACGGAACGGCACGGCACGAAACACGCGAGTCACGGAACGGAAGACACGCCAGTCACGGCAGTAGCGAATCAATACACTAACATACCTTCCTATAAGGTATAATTTTATTTTAATTAAAATATTTACATTTTAATTTCAATTAAAACATTTGAATTTTAAAGAATCGTTTCATTTTTTTTTTAAACCGTTAAATGCGATCAAATTTGACTAACGCGCGTTTGGTCACGGCACGTTTGGTCACGGCACGAATTAGTCACGGCACGATTTAGTCACGGCACGCGAGTCACGGCGTGACTCGCGTGCCGTGACCACCCCTCGTAATTTTTGTCACGGCACGGCACGGCACGTGAAAAATTTACTTGGTCACGGCACGGCACGGCACGTGACCAAAGTCACGGCGTGTTAGTCATGGCACGGCACATTTTTCCCTCTCTAACAGCACATGCAAAAATGTTGTTCCTTCATTAGAAATTTCAAAGATAGTGGGCATCGCCACTTCATAGGGGTACTGTTTTGAAAACCCAATTTACCTGATAAAGAATAGATAAAGAGAAAAGAAAAAGCTAGCGGAAGGGAGAAACTTCAGCGATACAGTACAAAGATGAGAATGGAACTATGGAAGGGGGGACGTGGCGGGAAAGGAAAGGAAGGAGCGTCGCGTGAAGGCAGAAGTTTCAGCGATACAGAATTTGGAATGAGGGGGCAAAATGGTCAATTTAGTATTTTATTTTCATTAAATTATATTTTTAAGTGGTAAAATTGAAAAATGGGTATATTAATAAATTAGTTAAGTTTTGATGGGTAAATAACTAATTTTTAAATTTGGATGGGGAAATATCTAAATTCAAAGTTTATGATGGGTATATATCTAAATTTCTCTATTAAAATTGACATCTTCCGTGATTATAACATTTTTCGATTTCCTTTTAAATCTAATTAAATTATCCGCTCGAGTTGTATTTGGTTATATGTCATTTATAATGTTTTAAATGTTGTAGAGAAATAGTACAAATCTATGATGAAGACACATAAATTTAATATTTTTTTAGAGCGGACTAATTTTTTTTTTAATCTATATGGCACGTGAATACGGGATCTTACAAAAGGAAGAGCCATAAGAAATCTTTCTCTTTTATTTTCTTCATAGTCCAACATATGTGTTGTCGATTTCATTAATTAAATAAATTAATGTACCTGTCAAAAAAAGGCTGTAAACAAATAGGCCAATTATTCCACAAGCATGAAAATGAGAAGTCCATCAAGTCAATTACTTGCACCACAAAAAAGTTAATTCCATGTTTGTTATATCTTTCATCTATTGAATGTTATTCTATTTGCAAAGTACCTTACAATATTACAATATCAAAATGAGGCATGCAAATTGTTCCCCGAATTTAATATCCCACCTATTCAACCACCAATACAAAATTAAATTCAACGAAAACTAAACATTTACAATAAACATTAAATAGAGACGGAGGGGGGAGGGGGGGGGGGGGGGGTCGATTAGAGACATAGTAACAAATGAATAATTCGGGTTCGGTTCGGCAGGGTCAAAAATTCGTGATTCGGAAATAATTCGGATATAATTCGGGAATGATTTGGAATTACAATACGAGACCTCAGTGCATATTTAATTCACTACTGATGATTTACTATACGATATACTGCTTGTATTTGCCATAGAAGATCAATATAGTAAAAAATATACTAAAATGGAATGGAGAAATGTGCTCACATGGGTGCACTGCACACAGTACTGTGAGAATTCAAATTATGGACACTGTGCCTAGGGACACTGCGCACAGTACCGCGAGAATTCAAATTTTTTTCCGAAAAAAAGTGAGAAAAACGCGTATTATTTGTAAAATTCGTTAAATTCGCATTTTATTCGCGTTTTATTCGGTCAACGAATAATACGTCATTCGGTTCGGAAACACTCCAAAAACGTTTTATTCGCGAATTAAACGTGAATATTGTCACTGTGATTAGAGATCCGCATCAAGCACATTTGATCCGTACGAATCTAAATAGACTGCTATGGAAGATCAAGCAAAAGTTATTGGTCAAAGTCAAAGATATCAGAGATTTGAGGCTAAGCAATCGACCAAATTTGAGATGATAATAAGTCAAACCCATGTCTAATCTCAAATCCAATCCCGGATATTTTATCTTTCATTAATAAGATGTCAAACATGGCGGAACCAGTGTATTCCGGGGGCAGCCGCCCTCTTAGATTTTGAGTTTTAGTGGAGATTTATCGGTTCTGACCGACTTTGTCCCTCTCTAGAATTTTTTTGCCCCCTCTGGACGTTTGATTTGTAATTCGGGTTAAATTTAGAGTTAAAATTGAAATAAATTTGTTGAATTTTGATTGGTAATTAGAATTATAAGTCAGATAATCATAAATTATAAGTCAAAGCATTGGAAAGTATAAGTTAAAGCATTGTTTTTTATCGAGTACCCAATTGATTAATGGATTTAAACCTGATTAGGTAATTAAACCCGATTCTATATTTTTTTTGCCTCCCGAGAAAAATCCTGAATCCGCCCCTGATGTCAAAGTGGTGCAATGAAGAGATTTTGGAAGTGAAGGAGTTCGATGAAAATCAGACCAAATTCGATCCGATATCTGATTTAGAGTCGTTCGATTTGTATTGAGATTAGCGAGCTATTTAGATTTATGGGACAATTTATTATTTTAATTTTATATACAAATCTTGATATGGATCGACCGACCTAAATCGGACATTGAATTGAATTCTGTGTGAAATCGCTCTCGGAGATTTATTTTGTAAAATAAAAATATAAATGCAATTTTCATTCATTTAATTATTATTGTAGAAGAAACTTCTTGATAACCCATGATTCTTTAGAAACATGTTAACGAAAAATATGTTCAAGTTTGAAAAAGAAAAAAAGAAAATGTATTCTTATTTTCTTTTGGAATTAAGCAACACTTATTTCTATTTCAAGGAATATCGAACCCTTTTTTCTTTGAGTAAAACAAAGCAATAATTGTATGTTGCACTTGTAACAACTGTTTTCCTTTTCCCTCCACTGGTACCGGTACTGGTAGTTGCCTGGTATCAATTATTGAAACAAAGCAACAGAGCTTGTTACAGTCTATAATCTGACTAATGACCAAGCCACTGGTACCAGTCTCCACTAATTATGATTGTACAATTGAAGTAAAAATTATGGAGATCCTACATTGAAAGCACAATGGTTTTGAATTTGAAATCTTATAATTGTAATCCAGATTTGGATTTTTTGTTCGGTTGATTTGAATTTTGACAACTATAGGGGTCATACTTATAAAGTCCAATTAGTGTTTTCCAATAATAAATTAGCCTCATTATACACAACTAAAAGTTAAACTAATGATTTATTTTTACAACCAACGAATAAACATAAAAGAACACAAAACCTCTGATTAAACAAGAATCGAACTCATGTGCATTTCCGAAAGAAAAGTAGGAACCTGTTTTTCCGGATCCAACCATTCAAATTTCTCTATTCGCGTATCTCTATAAAGAAATTTTTTCATGCACAAATCTCGACAAACTTGAATAGTTGGATCTGAAAAAGCAGACTCCTGCTTTTCTCAAAGCAGCAGAGTCGGACTCATTAAACAAAACGGTTTGGGTTGGGATCGTTAAAAAAATAGTGCTATTAATTTACATTTTTGTTGGGCTCTTAGTTGGATGTTATGCCCTTTCGTTGGATCTTAGGAAATTATTTGCATCTCCCAAACTGGCCCAGATAAGCCCAGTTAAAGTAATTTCTTTACATATATTTATGAGTGAGGCTATGGTGCTATGCATAGCACGGATGACTAGTGTACTACGGCTCAATATGGTACTTTTTAAAATCCTAACGGTCGATCCGACCGTTCAATGTGATAACCATATGAATATGTACTTGCAAACTAAATTTTACATTTTTTCGAATTTTTTTACTATTTTTTTAGATAGGTAGAATTTTGATGGTCCAGAATTTTCAGAAAACACTGATTTTTCTACCTATCTAAAAAAATAGTAAAAAAATTCAAAAAAATATAAAATTTAGTTTGCAAGTACATATTCATATGGATATCACATTGAACGGTCGGATCGACCATTAGGATTTTAAAAAGTATCATATTGAGCCGTAGTACACTAGCCTATGGTGCTATGCATAGCACCATAGCCTCACTCTATATTTATTCGGCAAAGATTTGTGGAGAGAGTTAGTAGTTTGTCCTCTTAGCTAGTTTACTTAAAAGTTTGATTCTTTTCATATATACGAGACAGATTTAAAGGAGGAGGGGGTCTAAGGTGGCTAAATTTTTTCTGTAGTTCAAAAAAGTTGCAAATTTTATATGTAATATTTGTTTTTTTAATAAAGTATTTATTTAATTAAAGCATAAAATATGCTTCGCTCTAATATATATCTTTCCGGATATTATCTTTTATAACAATTTTCTGATAACAAACTTATTAGGCACGAGTTTAGGCACGGCCTCTTGACTCCTATCACCATGATCGGTAAAATCATGATGATTGAAAAGAAAAAAGAGAGAGAGAGAGCTATAGCGAAAAAGAGAGAAAGGAAGAATTATAAAGAAACAATATTTATGATCAATTGATCATTCATTTTTTTAATAAAGAATTATAAACATAACTAAAATAAATTGAAAATACTCAAAAATAAAGTAAAATAATGAATTTTTCATTTGATTGTTCCTTGAATATATTGATATTGCTCAAATAACAAATAAAAAATAAATTCAAACTACATCAAGCAAAATATAAACCGGTGTTGTAAATAACGGTATGTGCTCGTCGGACGAACATAATACCCATTAAGCGATTAATTGAAAATAATTGAAAATAATCAGCCATAATCGGGAATAATAGGCCAATTAAACGGAAAAATCTGTAACGATTTAATCACAGCCAACGACTAATCGACCTAAACAACTGATTTTTACAACACTGATATAAACTACACTAATTTAAACACAAATTAAATAACCTATACACGAACTACGTAAGGGCATTTGTTTTTTATTTGCGCATCGAAAACCATATGTACATTCCAAAACCAAAAATACTGGTGTCGAGAAAAAAGGCTGTTGGTATCTGATATTATTTTAAAATTTTAAATTACAAATATTTATTGGACTAAACTAGAGAAAATAAAAACTAATACTGCATGAATACCGGTATAACTGAACCTACACCATAAGAGAAACATGGATACTCTATGCATACAAAAAAATGAAAATTAACTAGAAAAATATGGATACTCTATGTTTCATACCGTGACGTGACGTGATGTGTAATTTTCGCTCGAATGCGGTCACGTCATGCGACACACGAGTCACGTCACGTAATTGACTCACGTGACGTTCTGTGACGTGACTGATCGCAGTGTGACAAATTTCTTTCTCTATCCATCAGTATGATTTTGTTAAGTGATTTTGTTAAGATTTATATTTCTTTTTTGTTGGTTAAAAAACATTGCTTGATAAGAAGATGATTCATACACTTCTTTCCAGTTTCTCGTATGTGTTGTCATCATTAAATTTCAATTTTCTTTTAAACTTATTAAGAAAATAATTGTAAAAACGACTCATCATAACTCAGATTATCTCTTAATAACCACAATCGTACTTTTTCAAATTTGCTCGTGTATAAACTTAATTTCCCAGTTTGCCTCAAATTTTGTATCACTCAACACGCCAATACTTAAATGAGTTCAAATCTCTCCAATGATTTCTTTTTAAATGTTTCTCAAGTCATTCTATCAGCCCACTCCATAACACCAAATTACAGCTTCCCCAATCACGTATAGACAATCAAATGTATAGAGAATGAAATTTTATTTTTTTGGTATGTTGAAATTGAGTCTGAATCTGCTGCGATTCTGGGTGGGATCACAGGATCCTAAAATTCCGAATCAACAGTTCAAATTTTTCTGTGCGCGGATCTCGAAAACACTTTAGAAAGGTTAATTTTCATGCACGCATCACGAAAAAAACCAACAACTGAGATTCTGGATCGCAGGGTCCTACGATTCCCGAGAATCACAGCAGATTTATTTTCGTTGAAATTGGATAAATCTTAAAATATCTATCACACTTGTACACTTAATTTCTAAGTTGTCCAGCAAATTTTCAGAAATTCTACGTGTGAAATATTTAGAGTAAGAGTTGTATTGGACTAGATCCGATTACATATACGAGTTTACCATTTGTATTGGATCTAGTTCAGAACTTCAGATACAAATATTACCCCAAACACTTCAAATCTGATTTTATAACTATTAGCTTCAAATCTGATTTAGTTATAAATTGACTACTCATGATCATAAACTCATGGAATTTTCACATTTCTCGTTTAATTTCTCAACTTGATCTCTCAGCTTGTATACCATATAGTTTGGTATACTTTTTTGTTAAGTACAATGTTATGCTTAAATAAAAGATAAAAACTAAACACAAACTACATGAACCTTATTACAATCTACATGACCTAAACACGATCTTACATATATATATAGTTTGTATAACTTTTTGTACATAACTTTTAATGAGATCAAGATGAGTATAATTTTTTTTGTTACTTTTCTTTTCAGCTTGTAAGTGCTTGTTACTGAAAAATCATTTTGTTATTTTTTTTTAAAAAGGTTGCATTTTGCGTAATTCTCTCCACAAAAACAATAATTTTGTTTGAAAATTTGTTCTTTATGTTTAAATGAATTCTCATTTTTCATATATCAAGCAGCAAGTTCACCAGACCAGATCCTGTGTTGTAAATGCTTATCACATTTAACAGGATCAATTTTGCATGACAAGACAGGTATAGAAAGACTAAGGGAAACTATCATTTTCTTTTCTCTTTGTCCTCCTGTCGAAATGACGTGGCACCTCAATCATATCAATCCGAGTCATGTTATAAGATTGAGTATGGTTAATTAAACATAAATTAAATGAGGCATGCATGTCAAAGGAGATAATAAAGAAGTTTTGACTTTGATTTTGCAGATGTTCTAGATGGTTGGATAATTATTTTTTGGAAAGAATATAGATTTAATGTTCCAGTAGAGGTTTAATTAAAAAAAGGGCCTAAAAGTATCAAGGAAGTACAAAATCTCTTGTCAATCGTAAGAAACTAAGAATGTTATTCGATCAAAAAGAAGCATAGCACTATGATAAGAGGTATTTTGTATCAAATCATAAAAGAAGATAAATCACACAGGTAGTGGTTTGGCAATAATATATTGCGGGTACGAAGAATAATGTTTTTCGTATGAAAAATCACAGGTTTGAAATTTAGATAAAAGTTATATGAGAAATTGTAGATTTGAAATCCATACAAAAATTATTTAAAGATAAAGGCTTGATAAAGGCTTATGTCTTTATCTTTTTCTAAAAAAATCTTTGTGAAAATCAATATTTTTAAATTATTTTAATAATAAATATTGAGTTTTAAATTTGCAAACTTTTTTATAAAAGACTGATTCAGAAATTATTTTTCAAACAGTCCTCATTGTTACAATTAATTCATTTTTGCCATATTCTCGCAATTTTTATTTTATACCATCAATATTCTCTCCAACATCAGCGTCAAAGACAGCGATGGATACTTGAAATTAGCCAAAAATACTGACCCATATATGCGTATTGTTTTACATAAGAACAATCAAAGCATCCATTTTTAATATAAAAATGGAAGCAGTCAACGTCGGTTTATCATTTTATACTCGAAAGAATTGCAAAATATAGGAATGATCCATTCTGATTTATGGAACTTTTAATTGCTTGTTTGAAAGCTAGGCTGTACAAAATTATCCTGCAAATATTTTCCTATTTGACCAAAGACTACACAAACCCACACATTTTATGATAAAAGTAATGAGTAGAACTGGGTGTTTTCAAGCTACAACGATTCAAAATGAGAACTATACTTTTAATATTTTTAAACTCTAATTTTAATTTATGTTCATATCACAAGCGTATAATTCTACCGTGTAGTATTGATTGGGGTGTCGATCACAGAGATAATGTATTAAGTTTTAAACAATTTTTATTAGTTTAGGTTAGGTATTATAACTAAACTAAGGTTAAACAATAGATAGAGAGTCTCTAGAGTTAAAGTTTCTTATCTTTCTTAATTATACAAAATATAAGCTTTGACGTTTATCTTTGCCGCGTGCAGTACTATCACTATCACGTAAGGTATAAATTGTTCCCAATTACCCGCGCACGGTACTGTCACTACCTGTACAATGAGCTGAGTATTTGTTTATGTGATCTGAGGGTTTTCTGATCTTTTGACCAGCTTTTGGGCTACCAAGACTGAGGTATTTTAGGTATGAAAATATGGTTTTTCCTATACTACCATGTTAGTGCTCTCTAACGTTGTTCCAACTAAGTCTAATATGTCCATAGAGGAATCAGTCCTAGTCTAAGTGCAATTTATACTATCCTGCCAAGGGAGCCCCCCGGGTTCTAACCCTAGTCTTTGAACCGCTGCCAAGTCTCGTTAGCCCCAATCTCACCACTACTTACGAGTAATTTCTCACACGAATTCTCTGAATTGCTTATCGAAGGCATATGGAGAACATTGGCATATAGTAGACGGAACTATGTATACAAGGACATATAAAAAGAATAAAGTGCAATAGAAATTCAGATCATAACGCAAAACATAACATAACATATATTAAAACATAATCAAGAATTCAAGTTCAACTCTCACCCTAGAGATGAGAAGTTTAGCCTCTCATGGCCGCAACAAAAGAAATAAATAAAAAGAAAATAAATACAACTCAATTGAAGATGTAAGAACCTTCACGCCTCCTAGTGAATCGACTTCTGCCTCCTTAGCTGATTTATCCGCTACTCGACCTCTAATGGCTATACCTTCTCTCTTTAAGTAATTCTCTAACATAACTTAACAATGATAATTGCTAGCTACAACTATATGGAACTTGAACACATTGAACACACTAAAATCCTATTTAAAAGGGGTATTTATAGCTTTCTTATAGCAGTGGGAGTAGTGGAGAACATGGGGGTCATGGAGATCATGGGGGACGTGGGATCCACCCATGATTCGTTAGGAATAGTCTAAAAATATCGTGGCCCATCAGCAAAGCAGGCCTTCTAGAAAGCCCGGCCTGTCATCCGTACGACCTCTGGGCTATGCCGCGCACGACATTGAGGATGCCGTACGGTCTTCTGACTTAGCAGATTTTCTTGATATTTCGCATGTTGTGCACTCCGTGAGAGGTGGTGCATGATCCATGTTGTTGTAAGCAATCTTCTATGTTGTTTGACTAATTTGCAAAACATATAAATATTGAATTTTACAATTTCTCTGTTTAAGATGTATGTAGGATTAGTTGTTGCGTCTGAAGGTCAAAGCAAGTCAACGATACATATGACAAGTTGGCGTGATAAGTTGCGTCCGAAGGTCAAAGCAAGTCAAAGGTGCATATCATGACAAGTTGACGTGACAAGCTACACAAGATAATCTGTTACATTATCTTTTCGAGTTACAAGGAATGATTTGATGAATGATCTAATTGAAGATTCATACGAGCCATTTGGAATGTCGGATATTGATGAGATGCTGAATCATGAAGATTACAGAAAATCACAGAGATCGAGATAATAAAGATTATGAACATCACACTTTACCATTTTGTTTTATCAATTTTTAATTTATATACAAAAGTATGGTAAAGTAGATCTGAGGTTGAGACCACCCGAGTCTAGCCCTTGCATGGCTGGAAATCCAATTCAAAATTCAAATAACCGGACCTGGTCAATACTGGAAACTAGGCGCAAGCAAAATAGACTAAACCATTATGTTGTAGATCTTGTGATATGCATAGAGCCATTGGCTCTCCCTTTGAATTCCACAATAAATAGTGGACTCTGTCGTCTGTCTAAGATAGACAGAGTACACCCTCACAAACCTCACACTTTAGAATCCTTTTGAGAGGTTTAGCCTAGTCCATTGTTGCTTGTGCCTAAACTTCAATTATCTTTCTAGCAACCTCAAATATATTTTGCCTAAATTGATCAGTGTGAGATTAGAGTGAAGCCAGGGATTGTCTGGACTTAGAGCCTTTGTTGCTTGCCTACTTTGAGCTGTTGTGCTCACCTTTCTTTCTTTGAGGTGTTGTGCTCATCTGTCTGTTTATGTGGACCGTAGGAGTGTTGTCTCACCGGTCACAACTTGTATTCATTTCTTCACTGGGTAAATAGAAAGGCGCGCCGGTTAGGTTGCATTGCTCCGGAGACGTAGGTCCCCTAGTGGCCGAACTCCTTTAACAACTCCTGTGTCAATTTCTCTAACTCTATCTATTTACTTTACTGCACTTTATTATTATTATTTTTTAGTTTACAAGTTCTTGATTCTGCCAAGAACTTAGAGTAGATAGATTACTTAAAACACAGGAACGACTTTCAAACTTGTCTATTCGACCGATAGTTACAAGTTATAGGGTTAAATATTAAACATCCCAATATTCAACCCCCTCTCTAGGTGCCGTTAAAGACAACACATGTGATGTCCAATTTCGACGGCTATTTGATAATCGTCGAAATATGACATTTTTGCTCTGTTTTTTGCCTAAATACGCAACTTTCTTCAAAACCTACCAAAATGACTCTAAAACACGTTTGCGTTAAATAAATCGAAAAATGGCTACTTTACATTTGTTTTCCGTCATTTTTTAGATAAAAAGATAATGATTTTCGCTATATGATTTGGCATCATCAATCACCACGTCTTTCATGAGCTTAATTTCAAAACATATTAAATTGATTTCAAACGACAAATTCAAATCATTTAAATTAATAACTCTTCACAAGTGATGCGTTTACATGTCAAATTAATAAATTTTGAATTAATTTAGTATTAAAAGTCAAGCGGTAAAAAATAATGAAAAATTAAACGCATGAAAATTAACTTAAACATTTTTTTAACTCTTTTTTCACCGCTTGATGTTATACTAAATTAAGTTGAAAAATTATAAATTTGATATGCAAAATGTAGATTGACGATTTTAATTCGTTGTTTGAAGTCATGCTGATAGGTTGTATAGTTAAGCTAAAAAAAAAACTTGGTGAGCTTAGTTCTACTACAAAATATCTAACAAATGAATTTTGTACAATTCCGAAGAAGGTCCTAATTAAGGTTTTGATCATGCACTCGTAATTTTCTTTTTTGACAGTATGCAAGTGTAAATTGAGAATTATTGTATACACGGGACAAGATATTTAAAAGACAAAGAATTCAAATCTTGAACAATATTTGAGGTTTGATTTTTTAAGTCCTTATCTAAATACTGTTTCTGGCTTTGACCATCTCAGATGGAATTATACTTGGAATTTTATTTTCCATTTTTGTCACTGTCATTCAGACTCGAGAGAAAAAGAAAAAAAAAACAAATTCAACAATTTTCCAAATTGGCTTATTTATCTTTAAAGGCCAATATTATCTTATTATACAATCTTAACAATGACATAAATAAACCTTAAATTTTAATTTTAGCATTACAGCTTACAGGTATAATCTATGCTATAAAAACATCATGTCTTCAACTAATGAGATTTCTTGTATGTTTTACTGTATATTAAGTGATCTGAAATTTCAATAGTAAAAAAAATGACGGTTGTTGGTACATCATCAAACAATATTAGAATTATATGAAATTTGAATTCTAGACTATTTATATGTCAAATAACATATCTTTAATATCTAATTTTATTTTAATTTCTTTAAAAATGATTGTTATAATTGTTAAAATTGTCAAAATAATAATTATGGTGATTCCTCTTATATTATATATTTAGACGGTTTGATCCCATGCTTTTTACCATAAGGTATTTGTTCCTTTTCTACACAAGGCATCTAAAAATAACGATATCAATAGAACTTCTAATTGAGAAAGCATGTGTGTATTTTTTATATATATATATATATATATATATATATATATATATATAGGCTGTGGCTAATTTGCTGCCGGCAGCAGTTCGGCCGAGGTGCTGCCGGGGCTATATTTAGCCGTGTGATGTCCAAACAACAAATTCAAACCGTTAGATGTTTAATCTATACTATAATCTACTTGGAGACCAAATTTTACATTTTTTGGAATTTTTTTACTATATATTAAGATGGTTTGAAAACCGCTGTTTTTAACGTTGCAGAAATTTACTAAAAACAGCGGTTTTCAAACCAGCTTAATATATAGTAAAAAAATTCCAAAAAATGTAAAATTTGGTCTCCAAGTAGATTATAGTATAGATTAAACATCTAACGGTTTGAATTTGTTGTTTGGACATCGCACGGCTAAATATAGCCCCGGCAGCACTTGGCCGAACTGCTGCCGGCAGCAAATTAGACAATCCCTATATATATATATATATATATATATATATATATATATCCATTCCATTATTAAGCACGTTGGGTGTCCGATCCGCCAACGGCTACGATTGAAAGATTAATTTTTGGATTTAATCTCAGCTCTCCAATCACATATCTATCTTCTTTTGATTAAATGCATCTGTTTTATGTGTAGAAGTTTAAATTTAGCTACAAACATACTCGCCACACATACCGCCACACGATGCGTTACAATTAAAATTAAACATACTCTAAAATTTAGCGATATAATTTCCCGTTTCCTTATTTTTTTTCTTTCCTTATTTCTCCCTCTCCAATTGAAATTTTATATACGGCGGATCACAATGCAAATCAATTTTTTATTCACTTCCTTATTTCTATACATATTACTGTGATAAATGTAGAATATATTTCTAATTTTATTTTTTTATGAAAATTTGTCATTTTGTATGAGAATTTATTTTTGTTATCTTATCATATATTCCGTTGCAACGCACGGGCACGATACTAGTATATATATATATAAGGATAGGCTATCATGCTTTGGGAAGTAAAGAGAGTGTTTTACTTCCTACTCATATCTTCATTTTCAAAGTTCAAACCGTCAATCCGAACATCTCAACATGATCTTCATATGGATATGTGCTTGGAGACCAAATTTTACATTTTTTTTTACATTTTTTACTATTTTTTTAGAATTTTTGAACATCACATCTTTTCATTAAATAAAAAAATAATAAAAAATTAAGAAAAACACTAATTTCCAAAAATTCAAAAAAAAAAAAAAGTAAAAAATTTCCAAAAAATGTAAAATTTGGTCTCCAAGCACATTTTAATATAAAGATCATGTTGAGAAGTTTGGATCGATTATTTGAACATTAAAAATAAAGATATGAGCGAGAAGTAAAACACCATCTTTACTTCCCAAAGCATGGTAGCATCACTCTATATATATATATATATATATATATATATATATATATATATATATATATATATATATATATATATATATAGGGATGGGCTAGGGTGAGCCATGGAGTCCACGCAATATCTCTGTTTTGAAAATCCAAACAACCAATCCGAACCGCTCAACATAATCTCCATATTGAAATGTGCTTGGAGACCAAATTTTACATTTTTTGGAATTTTTTTACTATTTATTAAGCCACTTTGAAAATCGCTGATCTACTGTGAACAGTAGAAAACAGTAAAAAAATTCTGGACCAATAGATCAGCGATTTTCAAAGTGGCTTAATAAATAGTAAAAAAATTCCAAAAAATGTAAAATTTGGTTTCCAAGCACATTTCAATATGGAGATCATGTTGAGCGGTTCGGATCGGTTGTTTGAATTTTCAAAATGAAAATAATGAGGCGTGGAGTACAAACTTGTTTTACTCCATGGCTCACCCTAGCCCATCCCTATATATATATATATTAGAGTAGAACTAAGGTGCTCTTAAGCTCACCAAGCCCTTTGTGAGCTTAACTCAAAAACCTATCGGATTGACTTCAAATGATATTTCCAAACCGTTAGATGTTCAATCTATATTAAAATGTGCTTGGAGACCAAATTTTTCATTTTTTGAAATTTTTTTACTATTTATTAAGCTGGTTTGAAAAACGCTGTTTTTATTAAATTTCGGAAGCATTGAAAAACAGCAGTTTTCAAACCAGCTTAATAAATAGTAAAAAAATTCCAAAAAATAAAAATTTTGATCTCCAAGCACATTTTAATATAGATTGAACATCTAACGGTTTGGAAATGTCGTTTGAAGTCAATCCGATAGGTTTTTCAGTTAAGCTCACGGTTTGGCTTGGTGAGCTTAAGAGCACCTTAGTTCTACTCTATGTATTATATATAGAGTGAGGCTATGGTGCTATGCATAGCACGGATGGCTAGTGTACTACGGCTCAATATGGTACTTTTTAAAATTCTAACGGTCGATCCGACCGTTCAATGTGATATCCATATGAATATGTACTTGCAAACTAAATTTTATATTTTTTTCGAATTTTTTTACTATTTTTTCAGATAGGTAGAATTTTGATGGTCCATAATTGTCAAAAAACACTGATTTTTCTACCTATCTAAAAAAATAGTAAAAAAATTCAAAAAAATATAAAATTTAGTTTACAAGTACATATTCATATGGATATCACATTGAACGGTCGGATCGACCGTTAGGATTTTAAAAAGTACCATATTAAGCCATAGTACACTAGCCATTTGTGCTATGCATAGCACCATAGCCTCACTCTTATATATATATCTCGCATTTAAACAGAGGTATGCCATTTTCGTACCTGTCAGGATTGAATGATTATTAAACCGTACAATTCACATTTGTTTCGTTGTCTGCAAATAGTAACTGTGTTTGGATTATTCTCAATTTGTTGGGTCTAAGTCAATCTATGTATAATGTATTGACAGACACCAGCTTAAAAGTATGACAAGAGTTGTAACCCTCTGTTCAACCTAATAATCATATTATTTACGCAAAAGTTATTGTTAAATGCAAATTTACTACAAAAATTAAATATAGAAGAGAGGAGAAAATTACCACATTTTACCATTTTCTCCTTTTTGGAAAACCGTCATTAAATTTTAAAAATTGAGAAAAATTAGTATTACATTTGAACTAGGTATTCACTCTTCTTTGTCCTTTTGGCATACCTTATGGACTGATAATTGTAGTTTAGCTACTAAATACCCTCAATTATACAATTTATGTTCCAACCCTCAGATTACTATAAATTCTGTCATAAATTCTCAAGGTACTAGTTTACAGTTTAGAAAAATATTAAGTGGTATATTACTTGTAGAATGGCACCAGCTTTTAAGTCTCATTAGTTCTTGTAGCTTTACACACCATGTAGATAAAATAGCTTAGAAATTGACTCCTACAAGAATATTTACAGTCAAATCGATATACGAAATCATTAATTTTAGAGGAATTAGTAAAAATAGGTTTGTTATTTGGTGGGAACTCTCTCTTCCTCCAAAAATTAGGATATTTATGTGGTTAGTAATGCATAATAGAATATTGACTAAAAACAATTTACACAAGAGAGGTTGGAAGGGGACTTAAAATGTCAATTCTGCCATAACAAAAAACAATGACTCACATTTTTCTTAAATGTACTGTAGCACAACAAATTTAGTTTTAGTTAGGTAATTGTCAACAAATATTCATGCAATGAAAATCTTGTAATAATATCTTTGATTTTGCAGGTACATTAGCAAAAAATCACAACATTGCCTTCCTAGTGATATTCAGTGCCTTGTGTTGGACTTTGTGGAAATATAGGAACTTTGTTATTTTTCAAAATTCCCCTTGTAAAACGACAAGATCTCTTATATTGCTGATTATTTCTGTTTTTGATTATTGGGTAGGGCATATGGACAAGAGAATCAAGGTGGCAGCAACTCAGTGGTTACCAACTGATTTGGATGTCATTCCTTTGAGGGTGTGGGACCCACAAGACATGCAGCTGGTAGTGTACCAGGGAGTCACTGAGACAAATTCGATTTTGCACTTAGTAGGAACAGTTGGGACTCCAGCAACTTGAAGATATGAAGCAAGCCATACCTTTTGCATAAATCCTGATATAGGTTTAGATTACCTCAGCCCCAATGAATTAGGAGGCTTAGTCCAAGTGTTATTCTCAATAACTGTGTTTTGGTGGATTGTAAAATGAAGGGCTTATGTATTTTGCTCTTTGTTAGCTTTTGCGTTTATTCTCTAATGACTGTGAACTGCTACTAATGGTTGTAAGTTACATATTATGTTTCTTATATAAAACGGGCATTCATGCCTTTTTTTCAAAAAAAAAAAAAGAGAGGAGAAATTTTCCGGGGTTCCTTAGTTCTTCATTAGGGAAAGGGGCGGGTCTGATGACTCTTTAACTAAATTCGGTTTGATGTCTGGACGGAATCATTTGATCTCCATTAAAAAACAATTCTGTTTAAATTCACGAATCGGATCTTATAATAACTCATTTGCACGGATCTTGAAGCAGATTGAACATCTTCAAATAGACATTAAACCGAATTTAGTTCAATACCCAACGGACACCCCTTAATTCCTCTTCATTAAAGGCAGGACATGCTTGCAAAGGATGTTTTACAACTTAATATACTTGCAATTTCATAACTTACAGGGGTGTGAGAGTGAAAGATACCTCATTCGTTGTTATTGTTACGGTGGAAACTGAAAATTCACACAAAATAAAAACTTTCATGTGACTATTATATAAAAAAATAATTAACTAAAGAAAGGCTGGTCTGTTAATACATCATGTGTCCTTTGTCAACAAATCCAAATTGGGACTTGTGACCACTTGTTTTTAATCTGTCCCTGTGTAAAGAAAATCCGGTTCTAATTAGGAAACTTTCAAGGCTAGCTTGTTTCAAAACTGAATTTTTTTTTTGCAGATGTTATATGAGTAGAACTAAGGTGCTCTTAAGCTCACCAAGCCAAACCGTGAGCTTAACTCAAAAACTTATTGGATTGACTTCAAACGACATTTCCAAACCGTTAGATGTTCAATCTATATTAAAATGTGCTTGGAGACCAAATTTTTTATTTTTTGGAATTTTTTTACTATTTATTAAGCTGGATTGAAAACCGCTGTTTTTCAATACTCCATAAATTTAATAAAAACAGCGGTTTTCAAACCAGCTTAATAAATAGTAAAAAAATTCCAAAAAATGAAAAATTTGGTCTCCAAGCACATTTTAATATAGATTGAACATCTAACGGTTTGGAAATGTCTTTTAAAGTCAATCCGATAGGTTTTTGAGTTAAGCTCACAAAGGGCTTGGTGAGCTTAAGAGCACCTTAGTTCTACTCGATGTTATATAGCTTGCTTTATCTTTAGTTACCTCAGATACAAAAGACCATCTTTCTAATTGTAATTAGTGTTATTTGCTGGTACATTTTGAAAGATGAGAAATGACATTTATATTTCTGGTTCACCATTGAGATCAACTAGACAACTAATTCTAATTATTTGTAGTCCATATCCTCTACGGTAACATACTATTTCTATTTAGATCTAGATCAAAATCAGGATTACTTCAGTTCAAGATAGAATGCACGGGCTCTTTAATATTTGTGCATATTATGATCGGACGATCTGGATCTTAAACAGAAATATTCTACTAACTTAGATGATATGAATTCAATTATCTGTGCTATTGTCGCTTATTGAGCAGGCTGTGGATGAGGAAACAAAAGTACAAATGGTTTTCGGCTGGCAACGGATTTGAATGCAATATCAGTTCAGAGTATGGATTCAAGGGCAATCTTGACAGAAAAATTTGAATGCAATATCAGTTCAGAGTATGGATTCAAGGGCAATCTTGACAGAAAAAGGCAAGTTTAACAGGTACCACTGGTACGGGTTCGGAATTCGTAAAGTAACTCAAAATTTGAGTTCGAATCAGGACCTTCTAATTAAAATATGGTCTGTTCGAGGTAGAATTTACAGGGCCCGTTTAATATTCGTGTACGTTTTAATCAGACCTTTTAGGGGAATTCCGAAATCGTATTCTCTGCGGAGTTTTAATGTGCGGAGTCCTGCGGAGTTTTTAATCTGGTCCGTTCGTTTTGATTGGACGGATCAGATCAGATCTTGTCCGAATTGAAAAAAAATATTTTGACAGGAAGAGAATATTTTAGCGGGCAAGATCTGACCAGATTAAAAGCTCCGCAGAACTCCACACATTAAGACTCTGCAGAGGATACGCTCCCTCCAATTCCCACTGGTACCAAGGGCTTGTTCGGATACTTTTTTTTACAATGGAAATTGATGGGTTTTGACTCAAGTAGTATTATAATCCTTACATTCATTTCCGATTTTTGTTTTAGTGCCCTCAATTAAAAAAAATAACAAATATGTCCTCGATTTTTTTTGGAAATTCAAAAACTACCCCAACCACCTCACTATAGGGTGATTTTCTTCAGAAGATGACTACCACACAGTGGGGTGGTTCTCTCTTTGTTTTTTTTTTAAATCTCAAAGAAAACAATAAACTAAATTTGATAAAACACTAAACTAAATCTCATCAATTGTTTTTTTAATAGCATATCCTAGATCTGAATACCAAAAACACTGAACTAAATTTCAAAATAAAAACATTTACATGAATACATTTGAACTAAAAAAAAAATATAAATATAACAAAAAAGCTCTAAATTTGATACTTTATACACTTAAATGAACAATGTCTAAGAAAAAATATCACATATTGTATTACATACTATTAGTTACATGAATAACATTCTAACTAAAATAAATAAATATACAACAAATAACTCTAGATTTAATACTTTATATACTTAAATGAACAATGCCTAAGAAAAAATATCACATATTATTAGTTACATGCATAGTAACATGGTTCGCAATTTATTTGCGTTTTATTCGGATTTTTGACATTTCCGAACCGAACACCGAATAAAACGCAAAAAAATGTATCATACGTTTTATTCGCGTTTTATTTTTTTTGGTTTTTTTTTGCTTCCTTGTGGTACCGAATCATTCCCGAATTATACCCGAATTATTCCCGAATCACAAATTATTTATCCCGCCGAACTGAACCCGAACTATTCATTTGTCACTATGGTTACATGAATAACATTCTAACTAAAAAAAATAAAAATACAACAAATAACTCTAGATTTGATTATTTATACACTAAAATGAACTACCTAAGAAAAAGTATCACATATTATAGTTACATGAATAACATTCTAACAAAAAACATTGAAATATAACAAAAATCCTAGATCTGAGACTTCATACATTTACATGAACAATGTCTAAGAAAAAATATGGTAAAGGACAAAAAAAATTAGAAATGAAAAACTTAATCGGAAACTTCAACTCAAGTTTTGAGGCTCTTTCTCTTTGTTTTTTGCAATTATGAATTTCAGAAAATGGCATAGCAGTCACCAATGCATGCATCTTCTCGTTAGCTTTCCGAAAAGTGGTCATTTGCTGAAATCGGACACTCGAGCGCCATTTTATGGCCGTTTGAAGTTTTGTCGTCATTTTTCGCCTTCTCAATGAAGATATCGTCTCTCTTGCCTTATCCCTTGCCCTAGACTTACTTGTTTACGAGAGATGTCTTACATAAATACAAGTGCTTTAGAAATGAGAAAAATGACTTAAAAAAATAGACATAGATACATTATAACAACAAGACACGGATCGTTGACGTGAGAAAATATTATATTTATTTCATCACACACGAATCATACAATAAAACCGTGTATAATTATTAGAGCATTCATATACATCTGTCTGAAACCTTGGGTTTTCCTCATTTTTTAATTGAACTAATACAATATTTATATTTTGTTCTGTCATTTAGTCAAAATTTTATATTATCAATTTATATTAATCGTTAAAAAGATTAATCGATGAACTATTTCACTATCTAATTACTCATAAAAAAAATATGAAAAAGGGAGAACCACCTCACAGTGGCAGTTGGGACAGTTTTCGAATTTTAGAAAATCGAAGACATATTTGTTTTTTTTGAGGAAAAATAAGGGTCACGCCCATATTTGATTGATAATCGCGGTTACAAAAAGGTTGTAGCTGCTTGCGAAAAGGAAAAAAACAATGTGCTCAAGAAAATTTGAGCTAAAAATAAAAATGAAACCTGAAAGTAAAAAATTAAGCTAAAGAATGAAAAAGAAGCCGAAATCCTAAGAAAGTACATAAAAAGAGAAACATTGAAGGAAATTATATGTGCTTCTTAAACTCCTCCCGTCTGATTAACGTGGCTCTGCGTGAGCTGGGCCACCTCCTCTATTAGGTCCGTCGGTTTCTTGTTGGAATCTCTGAAGATCCGTGCACATCTCTCCCTCCATATGACAAACATCCCAATCAATAGAGTTCCTCTAGCTTGCTTGGGGGCTGTGACCTGTAAGAGCATCTCAATCGGTTGTTGCCGCATGTGTAGATCAATATCCATGATTTGGTAAAATTCCCTTGCAAATGAGCATTCTCCCATCATGTGTCTCGCTGATTCCTCATTGCAACGGCACATTATACACATGTTTGTGATCGGCCATCCTCTGTTTCTGAGATTGTCAATAGTGAACAACTTATTGTTAACTAGAAGCCAACCAAAAACTTTTATCCTCGGTGGCACCCTCAGCTTCCATAAGTGGTGACCCTTGGTGGACACATAGGGTCCATTTTTAATGGCTCGATATGCACTTCTAACCGTGAAGATTCCTGTTGCTGCTCTGCTCCATTGGATGTCATCATAACCTTGATTTGCACTTGCATTCACCCCTGCCAGGTATCCTCTTAGCGAAGTGAGTTCTTCATGTGCCTCTGATGTGAGTACCTGCTGGAATAGGGATGCAGTTACTCCTTGCAGAGCTTCCTTCAAGGTCGTGTCAGTGTGGATGGCGTGTGTGTATAGTGAGGGCAAATGGTGCCTCAAAATTCCGTGGCCCCAGTTGTGATTCCATAGCGATATCTGATCCCCTTGTCCATACACATGAAGGATCGCCCCCTCCCAGAAATCTTGGGCCGATTGCAATGCGCCAATGAATAATGGAGATATCGGCATGAGGTTGTTGTTGAGTTTTGTTCCTTGGAAGATTGGCTTCCACATTCTCTGTTCCGGCTTTTGCCAGTACCAGCACCACTTCATGAGTAAAGCCTTGTTAAAGGCCACCAAATCAACTACTCCGAGTCCACCATTGTCTTTGGGTGTATAGACCATGTTCCAGTTAGCCATGTTCATTTTCCGAGATTGCTCCCCCACCCCGTGCCAGAAGAACTTTCTCCTAATTTTATCAATGTTCTTGATCACCCATTTTGGCAATCGCAGAACCATCATGTAGTACGTAGGGAGGGCTGAGAGTACCGCATTTAACAGGACAAGCCTACCTGCAATAGAAAGATGTCTGGCCGCCCATCCTGAGAGTCTCTGACTCATTCGGTGAATGAGGGGTAGATATGCCGTTTTTGGGAGTGCCTTGTTGGACAACGGCAGCCCCAGGTACGTAAAGGGGAAGAAGCCCTGCTTACATCCCAGGATCGCGACCAAGTCAGACCTATCCTGTGGGTGCAGTTCAGCTATGAGTAATTCTGATTTTTGCAGATTTTTCGCCAAGTCTGAAACTCTGTGGAACACCAAGAGAGCTATCTGTAGGGCTTGCAACTGTTATGCCTCTGGTTTGATGAAAAAGAGGGCGTCATCGGCATACAATAGGCATGGCTTCATGCCTTGAAATGGCAGCCTAATGGTTCCTGCGGTTGTGAGTTTCGCAAGATATCTTGCCAAGAAGTCCATTGCTATGATGAAGAGGAGTGGAGAGAGCGGGTCACCCTGGCGGACCCCTCTCTTTAGGATGATTTTCCTCCCCAGTAGGCCGTTCACAATGACTTGCGATGTTCCTGGCAGTACCGACTGTTTGATCCATGTCAACCAGGAATTTGGGAATCCAATGTTCTCCATAGCCCGCAGCATGAAATCCCAACTGACTGTGTCGAAGGCCTTTTTAATGTCTGCCTTGTAAAGAGCCAACGGCACTTTCCTCTGTTTTGCTCTGCTTATGGTCTGTTGTGCATAAATGAAGCTCTCCGTTATTTGCCGGTTTTTTAAGAAACCTGTCTGTGCATTGTCGATGATGTATTGCATTCTCAACTGTAGCCTGTTAGCTAGTATTTTGGAGATGATTTTCTGAACTCCATGTACCAGACTAATTGGCCTGAATCCATCGGGCATTCTATTTTCGGTATTAGTGTTATGTATGATGTGTTGAGTGGCACTAGCGGGGTTCCCGTACCTGTCACCGTAGCAAAGACGGATGACAGATCAGGAAGTAGTATCTTGATGAATTTTTTGTAAAACTTCTCCATGTATCCGTCAGGGCCAGGGCTCTTCCCGTTGGGAAGGTTGGCAACCGTGGCCTCAATTTCTTCAGAGGTGATGGTCGATGCTAGGTGGTCGAGATCTGTTTGCTCCGGGTACAAGTTTTCCCAAGCAATGGTCGGAGTTGGCTGCGGTTCTGCCCCATCAGGTTTGCATAAAAATCAAAGAAGACCTTTGCTTTTGTTCCGTGGTCAGAGTAAAGCTGTCCGTCGTGTTGCACCTGTGTGATGTTGTTTGCCCTCTTTTTGCCCGTTGCATAGGCGTGAAAGTATTTTGTGCCTCTGTCTCCTTCAAGTTCCCACTTTATCTTTGCCCGCTGTCTCCAAATGTCTTCCTGCATAATAGAAATGTCAGTGTACCTTTTTTTGATAAGGCATGCCACATTTTTTTCAAGCCCGGTGGCTGATCTGCTCTCCTTGACCCGATCAATCCATCCTAGGTAGTCTCTACAGACTATAACTTGCTTTGTAATGTTGCCAACTTTACTGGCGGCCCATTCTTTTATGTCCTTCTGCAGTGCCATCATTTTGTCATGTAATTGCTTGGGTGTGCGAGCAAGCTGCATGCTATTCCACTTCCCTTCTACCATTGCTTTGAATTCCGGCTCCCTTAGCCAGAAGTTTTCAAATCTGAAAAACCTCGACTTTCTGTAATGTGTCTTGACCTCGTATTGTATTGGGCAGTGATCTGATGATGTGTTTGGCAATCGCTTCTGGATTGAATTTGGGAATGACTGATTCCATTCAGTCGATATTAGAAACCTATCCAGCCTTGCCATATGTGGTTGATCCCTCTCATTAGACCAGGTGAATCTTCCACCATGCATTGCCATATTTAGAAGCCCCAGCTCCGACACGAGGTTTGCAAAGGCCAAGGTTTGACGCCATTCATTGGTGTTGCTGGATCTGTCTTCTGGTTGGATTGTCACATTGAAATCGCCACATGTGATCCAAGGTTTTCCATCCGTGGGCTTAGCTTGCCTTAACTCCTCATAAAAGTCATCTCTTCCTACCCTCGATGCCGGCCCGTATACTCCCGTGAAGTAGAACTGGGAATCATCTAAGTTATTTTTTAGCAGCACCGTGATGGTGTGATTAGCTATCTGTGACTGTATGAGAGTGAATCTGGTGGTTGTCCAGGCAACTAAAATGCCCCCTCTTGTGCCCGAGGCCGGTAGCTGGACATGGCCGTCTAAATACCGACCCACTGTCTGCTTGATTTGAGTTTCATTCATGTTTTGTATTTTGGTCTCTTGTAAACATATCATATGTGGCCTCTCAATTTGGATGGTTTGCCTTATTGCCAACCTTTTGGGTCTTTCATTCAATCCTCTAACATTCCACGAAATGAAATTAAACTTGATGTTTGTACTCATCTATAACCGTAAACTCCTTCTAGTTCCCTTGACTTAGAACGAAACAACAAGATACAAAGGTCAAAGACCCAAAAATTGAAATCCACCCTTCTTCTAACCACTTGGAATCTGTCCCCATTTCCCCTCCACCCACAAGTCAGATGCATCTGATGTGATATAGCATCCAAATTGAGGACTTGAAATAAAACTAACATAAAAAATAAAGTTACAGTCACAGTAACTTTGGCCTTCAATTTCTGTCTAAGCATGGATTGGTGTTCGCGGCTCTGGTATAATCAGATCATTGATATGGTCCTGTAGCTGCCGGTCAGGCACTATTCCAGCTAGGGCCACAATTTGAGTTGCCTGTGTGCTTGTGAGCGGATCTAATGTTTCCAAATAAGACATGTCGGGGCCGACAGTTGCTTTCCTCCCCTTTGGCTTGCCTGAGTTTGTAACCGATTCAGCATACCCTTGAGTGATGCGTGCCCTGTCCATGGCCGATAAATATCTCGGGCCCTGTTGTGCCCGGATTCTGCTGCTGCGGCGCCTTGTGCCATGGGGCGTGGTCTCGAAACCGGGCGGTGGCCCCTCCAGTGGCGCCCTGTCCTCAAACCCAGGGGGTGGTCCCTCTAGCAGTGGCACTCCTTCTCCTTCTAGAACAGTGTCTCTCTGCTGGTGGTCGGCTGGGGCTGCATGCCCATGCTTGTTGCTGTCAGTTGGAATTACACGTCCTTGCGCCAGCTCATGAGCCGCTTCTTCTTGTATAACAGGGGTAAGGCTGTTGTCGAAGGCCTGTTGAAGGATTCCTGCTGGCGGCCCATTTTTCTGACCCGAAAGCTCCTCAAGTGGTGGATCTGGATCCTGCACTCGAGATCCGTTAATAGGATTAGCAGTTAGGGCCGAGAATTCCAGGATCATATCCTCCAGGTGGGCTACATGTTCACTCTCCTGCTGGGCTCGTGTTGGCGGGCCGAAAGAATCTCCGGCATTGTATAGGATGAGTTGATTTTCGGTATTGGCCGACAGGGGCTTCCAGTCCAGCATTATTGGCCCGGTTGGACTGTGAGGCCCTAGATAAGGCCCGTTTTCAGATTGGGTTCCGAAAAGGCCTTGTGTGGTGACTTGTTCTAGTAACCCACGCGTAAACCAACCTGGTATTTCACAAGTAGGAATGCTAGCTGTAAAAGTCAAGTCTAACGTGGTAGTTCTGTTGCCATTAATGCGTTGCAGGGTAGCATTAAAACCCCTAGCAAGACCGTACATGCTAGTCCGAGGCGTGACTCGAAGCACGCTCAGAATATTCCCATTGTCAACCGATTCGAGTATCTCTGTTGTGTTTTGCCCCTCACGAGTGACGAGGATTTCTGTTTTTCTGGTTTGAATTCTGAGTGGAGGCCGAACTACCATTTCCTCTCCTCCATTTTTGCGGACCGGAGTCTCCAGTTCCCTTCCTTGTCTCCAGTTTCTACCATGACCGGCTCGGTGCCGGCGATCGTTGGTGCGGTAGTCAGCCCTCCTTTGCTCGCCGTGTTCTCTGTCGCGCCTGTGGTCCGGTCGTGGCTCATATTCATCATCATGCGCTTCCCTTGATGTCCATAGAGTTGGCGGTGGGGGAAAGGTCTCCGGCGGCCTCGGGACCAGCAGCTCAATCTCAATATTAATAAAGCCTTCTAGCTGCACCCTAACTAGCCTTGCATACGGGTCTGTGGTCATGAGAAGGTCCTGCGGTATGTTCCTTGGGTCATGGCACGCGATGAGTGCCCGCATGGCTTCATATCTACCGTTGACGACCACCGGCGACATTCGCTCGACGTATCCTATGCCGGCGATAAGGTGGTTAATGTCTCTCTCGCTCCTGTTGTACACTGGCACGTCGTATAGCTTGACCCTAGCTCGGTATGGCATGAAATGACGCACCATGCCTAAGGCCGGGGTCCATCTCTTGAGTTGTACCTCTGTGCCATTGGCAAGGATAAGAAATCCTTCCATTACCGCGTCCCTGCATGTGTCCTGATCAGGGAACTCAACTAGGAGGTCGCCGATAGTCTGATCCGGCGCTGTGACCCTGAAATCTCTTGGGTGCAAGTCGTAACGGCCGGCAAGCGCCGCAGAGATCCGTTGAGTTAAGTACGGGTCGTCGCGGTGCGGTCCAGCCAAAATAACTGCCGAGTAATCAAGGACACCATAGGAGGCGTTGTGCTCCCGAGGTGGCAAGTATACTCTCATGGTATCCGGCCGTCCTTCGACCAGAGATGGAGACAGCAACTCCATTGACTCCCACTCAGTGTTTTGTATATCCATCTTTGTGTGCAGCCTAGGGTGTATTTGGTCCTGTTGATCTTTCTTTTCATCTTTGTTATTAACTGTAGGTGGTTTTATAGTTGTGTTTGTCTTGTTTTTAATGGCTTGGCACCTTGCAGCAATGTGCCCATAAGCTTTGCATTTAAGGCATCTTATAATGTCTCTGCATGCTGAGAGCTTGTGCCCTTTGGACAGGCATTTAAAGCACCTATTCTCCTCCATTAATGCTTGTTTGTGTTTTTTGAGCTCCGGGTGCACTTTTTTAACCTGCGCCTTAATGGCCTTGGGTACCTTCCTTCTACTCACTAGGGTCCAACCACCCTCTGATTCCTGACTGCCATCCTTCTCTAGAGCAGCGCGCTCCAGGCGTGCTTGAGGGATTGCGTGTTGAGTTGCTTGGTTCTGGGTCTCCATGAATGCTTGAGGTGCAGACCCTTGTGTAGAACCGGGCATGGCCTGGTCCATTCCTTCAGTATGTTGTCGACCCTGAAGGAGAAGCAAGACCTCGGCATACGAGAGATTGTCATGTGGTCCCCTCTGTCGGAGGCGCAGTTCCGGCGTGGTAGCAGCGATGGCCTGCAGGGTTGCATTTCTGTTCGCCAGTCGCTCCTTGAGAGAGTTCTTCCAAGCGTCCGTCATTTGAACTCTATACTGCATATGAAGTTCAAAATATTCACCAAGTCCAATTCATTTCCGAAGACATATTTGTTATTTTATTTTAATTGAGGGCATTAAAAACAAAATCGGCACCCGTTCGGATGCCTATGTTTTTCCCATCTCATTCTCACTTTTTCTTCCCAACAATTTATAAGATAGTGTAAAATTATGAAAAATAGAACACGCTGTCCGATTGAATTTTGCTTTTCCTGCGCGCTATGGCTGTAAACGAGTTGGCTCGGGCCAAGCTGGGTTCTAACTCAGCTCGTTAATTCTGGACCGAGTTTTTATCAAGCAAGCTGGAACTCGTGACAAGCCAGACCGAGCTGGCTCGCTGGGTCTGATTAGATCTTGTTTTAACAGAGCTGGACCGAGCCGAGCCGAGCTGGACAGTATAAAATGTACACAAATTCATACAAATTTACAAATTAATGCCTAGCCGAGCTAGTGGCAAGCTAGCTCGTTAACAGCTTGGTCCAGTAACAAACGAGCTGTTAGCGAACGAGTCAGGTGCGAGTCACGAACGAGCCACGAGCTACAAGTTTTTTTTGACACCCCTACTGCGCGCTCTCTCTTTCTCCCCTCTCTGGTGCTCTGCATCTCTTTTTTTAATGACATCCTACCATTTATATTTCATGACATCTCCATTTTTGTAAGGTGGGTGCTCTCCATTTCTATTATACTATTATGAAACTAAGTTAATTAGATTTTCTACTTCTCTTGGACCTAACATAAAAACTAATAAGTAATGTTATGTTGATGGTTTAATTTACTTTATTTAATAATTAATTGTTTAATCCATTTATTTAATTAAATAATAATTTAATATTTAATATTTAATTGTTTAATCCACTTTATTTAATAAAAATAATTATTCAAAATATAAAAATAATGAAGTATTTTTTAATTATATATGTAATTAAACAAATCACAAAATTTAGACTATATCGAATTGTTTATGAATATAAGCAAGTTATTATGCTTACAAATTATAACCATTAAAAAAATTTAATTAATAATTTTTTGTCATTATTTTAATATCATTATCGAAAATCATAATAAGTTTCTAATGTATTTTTTTTAAATATTATATGTTAATTATTAGATATTATTCAGAAAATTAATCTTGATAATTATACCAAAAGGAAAATAAAAGTACAGTTTTCTATTAATATATTTTCAAATTAGGATTTCCCACAACTAATTTCACAGTACAACCGAACACTCATTTCAACACATTCCCATAATCAATTCCGTGTGTACCCATACTCATGGATTTCCACTTTTTCAAATTGGATTCCCATATACCCGTCAAATCTCATCCCGAGCAATCTCATGACAAATGATCAGATTCTAAATAGATGAGGATTTTGCAAAATGATAGAACTGAGACCAATAAGTTAGGATGTTTCTGGGAGAATGTTTGGTATGTTACACTGAGATTATATTTTTGTATTGTTGAATGGGATATATGATGTGGGTACCAAGCTTGCTTAGCATTAGGATTTTGTGTTGAGATGGGAAGGCCAATGATGCAAAATGGATGCTTCAAACTCACCACTGCAGTACATAAACTTATATTCATATATTAATTTTTTTAAATTTTTTGTGGAAGTTTGAGTTCAAATTCCAATAACCATGTATTCATATGTTTTATTTTACATTTTTGCCCTCCAATAATAATTGTTAGTGACAGTCTATGCCGCTGACTATAAAAAAAAAACTCACCACTGCATATTAGTACAGGATGGATCTAAAGTTATTTTTATGATTTAAAAAAAAAAATTATGTATATTAATTTTTTTTAATTTTTTGTGGAAGTTTGAGTTCAAATTCCAGTAACCATGTATTCATATGTTTTATTTTACATTTTTGCCCTCCAATTAAAATTTTCTAGTTTTGCAATTCCGTCCCTGATTATGTTCAAATAGTTAGTTAAGGTTTCAGCTATGTGTAACTGAGACTAACAGATGCATCGGAGTTTTCAGGGGTTATGCAATTTTGGGTTTTTAATGGGTGTTTTTTATAGTTGTAATAAAACATGTTTTTTTTTTCTTTTGTGGAAAATAAAACATGTTTCAGTAATGAAACTAACCTTTTTTTTTCTAAAAAAAATGAGAGAGGAAAAGTATGTTCTTCTTATTGTTATGTTCTCTTTTCTTGCCGTACATACCGAGTATTAAAAAAAACAATCTTTCATTATTTTTCCAACTACCATTTTGGTACTATCTTTTAGTCTACTTCTTCAGTTATCAATATTCTGACACTATTACATATAATGTGAAATAATCATTGTATGAATAAAACCTAAATGATTGAATAATCTAAAATTGCTGACAAATTTGGTTTTATTTTTTTCCTCTGAAAAGCTTGTTGACCGGATCATTTATTTAAGCAGTAGTAGAACTTGAGAAAAAATTTAGAGGAAACGATCTAATCAAGTATTAATTATTCATAATTTACTTTTATATTGATGACTAAGGTTGTGCTTCCGAAATCGCCGTATAAAGAAAAGAAAGGGGAGGGGACACCATTATAGTTCACTTTCTTTACACATAAATTCGCATATGACACAAATCATTGAGTTTGTACACATAGTTCACATCTTTCCTCCGCTTTCCTCGTTGTTTTTTCCTTTGAAATTTTAGATTTTGGAGCAAGAAAATTATCTTTGATCATAGTGAGGCAACATTCCGTTCATTTTTTTCTTCTCTCCCTTTTCTTTACACGGTAAGTTATGAAATACGTTCTGTCTAGAGAGGTCAAACTAATAAATTTGTAACATATTATTAGTATCGTGCCCGTGCGTTGCAACGGAATATATAATAAGATAACAAAAATAAATTCTAATACAAAATGATAAATTTTCATAAAAAAATAAAATTAGAAATATATTCTAAATTTATCATAGTAATATGTATAGAAATAAGGAAGTAGATAAATAAGGAAGTGAACAAAAAATTGATTTGCATTGTGATCCGCCGTATAGAAAATTTCAATTAGAGAGGGAGAAATAAGGAAACAAATAAATAAGAAAATGGAGAATTATATTGCTAAATTTTAGAGTCTGTTTAATTTTAATTGTAACGTATCGTGTGGAGGTATGTGTGGCAAGTATGTTTGTAGCTAAATTTAAACTTCTACACATAAAACAGATGAATTTAATCAAAAGAAGATAGATTATGTGATTGGAGAGCTGAGATTAAATTCAAAAATTAATCTTTCAATCGTAGCCGTTGACGGATCGGACACCCAACGTGCTTAATAATGGAATGGAGAAATGGAGATATATTATAACATTGTGACTCTTTATTTACACATATATAATTGCTAATGTTAAAGAAAGACAATCTTTATTTTGAGTTTGAATCCGGACCTTTTGATTATAATCCGCATAAATATTAAAGTAAATTCTAACTTAAGCCGAATTAGTCCGAATTCGAACTTAAAATTTGAACTACTTGAGAGGATTCGGATTCGGATTCGGTAGAAGCATGATCAAGGTATAAGAAAGAAGACAATGAGCTTCACGAAATAATTTTACTAAAAAACATGAGGAGGGTTCAAATGCCTCCATTTTTCATGCCTCCACCATGCCTCCACTTTTAAAAAGTTTAATAACTCAAAATTTAAAACTTAAAAGTCAAAATAAAACCGTTGGATATGATCTACATCATTTTATCTATGTGCTCATAAAAAATTATCACATTTTGATTTTATTTTTATGCGAATCAATAAGTTGAAAAATCAACGTCTAGAAATTATCCACATTAGTACATTTTTTACAAGCTCTTGATGACAACCAAAACAAAATTGAAATATCATAATTTTTTACATGTGCATAGATAAAATGATGTAGATCATATACAACGATTTTATTTTGACTTTTAAGTTTTAAATTTTGAGTTATTAAAGTTTTTAAAAATGGAGGCATGGTGGAGGCATGAAAAATGGAGGCATTTGAACCCTCCTCAAAAAACATATACATCTTTGTTTGGCTCCTGTCCTTTTTTTTTTTGTTGGATTCAAATATCTTTCTCAATTATATCTCACTGATCAATCATATAATTATATCTTTTCATATCACCGCAATATCTAGCTATGCAAAAAGAAAATCAAACAAAAACAAAAAAATGTAGCACTGCATTTTTTCTTCAAGTGCTTTGTAAATTACGTAGTATGTAATTCCATAAAAAGAAAGGATTAAGTTACATAGAGCAACAAAAAAAATTTAAAATTTGGCATGCGGGTCCACCAAAATATCTTATATTATTTGTGATAAGGAATGGTTACGCGGTGGTATATTTTTTCCCCTTAAAATATGAGAGGTGCGAGAAAGATTTAAGTGAAAGAAAAAGAGATATACGCGGTATAGAGGAGATAGCGAAAGATAAATAGATAAAGAGATAAGATAAAAATACACATGAAATCAAAACACGTAGTTGTTTAATTTTTTTTTATCTAAGCCATGTGAATGTAATAGAAGTCAAGACAATTAGATTTCATAAAAGAAAAAAAAAACGCTTAAAAGGACTCAATAAATAATTAAATCTCATACAATAAATGACTGCTTCCAAAAACACAAAAGAAGCTAATTATAGTGAAAATAAAGTGAATCTAATTATATTTTATTTTTTGCTCTTCATTAATCTATTTTTGCTACATAGAATATCTGGATAAAAATATTAACAATGTTGTTTTAACTTCATGCAGCTCACAAATAATATTGTCAAAATAAAAAATAAACATATAACCCGTATATAGTCAAAATAGCGTTGTTTATTTTGTTACCTAAATATCTTATTTTTTAAATTTGGCTAAAAGAAATTAAACCAAATACTATCCCATCAAAAATAAAAATATTTTATTGGGCCAAGATGGAAGCATCCAAAAGTACATTACCGCCACTCGATTAAAAGCAGAAATAAATTAAATGCGACAATAAAGTCATACAATAAAAAGAATAAGATTCTATATTTTTTTTTTGTCTGAGTTAATTGTGATATTAGATTTGTCTAGTACTATTTTGGGATATATATTCCTTTTAGTATTGAGTGAATTTTAGTATTCTTAAGGATATTAATTCTTTTTAGGTTTCTTGAATCTTATTGCAACTATGAATTGAATTAAAAAAATTTAGAGTATAATAAATTCTTCCAAAAAAATTTCATCATCTCATCTCTGTGTCTAATATCTTCTATACCACCTTCTTTTAGATAAGAGATATAAAAAAAAAAAAAAAAAAAAAGTAAGTGGATCAAGTGTTTAAAATACAGGTATAATATATTGACAGAACTAGTTTGACTGCAACACGCAATCAATAGAGATAATATATATATACTAGTATCGTGTCCGTGCGTTGCAACGGAATATATAATAAGATAACAAAAATAAATTCTCATACAAAATAACAAATTTTCATAAAAAAACAAAATTAGAAATATATTCTACATTTATCACAATAATATGTATATAAATAAGGAAGTGAAAAAAAAATTGATTTGCATTGTAATCCGCCGTATAGAAAATTTCAATTGGAGAGGGAGAAATAAGGAAACAAAAAAAAATAAGGAAACGGAGAATTATATCGCTAAATTTTAGAGTATGTTTAATTTTAATTGTAACGCATCGTGTGGCTAGTATGCTTGTAGCTAAATTTAAACTTCTACACATTAAACAGATGCATTTAATCAAAAGAAGATAGATTATGTGATTGGAGAGCTGAGATTAAGTTCAAAAATTAATCTTTCAATTGTAGCCGTTGGCGGATCGGACACCCAACGTGCTTAATAATGAAATGGAGATATACACAGACTAATATGCTTTCGGTAGCCGAAATGCTTCTAATTCAAAATTGGATTTTCAAAGTCCAAACAGTCGATCCAAACCGTTAGATGTGACCTCTATATTAAAATCTGCTTGGAGACCAAATTTTACATTTTTTGGAATTTTTTTACTATTTATTAAGCTACTTTGAAAATTGCTGATCTTGGTGAACAGTAAAAACAGTACAACCAAATTTTGGACCATGTGATCAGAAATTTTCAAGGTGGCTTAATAAATAGTAAAAAAATTCCAAAAAATGTAAAATTTGGTCTCCAAGCAGATTTTAATATAGAGATCACATCTAACGGTTTGGATCGACCGTTGAAACTTTGAAAACCCGATATTGAATTGGAAGCATTTCGGCCAAAGTGCTACCAAAAGCATATTAGTCTATCTCTCTCTATATATATATAGAGAGAGAGAGATGGGCTATTGTACTCGCGAAGTAAACCGAAGTTTTACTTCACGCTCATATTTCTATTTTGAAAATCCAAAATGTTGATCCGAACTGTTCAAGTTGATCTCCATATTGAAATGTGCTTGTAGACCAAATTTTACATTTTTTGGAATTTTTTACTATTTGTTAAGCCACTTTGAAAATCGCTGATCCATTGGTCCAGAATTTTTTACTGTTTTCTACTGTTCACAATGGATCAGCGATTTTCAAAGTGGCTTAATAAATAGTAAAAAAGTTCAAAAAAATGTAAAATTTGTACTTCGCGTTCCCATTTTCAAAATCCAAAATGTCGATCCGAACCGTTCAAGTTGTTCTCCATATTGAAATGTGCTTGGAGACCAAATTTTACATTTTTTGGAATTTTTTTACTATTTATTAAGCCACCTTAAAAATCGCTGATCCATTGTGAACAGTAAAAAATTCTGGACCAATGGATCAGCGATTTTCAAAGTGGCTTAATAAATAGTTAAAAAATTCCAAAAAATGTAAAATTTGGTCTCCAAGCACATTTCAATATGGAGAACAACTTGAACGGTTCGGATCGACGTTTTGAATTTTGAAAATGAGAATATGAGCGTGAAGTACAACTTCGTTTTACTTTGCGAAGTACAATAGCACAATTCTATATAGAGAGAGAGAGAGAGAGAGAGTTGGGCTATGTGGCAGCCAGTGCCAAGCTTTTCAAAAAAAAAAACAGAGAGAGTTGGGCTATGGTGCATTGCAATGTATAGTCGCTCATGTACATTGCACTATAAACCGTTGGATTTGAAGTTCAAACAGTCGATTTAAATGGCTCAACATGTACTTCATATTAAAATGTGCTTGGAGACCAAATTTTATATTTTTTGGGGTTTAGGGTTTAGGGTTTAGGGCTTCAGAAATTTTTAGACCATAGAAAAACAGTGACTATCAAAAATTCTAAATAATAACAAATAATTTCAAAAAAATGTAAAATTTGAACTCCAAGCACATTTTAATATGGATATCAAATTGAACGTTTGAATCGGTTATTTAAAAATCAAAACCAACAATTTATAGTTTAATGTAAAGAGGAACTATATATTGCAATGCACCATAACCCAACTTTCTCTGTATACAAAAGTGAGTAGAATAGAATTAGAAGGATGTTATACAATTTTTAACCCAACAAATTTATTTAAGTAAAAAAAAATAAAAAGCATTTTTAATGCATTCAAAAGTTGCACTTTACATACCGACAATACACACAATTATGCAACATTACAAATTATTTTTTGAGTTCCTTCCGGATAACATCGACAATTGAAGCGATGCATCACCGTGCTTCGCGAATTTTGGAATGTACGCAGGGCTCAAATTTTAAGAAAAAATCGAGACAAATAAATTGTTAAACAATTTAAAGGCGATAGTAACGAGTGGCTCTCATTTTGGTAAATTTCTCTCTTTTTTGCCTTCTTTTTAATTATTTCTGGTACTTGTTTTTTTCATAAAAATTGGCTAGCAGACGGTTCAAATTAAATTAAGATACAATTAATAGTCTGAATCAGCTCATTAACGGACTGACATGAACAAATCGAGCTAAGACTTGAATCAAGTGATATATTTACGAATTTTTTCTGAATCGATCTTGAACGAACCATGAGCTGCGATTTATTTTGTCAACCCTAAATATGTATAATAACTATAAAATGTGCTTCTATTATTCACCCATCCGTTGGTGTAATTTCAAATTAACATATTCATTTTTGAGGAATAATTATAAGAGGAGGGATCCAATTACACCACTTTTGAATTATCACAAAGTTACATTCCTCACTTTTTACATTTTCAAAGTCCAAATCATCGATCCAAACCGTTCAACATGATTATCTAAATAAAATGTGCTTACAGATCAAATTATACATTTTTTTGAATTTTTTTACTATTTATTAATATGGGTACAAAATTCAATGGTCTGAATTTGACTAGTTTTTGTAAAATACTTAATAAATAGTAAAAAAATTCAAAAAAGTGTAAAATTTGATCTGCAAGCACATTTTATTTAGATAATCATGTTTAACAGTTTGGATCGATGATTTGAACTTTGCAAATATAAAAAATAAGGACGGTAACTTTGTGGTAACTCAAAAGTGGTGTAATCGGATCCCTCCTCTAATTATAATATTAGAGATAATTTTCATTGAAAGGTACAGAACCTTACAACAAGTTAATTTTCATTTAGCGTTTCATAAATATTACGCATCAGGGTTGCTATTCCTGGAAATTACGAGCTTATAATAAGCTATTTTGATGTACCATCTCATAAAATATTAGTCATCCCCCGAGCTATTGTAGAACATTAAATGCCCATGTCAAATGTATCAATTAAGGTGTGGTGGTCCCTAACACTAAATTTGGTATGGTGTTCCGTCAGAGCCATCTGATCTGCATCAAAATTTGTGCATACTTTATTAAAGATTTTCATCCAAATTTGATTGTAGATCTAGGAATATAACTAGAAAATTTAGATAAGAGTGACTAAATTTTAAAATACAATATATGGCCATGATTTGAATCCAAGTCTCAATAATAACATATTGAAGTTCTAAATCACCAGACTACAAACACATATGTGATAATTTATGAGAGGAGAAATCTTGAAGATAAATAAAAATTCAATTTAATTTCAATATATATAATTAAAAAAAATTAAAATCGTGTAGTGGCTAAGCACTCCTAAGCTATATAGATCTGTTCATGTGTAAATCGGACGACTCTAATCTGACGTAAGATTGAATATGATACAATGCCTATCAAACCACTCCTAATTTTATTAGTTAATGACAACAAAGAAGATAATGAGCTGAGACAAAAATGTCTTACTCCTTAATGGTAGCCAATTTTTTTTTTTTTTTTCTAAGTTGTAATTTACTTTTTAGCGATAGAGAGTCTTGAATTTAAGAAAAGGAAAGGAAAGGAAAAGTTGAGAGTGACATTTAACCCTTTCACCCACGGGAATTCTCTTTCCTTCCTTTTCTTTCCAAATTTTCCTCTCTTCCTTCACGGTGAAGGTTCCTATATATATAGGTTTAGAGCATGTTCAAATGTCGTAGGATTCTGCGGGATGAGATTTTACGGGTTTGGGAACTTATACTCGTGGGTAGGCACAAAAATAATTACGGGAATGTATTAAATGAATGTTCGGTTGTACCATGAGATTAGTTGTGAAAATTTTTGATTTTTTTAGAAAAGGAAATTATTAATTTGTTTAGAAAATATATATTTCAATTTAAATATCACCTATTTAAAAACTTGCTGACTCATATATTCATTTTATACCAAAATAATATGTGGGTAATTTCATGATGCTCTTCTAATTTTAATTTTTTAATTAGTGGCAAATAATCAAATAATTTTTTATTGTGTAATAATAATTATTTTATATAGATCAAGGAGTGAGGCTATGGTACTATGCATAGCACGGTTGGGTCCGTGCTACGGCTTCAAATTTGAGTTTTCAAAATCCTAACGGTCCATCCAAACCGTTCAACATGATTATAAAATGAATATGTACTTGCAAATCAAATTTTACATTTTTCCGAATTTTTTTACTATTTTTTTAGATAGGTAGAAAATCACTTGATCTGAAAATTCTGGACCATCCAAAAACAGTGATTTTCTACCTATCTAAAAAAATAGTCAAAAAATTCAAAAAAATGTAAAATTTGGTTTGCAAGTACATATTCATTTTATAATCATGTTGAACGGTTTGGATGGACCGTTAGGATTTTGAAAACTCAAATTTGAAGCCGTAGCACGGACCCATCCGTGCTATGCATAGTACCATAGCCTCACTCATAGATCAAGTATAGACTAATTAATGTTTAGACATTTTTCATGGTGAAAATTTAGCATGTTATTATTTAATGTACATTTTGTAATGTGTTTTCATATTATTTATAATTTTTATACAAATAGCATGTGTTTCTTTTCTACTTAGATAATCAAACTTTCATAACAAGCATGTTGCAAAACAATGAGTAACAACGTACCAACTCACAAATTTAAATTTTTATGTAATTTGTAAAAATAAAATAAAAAATTAACTGTCTGAATCCGTCCCGATCAATTTAGTTCCACTTGGATTTTATAAATAATTAAAGTTGGAGGTCGGCTACTCTACTTACATAAGCATACGAGGGCATATGCTTATAAGTTATTTTTACGTTTTCAAAATTCAAATAGTCAATTTGAAGCGCTCAATATGTTCTCCATATTAGAATGTGCTTGGAGACCAAATTTTACATTTTTTTGGAAAAATTTTACTATTTTTTTTAGAATTTTTCAAAACAGTGTTTTTAATTTTTAATTTTTATTTTTTTGTCATATTAAAACACTGTTTTGAAAAATTCTAAAAAAATAGTAAAAAATTCCAAAAAATGTAAAATTTGGTCTCCAAACACATTATAATATGGAGAACATGTTGAGCGCTTCAGATTGACTATTTGAATTTCGAAAACACAAAAATAACTTATAAACATATACCCTCATATGTTTATGTAAGTAAAGTAGCCACTCACAATAAAATTGGTCTCTTTATATATATACCTACTACTATGTCATTATAAAGTTCTTTAGAGAGAAGAAAAAAATAAAGTCACTGACAGTGGATAGAGAGAGGAGAGAGAGATTGGGAATAAATTTATTTGGTCTGAGTGTGGGTTTGCTTTTTCAAAAAAATTACACTGCCAATGGAGAAATATGAATAACTCATAAGAATTATTTGGAATCAAATTAGGCCTGGTGAACAGCTATTGGGAATACAATCTTATTTTGATCAAAAACCAAATAATTTCCATTAAACTCAAGACTGCCGAACAGGCCCTTACTTTTAGGTAAGGTTATAAAATGCGGTTTTTATGCGGTATGCGGAAGGCCACTACATACCGCATATACGGTATACGGCCGCATATGCGGTTTTCATGCGGTACTTATATATGTGGATTTTAAAATGAGAATTCATATATATATATATATAAACAAGTATGCGGTAATATGAGGTAATATGCGGTAAAATGCGGTATGCGGTAATATGTGGTAATATTCGGTATCATACAAACAAGTATGTGGTAATATGCGGCCAAATATGCAGTTGAATATGCGGCCGCATATTGATTTTCTATGCGGTTGCCAACCGCATACGCATATGCAGCCGCATGAATCGCATTTTCTTACACTGCTTTTAGGTGGGGTGTTTGTTAAAAAAAAAACTTGAACAAAGTTTTATTCAAAGTCATACTTAAATCGTCTGATCGTTATTAAAATTCACACGAATGATTTAGATTTACATAACCGTTTTTATTAAGTTTTAAATCATTCGTCCGAATCTCAACATAAATTGACTGGTTTGAATACAAGTTTAAATAAAAATTGTCTGATTTTTTTTTTTTGACAAAACCCTATTCGATTGCTTTGCTAGGGGTATCCGCAAGATTTAAGATTTTCTTCAAAAAAAATTACAATTTTGGTCCGTTGAATTTGAATATCATGCTTTATTTAGTTGTGGTCCTCAGACTTTCAAATTCCTACTTATCTTCTTTATTTTTTTTAAATTAGTTCCCTTCGGATCAATCTTTAGTCTAATTATGACTAAAATAATATTTCTTCTACGAATAAATCTCTCATTTGAAATAAGATTAATTTTTTTTGTGAATATTTAAAACTGAAAAATTTAATCCTCGAATTGATCTTAAATAATATATCTACTTCGAATAAACCCTTCAAATTTTGTAATGTCCGTTATTGGTACGATCTCGATTCCATCTCAAAAATTGAACAAAATTCACTATAATTAATGTCTCGCAAGGAAATTGAAAAAAATCATACAAAAGGAAACTTTGATCACAAATTATCTTTTTTTACAAATAACTCATTTATGCCAACTCAAAATAAAGTTTGTTGATGTACCTTGGACAGCTATATGCCTTTAGAGATGGTGAGCATCTTCTCCATGAATGAAGATACAGAGACAGTTACATTTTGTGATTATAGTAGTTCTCTCTAACTCATTACTTTGTGGCTTAGCTGATATACCGGCTATATTACTCTGCTTATTTTCCTTTCTATTATGCCATTATGCCGGTAAAAGGCGCAGACTAGCTTATGGCTAGTTGAACTGGTTTTTGTAATTATTATATTTCAGAAATAAAATGAGCTTTTCTGCCTTTGTTAAAAAAATTAATAAAGTTTGTTGTGCCTTTTGCACAATGACACAGTAATTTTCTCTATCATGTTTTGCCAACTTATTGTTTTACTTGTCTTAATTGCTCTCTTATTGCTTTTCATTACTAGTTGCCGAGTTTTTTTTAAAACTATAATTTTGGTATGTGAATGAAACTGGTTGTATAATTGTAATTGTAGTTGTTCTTGAGTCGATATTTAATTTTAGAGTAGAACTAAGGTGCTCTTAAGCTCACAAGCCCTTTGTGAGCTTAACTCAAAAACCTATCGGATTGACTTCAAACGACATATGCAAACTGTTAGATGTTCAATCTATATTAAAATGTGCTTGGAGACCAAATTTTACATTTTTCGAATTTCTTTACTATTTATTAAGATAGTTTGAAAATCGCTGTTTTCCAATGGTGCAGAATTTTAATAAAAACAGCGATTTTCAAATCAGCTTAATAAATAGTAAAAAAAATTCTAAAAAATGAAAAATTTGGTCTCCAAGCACATTTTAATATAGATTGAACATCTAACGGTTTGAATATGTCGTTTGAAGTCAATCCGATAGATTTTTGAGTTAAAGTCACAAAGGGCTTGGTGAGCTTAAGAGCACCTTAGTTCTACTCTTATTTTTATATTGTTAGTTGTATCGTGTGTGTAGTACAAGCGGTCTTGAATGAGTCACAAAGTATATATAAATTTGTGTGTTCACAAAATATATATAAAAATTGTTTCTTAAATCTCGATATACCAAAAGTTCTTCGAATAAAATTCATGAAAATTTAATAATAATTATTACCCCCAAGCAATTTATCAAATATCAACTAAAAGAGTAGAAATTAATTTATCTAATTTAAGCCCTTAATGTTGATTACTTTTTAAATTATTCAAATATGGAATCATATATAATATACCAATCAAATCCACACAACAAAAATATAATTTTACATTATAAACAAATTATTTTCAGATAGTAGGCAAAAACGTAACATAACTGAATTAGCATTATCTATATTCATCTGAAGCACAAATGTTTTAAAAATTATACTTTCAAATATTGAAACGGTTAATATAAAGTATTCAATGTCATCTAGATATCAAAGATTTGGAAATAACTCAGTTGCATACTTCTATAAAAAAAAATTACTATTTCTCACTTTTAATTTTTTTATCATGATTAATATGCAAACTTTTATATAATTTTTACTTTATAGATAACAAATGTTCAGTAAATTTAACCAGAATATTTTAACCAATCTATAATTATAAAACATTAGACAAAGTTCAATAAACTTCCAAAAGAAAATACCCATTGTAAATAGACATGCAAGTGTAGTTTCTCCCGTTTGCTCATCTGTATTCGGATTCGTATTCGAACTTTGATGATATAGAGAATTTGTGAATACATATATAAATACAGATGTGATTTATGTAGATACGGATATGAATATAGTTTCAGTTTCGGAAGCAGATACACATAATTATTTGTATTTGTATGTTTTAAGTTTTTAGATATGTTTTAAGTTTATTTTATAATCAGATATGTTCAGATTTAAAATATGGTTATGTTGATAATTACTTTCTGTTAACTACATATATATTTTGCAATCACGTAACTTGTTTAACATGAGAAAAATTATACTGTTCACTATAATAATCGAATATTCGAATTATATCCATATTATGTTACTTTTATTTTCTAATAAGAAAAATAATTTGTTGAATAATAAATTAATTTTGTTATAATATCTAAATTAGAGATCCCGATGAATTATAATCTCCTAAAGTAACTCAAAGTTTAAATATGAATCTGAACCGTTCGATCAAAATCATAACAAATATTGTAGGGAACCTGTAAATTATACTCGAATTGTATTGACCCAAATTCTAACCCAAATTCTAATAGGACGGTCCGAATCCAAACTCAAAATTGTCAGGACCCGACTCCAGAGTGCATTTGCGTTCAACAGGCGGGCCAAAGCAAGTTTGCAAAAGAAAAAAAAAGGAAGTACGGCTTTGATGTATCTTTAGGAAGGCTTTAAAAAAATCGAAAGGGTGAAAGAGAGAGAGAGAGAGTAGGTAAGAGGTAGCTTTCATGGAGGCAAAATGTATTATCTCTACAATTAATACAATTCGTTATTACGAGGGTATAGACCTACTTAGAGTGGGAAAAATCGCACAGTTCTGTCACGAAACAACACAGTTACAGTACAGAACGGCACTGTTACGGTACAAAACAGTAATGCATGCATGTCAGGTACATACCGTGACTCGCGTGTCCCGTGCCGTGTTCATCTTTTGAAACTTTGGCACGGCACGGTACGACAAGTAAAAGATTTAATCACAGCACGTAGTCATGCGAGTCACGTGTAATTATGATCATTAAATATTGATTTAATGGTGAATCTTGAATAAACTAACGTAAATTGTGATTAAATGGTCACGCGAGTCACGTATGGTCACGGCACGTTAGACACGGCCGGCGTGACCATTCGCGTGCTATGATCACTCCTTGATATTTTGATCACTGCACAGCACATGAAAAATTAACTTGGTCATGGCACGACACGGCACGGCACGAGACCAAAATCACAGCGTGTTAGTCACGGCACGACACGTTTTTTCCACTCTGGACCTACTCAAACACTTGTTTTCTTCTTAATTTTTCGCGTGCTGTTAATGCCTCCCCTGGACTGTTCAACCACATCCACTAATTTGCATGTTTTATTATACACCTATGTATTGCATATAATTATAAGTTAGTACTTAGTACCCACTAAACATTACTTTTTTCGCATTTCTCCGCAAAATTATATATTTTCAAATTTGATCATTATTTTAGTTCCTCCACCATTTCAACGAGGGTAACAATGTCTTTTTTTATCTCCATTGTGCCTCTGTTTTTAAATTTTAATAACTTAACTTTAAAATTTAACTGTCAAATATGATCTATATCATGTTCTCTGTACATGTGTAAAAGATTATAATATTTTAACTTTTTTTTATTGATATCAAGAGCTTACAAAAATGTGAAAAAATTTTGAACGGTGATTTAAACTGATTGATTAATAGAAAATAAAATTCAAAAACTTATAAATTTTTATGTGGACGTAGATAAAATAATGTAGATCAAATCTAAAATATTTAATTTGATATATTTATTTAAAAATATTATTAAAAAATAAAAAATAGAGGTATAATGAAGGCACATTAAGTGAAGACATTCGAACTCTCCTCTGTTTGAAAATAATTAGACAAGTTTTTCAGGGTTATTTTCATTAAATTTAGTTTTCGACCTAGGAAAAACAATAATAAAAAAATGAGGGACTAATTTGAATGATTAATTGTAACAGGATTAAGGCCTAATATGTAGGGTGAAAACGGAGCGGATAATGCTGATACCATATCCATATCCACATTCCAATGAGCGGATACAAATACGGATACAGATAGTAAACGGATGTCAAATTGTAAAATCAAATCCATCTTAAACGGATACGGATAAAGAACGAATAATCCACGAATACGGATACAAAACGAATAATTATCGGATAATTGAGTTATATGAACTTTAAGATACAAATGCTAATTAACAAATTTTAAGAGGTTTAAAAAGCAATAAATATATGTTGTAATTCAGCAAAAAATATAATTAAAAAACAATGCCTTATAGGAATAAAAAAAATTATTAGGTGACCTTAAAACCTTATTCTCGGTCTCTAATGTTTGTATTCTAACATTTAAAATCTCAATCTCACCTGTATGTGTTTGACAATTATTACTTCTACTAGACATTTGTAATTCATTTATTTTGAGTTCACAACTTTTAAGTTTATCTTTTAGTATTGGATGTGTCACTTTTAAACTCTTATTTTCATCTAGTAGGTTATTTGCGTTTAGTCTAATAGACTCCAAATCTTCTAAATGTGACTCACAAGTGTGTGACTCTAACTCTTTTGCCTTGGGTTCAAGCTCAAGAATCTTAGACCTCAACCTTTGTATAATGTCTTCTTTATCAAGCAAATCCGAATTTGCCTCATCTAGGAGTTTTCTCAACCTAGTTTCATTGTTGGAGGTTAGATTCGTCTTATAGAAAATGCTTGGTTCATTTGTAAATGTATGATCATTTGACAAATTAGTTTGAGTCTCTTTGGTTTCTAATGAGTTGCTAATAGATTCACTTTCGGATTCATACTCATTTAAACTAAAATTTAAATGTACCTTATTTGAGGTGCTAGATGACTCGCCACTTGAGTCTTTCCTTTTGTTCCTAGACTTGGCCACTTCTCTAAGAATTTTGATAGCAAATTTGTTGGTGATATTGTTGTTGACAATGATCTCTTCCATATCAACATTGGAATCTTCATCATAATTAGCCATCAAGGCTAGGTTGACCTCTTGTTCATCATTTGCCTCCATGTCGGATTCTTCATTAGTTTTCACATCATAATTTCCATTCAACATGGCTTACAAGGCTTTCAACATTTTCTTACCTTGATATCTATCGTTTGTCGGCCTTGATTGTCGATCTTCTTCCTCCTTCATCCTTGTTTCTAGGGAAGAGTTTGTAGCATGTTTGCATTGAGTGTCATTCCTTGTGACAAGTTATGCGCATTGCTCTCTTGTTCTTCTCTTCACGTTTCTTGTTATATTTTTGTTCAAATTCTAACATGCCTTGAAGTATTTTGGATATGAGGAGGGAATCTTTTGAGGCTTCTTGGCTTATTTTGTTTAGAAAATGGTCATTTGAGGGTAGAATATTTGAGGAGCTGTAGAATTTTTGTCTTTGTGCGGGAAGAGCTATGGTTTTGGCTTTTGGTTCGATTTCTACAGTTTGTCGAAGTTTCTCTTCACAACTTCAAAGATGTGCAAATAACTCATCCAGAGTGAATGTTTGAACTCCCGAGAGGACCTCAAGAGCGCTTATCATCGACTCACATCTTGGTCTCCTAAGCATCACACATAAAATCTTTCCTACAACTTTATTGTTAGAGATGAGTTCTCCTAATTCAACAAATTCATTTTGTATTTGTAACATCATATTATACATCCTCAACTGACTCACCATCTCCTATATTAAACATTTCAAATCTTGTTTCTAAGCCAGTGAGTTTGGTTTGTTTGATTTAGGCATTATCTTCAAATTTGTTAATTATGGCTTCCCACATCTCTTTGGCACTAGTCATGTTACCAAAGATCATGGCTACCGATTCACTAACCTAACTATAAATAACATTTACCGCATTATTATTTTCTTTCTTCTTCAATTTTGAGTTGGCGGTAAGTTGGGTTGAATTGGTTTCGGTTTCGGCGATATATCTGAACAATATCTCATACTTCAATCACAGTAAAGTAATTGATCATTTGTCTTTTCCAATAACTATAGTTTTTAATTGAATTGGTTAGAATTGGTGGTTCTTTGACATTTCTTGGGATCATTGCTGTCATTATTAGATATAATTTAAAGATTCAAATTAAGTGTCTTAATTTGAATTTTCCTGCTCTGATACCACTTGTTGATCCATAAGGCATCTAGAGGGGGGGGGGTGAATATAGGGCCTTTAAAAATTTAAATCTAACTACTTTTAACGAACGTGTCATTCTTGGCAGAAACAAAAATAACTTGACACGAGAGTTGTTTCGGAGTTCGACACTAATACCTACGTCTTCAGGACTAGCGACTTTCGAGATGACGTGCCTTTCTTTACCCAATGAGAAAGGAATGCACAGTGGAACCGATGAGCCCTTATAAAACTTGAGAAATCACTCGGCCCAAGCACGGAAATGGCTCACGAGCATTAAAGGCTCAAATGTGTGATACAAACAAGATGATCTTACACGAATCACTCTACTTCTTACACAAGATTGATTGTGGTTGAGTATGCTTGAGATTGTTGTATGAATATTGAAGTTGTGTGCACAAGCAACAATGACTTTTTCTAGATCTGAAAAGAGTTAAGAATATTGCAATTGGGGGGCGGCTAGAGTGATAATCCAAACCTAGATTTTGTTTCTATTTATGGAGAGAGAAACAAAATAAGGTAATTGGCATCAACCGTTGCAACGGATTAAGCGTTGCAACGTTTAAGCCCAGTTAGCAGGTTTGGCTGCGCTGAGAAACTCTAATGCTTATAAGCGTTACAACGGTTGCTACAACGGATCTCTCTGGAAGTTTTGAGGTCCGAACTTGATTTATTCCGTTGCAACGGTTATTTGAGCGTTGCAACGAATTAAATTGATATGGCTGAGTTCTGAGGTATTGAATTAAACTATTACGACGCTTAATTAAACCGTTGCAACGGTTAGCCCAAATTAGCACAGTCTTAAACATACTTTACCAATTTTACATATATCTAAACCTAATCTGAGGTGATGCTTCTAAGTCCAATGCTTGGTTCTTCATGACTCATCCTTGATTAGTATTGCAATTGATTATGCATCCTTGATGTATATGTAACAATTTATATCGTCATGAACCTGCACAATATCTCAAGACAAGAAACTGTAAAATTTAACAAATATATGTTTTGCAAATATAGTCAAACAAACAAGTAGATTATTGCACAATCCAACAACGGGTTCCAAAAATCCGTTTACTAGGCTCTATTTACATCCTTACAAAACGGGTTTCGGATAGATCCGATATCCGCTCCGTTTAGACATTCCTGACCGAATTCGAATCCGGATCTAGATACTATACTGATTATCCAATAAATATTCGGATCCGTATCTGAAATTATCTGTATTCGTTTGATCCGAATTCAGAGCGGATATATGTCGGATAATCCGGATCCATTTACACCCCTACTAATTTGTATAGCGGTGATCTTAATTAAATTTAGGTTTCTCTACTTGGGGAAACAATAAATATGAAAACGAGGGAGTAAGGTGAAAAATTATTGTAATAGGATTAAGGCCTAATAAGTGTGATTAGCTTTATTCGCCTCAAAGTCGGAGCCTTGCCTACTGCCCCCACTACGAAACAACAAGAGGTCACCGTCCCAGTACTCTTTCATTACTTACTTTTATCGTTTACCCCCCTCGATTTCATTTTTCGTTACCTTTTGCCCCCTCTACATCCAAGGCCTGGGAAAAAGCGTGATCATTGCTTCCCAGATTTTCAAAGATTGCAAACCCCATACTGAAAAAGAGTTTCACTGCGAACGCAGCAGTTTTAGTACCCATGGAAGTTTACGCTTATTTACGCAGTACTGATGCGGGACCACAACTAAACCAAATCTCCGACGAAAATTTTGCCAAGTGGTATTAGCGCGAGTTCTGTAAAAGACTGTGAGTACGAGAAAATGTAGATTGTTGTAGAAAATAGAAAAAATGTGGATTACGTCAGTTAAAGCGGAAGGTTGAAAGATTCTGCTATTCTAGACAGTAAATATGAATGCCAATTTTTCCAAAACCTCTCAAGTCCAAACTGGTAATTTTGGCCGTTCGTTTCACTCCAACAGGTAATGGAGATCTACCTTTCAAAGAAAACGGAGGGGAACAAGAAAAGTGAACGGAGCTAAGCACGATATTTTCAAGTCCAAGAACAGAGCATATTATATTCCGACTCGACTGGAATAATACCTGGGATAAATAAAGAAACCCAGAATAAAATAATTAAAAAATTAACAACAGAAAGCTAGAGAGAGAGAGAGGGAGAGATCACGCAATTCCTATGGGGATTCTTTACCTGCACGATTTTCGAGATGGCACGAGGCACGGATACCAGACCTGACCTGAACTCTTTTCTCTCTCTCTCTCTAACTTCCAGTCACCGCATATCTGAGCAATAAAATAATCACCAAGGACCAAAAGATAAATTTTATTAAAAATAAAAGGGGTCAAATTTCAGAAGCCCTTTAAATTCTTCCCTTTCTCTTGCCGACAGCGCTCTGTTTCCCTTCTCAGTAACTGCCTCCGACTCTGCTCGTACTATATTTCCTCTTTTGGTAAAGAGAAAATGGTTCAAATACCCTTATATTTTCTTATATTTGTTTATCAGGTTTAATATCCCTTCTTTATAAATATAAAGAGATATTTTATACTTTTTTTAAAGAGGCACTAAAATACCATTGATGTATTCATTTTACCGCATCATCAAAATACATATATTTTTCATCATTATCTGTGGCGTACTGGCGTTTCAATTTCTCCAACAAATTTAATTGAAGAAAATAAATCTTAATTTTTTGTATTTTGTAGTTTGTACATTAAAAACATCAATTCTCTGATCATGAGATTTATTTGAAAGAGAATTCTTCATTCTAACAAAAGACTTAATAGAAAAATATGCAAAAATATACATGTAATCCCAAAAAATTAAGAGTAAAATATGTTCAAACAATTAGGACAACAGCTAAAAGCTGTAGTCGCTCTACTAACTTAGCTACTCGGATTTTAACATTAGATTCTTCTCTCACATGATTTGGTTGATCAACATATTTAAAGTTAATTGGCAGTTTCAATAGGATTTCAAAGCCAGATGGTTAAGCTAAAATAAAATTAAAAAGACTAATTAACACTCATTAGGAAAATACTATATTTGTTTAAATTTAAAATGTAGGGGAGAGCTTCATAAAATCAACCCAAAAAAGAGCAAAATAAAAAAATTGAAGCAGAGAATTTCCATAAAATTAAACTCTATTATAAGCCATTTATAGAATAATACTAGTCTCTTACTAATTTCACTAGCAAATAGTTTACCACAAGCTCTTACAAACCGGGAGGTGTTATAGCAAAAAAAAAACACGTCACCCCTTTTCTCCAGAAAACACCCAACAGCACCAACTATTTTCTCTGTTCTCCAAAATGAGAAAAAAAAAAAACCCCAAAAAGAAAAGAAAAATAAATAAAAGGACCCCTCAATAGCTCCTTCAAAACCGCCTCGCCTCTCACAGGACAGCTGTTAATCCGGCCACCGGTTTATTTTTCAGTTTGCCGATAACCACCTCCGACGGGCGCACCACTACTGTTATCTTCTCCACACTACACACCTCAAAATTGACCGAGATATCACGTTTATCGTCACCTGGCGAATCCAAGCTGGCTATCCCCAACCTCTCATGCTTCGACAACCACTTCGACTTCATGTACTCACACTTCCTCCAAGGCGGGAAGTGGAGCCCCTTCTTGCGCATGCTCTGTTTCACTGCCTCTGTCACGAGTGCGACAATTTTGACTAACCGATCAGTAGTGCCGACATAGATGGATGGCAGGGATTGGAGCAAGGTCCGGTAGGTCTTGGTTGACCGTGCGATCTCGAACTCGGAACGGAAGTCAACCTCTACCAACAGGCGGGCTCCACCGGTTATCACATCTATGTACTCATGCTCTCCTGTTTAGATCGGAATTTTAGAAGCTCAGTTTCAAATTATATTAGGGATAATCAGAAGTGTAAGACAAAGGAAGGGGTAATTTTGACAAGTGCTACATTATTTATATTTCTTATTCTGTAATATTAGTGCAACAAACTTTCCTAATTGGCAATGATTAACCTGCTAGGGTGCTATCTGCTTATTTCAATTAAGAACTAAACTTTACGTACAACCCCAGAAAAGTTCGTATTTCCTTTTCAAAGGAGAAATTTAACCCTTTCAATTTCCTCCTCTGAGTGGAGGCTTAGAAGGTGTCTCCGCAATTTCCCAAAAATTGAAACTTATACATCAGACAGTTAAGGCAAACAATGAATAAGTAAATCTAACACGGAAATTGCAGTAAAATGACTTACCAGCAGGGACGGAAGTGGTTTTCTCCCATTTGGACTTGCACACAGCCGCATCGTACCCGAGCGATTTGAGCCCATCACAGACTAACTTGCGGGTTTCTGACTTGCCGCATTTGAAGCTCCTGGTTCTGTCCATAATCTTGGATGTATCAGCCAATAGATTTCTCTCCGTTACATTTGTACACGGCACCAAACCCTGTAAAGTTACAAAAACAACCCTCATTGAATATCTTTGTTCAAAATAAAGTCCAAATCTTATTTTGCATTATGCACATATAACTCAAATTAAGAAGGTTCCATACTTTGATGATCTCCAAGGCATCTCCAGGAGTTGGCAAAACAGGAGTTACATCACCAAACAGCAAGTCGATTTCATCGTCTGAGCTCTTGTCATAGTTACCGTTAAAGCAATTACACCGGCTCTTGAGTGGTTTGTTCATCTCAGTATTATCCTCCATAAAGCTCAGGACCATGCGATCCAGGGACACCGTGCAGTCCACATCAGCCCTTACTCCGCCCCCACCTGAGTCGTCGGAGTCCCTGTCAACGTCAGCCTTAGTTGGTGCTGCCGTGACGGTGGTCCTCGGCACAAAGAAGCGGCGAAGCAGAGATGGCCGAGGCCTCACCGGATCAATCCTGGCCGCTGATCCCAAGTCCATGGGTTGGATCTTAGTTTGGAATGGCATCACACTGGAATCCGCAAAATACCCCTCTACTGTCTATTTTCCATCCCCAGAAACCCGAAAACACCGATTGGATGCAAAAACTTTATGGGGAGAGAGTACAGTTTCGTAAGACGAGAATCTCAGAGAGGTTTTGAGATTTTGAGAAATCTTGAGGGCTTAGGCCGAAGGTTAGAGACGGGTTAGAGGGAGCGATTTCGCCATGGTTTCGGTCTTTTTGGGAAGAAGAAAGAGGAGGGTTTGAGATAGTGGTGAGAGCGATTTAAAAAGACCCGGTTAGTAGAACTGTTGAGTGGCACTGATCGGGATCTCCACGAAATGTAGCAGGGAACATCGCCATTACTTGTTTAAAACAATACAGAAAGTTAATTACGAAATAAAATCCAATTTTAAAATGGAATTGAAAAGTTTAACGAACGAAAACATTTTCAAGTTTACTTATATGAACTTGTTTTAAATTTTTGTATAGTTTTTGACAATGACGAGCTTAAACTTTTATTTCAATGCTTTTAGAAAGAATAAACAAAATATTTATGAAAAAATAATAAAATGATCAATTTAGAAATGTGCACCATCAAAAGATATTGATGTATCTGTGTAATTGTCTTAATTTTTTATTTTCAGAACTCATTTAAATTATATTGATTTTAAATACATACAAAGTAATCATGTAATGTAATTACATTATCTAAAATATGACAGCGTTGATAGATGCATGTCAATAAATAGATTTGACTATAAGATAAAATATTATGTTGTCGTATATACATATTTATAATGTTTTAGATAACTAATCAAGCGCGACGATTGGTTATGTTATCTAGCATTACGATTGGTTACAAAAACGAGCTAATTAAGTAGAAATCAATTGCTCTGTTAGCTTTCAGTGATATATTGTCGTGTAGCTATTTTGAAATAATATACGTAACGACTTTATTTTTTTTGTTCAAATAAATGAAAAGCATTCTTAAATATACTAACGTATCTATTGGAAATCGCTTTTTATAAATTTAATAAGTCCACTCATCAATATTCCTTTAGTTTTTTCGTTCGTTATCTTAATTTTGACAAACAGATATGAATCTGTAACGTTTGACTACATTGATTAGTAATTACGAATGTAATGCATGACCGTTGAAACTATAGTTAAAATGAGAGTAGAACTAGGGTGTTCCTAAGCTCATCAAGCCCTTCCGTGAGCTCGACTCTAAAACCTATCGAATTGACTTCAAACGACATTTTCAAACTGTTAGATGTTCAATCTATATAAAAATGTGCTTGGAGACCAAATTTTACATTTTTGGAATTTTTTTACTATTTATTAAGATGGTTTGAAAATCGTTGTTTTCCAATGGTGCATAATTTTAATAAAAACAGCGATTTTCAAACCATCTTAATAAATAGTAAAAAAATTCCAAAAAAATGTAAAATTTGGTCTCCAAGCACATTTTAATATAGATTGAACATCTAACGGTTTGAAAATGTCGTTTGAAGTCAATTCGATAGGTTTTGAGTCGAGCTCACGGAAGGGCATGGTGAGCTTAGGAACACCCTAGTTCTACTCGTTAAAATGAACTTGTTGAAATTTATGAAGAAAAAAAATACTTTTAAGCGCATATGGAAACTTTCAGTTGCTCCAAAGCGGATATGCGAATGATTTCACAGAAGTGAGGAACTGGAGGATAAGGCGCACTGGCTACGTGGCAAGGCCCATAGTTGTGGTTCAGTACAGACGTGAGATCGTTCCACGTGTCCCATACAATCAAACCATGGGCAAAGACAGGGTCTTGAGAAATTACCAAACTGACCCCGGGTTCGTACGACGCGAGAAACTGCTTGACATCAGCCTCGTGTCTTTTTTTCTTTTCTTTTTTACATAAGCCGTAGGCACACACTCTAAATTCTACTAGCCAGGATCGAACCTAGGACCCGAGGGCATATGAGCCACTGTGCTACAGTGCTTGGCCTCAGCCTCGTGTCCGCACCTGTACGACCTGCTACTGCCCGTGTGAGAGCGCGCGGTACCCACCTCGGGAACAGAGAAGTAAAGGCGGTGTGTAACTACAGTTACCTTTTGATCTGTTACAGCAGTATCTCTGTAACTGGATGAGTTTGTGGAACGGATAGGGGCTTTCAGTAGGTAGAAATAGAGTTCGATACGAAGTTGAGTACACAGAAGATCAGAGAGAGGTAATAACTGGATTGTGTAGTCTTTTTATTCTGTGCACTAGTGGCAGTTTAGAGTATAGGGAGAACTTAATGGGCTGTAGTTACAAATAAGGGACCCAACTGTACGAGGGAAGGCCTGCTTAGAAAAATTTACGAAATTCACATTCCGACCCTTGTGAAACTCAGAATTATTATATACTTCAATTTTTGTAGGATATTTCGAACTTTTTTCTGTGACGAAAATCTTAGAGTATCTGAACAGAAATTGCCCGTAATTAGTATTATTGTAAATATTTTTCAATCCAATATTTCTATGTTGCAATAAAAGTTTAAGACTCTTAACATTGCAATAAAAGTTTAAAACTTCAAAGGGACGATACATAAAGATTTAGTAAATAAATCCCTAGTGTTTGGTACTGTGGTCTGTGGGATATTTGTTTGTTTGTCGTTTAGCGAGAAGCGGAGACCTCTGTAGAAGAAAAGGGAAAGTTACGGATAGGTCTCCTAAACTCTCTTATTTTCACAAGAATGAACGGAGCGGTCCTTTTAATTATCTCCAGTAGTTGTTAGCTTCAGTTTGTCTTTTAGTTTAAAGGGAAGGTTGTCCCTGGGTTAGAGGTAGAACTTTATTTTTTGTTTTTTAAGACAATGTAATCGCTTTAGTTTTCTTTAATATAATATGCCTAAGGGCTTCAACTCAAAAAAAAGAGAAAACTCTCTCTCGGTGGGACACGTGTCACTTGATGTCGTCATTATTTCTTTCTTTTTTCCAAATCCCATACGGGTCATTATTCCGATCCGTACCAAACCTCAGTGACAGCATTACGATCCGTTACATATTCCTCTACACAGAAAAATTAACACTAAAAATGAAACCACTGCGGCGAATACTTGTAGTGAGTTGTGTTCTGGGAAATGTGTGGTGAAGCATTTCCGCAGTCATTGTCTGCACAGCTAGTTACGTTGAGAGTGTCACAGAGGATCTTTATTATAGTTAGCACCACGGCACCGAGTAGCGGAATTATGCCTTCCGTGCACCGTAGGTATTCGAATTGAAGAAAAAGAGTAGAGATGGAGACGTTGAGGGGCAATTTCGTCAATTAACCCACCACCGAGAGTGAATTTTTTTTTTTTTTTTACATTAATTTCCGAGATCTCTTCCTTTCTCGAAACTTTTTAATTACCGTAATTAAGCGTTACAACTTACAACGAAAGAAAATGTACGCTGTTGTACGGATCCTAGGGAGCAAAGGGGGATGAATCCATTTTATTTTCCTCTTAAATTTTGAGACATCAATGCAACTTCGGCTTATGTAATTATTATAAATTACAAAATATAAATGAAGATCGTAAACATGTGATAATGTATATAATAATCAAGAAATTTTATATTTATATTTCAAAAAGAATAGTGCAAATCATAAATTCAAGGAACAGAAATTATAAAAATAATACATTTTAATAAGAGTAGAGTTAAAGTACACCATTGATTTTGTGCTTCAATTACGTTTCACATTCTTATTTTTGTTTTCAAAGTCTGAATAGTCGATCCGAACTGCTCAACATGATCTTCATATTAAAATATCCTTACTAACCAAATTTTATTTTTTGGAATTTTTTTACTATTTTGTTTATATCTGTACAAAACCACTGTCTGATTCTGAACCATCCAAAACAGTGATTCTCTTTTGTTTTGTAAAACTTGGTCACCTTTTATTTCAGTAAAATGAAACCGACAATAACTTTTTATTAAAATAAAAAAATTCAAAACAGTGCTTTTTATCTATTTTAAACAAATAGTAAAGTAAATTTCAAAAAAATATAAAATTTTGTCTTCAAATATATTTTAATATAAAGATCATGTTGAGAGATTCGAATAGACTGTTCAAACTTTAAAAACATAAAAAAAAATACATAATAAGATTAGAGCACAAAATTAATAATACATTTTACTCTATTCTTTTAATAAATTATTTATCTAAATAGTTAAATAAAATTATCATGGGGAACAGCGTGTTCAAACTATGGAGTCCGTGTAACTGTCGCTTTACTATAGAAGAAATTTTTGGTATCATCAAAGATATCTCATTCGCTCAGGTTAAATTCAAGAAAAGATATCTCATTCGCTCAGGTTAAATTCAAGAATAATTATTTCAGTACCCACGCTACAGTAACATACAGTACCCGCACTGTACGCGCACTGTACACGCTACAATACCCGCACTATTATTTTAGGAAAATTCATATGTCATATGTAGTTCATTATATAGGTATAAATATTTGCCCTATTTGAGCTATATACTTCACAGTGTTACTATTAAAATTTGTAAAACAAAATTACAATTTTGGAATAGTTGCGGTCCCCACATGCTGTTTGAGTGGTCCCCTAATGCGGGTACAGTTATTTTAGGAAAATTCATATATCATATGTAGTTCATTATATAGATATAAATACTTGCTCTGTTTGAGCTATATACTTCACAGTGTTACTATTAAAATTTGTAAAACAAAATTACTGTAACAGTTGCGGTCCCCACATGATGTTTGAGTGGTCCCCTAATGCAGGTACAACACGAGAATTATTCAAGAAAAGGTGCGGGTACACTTATTTTAAGAAAATTCATATATCATATGTAGTTCATTGTATAGGTATAAATATTTGCGCTGTTTGAGCTATATATTTCACAGTATCAAAATTTGTAAAACAAAATTACAGTTTCGGAACAGTTGCGGTCCCCACATGCCGTTTGAGTGGTCCCCTAATGCGGGTACAACATGATAATTTTTCAAAAAAAGGTGCGGGTACAGTTATTTTAGAAAAATTCATATATCAGATGTAGTTCATTGTATAGGTATAAATATTTGCCCTGTTTGAGCTATATATACTTCACAGTATTACTATAAATTTGTAAAATAAAATTACAGTTTTGGAATAGTTGCGGTCCCCACAAGCAGTTATGGCAGTTTAAGTGTGGGTACAATGCATGTACTGTAGCGTGGGTACTCATATCAGCTTCCTAAATTCAAACGTCTTTTGCAAATTGACATGAATATTCAAGATGTCCGCTTTTTATTAATGTATCCCGTGAATTTTGATCAGATAATATTCTTTATCGAACAAATTTTGGATAACCTCATCCCGTGAAAGGATAATCATTCTAAAATAAAATTTCACTAGAAAGAGAAGAGAGTTGTTAGACAGTATTAGATGTGGGAGATGGCGTCTCATCTCTCTCTCCGACTGGGTGAAGCAGGACCAAAAATCAGCAGCGGATCTAGAATTTTTGTTAGGAAGAGCAAAAAAATATTGAATCGGATTTAAATTAATTAACCAATTAGGCACTCGATAAAAAACAATGCTTTAACTTATACTTTCTAATGCTTTGACTTGTAATTTCTTATGCTTTGACTTATAATTCTAATTACCAATCAAAATTCAACAAATTTATTTCAATTTTAACTCTAAATTTAACCCGAATTACAAATCAAACGTCCAGAGAGGGGCAAGGAGATCTGTGATTACCGCTTTCGCTTAGCAACCACCCAACTAATCAAGAGATCCCGTTAAGGCTTGTCTCGATTGGTGCAAGGAGATATGTGATTAGCCCAAAAGAATTCAGACTTCACTTATTGGGTATGCCACCCTACTATTTTGTTTTATTGGGTGTTCCCACGACATGTTTACAAAGAGATAAGAGAAAGATACAACCATACATGAAGTACCCTCCTACTTAATCTCTACACACTCATCTCTTCTCACTTAAGAAAATATAAACACCAAAGATACGAAGATATGTTTATGTTCAGTCCATAGGCCTAATATAGGAGTGAAGGGGCGCGGAGATGAGTGGAATCCAAGTTATCTGATCTGGATACATTTGTCAAAGATTTCACCAAAGGGTGTCTCGGGTACGGTCCATATTGGCTAATACGGACCGTACTCCCACTGTGTTGCTGCAGGAGTTAATGCGTATATATTAGCCTTCTTTGGTCCATACTAGGACTCTAGTCCATATTGGCTAATACGGTCTGTACCAGGGCCTTAGTCAGTGAGTTGCGCTTTTCCGATCGACCAGATTCTTGCTCCAAATGATGTATAATAGCCCCAAAACATGGTTCATGCACTAAACATAAAATAGGACAACAATAACCTTTTCACGTAATAATTAAACATAAAGGTGAGAAAATAAGACAAAACGTAAACCAAAATCCTACGTAATTCACTACCAAAATGAGCTTGATCAAAGATTAACCGAGTTTGAGGAATTTTCACCAACATAAGGTATGCGACGAGGCATAATTGTTACATGGAATTCACAAAATTACACAAAGATGAAGTTAGAGGTTGGTTGGTTCTCTGTCACAGTACACTTGAAGCACAATTGCGATACTCGGGCCCTTGCCTTCACGGCAGTTATGGCCCCACTAATCAACGAGAAAGGGAGGAATTTTTTGATGAATTGTGTCATTCTAAACCACAGGGAGGGATGTCGTGGACCATAGGGGGCGACTTCAACACTACAACTGCTCCCCATGAGCGCACATCAGATGCCAACACATAGCATTCAACTCTTGCATTTACAGGTTTGATATCAGAACTTGGACTTTTCAATTTGGCACTAGTTGGGAAAAAATACACTTGGAGCAATGATCAAGCACAGCCACACATGGCACGGCTAGACCGTTTTCTCATCTCGACCGAATGGAACTCGGCCTTCCCGAACTCAGTCCAAAGGGCAGTTGTAAATACCAGCTCTGACCACTGCCCGTTAATATTGACGGCAAAGACTGATTTCAAGTGATCAAGGTTTTTTCATTTTGAGAATGTTTGGCTTCGATTACCACCTTTTCATGACTTGGTATGGTCAGAGTGGGCTGCGACACCTACTGCGACCAATCCAAAAGATTTGGATAGCAAACTGAACTCACTAAAGCACAAGATAACAACATGGGCAAAGGAGAATATGGGGAATGTAAAGGCACAGATCCTAGCGTGCGAAGAATTTCTCGCTTGGATTGAGAAGGCTAAAGAACTAAGACAGTTAACAATGCTGGAAAAATTCATAACTGCGGTGATTAAACAAAGGCACACCACACTCGCAGTTTTGGAAGAGGATGTGTAGAGACAAAGAGCACGCATCAAATGGGAATTGCAAAGAGATCGAGGAACAATATTTTTTCACGCTATAGCATCAGGAGCTAAATGAACCAACCCTATTGCGTAAATTCAGCACAATGCGTTGACATGCACGGATCATGGCACGAAGGCACTTGTGTTTTTTGAATTTTTTTCGAAGTCTCATGGGAATAGTGGCACCTCCAACACCACTCATTAATTGGTCTAATCTCTACCCAACATGTGCGAGTCTAGCTAACCTGGCTGACCCGATAACTAAATCGGAAATTATACACGCAATCAGTCAGCGGCCGAATAATAAAAGCCCCGGCCCAGATGACCTGTCGGGAGAATTCTATAAAGCTTTTGCGGATATACTTTTAGATGACCTACTTGAAGTGTTTAAGAACGTGATGACCACAAATAGTCAGCTTGACCCACTTAATTCTTCTTACATAATTCTAATTTTGAAAAAAAGATAACCCCCAAATACCGGCGGATTTCAGACCGATTAGCCTTCTGCATGGTGTACAAAAAATTTAGTCAAAGATCTTATCGAATCGATTGCAGCCACGTATGCATGACATTATCACTGACATGCAGACGGGCTTTCAGAGAAATAGGCAGATAACAGAAAGTTACATTTATGCACAACAAGTGTTACACTATGCCTGCATAGGTAAAATTAATCCCCTTAGGCCTGTTAAAGGTGGACGTTAAGAAGGCTTTCAATACCATCAACTGGGATTCACAAGACTGGTCATGATAAATTTGGGCTATCCGGAAACTTAGATTGGATGGATATGTAGTACGGTCTTCCCGAGAACCTCCCAAGTGTTGATCAATGGCCTTTTGGGGAAGAAAATCATTCATAGACGAGGAGTTCGTCAAGGGGGCCCACTATCCCCATCACTATTCATAATGGCCATGGATTTTCTTGCGAGATACTTGCAAAAACTGAGACACACGGGAGCCATCAGATTGTCGGTGCCGGAGATGAGACCTTGCCTCCTATATGCTGATGATGCACTTCTATTTTTCAAACCGGATGTGAATCAGGCCCAGGCCATCAAAATTGGTCTCCTAGTATTTCAACAAGTATTAGGACTCCAAATAAATCTCCACAAATCAGAGGTCATCTTCACAGGGATACGTGAAGACACTACAACATGACTGGCAAGCACTTTCGGATGTAAACTGACAACTTTTTTGTTTATCTACCTTGGAATTCCACTTTCCGACCAGCGCCTACCGAGAACAGCGTACCTTCCGCTGCTGCATAAACTGAGCAAGAGGCTCTCGGGCTGGGCAGCAAGGCTCCTTTCCATGGCCGGAAGGTTAATTTTGGTAAACTCCATTCTATCATCCTTGCCAATATATTTCATGTTGGTTCTAAAGTTGCCGCAATAGGTTATTAGAGAGAGAGAGACAAAATAAGACGAAGGTTTTTATGGCATGGGGCTACGGATCAACACAAAGGGTATAATTTGATTGATTGGAACTCAGTTTGTGAACCTAGAGAAATAGGAGGATTGGGAGTACTAAACTTGCGAACATTTAATGAGGCGCTGTTATTAAAATGATTCTGGTGGTGGTTTGAGAAGGGACATAGGCTGTGGAAACCATTGTGCCAGTAAACAACACCAATCATATTAGGTGTACCACTCACTGGCAGCACTATTCCTAACAGTAAAGAGAGAAACACTAGTGTTCTTCAACTGCTCCACAAGATGGACACCGGGAGACAGTCATGCAATATCATTGTGGGAACATGATTGGGGAAACGGGATATTAAGGAATCGATTTCAGATTTTGTACACTTTTATTCTAGATAGTAACACCACACACAGTAAAGCAAAGCCTAACACACATATCTCAAAGATTTGGAAGATTCGAGTGCCACACGCACCTACAGCTCACATAACTGACAAGGAAGAAACTGGTACCGTCAGCCAAGGACAGAAATCAGCTATGGTGATTATGAATTTCTTGATCTGGAGAGAGCGATGTGCGAGATGTTTTACTGACTCAAAGAAGAACATTATGACCTGATGCAAGAGATCGAATGGCAATTGAAGTTCTATGAAGGAATGGAGCAACCAAGAATACAGGAAAGAATTACATAATCACGAGGGCTGTCTTTTACTTTACTGTTTTTTCCAAAAAACCACTTTCCTTACTGATTTACTGTTTATTTCGTATCTCCTCTTTTTTTTCTTATTACTGGTACTTAATTACTAGCTTTTATTTTTCTAGCAATGCTCAACTGTTTTGAGCCCTTTTAAATTCATTTTATTTTACTTTGTAGTTATACAATTTGTGTAACAAACAATCATTAATGAAATACGGACTTGACCCATTATTTTCCTCAAAAAAGTATTAGATGTGGGATAAAAAAATTATCATAGCTTAGATGACATACCTTATGCTCTAAAAAGAATCTTGGATAAAAAAAAAAGAATAACTATTATGAAATTAACCGCCAAGACACAAATATGTCATTAATATTTAACATTTGAAATAAAATGTTTTTATTTTTTTTTTTTTTTAACCCCGGAATTAATTTAACAAATTGAAGGAGTCAAAATAAAAATAAAACATATCATAATCAGCATGATCTCAAAACTTATTCAACGTTTAACTCAGTATGGTGGCAAGAACATAACAAACATTTTTTTTCTTTAAACACAAAGGACCTCCATTTAGCTATCCATGAAAAAATTACTAACATAATATATGTTTATTCTACTTAAACGCCAACTTTTATTGATTTTTGGGTCCAATTTGTTAAAGAGGAGTCAAATACCTTTATTTTTTGTGCCCATCATGCCTTAATTATTAAACTACAATAACTTAAAATATAAATCTTAAATATTAAAATCAAACAGTTATATATAATCAATATCTTTTTCTATATGCTGATATGCATACCTAAAAAATCACATCATTTTGATTTTGTTTTCATGAATGTTAAGAACTTACAAAATACACCAATATCAATAAATTCTTGGACATTAATTTTTGTAACTTATTCATATAAAATAATTTTGCGGTTTTGGAATTCCAAAGCCGCAGAATAATTTTGGTGAAATTCGTTGAATTTCCACAAAATAATTTTGCGGTTTGGGCAGATTTCGAAATTTTTCAGAATGGGGTGTAGATTTTAGAATTTGATATTTTTTTTGGATATTAATAAAAATTTCGGTCAATCATCGGATGAATTCATCATTCGGATTTTATACAATTTAATTTTGGTTTACAAATTATAAAACTAAGATTTTGTAACTTTCCTGGTTTTTTTTCCCTTTAGAAACATGAAACATGATGATGAAAATTTCAACTTAGCATTTTAATGATCTAACTAAATCAATGCAAGATAAAAGTTTGTTGTGCAGAATGTCATGATCAGCTTTTCCGGAAAATCAAGTGCAAGAAGTAAAAAACACTCCAAGTTGTATTAGTTGATGAGAAGCGATAAACGTAGTTGTTTGCTCCAAAAATTGTTAACAAGTTAAATACGGAATAGATCCTTTGCGGGAAGCCTGGAACTAATTGATTGGGACTTGTTATTTATTGAAAATAAATTAATTTTATAAATCTCAACAAATTAAAATTTATAATATTTAGATCCGATATCTACAATGTCATTTAGGGGTGAAAACAGAGCGGATACGGAGCGGATAATGCTGATACCATATCCACATCTGTCGGATAATGAGCGGATACGAATACAGATACGGATAGTAAACGGATATCAAAATTCAAAACCAAATCCGCCTAAAACAGATACGGATACGAAGCGGATAATTTACGGATACGGATTCGAATATGAATACAAGACTAAATAATTGAGGTATATGAACTTTTAAGATACAAATATTAATAAAAAGAATTAAATATAAATATTAATTATAATGTTGGAGAGATGGGAGATGATCTATTGATATATTATATATACAAAATAATGGAATGGTAACAAAAGACAAAGTGGTGTAGTGGTTTGATGCTAAGTCTTGATAATAGAGGGCATGGGTTCGAATCCCAACAATAGCAATTTATTTTAGCGCTGAGTTTCTGCCTAACGGGTCCGCCTCAGCAAATGGGTCCGCCTAGCGGGTCCGGGTTCGCCTCAGCAAATGGGGTTCTTAGCGGGTCCGATCACGTTCCGGATGGTTCGGATATCCGCTCCGTTTTATACTTACTATCCGAATCCAGATATTCTGTGGATATTTGATAATTATCCGGATCCGTATCCGGAAGTATCCGGCTCCGTTTACACCCCTAATGTCATTACTTCTATATTATACATATGAATAATTGTGCAATTTGATCAATTTTTGTGATACATCAAATAGCTTGGAATTTACGATGTATCATCGTATTTTACATTTTTTATTAAAATATTGTGAAACGTTCAAATTTTTAAGCCAATAATATGTGTATAATTTTTTAGTGATGCTATGGTACTTTGCTATGCACATATGAATGTGTTATGGATATATATCTTCGTTTTTATAGTTTAAACAGTCAATCTGAAATTCTAACACGACCTTCAAAATTTATTAGAAAACCAAATTTTATATTTTTTTTTAAAAAATACTATTTTTTCAAATAGGTAGAAGATCACACCTTTCAGACGAGGTGATTTTCTAGCTATATAAAAAATAATAAAAAAATGTAAAATTTGGTACGTAAGTATATTTTCACATGCATATCATGTTGACCGGTTCGAATCAACTGTTTGAACTTTAAAAACAGAGATATAGATCCATAACACATGCACATTAAGTGCTGGGCTTAGCTAAGCCATGGTGTAAAACGACTTGGTGCTCCACGCCTCATTATTTTCATTTTGAAAATCCAAACTACCGATCCGAACCGCTCAAGTTGTTCTCCATATTGATATGTGCTTGGAGACCAAATTTTACATTTTTTGGAATTTTTTTACTATTTATTAAGCCACTTTGAAAATCACTGATCCGGCGGTCCAGAAATTTTTACTGTTTTTTACTGTTCATAAGGATTTTCAGATTTTCAAAGTGGCTTAATAAATAGTAAAAAAATTCCAAAAAATGTAAAATTTGGTCTCCAAGCACATTTCAATATGGAGAACATGTTGGAAGGTTCGAATCGACTATTTGAACTTTGAAAATGAAGATATGGCGTGGAGTACCAAGTCGTTTTACTCCATGGAGTAGCCTAGTCGGACTCTGCACATTAATACATTACAAAATACCATAACCTCACACATAATTTTGTACTAAAGAATATTATTTAAGTTATCACTAACAAATTCCAACCCATTATTTTTATTTCAATAGTCCTCAACTATGCAGTCTAATTGTATTGTTGTCCTTTTTCTGGCAATTATTTCTTTTGAGAAATAAATACCATGATTAAATATGGTATGATTTTTAATGAATAGGACCGACTAACTATCCAGGCTCCTACCCCCATTCATCCCCCGATCAATAACTACTTTTGTTGACTGCTAATTAAGAAGGGACCACAAATTTCAGTGCTAAAAGACAAAACAAAAGGCGTCATTATTGCGGCGAGTGCAAGTATTCATATATAATATATCAAGTATTCGAGTAGAACTAGGGTGTGATGTGCTCACCAAACTCTTTGGTGAGCACAACTCTACATAAACTATCGGATTCACTTCAAACGAGATGAATCTAACCGTTAAAACCGATGTACTTTATGAGTGATGCGCGTACATGCAAAATTTTGAATTTTTTGAATTCATTTAGTCTCAAGTCAAGTGGTCAAAATTAATGAAAAATGAATGATCCAAAATGAAGTTGTTTTAATGCATTCAAAAAATCATCAATTTTGACCACTTGACTTGAGACTAAATGAATTCAAAAAATTTAAAATTTTGCATGTACGCGCATCACTCGTAAAGTACATCGGTTTCAACGGTTGGATTAATCTCGTTTGAAGTGAATCCGATAGTTTATGTAGAGTTGTGCTCCAAGTATTCATATCTAAGATATCAAGTATTTAAAAAAAACTGGACACATCACTCACCCATCTTTTACACGTTTTTAGATGTGGTTTTTTTTCTCCGTTCACTCTAACCAATATTTCTAACAATCTGTGAGGAATTTTTCAAATCTAAAACCACGAACGTATTCTACACAATTTTCTCTTTCAAATGAGATCCATGATGTCATACTTTCGAGTTGTCCGTTGCACAAGTATTTATACCTCGTTATTGAAGTATTCATACCTCATCGAGCAAGTATTCATACCTCATCAGTATTTCACAAATAAAAAACTGGACACGTCATTCACTCATTTTTTACCGATTGAACTTCCATTACCACTCAATCACTGGAAGTGTCCAGTACACTCTATCTTTCTCTTCGGTTTCCTTGTTCGATCCAGCCCACTCAATCACTGGAAGTAGGGGTGTTCAAACGGTCGGTTCGGTTGAAACCGAACTAAAATAACCAAACCAAATTTTTCTTCGATTTTTAAAAATAGAACCGAACCGATTAAACTTATAAACCGATTAAGAACCAAACCGAACAAACCGAAGTAAATTTCAGTTTGTTCGGTTCAAACTGAAGTAAACCTATTGGTGCCATTATTAACGAAAATTACACATGTTCATACACAAGTTGTTCAATTTCATACAAAATATGCAAATGTTCTAAAATATTTAAACTAAAATGAAAGAAAGGAAGCAATGATTGAACCAAATAAAATATAAATCATACTTGAACTAATATAATTCGGTTGGTTGGTTTAGTCGGTTTTGAAAAGTCTAAACCAAACCGATCCATTTAAACAGAAATAATTCAAAATTTTAACCAAACCGATCCATTTAAACCGAAAAACCGAACCATTTAAACCGAAATTTTTCGGTTCGGTTGAAAACTGAACAAACCGAACCGTTTGAACACCCCTAACTGGAAGTGTCCAATACACTCAATCACTGGAAAAAAAAACTGGACACATGTAAAAGATGGACGTGTGATATATTCAGTTTCATTTTCTGAAATACTTGATATCTTAGGTATGAATACTTGTTCGATGAGGTATAAATACTTGCTTGACGTGGTATGAATACTTGCAGGACGAGATATGAATAATTTTACGAGGTATGAATACTTGCGCGACGGATAACTCGAAAGTACTTCATTATGGATCTCATTTGAAAGAGAAAAATGCGTAGAAGGCGTTTGTGATTTTAGATTTGCAAAATTCTTCACAGATTGTCAGAAATATTGGTTAGAATGAACGGAGAAAAAAAACAACATCTAAAAACGTGTAAAAGATGGGTGAGTGATATGTCCATTTTTTTTTAAATATTTGATATCTTAGATATGAATACTTAGTGTATTATATATGAATACTTGATGTATTATATATGAATACTTGTGCGCGTTAGTTGTAAAAAATTTCAATATAAGCGGTGTCCCATGTAATTAATGATTGATACGTGTTTTTTTTTTTGTCTTTTTGTGCTTGAAGTTGTGGTCTCCAATCTCGTAGATAATTAATAATTAGAGGATGGATGGGAAATAGGAGTGGGGAAAAAAAATCTTTTCATTACTTTTTATATAATTATTTAAGTTCGGTTGGAATGGATAATCCAAAAAATGGTAGGACATTATTGTTGGAGTTTGTGGGACCCAATGACAGCAAGAGAGAACCTTTCCAATTAAAAACCCTGGACCACAGTCTCACTTTTTTTATTTCAATTACGTGAAAACGGTACGATGGCTAGTTGCAACAATCCATGGCCACGCCGAGAAAACAAACTTCCTAAATAGGTCATTCTCATCTCATCTGCTATGTGGGGCCCACAATGCAGGGACCCACACTTGATGATGCCTCCTTGATTCTGACCACTTATCATTCAAGAATTGACTTGACCCCACCAGAGAACAGGGACTTGTAAAATCAGATGGAAGTAGCAAATGTAGTGCTTTTTGTGGTTGAAATTACACTTTACAAATCACAAGCAAATAGTGACATAGTCTTAGTTGTCTATTTTGCTATTATCCCTTCTTGGCTCCGTGAAAAAAATAGAATTGAGACATTGACAGAGGAGTACAAGTGTACAACTAAGGTTGTTAGTAAGTTCACCGATTTTCTTTGTCAAATCAACTCTAAAATTTAACATATTAGATTGAAACAACAAATTCAAACTATTGAAATCTATCTATCTTCCGAATAATGTATTTATATACGTAAATTTTAAATTTTCGAACTAATTTTGTATAGAGTCAGGTGATAAAAAAATATTCAAAAAATAAAGTATTAAAATTAATTTATAAATCTTTTATTTTTGAATGTTTTACTTTATATTAAATTATTTCAAAAGTTTAATATATCCGCATGTAGACGCATTACTCGTAAAGTAGATGTATTTCAATTGTTTGAATTTGTCATTTGTTTGAAGTCAATCCGATAGATTTTAAAGTTGAGTTCACGAAGAGGCATGGCCGCATGGTGAACTTAAGAACGCCTAGTTCTACTCTTGATAAAGTATATAATATCACCCATTTAAAGATTTATTTTAGTTTTGTCAAATTTTAATATTTTTAAGATATTAGTTTGAATACTGATCATCTGCATTCATGAAATAACTGAAGTTAATTTAAAGTTAATTTCAAAAGCACTGAATTTGTACAACTATTTTGATGGTTTAGATCGACTATTCAGACTTCGTAAAAGAAGAAAATGATGTGGAGTATGATTGGAGCACAAACCCGATAATACATTTTAACTTTATTCATTTTTTTTAAGAAATAAAATATATTGAGACATCTTATTTGAAAATTCTAACACGTGAAACTAATTAAAATTGAAAAATTGAAACCTGTCAACATATTCTTTATAAAAATTAGTCTATTATAGTATGTGTCAATTTGAAATTGCGTCCTGATTTGTATAATAATTTGTTTATTTTACAGTTCAGTTTTAGTATGTTTTAGGTTGATGGCAAAATAATAATTAAATTTATCTAAGTTTGGTGTGCAACATATATAATCAAATAGTACAAAACAAATCTGATGTAACAGTCTTCAAATAAATTGGTAATCTTTTATGGGAGCATCAAAGATCCAATAATGCCAAAGAACTATGGTACCTAAAGATACCAACCTTTGATTAAAGCCTCAAACAGAAAAACCAAACCTCTGCAGTACGCATAACAGATATTTACTATAATATGCAATATGCATAACAGATAATAAAATTAATGAGAACGGTCGATGATGGCTGGTGGCAAAATGAACGGCCAGCGATCACCTATGTAATAATTTCTATCCAAACATGGATGCATGGAAATTATTCTCCCTTTAAAGCGGGAGCATCCACGGAAGAGGTCCCTGCTGAGGTGCGATATGTGCCGTTCAATAGCATCAAGATGTGCGCCAGATACAAATCCAACACTCTGCAGTACTCCACATTTCTTTTTTCTACTTTACAGCAGCACGGTCTGTACAGTTGACCGTACAACGAGTTAAATCTGCTAAATTGTCCGGTAAAGATTAAAGAAGGTGGTGTGGTGTTGCCGTTGCTGAATAGAAATTGTAGATCCCACTCAAAATGAATGCAGTGGCATATCGGATCACTGAAATAAACTCAGTGGATCTCGTGGGGGGACCCACGCACGCAATTATACATCCACTCAGGACATGACACGTGTCATCTTCCCTGGGAAGACAAGGAATTCATATCCTCTGCGTGAACTCAAAAGAGAATCTTTTGAGTTAATGAATCTCGACTATCCAATATGCTTTAAGATTCGTGTGAACTAGATCTGCACTAATATTAAAGAGTCCCTATGTTATAGACACGAGCCGGATTGGCTCCGTTTAAAATTAGACGGTTGAAATTCATTAACTCAAAAGATTCCCTTTTGAGTTAATGCAGAGGATACGGATCCGAAGACAAGGACGAAGGAGCGTATCTCGGAATATTCGACCTCTCAAAACAAGGAATTATCTTAGAGACTTAGACGGAAATAAATCTGCTGCGATTCTTTGGAATCGCAGGACCCTGCTTTTTCAAATCTAACCATTAATTTTTTGAAAAGCACGAATCTCAAAAGAAAATTGGTTGCTATGCACGAATCTCAAAATATATAAACAGTTGGATTTGAAAAAACAGGGTCCCTGCGATTCCAAAGAATCGCAGCAGATTTATTTCCGACTTAGACTAAAGAGAAACCTCCCATTCCAATAATATTGATCTTTTAAAAATAGTTACAAAATTTAATTTGTTTACACTGATTTAGTACCAAAAGTTATGACACTATATCTTTCCTCTTGATATATATATATATTAAAAACATATTTAGATCCACGAAAATGAAGCAAAATTATATAAGTAATTACTGAAATAATTATGAGAATGATACAAATTATGTGACTTATAAATATCCATTATTAAAAAATATTAGAGGTCAAATCAATTGGCTCACCATCAAAATATGAATAATTGATCCAAAACTTGATCAGATAAAGGTCTTATTCTGTTATGATGAAATTGATCCATCAATAGTGTTAATATGGCAAAAGGTCAAATCAATCAATAATTTTATTTGAAAATTTAAGGATAAGTTTTGTTTTGTTTAATTTAATGTCATTAAGGTGTCGGAACTTGGATCAAGACATTAATTATGACGTGTCTAATTCTCTATCAGGAACTAAAATAATTGTTTAAAACAACTTTGATTGCTCATTCATTCATCGGATGCAAACTTCTCTAATTTAGGTGACTTTTGACAGGGTGGAGCCAGACTTTCGAACTATGGGAGTCAATTATATACAATTTTTTTATGAAAATGGAGGTCAATTTTATAATATCAAAGCCATTTCACTCTAAATTATATAAAAAATCATATATAAATACAAAAATATTTCAAAAAAATGGGAGTCAATTGACCCCATTCCCCCTTAATACCTCCGCCCCTGACTTTTGAGGACTCATTTGGTTGAAAATTAAAAATAGTTTTCAAATAGTATTATTTGATAGAGTAGATTCAAATAGTGATAGAAAAAATAGTTCTCAAATAATACTAGCTACTTGAACATGGGTGAATTGAATTCAAACCCATTAGCTAATTCTAATTAATATTTTGATTGACAAATTTGAAGAAAAGAAAAAAATAATTTACTTAAGTTGTACATATAATCATAAATAATTTAAGGAAACTAGGACTTTGGTCTTTCCAGAGCGGTACAAAATTATTTTTAGAGGTGAACAAAATTTTGTGGGCATGTATATCTACAACAAAATTTCAAAATTCAGAACTGATCACCTGCCCCATTCTGAACTCGCTTGGGTCCGCCCCTGTATTTGAAATATTATTTTGGTTTAAAATACCCATTTTATTGTATGAAATATTGTTGTTAATATGAGTTTGTTGATAAACCATGATAATGATAAATATTAGGGAACCGGTTGTCAATTTTTCCACCTTTTGATATATATTTTTGTGGCTTGTCTGGATCAACAGCTATCAATTTTCCAATTGCTTCTTCTACAAAGAGCAACAACCAAGTAACCAAGTTCATAAAATCTTGATGGTAATTAAAAAGAAAAAATAAAAGACAAAAAATCAGGTATAAAAGTGTGAAACATCAAATAGATGATTTCAAATTCTTTAAGCACAGAAAATATGTCTTTAATCTAAGGATAAAAACAATGCTTTTTTTATGAAATGTTACAAGTTCAAAATTTAATGAAAATTTTCTTGTGAATTGCTTCACCTCCAATTTTTACTTAAAAAAAAAGATTCTCTACGCACAACAAATTTTCAGCATATTTATAAAAGAGTGAGGCTATGGTGCTATGCATATCACATATGGCTAGTGTACTACGGCTCAATATGGTACTTTTTAAAATCCTAACGGTCGATCCGACCGTTCAATGTGATAACCATATGAATATGTACTTGCAAACTAAATTTTATATTTTTTCGAATTTTTTTACTATTTTTTCAGATAGGTAGAATTTTGATGGTCCAGAATTTTCAAAAAACACTGATTTTTCTACCTATCTGAAAAAATAGTAAAAATATTCGAAAAAATATAAAATTTAGTTTGCAAGTACATATTCATATGGATATCACATTGAACGGTCGGATCGACCGTTAGAATTTTAAAAAGTACCATATTGAGCCGTAGTACACTAGCCATTGGTGCTATGCATAGCACCATAGCCTCACTCTTTATAAAATGTTCAATAAGTTTTAAGATTCATAAAGTGTCAATCTCTATGATCACCTCCAAAAATCATCCGTATTTCATGCGGCACTTGTGCACTAAAAAAATAAGAACAGATGACTCATTCGCTTGCCATAGAAGTTATGACATCAGTGTTTTATACTAAACGCATAATTTCCAATCAATACTGGATTGTGTAGATCAGAAAAATGATTTAAAATAAAATAAAAATCTAATCTGGGACAATTTGATCTCGATCACACAATTCACTTAATTAACATGACATCATTCCTTTTTTTTTTTTTTCTGGGGAAGCGGAAACTAACTCGATCTAAATCATTTTTAGTTTACAATATAAATGTCCTATGGACCTATGCTTTCTACTAATATGAATTTTTTAATGCATGCAATTTATACAGTTGTAGCAGACTAAAAACAATCTAGCTCATTTTAGACTCACTTATAATGGAGATATATCAGGCGTTCGCCATGTAGAAAATTGACTTTTACTTTCATTCTAGGAGGCGCCGAAATTTTTAAATATAGCACCAAAAAAAAAAAAAAAAAACCAAAACGGCACCGAATCCTGAAAATTTCAGATTTAGCACGGCCGCAGATCGGCTGAGCAGCCCCATTTACTGGGGACCGCAGATTGGCTGAGCAGCCCCATTTTTTTTTTTTTTAGAGACAATATGAATGAAATTGAACCATAAAAATTCGAATTTTGATTTTAATAATTTTTAGATTACTTCTTTTGATGTATCCGAATTTTTTTTTAATTTATATTAAAATACGCTAAATTATATGAAATTATGTTAATTTATGCTGAATTATACTAAATTACAATAATTATGTAGAACTATGCTAAAATACAGTAAATTACGGTAAATTACGGTAAATTACGTACGAATAGGGCCTATTTTGTGCCATCTGTCATAAATCATAAAAAATAGTAAAAAAAATTCCAAAAATAATAAAAATTGGTATTCTACAAGTTCATTATATAACTAATTTACTGAGCTACGTAGATTGGACACTAGAAATAAAAATCTTAATCTGAAACTTCAACTGAAGTTTTGACTCTTCCCTTTGTTTTTTGGCGATTCTGAATTTGGTAATCTGGCAAGCCTTGGCAAAGCCAGTTGGGACGCATGCGTATTTTCACAAGCTTTCCGAAAAGTGGTTATTTGTGAAATCGGACACTCGAGCGCCGTTTTATGGCCGTTTGAAATTTCGTCGTTGTTTTTTGCCTTCTCAGTGAAGATATCATCCCTATTCTTACGTAATTTAGCGTAATTTACCGTATTTTAGCATAATTCTACATAATTATTGTAATTTAGTATAATTCAGCATAAATTAACATAATTTCAAGTAATTTAGCGTATTTTAATATAAATTAAAAAAATTTCGGATACATCAAAAGAAGTAATCTAAAAATTATTAAAATCAAAATTCGAATTTTTATGGTTCAATTTCATTCATATCTAAAAAAAAAAAAAAATGGGGCCGCTCAGCCGATCTGCGGCCGTGCTAAATCTGAAATTTTCAGAATTTGGTGCCGTTTTGGTTTATTTTTTATTTTTTGGTGCTATATTTAAAAATTTCGGTAGGAGGCTTGAATTATGTAAAAACTTGTAGTCCGGCGAATGAAGATGTGACTTGTTCTTATTGATAGATTTTTTTTTTTAACAAGCTATTTTGTATAAGAAAATTAAATTTTTATCTTTCATGTAAATCAACCAATGTCTGTTTGAGTGAAGGTTGGAACACTTTAATTATAAATGTTTTTCTATCTTTTACTAAAGATTTTTCATAAATATATTTATAGTAAAACAACGAATACCGAGAATAAATTTTGATCATACATAAATTAAACAGGGTCATGATCATAACTAGCCCCAAGTAATTAGCCTTGTTATATTGCCCAAACCCTTAATAGAAACCCCTGAGTTTACAAACATTTCATCTGCACAAATCTTTAAGTTGTTCGCGTGAACTTTAAGACGGATTGGATGGTTATGACCTGGCATCATACCGAATTGATACGATACCCATCAAATCGCTCCAGATTAGAGGTGTCGATGGGTACGATACGGTTTGGATGGAAGTATTTTCATATTCATACCCATTATTAATTGACCTTACTCATAACGAGTAGAACTTGCTCCTAAGCTCACCAAGCTCTTCGTGAGCGCGACTCTAAAACCTATTGGATTGACTTCAAACGACATTTCCAAACCGTTAGATATTCAATCTATATTAAAATGTGCTTGGAGACCAAATTTTTTATTTTTTGGAATTTTTTTACTATTTATTAAGCTGGTTTGAAAACCGCTGTTTTTATTAAATTTCTGGAGCATTGAAAAACAGCGGTTTTCAAACCAGCTTAATAAATAATAAAAAAATTCCAAAAAATGAAAAATTTGGTCTCTAAACACATTTTAATATAGATTGAACATCTAACGGTTTAGAAATGTCATTTAAAGTCCATCCGATAGGTTTTTGAGTTAAGCTCACGGTTTGGCTTGGTGAGCTTAAGAGCACCTTAGTTCTAGTCTTATACTAATATAATAATTATTATTTTTAAACAATAGACCATCAAAAGTCATTTATTTTACACATATACAACACATTACTAATATAAAATCAAAATATAAATGTGCAATCAATTTTAACTAAATTATTTTTTATCAAGAGCAAGCAAATTCAAAAACAAAAAGTGAGAGCTAGATGGTTTTCAGTATTTAGAATGGAGGAAAAGACAAGAAGAACGAAGAAGAAAAACATATATGGTATCAACAAATTAAAAACGAATATAGAGATGTTTTGCTTGTTCTGCATTTCATTCTCTATTTGCGTGTTCTCCATTTTCGTTTTTTTTGGTCTAGTCTCTGCTACCACAAATTAATAAAAAAAAAAATGAAGATGCATAATTATTGAGCATTAGAGAAGTGAAATCATTGAAGGGGTGAAAACGGAGCGGATAGTGGTAAAATTATATTCATATCTTTTTTAATTTTTCGAATATGAATACGGATTGGATATCAGCCGGATACGGATATGGATACTGATCGGATATTATTAAAATAATATAAACAAATATTAAAAAATACTAAAGTTCATAATATTTATCTAATTACAATGGTGAATAACATAATTTTTGCGTAATATATATTAAAATTTATGATATATATCGACTATTCGGATACGGATAATTGAAACATAAAATCATATCAGTATCTATATCCACACGGATATTCGGATATCGGATATCCACATCAAATTTCGAATACATATTGAATACGGATCAGATATTATCCATACCGTTTTTACCCCTAGAAATCATGCATAGTGCAATTGAATATTTATTATGCTATGTTTATTGGACATGCAATGCTTTATATCATCCATAATTAAATATAAAGTTATATATAATTTTGTTCTTTTATAATTACTTTATAGAGTAATGGGTATAAAATAGTCTTTATCCGTACCATTACTTGTTTAACTAATAAAAAAAATATTCTTACTTATATTCATACCCAATAAGCTAATAAAAAAAATAATTACTCATATTTACTTTATCAAATACGATACGAATCAGATAAACAATTAAAGGAGTGCCATTGACACCCTTACCCCGGATCCGTCCAAAAAGAAAAAATCCAACGCACTTGCTATTTGAGGTGCTTCTTAAAAACTGAAAACATTTTTACACTTTTTAGCATATAATTCACAAAGGAGGTAATTTATCAAATAGCTATAATAATAAATTATAATAGTACAACTGGATGTTCGATTGAAGTTTTTCCAAGTAATAATTTCGTTTGATACAATCACAAATTAATTTGTTATTTTTCATTTTAAAACAATCGAATAATCGATTGATCCTAAATAAATCATTGCCCCATTGTTACACTTAAATAGCATAAATTCAATTCGAACTAATATAATAGACTTCATCCTTTACAGGCTTTACTGTCTAACCTTTTTTTTTTTTTTAAATGCCCGTAGGCTTTACTGTCCAATTTTTATTTATGTTAAAGTAGGTGTCAGTTATCAATGCTCCAGCAAAAGAAAGAACAAAATCTACTATTTTTGGAATCATGATTACGTAAGGTGCAACCTGAACCGTCAGATTTGAAATTGACGAACGACGACATTGATACTAAACCCTCAGTTGGTGCTTAACTGGAGAGGATCCAGCTCTATCTCATAGTGGGACGTCACAGATTGAGTCTACACTCGATAGCCTTTACGACTTTTCTACTATTTATGTCCTTGTTTTCTTTTCCGACATGATACTATTTACGTCCTTCTACTGAAAAGGAAATATGCCTTTTCTTTCATAATCACACAAAAGATAAACTACTGGACAAAAGTTCAGGCAGGTTGCTGCTGGTCTCGCACCATAATTCAATTTTCTGAGATTTTAATTTTTTTTTTTTTTTAAATATGAGTTGGGACTCAACACATTTCAAACTCATATATATTATTTTGAGATTTTCAATTAACAAAGAAGAGATATAGAGTAGAACTAGGGTGTGATATGCTCACCAAATTTTTTATTGAGCACAACTCTATAATCTATCAGATTAACTTCAAACGAGATGAATTCAAACTGTTGAAACCGATGTACTTTACGAGTGATGCGCGTACATGTAATATTTTGAATTTTTTGAATTCATATAGTCTCAAGTCAAGTTATATGAGAAGAGAAATTTAAGGTTTTGAAAACAGAAATTTTGTGCGCCCAATGGATTAGCTAAAAATGCGATAATTCAGTTGTTGGAAATAAACTATATTGTAAAGTATCTTGTAAATAAAAAGAAAAAATATTAGCAAATGAATGTAGCTGGTCACGTTTCTTGTGCCATGGAGATTAACTATACTGAAATTTTTATAGTAATAGTTGAAAGTCAAATTATCCAACACATCTTAATATTCACAAGAGATTTAAATTTTAAACGTGCAATTTTTTATATGGAGGATATTATTATTGCTATTAAATCAAAGACTGATTCTCTGTTCTCAACTAGAGCGGAAATTTAGTGAATTTGTATAATATTTTGATGATGAACTAGAAAAAGGTTTCATTATGAGCAATTTTATAGTGCTCATTTCTTTAGCTTTCAAAGGGTAGGATACAAAATTTTCAAATTATATCTCATAAAAAAATAAAGACGTTGATTATGTCACTATTAAAATGAGTAGAATAAGTTCTAAAGATGAAAACCATCATGATTTTGTCTTTAGTTTGTGAGCTCAATAGGTTGTTATTCTTTTATTAGAATAAACAGAGATGATACTACATCTACTGGCATCCAAACCTGATAAAGATGAGGATAGAATGAAGTAAAAAAAGAATGAGACAAGCTAAATTGTCTTCATCCCTTATTTTATATCTCTTCTATTTAATATAATTGAGAAGGCATTTTTTATCAACTAATCTTGATCTTATGATCTTATCACTGATACAAATAATTGTGGGTTGTTTTAAAATTGACAGGTCGGTGGGCCCATCAAGGAGTAGTTAACCCTTCTTTGTCTTTAGCAGTTTGAATTTTCTGTGAAGAATAATTATAATAATTTCTTTATAAACATGTATTGTCAATTTGAACTCTTAGTTTTTTTTTTTCCTCAAGTAATGTGTCAACTAAATCTTGTAACTTTTTAGTTCATTTCGGACAAAGATCAAAAGTACATAATTAAGTTAGTTGTGGAAAAAAATTAAATAGACTTGTAAAGATTATAAATTTATACAGACGAAGTACTTGTGTAAAAGAACGATATCAACTTTAAAATCCATCTTTTATATATCAATATGTTAGTATTTAATAATTATTTGCGCCATTTAAAGTTAACAGTGGCAGAAACATTTCCAACAGTCTATTTTCAAATTACTGATATGATATCAAGTTCTTCAATATATTTCTTACCAAATTTGTACAAATGAGAAAATTTTAGGAATTGGATCTTGTTCAAAAGGCTTTTGACAAATTTTATCAAATGCAAAGCTTAAATCGTCAGACATGCGTCGAAATTTAGTTAGAGTGGTTGTAACTTAAAATGCATAATTAATAATTTGTAGTTAGTGAGATTTAAACTCAAGACCTTCCAATTACAAAATAGATCCTTAACTACTAGACTACAAACACACATAAAGTAATTATGAGAAAAGCTGAGTTATATAAAAACTTAAAAAAATAAAAATTAAATTAAATTTCAACGGGTGTAGATTTTAACAGCAATTTTTTTGCTCAAAGAAGCAAAGAGGTGAGATAAATGTTTAGAAATGACCATTTAGTCCTTTAAAAGTACCTCATTAATTGAGTATAATTAATTGATAATTCTTTCTTTAATCGACCAACTCTAGTTAGTTTTTTTGGCTGAACAAAAAGGTTTCCCCTTCGAAAAAATTCTAAAGAGAAAATAAATAATTTCTGTCTTCTTGGACGACAATCACTTGTTATTCAATTCCTAAATCAAAAGTAATTTATAACTATTTAATCAATTTTATTTTCGAAAGTAACAAAGGTTAGTCTCTCATCAACGTGGATATAACTTTTAATGTTTAAGTAAATTTGATTAAATTTTAATGCTTGAAAGTATAGCACAATAAGAAAAAAATAATTTTCTACAATATTTTAAGAGGTCATCTAATTGTTTGCTTCATTTATTTACATTTTTTTTGTTTCATAGATGGATATTAATGAATCGGCAATTCTATTTGATCAAGATCCCGGAAACTTGAATTACTCAGTTTCAATTACGAAACTCGGAAAGATCTACTCTCGGAAATTCTATGCAAATTTTTATTGTTAAAATAAAGTTTTTAAGAATAATAATTGTTATTTTTATGCTATTACATTACATATTATAACGGCTCAAAATCAGTACGTGGTATGTTGGTTGACCTGTTATTAAACTGATCATTGATATAAAAATATATAAAAGGCATGCAATAGTAAATGTCATTTTTAAAATCAACTTATTTGCTTCATGGTTAGAAGGAAAAGACAACAAAACAATGTCCAGATATAAATTTTAAATTGTACAAAAATAAAAATAAAAATCAGGCTTGTTATATGAAGTTGACAAAAAAGCAACAACACAGTTACACAAAATAGAGCAAACAAAATTTCAAATGTAGAAACTCAATATTTAATATAAAATGAACATGTTGTCATTTTTTAGTAAGGCTTAGGTGCTATAAATAGCATAAGGCCTTCCGTGCTATGGTCTCAAAAATCTATCGTATAAATTTCAAACTTCGATCTAAATAACTCAGTAAATTGTTTATATAATGAACTTGTAGAATATCAATTTTTACTATTTTTTGAATTTTTTTTACAATTTTTTATGATTTATGAAAGATGGCAAAAAATGGCCTAAAATATTGGCAATTTTCTTTTATTTTTAAGCCATTTTTTGCCATCTTTCATAAATCATAAAAATAGTAAAAAAAAATTCAATAATAGTAAAAATCAGTATTCTACAAGTTCATTATATAACCAATTTACTGAGCTACTTAGATAGAAGTTTGAAGTTTATACGATAAATTTTGAGACTGTAGCACGGAAAATCTTATGCTATCCATAGCACCTAAGCCTTACTCGTCATTTTTAGAAAAAATAATGTCTGATTTTTTAACAATAAAAGGTAATACAACATTCCGGATTTCATTATATATCTTTGAATTTATTTGAAGAAAATATTTCCATTACAGAGGTGATGCTCTATTAATGCAAAAGGTCCACTTGTATGTTGTTTATTAATTTCCTCTCTGAAACGTGGACACATAATGGTCTAAATAAATTTTTTTCTCTCACTTCGTTGCTGTATTGAGTCAAATTTTAGTTGTTAAAATCCTCACCCAATTTCAACCTACGTGATTATAAAATTAAAATCCGTTCAGGACGAACGGATTTGAAACTTAATATATATAAAAGACTCCGTAAATTTAAACTGATATTAACTAAGATCGAATGATTTTTGTTTGAATTTTGATGAGACTTTCTCCAAAGACCCCCACCCAAAATTTTTTAATTGAGCGAAGAAATGACCAAGTCAAGTTCCTCAATATATTTCGTACCAATTTTGTACTTGTGAGAAAATTTAAAGTGGAGCAAAGAAATGGCAAACACTAATTAAGCCAATTTGCATGACTTGGTTTTAATGACATAATTTGTGTTCAACCAAAAAAATAAAATAAAAGAGTTGACAAGGTCAAATTGGGAGGAAAGATTATTATTATTTTCATTTTCAAATAGGTCATAGTACTGTGTACATTTTTTTTTTTATTCAAAACCCGTAGGTATTTCATTTCATTTAAAGGAGAAAGAGTTCGAATTACATGAGAAAGAAAACAAACTACCATCCTAGAAAGAAAAAAAAAAAAAAACAGAGCCTCCAAGCATCAGTAGAGACTTTTCAAACAAACTGCTATTCTAAAGAAACAATAATAATCATGAAAATTCTAGACTATCCAAAAACAGTGATTTTCAAAAAACAGAGAGCCTCCAAGCATCAGTAGAGACTTTTCACTTGATCTGAAAATTCTGGATCATCCAAAAACAGTGATTTTCTACCTATCTAAAAAAATAGTAAAAAAATTCGAAAAAATGTAAAATTTGGTTTACAAGTACATATTTATTTTATAATCATGTTGAACGGTTCAGATCGACCGTTAAAATTTTGAAAACTCAAATATTGAGCCGTAGTACGGACCAATCCGTGCTATGCATAGTACCGTAGCCTCACTCATAACTGAAAGATAGAACAATAAGAAACATTACACCTAAAAGCTAGAGCTTGCTTAAGGCAGTTTCTATTCAACAGTAGGCTTCATTGCACGCTAAAACCTAGTGTTGGTTGGTACACCTGAAGTGACATGTTTTTTTTTTTTTTTTTTTATGAATAACAATTAACATCCATTGGTTATTAATTTCAAGCTGTCCATATATGTAATGTACACCGAAAATAATTATCAAGTATTTTGTTTTTATCCAAAACCCATTAAAATTGACGCTCGATTGCATTGGCAGTTTAACTAATTTTTTTTTTAAAAAAAAAATCAGCTTTTAATCTAGTGGTAAAGACACATGACATCTGATGTGAGAGATTATGAGTTTGAAATTCGGATAGAAAAAATTATTTGTTGTAATAACATGAATACGGAATTTAGAGGCTTGACCCATCTTTCATTTAAAAAAAAAAAAATCTTATTTTAACTTGCATATCCAATCCCCTTGTTTTTATTTTACAGTTGAAAAAAAAAGACATCTGTAAGTTCAAGAAAGTAATGATTCGTTTTTTTTTTTTTTTTGGTAGAGATGAGAGTACTTTTGCGTGAAAATAAAAATAAATATTAAATTTATGTTCTCCTAACCAAAAAATTGAGTATAAAACAAGTTGTGGTAAAAGGAAAACTTGGAAGGGCCTATGAGAATAAAATAGCTTTTCTTTAACCCAGTAACTAGATATTTTTTTTTAGAAGAACAGTTACAACCTACAACAATAAAAATTAGTTCTCTTTTGTTTTTCTTTTCTTGTTTCGCGTGATGTGTGGGGGAGAACAGGATAAGGACGGATAGTACAAAAAGAAATAATAAATAAAATAAATAAAAACAACAATGTAGCTTTCAAAAAAGCATTAAAAGGTGGGTAAATAACTACGAGTGCTTGCATTATATGGTTTAATAATCCAAACATGACACCTTGCTCCTAGGACTGAAAAAATTGCACAAAGATTAAGATCGTATATATATTAATTAATCACTCTTATCTAGCAAGGTGATGCCAAGTATCTCCAAATTACAATTATTTTAGTTTTAGAAATTAAAAAAATCAAATAATTGAAAAATAAGATTGATTGTTTTTTTTCTTGCACAAATAGATAGAACCAAATTATTTGTTTGGTTCACCAAGTAATGCTAATGAGACCGAATCAATAGTTCAATTTCATTGATTTCACAAGTACTACGCCAACAACCACATAGTGGGGAAAATCAATGAGTCATCATCATTGGTTCCGTCCCACTGGCCTCTCCCAAATAGGAATTCAGGAGAAAAAGAAAGGGAGAGAAGAGGGTTAGAGGGCTCTCGGATTTCACAGTAGCTTTTGGATTTTATGTGACAAAGATACGTAGGAATTTACGGAAACTACTAAGACCGAACCATTGAATATCCCAATGGCCAATGAAATGGAAATATTGGTTCCCTGAACTTATATTGTTAATTAACAATTATCTCTTAAAACATTCAACGCGCAATAAATCTCTACCCCATAAATGCAAATTATCAATTGCACTTAACATCGTTAACTTTGTTATGACAAATGATCAACATGCCCATAAACATACATATACAATTACTTAAAAAAGCACAAAGTAACTCAAACAGAATCACAGAACACTACTTTAAAAACCAAAGAAAATTAACTAAAGAGTCAATGCTAAACAAGTGAATCCTACAAAGAAAATACTTTTCAAGTGAAATATACATGAAAAATGATTCTTCCTAGCATACTGTTAATTTGTTATTCTCCTTCATTTATTCTTTGTTTCTTCTTTGTTTCTTCTCTTTTTCTTTATTAAAAGAAAAAAAGTACGCATATCTTTTCAAAGTTAGAAGAGCAATAATTAATCCAGTACAGTGCCCTCCAATTTTTGAAGAAACTGTGAATGCAATTACAATGCAACCTTTGGCACAAGAAATGGTCCCCGAATATATATTTGCAATTATTAGTACTATATTACTTTGGATATTTTTTTTACTTGTGTTTTCTTAGCGTGTCCTCTGTAACAAAACTTCACATGAAAGTTAAATCACCGTGTAACGGTAACTTCTCCATAAGAAACTTTTCGTAAAAACAAAAATAAGAATCTTAGGTGAACGACACAGAATGTGACGTTGGATCTCATTTTGTTCTGTGGTGTGGTTCCTTCTTTGTACCTAAGGTCATGTTCGGCAATGAGACTTAGAGCAATAAGGCTTAAGAGTTTAAGCTGTGCTAAGGAGGAGTTGTTCGGCTGACAAAGGCTTAGAGCAATGAAGCTTAAGGTGTATAAAGGTACTAAGGAGGAGCTTTAAGGAGGCACTGTGCTTAAGCCTGGGTTTTTATCGGCTTAAGAATTTGCTCTAAAGAAGCTTAAGAAAGGTGTTTTAAGCTTGTCTAAGGCACAACTGTTCGGCTAGCTTAAGCAGCTAAGGAGGCTAAAGCCTCATTGCCGAACACGTACTAAGGTTTTTAATGCGTGGGAGAGGAGAAAAGTGTAGGTCCGGTGACTATCGGAAGTAAATTTGTATTCGATGCACTTTAAGATTTGTACGCATCTGCTCTGAGATTTGTATGCACGAATTTTAAAACGCATCAGACAGCTTTGATGTCCATTGGAGCCAAATTTATTTCTGATGGCCATCACCTAAACTGCACTCGTGGAAGAGAGTTCATATATTGTGAAAAGGAAGGGGCACGGCCCTATGGGTATTAGATTAAATTTGATTTGATGTTCAATCGGAGTTGTTTAATCTGCTTCAAGTTTTGTGCGCACTCGATCCGTATAAATCTTAAAACTATTTCTAATGAATTTTGATGCGAATCAAATGACTCCGATCGAATATCGGATCAAATTTGGTCTGATATCAACGGCCTCCGATTATGATTCTTGGTGTTGCGAATGGATTATTGATTTAATTTCTAATTTTTTAGTTAATATGGTGTATGATTATTGATTGTTGATTGTGAGTTAATTATCGTGATTAATATAAAAATTATTAAAATACTAAGTGATATATTGAATGGTATTTTTATTTTAAGTGCACAAGAAGTGTTCGTAAAATTGTGGAATTCAACATTCTTGTAGGTTCAGATTCTCAATATTTAGTTTATGAACGACATGATTGATTCAATCGAGTTTTCCTCAATTTTATTTAATTTAATCAAATTCTCAAAATAATTTATTTGATACAATTTATTCCTGTCCAGCGAAGATGACGTGTCTGAACAAGAGGAACACACTGATGAAATACTGGATAGAGATGAATTAAGCAAGAATTCAATAATGGCATAGGAATTAGGAAAGGATTTGCTGATGTATTTACCCAGTCATGCATATGTAGGGGTATTCATTGGGTCCGGTTTAATCGGTTTTGAAACCGAACTGAATTAGTTTGGACCAAATGGTTCGGTTTGTTCGGTTTAATAGTTCGGTTCGGTTTACTTTTTAAAACCGAATTATAATTTCGGTTCGGTTCAGTTTGAAATTTTTTAAAACCAAAATAACCAAACCGACCGAACTTTTATATATTATGAATTTGGTCTGGACCGTTCCGGTTTATTTATTAATCAGTTACTTTTAAATACCTCGGTTTATTTCTTAATATCCCGGTTTATTTCTTAATACCCGGGTGTATTTCTTAATATAATCGGTTTATTATAAATCAATTGCTTTAAATAAAAAAATGAATATATTTTGGTTTGAACCGAACAAACTGAACAAACCAATTAAATAAAACTTTGGTGCGGTTCGGTTCGGTTCCAATGCTAAATCGGTTCGATTCGGTTCTATTTTAGAAACCGAATTATTACTTTGGTTTGCTTAGTTGGGTTCGGTTTCAACCGAACCGAACCAATGAACACCCCTAGTCATCATATGACTGACTAGCCAAACCATTTAATCCCAACTTAGCAATAGAAGGATTAATTTGAACCAAATTAATGATATAGTTGAAGATTTTACTTTTTTTTGTAAATCGGGCATAGGCTGCCAGATGTGCATTAAATTAAAAAGCATAAACAGCCCCGCATGGGGTCGTCACTTCAGTAGTGATTAGAGCATCCTATCCAACAGTACCATGCAAAAACACCTTAGTACAGCACCCTACAAAAGAAAAGTCGGCCCTATGAAAATCACAGAGAAGTTAAGGAACTTTGTCAATTTCCACAGTTTAGATGCTAAAAATATTCTTTTTCTCATAAAAATTTATACCTAAAAACATATATAACACTAACAGAATTAACACACTAGTGGAAAATAAGGTATCGTTATATACGCATATCAGTATCAGAATACAACCGATCCTGACCCAGGCGATACTGATACGACAATAATCTAGATCGGTTAAATAACCGATCCAGATAGTTACTATTAGGATCGGTTGTCTAAATAACCGATTCTAATAGGCATTAATCTGGATCGGTTGAATACTATAACCGATCCTAATAGGCATTAATCTGGATCGGTTCTTGAATTTATCCGATCCTAATAAGCATTAATCTGGATCGGTTCTCAAGCTAAGAACTGATCCTGATAACTATCTGGGTCGGTTGTTAGTTAGAACCGATCCTAATAGTTTTTTTACTCATTTTTTAATATCAAACAATCAGAATCGGTTGTCAAGCTAATAACCGATCCTGATAAATATCAGGATCAGTTCTTTCTTAGAACCGATCCTAATAGTTTTTTTACTCATTTTTTAATATCAAACAATCAGAATCGGTTGTCAAGCTAAGAACCGATCCTAATAGTTTTTTTACTCATTTTTTAATATCAAACAATCAGAATCGGTTGTCAAGCTAAGAACCGATTATGATATTTATCAGGATTAGTTATTTCTCAGAACCGATCCTAATAATTTTTGTATTTTTTTAATATCCAACAATCAGGATCGGTTCTGAAGCTACCAACCGATCCAGATACCTATCAGGATCGGTTCTTCGCTTTAGAACCGATCCTGATTGTTATTTGTAATTTTTTTAAAAATAAAAATAGGTATCTAGATCGGTTTTTAACTAGGAACCGATCCTGATGTTTTATTAAATGAAAAAAAAACTTTTTTATTTAATTGGCCAGCTTCCATATATGCTGGCCGCAAATGCAAAAATATTGTTTTTTTGCATACAACTACAACATACTAAATTAAATCACATCCTAAATTATCAACTACAACATACTAAATTAAATATCACACAAAAATTAAAAATTGTTACAAAAAATTCATGTTCATGCAAATTAAGTTTACACATACTAAATTCATGTTCATGCTGAATTAAATACCTGCGAGATAGCTGCTGCGCTAATTAATGGAGGCGAGGCCAGAGGAAGAAAGACACCCAAAGGATTTGTCCAGAATAGGACTGAATTAAGTATTAATAGGTACTATCAGGATCGGTTGATATATAAATCGATCCTGATAGTATCATGATCAGTTGTACACAGGAACCGATCCTGATACTATCAGGATCGGTTGTACGTAAGAACCGATTACTATCTGGATCGGTTTTATATAGTCAACTGATCCTGATAGTATCAGGATCGGTTTTATATTGTCAACCGATCCTAATATACGAACTATCAACATCGGTTTATATTGTCAACCGATCCTAATATACGAACTATCAACATCGGTTGTACACAAGAACCGATCCTGATAGTTGAAATATTAAGATCGGTTGACCAAAAAACCCGATCTAATTAGTTTTTTGGATTGGTTTTGTTTTGAAAACCGTTCCAGATAGATATTTGTATTGGTTGTTTCATATAACCGATCCAGATAGGCCGATCCTGATTCCTATTTTTCCACTAGTGACACTTGTTAACGACCTAACACATGTTTTGTACGAGCTACAGGTGAGTGATCCTCGCAGCCAGGGGTGGATGCAGGATTTTGGTCGGAGTAGAGCAAGAAATTATTGAATCGGATTTAAATAGATAATCGAGTGCAAATTCATTAAATAATCGGATATTAGATAAAGCATGATAACAAAAACAACAAAAATAGTATTATAACACAATCTACTCAATAAAATTTAGATAATCAACTACAGGGTAGAGCAATATCAATTTCCAGGATATGGCAAAGGTTCAAAACCCAGTCTTAATTTGTAAATTAGTTTTGGATTTTTAGGATAGGGCAGTTGCCCTACCCTGCGCTACAGTAGATCCCTGCCCTTGCTCGCAGCCAATACTAGTCTCAAATATTGGTCATATTTGATTGTGGAATATTAAGGTGGTATTCTCTTAATTTATACTTGAGCTATTAAATAAGGAGTAAAACATGAGCTCTAAAATGGAGTAACGACAAAGTAAGTGAAACCAATTCTTCAAACGGAGTAACTTACTTTATCTATAAAACCTAATGTCATAAACAGATATTAATTTTTCAATTTTTTATTCTTGTAGATTAATTTTAGTTACGATTTAAGTTGTCAAACAAGATGTAAAATATGAAGAGTATGATAAAATAAGCAATTTAATCCTCATTAAATTTAAATTTAAGAAGCAATTAATGTATAACATGAAAATAAGGGGTGCAAACAGATCAGATATATAATGGTAAAATCATATCCGTATCCGTAATTTTCGGATGTGAATACGGATCGGATATTAAACAAATACATATACGAATCAGATATTGAACGGATTCGAATACGGATCACATATTAACATATAATCCGGAAACATAATTCGGAAATTGCAATAAAATTAACTTATTATTCAACAAATTATTTTTATCATTAGAAAATAAAAACAACATAATATACGGATGTAATTAGGTAAATTAATTTGATAATTTTTTCCCAGTGACCGGTATCTTTGAATAATTTCTGATTTGTCATTGTATCAAAAATTAATTTGGTTCAATGTGGAACTATTAACTATCTTAGAAACCAACAAATGAATTAAATAGTGGTTTGATTCAATTAAATATGCATCATGTGTGTGAGTGTCTCTATTTCAATTCCTCAAAAACCAATTAATGAGACCGAATTCGGTTTCCTTATCGGTTCGGTTTCCTCTATTTCCGAATTTGGTTTCCTCATCGGTTTGGTTTGGTTGAAACTGAACCGAACTAGGCAAACTAAAGTAATAATTCGGTTTCTAAAATAGAACCGAACCGATTTAGTATTGCAACCGAACCGAACCAAACCAAAGTTTTATTTCGGTTTGTCCGGTTTGTTCTGATTTGTTCAGTTCAAACCAAATACATTAATTTTTTTTATTTAAAGCAATTGATTTATAATAAACCGAAGTATATTAAGAAATAAACCGGGGTATTAAGAAATAAACCGGGATTAAAAAATAAACCGAAGTATATTAAGAAATAAACCGGGGTATTAAGAAATAAACCGGGATTAAAAAATAAACCGAAGTATTTAAAGCAATTGATTAAGAAATAAACCGGAGCGGTCCGGACCAAATTCATAATATATAAAAGTTCGGTCGGTTAGGTTATTTCGGTTTTGAAAATTTCCAAACCGAACCGAACCGAAATTATATTTCGGTTTTAAAAAGCAAACCGAACCGAACCCCTAGGTATGGATACGGATACGAATTCGGACGGATAATATCCGACCCGTTTGCACCCCTAGGTATGGTATAATAATGTGAATTTTACAAAATGCTCTAATAATGATTAGAATAAAAGCGTCTTTATTAATAATAAAAACGAAAATGAGAATATACAACACTCAAGATTTGATGGATCAACCATTAGTTTTTCTGTAAATCCTTAAATAATATATTTAAAAGGAAGTCTTCGACGCACAAGTCCAAATCTATAATTGCTTTTCATTTCATCAAGTAAACAGAAGCGTCCAGACAAATACGCACCAAAGTCAAAAGTGTCAGTACCAAAGAGTTATTACCATAATTATAACACTGATTAATTTGGATGTTTTCACGAGAGGTGTTATTGTGCTTAATTTCACATCCACACTGGAAAAGGATTTCCATTAACTAGACTTTCATAATCTCACGGTGCCTTCATTTTCCTGTATATTTATTTTTAATTCTGTTTACTGTATTTCTTGACGAGGCATTTTCCGGCTTGTTATGGCAATCAATTTACAGCTTAAAATCAAATATGTCTTAGTTTGCACGTGTCTTACACTTAATCTGATTTATATATTATGCTACAATATAGAATAAAATTTGCATAGCCACCCAAATTATTAGGGACCGCTCCTGATCAATAGTCATAAGATTCGTGAATTATTCGTGAATAATTCGTTTTTTTTTTGTGATGACGAACTGAACGCCGAATTATTCGATTGACCGAACTTTGACCGAATTATTCCCGAATAATTTGTGAATTTTACGAACTTTTTCCGAATTTTATGAATTATTCGCAAATTTTTTCCGAATTTTTCCCAAAATTTTTTTTTTTTTTGCTTCCTTGTAGGACTGAGATCTCTCGTCCGGATAATTCCGAATCATTCCCGAATTATATCCAAATTATTTCCGAATTACGAATTTTTGACTTCACCGAACCGAACCCGAATAATTCATCTGTCACTATACTCCTGACCTGACATCACGAACTTGACACATCTGATCTAGGCCTGAACTCGACCAGATGATTTTGACACCCAACCCTTGACAGCCTAAACCCCAAAGATAATCTAAAATCAAACTGATCCGAACCCCACCCACTTGCCACAAATAAAAAAAAAAAAAATCCTGTGCTACCTCTAATAATGTAAAATCTCAATTCGGCTCACCACTCTGCAATTTAGAATAAAGCTGCTTTTTATTTGAACGAGGAAACAATCGACCTTTACCCAAATGAATGGCAAGCCCAAAATGCCAATGCAACCGTTTGGGCTTCAGTACATTACTTCAATCCCAAACAGAAAACAAGAACACTTAGATGAGTGGCTGGAAATACACAAATAATAGTTAGCTAAAAAGCAGGAGACAAAAATTAAAAATTAAAACATACAGCTTCTAGAACTTACAAACATCATGGGTACATTCATCATTTGAATAAATTACAACACTTCAGGACCTACAAACTAATTACTAATCACTCTTGCCAAAAACTAAACAAACCCTACCTTTATTCCTCAGAATAAATACCACTAATCAGCTTTACCAGCACCGAATCACAAATGCAAAGAAAGATAGAAACACAAAAAAAAAAAAACTGATCTTACAACATCAAGGCACATTCATGACTTGGATCGACTGTAGCATGTCTGAGAGCGCAATTACGAGGTCTCCAGACTGGATCATCCCACGGGCCTTCAATAAGGCAAAGGTGCGGTTGAGGTTGCTCTCCATGTCATCAGAGAAGCTCAAGCGAAAAGGGATCAGGCCCCACTGCAGGTTCAGCCGCCGCCGCACAGCTGTCGAAGTGGTGAAGGCAAAGATTGGGCAGTCAGGACGGCACCGCGACAGCAGGGATGCCATGTGGCCTGTTTTTGTGTACACGAATACTGCATCCACTCCTAGGTTATTTGCTGCAAAGATATATGAAATTAATAAAAAAAAGCAAATAAACAAATTTGACCAATTTATTATCCAAATAATTCAGATTTCATGCTTAATATATCTTTTAAACAAACTATGTGATGGTAGTTACCTTTCTTCACATCTAAAGACCTTATTTAACATGCATTACGGCTGCACTCAGCATTGCCTTAATTGTTAAAGAAGGAAAGCCTCATTGTTTAAGCGTTAAAATTTAGAAATTTGTGGGTATATAGAGGTGTTAAAAAAGATAATGTGGTTCCACATACATGACCAAAAGAAAAACACAAATAGGAATTAAAAAAAAATTAGCATGTTTGAGTTCGAACTGGCAATCCATCGCGTCTAAGCGAAATCTTCTAGCAAATACCTACCTTAGATTATTTATACATTACTTGCTTACCGATTTTGGCAGCTGAATTGCAAATCTCCTCCGAAATTCTATCTGCAAATGACGATGCCACCTCAGGCAACTCCAGTGCCTCTCTTCTCTTCTCCTCCCTCCACCATCTCTCGATCCTTAAACTAACACTCCTCAGCACACTCAGTGCCTTGTCAGGGTACCTCCCCATGGCTGACTCACCAGACAGCATAAGCGCGTCAGCCCGCTGCCTCACTGCCTCGGAAACGTCGGCCACCTCAGCACGTGTTGGAGTCGGGTACTCTATCATGGACTCAAGGAGCTGGGATGCAACGATTACTGGTTTGTTGAGTCGGCGGCAGAGTCCGACGATCTTTTGCTGGAATGCTGGGACTTGTTCGAGCGGGATCTGGGCCCCCATGTCACCTCGAGCAACCATCGCACCATCTGATGCGCGAATTATTTCTTCAAGGTTCTTTAGAGCGTCGATGCTTTCTATCTTTGCGATTACACCTATTTCACTGATACATAGGCCGAGTAAATAATAGAGAATTTATAGTAATATAGTCACAACTCAGAAATCAATCTGTAAAACAAGAAATTATGATTTACCAGCCAGGACAACGTGCAGCTATGTAGCTTTTGAGATGGTTAATGACTTCAGCGGATTTGACAAATGAAACAGCAATGAAATCGACACCTTCAGCAATGCCGAAATCTATGTCAAGCCAATCCTGCACATTTGCTCATAGTATCGATTATCAAGAAGGGAAATAAACAAGGTACATATTATTGAATTCACACGATGGGTTTCTTCTTTCTAATTGCAACCTCGTCAATTTTAGAAGACAAAAAGACATGCTAGGCGCAATTAAAGGATACTGAAAATATGTAAAATGCTGAATTGTGGTACTAAAGCTTTAGCGCCTGTGCGATACCAATAACCCTAATTTTATTAACAATTAACTAAAGCAAACATTTCATAGAAGTTCAGATGAATATGAGCATTAAACTAATCCAGTACACAAAAGTATGTTATTAATTTCATATATTATATTTAAGAATTAATAAATAGCTTCAATTAAAATCTTGTTCTCTGATCAATCTAAAGAAACCCTCGCTTATTAGTACACACGAAGATAAACAACCCAAGAAATCAACAAAATTTGTTTGGGCTCAAACCAATCATTACAAGAGGGTACAGCATTTGCCACTGAAACTAGTACAGCATGTTAATACCAAATGCAAGTTACCTTAGAAGAAATTGTAGGGAGCATGGCATTCCGCTCACGCACCAAACTACCCTCTCGCCAAAAAGTGAGATTAGCCCGTGGAAGCAACAAGCCAGGGTCAGTGCAGAGGCACTTCACGTCAGGCCCCACCTTCTCTATCACCTCAAACCTAGCCATGCCTCCATCCACTAGCAATTCATCCCCAATCCTTACATCTGTTCACAAGTATTTAAGACTTAAACCAACAATACTGGCCTACCCACCCTTTTATGTTTTTTCCCATTTATGTCTACTCACGGACAATAGCACCAAACAAGTAAACTGGCACCTTAAAAACCTGCATGACCCCATTGCAATCCACAAAATTAAGACATAATCAAGCCTCTACTTCAGTCAAAAACCAGCAAGTGTCAGCATTTAGTTCAAGTAATATAATATCTTAGAAGTTTAGAGAGAGATAGAGAGGGGCTATTTCAGAAATTAAAGTTACCTTCAGTAAAACCATCATAGTTTACATTAGCAGTACGATCCGGCAGAGGAGAATAAGATCTGACACTAAATGTCCATATTTCACCATCCTACAAATGATTCCATTAGAAGGTCAGGCAAAAGAATATATAGCCCATAACAAAATAACTTTGACCTATTTTTGTAGATTATCCATCTTTTGATTTGGTAGATTGTCAATAATTATCTTTATAAAAGATGATGCCTGGTACAAACCCAGCGGATATAGTTATGACTGGCACCAACTGAGCGGATCCCAAGGACTTGTTCTTCCATTTACATGCTCTCCAGCAACAGACTACGATGAAAACTACAATCAGGGGTGGACCTCCATTTATTGTCAAAATTTCTGTATTTATACATGCTTTTCTATATAGTTTAGAGTAAAATGCTAGTAATATTGCAAAATTGACCCCCACACTGACATTAAAATTTTATATGACCCCCAATGTGTGTTTGACCCCCATAGCATAGAAAAAGGGTCCTCCGAGCATAGAAAATTGACCACCTTCATATAACAATTCAAGCCAGTCATCCAATTTTCATAATGGAGACTGAAATGGGGGAAATTCAAGACAGATGCAATGCCTCCAAAGTTTTCAGCATAACGAGAATCCCAGATGCTTTATCATTTCCTTTTTTATTTTGTTATTAATATGTGAAGAAATGAAGGAGAAAAGAATTCCATGTGACAATTTTTTTTCAAATCTTTACGATAGATAAAAGGGATATAAAGAAAAACTTAAGCTCATCCAAATTTCAGTGAATAGAAATCCAGCAAGTCCAAAATGGGATTCATTAGTCTAGCGTAAGCTACATGAAATAATAGTCGAAAAGAAGAGACTGAAATAAGCAAGTTATGAAGGTTTCGAATATTGAGAAAAATATCTTTGAAATATCAATAAAATCAAATAAATACCTAACTCAAAAGGCAAATTGAAGATTCAAATAGGAACTGGAAGCAATATAATTTTTTTTAATGTTATCTATTAATTTTAAGTTCATATTTATGAAAATTCAGGACACTTCTCTATTCTATCTTAATTTGAAAACATTAGATGTTTTATCTAAAACACCTAATTTCTTCAAATTCTTCTTTTAAATTGTTTTTCTAATTCTACTGCCTCAAATAATGTTCTTGTGTTAGTTTTGTCAGCCAGAACACAATATTGTGATTTTGAGAGAGAAGTGAGTCATGACTTGTAATAAATTTTTAAACTCAGTGATGCATTTGATTCAATTTTATCTAATAATAATTAGTGGCCGATAAGTTAGATGTTTTTAAACTCAGTCATGACTTGTAATTAGTTTTTAAATTCAATTTTATCGTGATAAAGGATGAAAAAACTCACCTCAGCCTTAGCAGAAGGGGCCCCACCAAGGTCACCCATGTGGATTTCACTACCCTCAGTATCCATCATGACGGCAACAGCAAAACCCTTCTCCTCATTGAGTTTGCGCACCTGACGAATAACATTGCGATGCCATTCGTGGGTCCCATGGCACATGTTCACCCGAGCCACGTTCATGCCTCCCACTGCCAGTGCCTCTAGTTGCTCCGGCCCACATGTTGCAGGGCCCACAGTGCAGATCAGCTTTGTCCTCCTTGTGCTCCTGGTTATACAATATGCTGGTTTAGTACTTTTGTAATGCTTAGGATTTTTGTCTTTTCTTATTAGGAAAAAAATTCAGCTTGCAAAAGTTTTTGAGGTATAATGACCACAAGACTATGTTTTCTTTTTTTTGTAGTACAATCTTTAACTTAAAAATATCTGCTTTTGATCTGGTATAATTTACCTTTTTTTAGCCTCTTCTTTCTAGAGATATGCTCGTTTGTTGTATTGTTTTATGTTTGTTAAAGAACGGGCTAATTGCTTAACTAAGGCTATCTGAGGACTCAGCTATATGAGCTTTTCTTTTGGTTGGGGTTTGGTTCTGATCAAGTTCAATTGATTTCAACTTAATTTGTGCAAAATAACTTAAATGATACTCTTTTCTGTTTGCATGCTCCAACAGAGCCTGCAAGCAACTACTATATACCATGCTTAGTTACAGGAACACCGGCATTACATTTATAATACTTTACTTAATTAACCAATTGTCATTTCCAGTTTCCCCTATGAGACACCTGCTAGGAGAGAAGTGGAAGATGCTGTGGTACAGTGGTACCAATGCTGACAGATGAACGAAGCAAGGCAGTCTTGTCTGCTATTTCAGTGTTATTCATTTAGCGGATTTAATAAAGCACCGGCTAATATATTACTTGTAGTTGTTTGATGTTGGTGGCATTTGATATATGCTTTACTGGTACCATCTGAGTACCAATAGTTAGTTTTGGGTAGGATTTTGTGTTTTAGAGATATCCAAGCTGATGAGGTGAATTGGGTGGGCTGAAACCTTGATTCTGCAGAAAGCCAAATTCTTTTTGGTTTTCTGTTCAATGACTAGTTAATGAGGCAGGTGTGAGTTGCTGAGGCATTTGGATAGCAATAGGGGTTTTATAGTCAATGGTTTTCTTTGTTTTGTTTTTGTCTGAGTGCAGTTGCAGTTTAAAATTAGGTCAATCTAATAGGTATGTTAGTTTAATAGCAATATGGGCTATAATGCCTTTTTTTTTTTTAAATTATCATTTCCAGCGTACTACAAAAAAACCATATAATAGGTTTGCCTTAGTCTTAAACCATATAATTGGCTTGCCTTAGTCTCTAATCGAAATAACCTGGACCTAAGTTGCATAGATTATACTCCACATCAATCCTATTTGAAATAAAACACCAAATTGGCATTCATTTGGTCATACTGACTTCAATTTAGCATGCAGTGACACAATATTTTATTTAAAGCATTTGGCAAAAAAGATAAGTTAGGGAAGCACAAAATTACAGCTACACTGATTCTAGCATTAGCATTGAATCGTCAAGAATCAATTGGTTAATCTCCTCACCTGAATCCATTTTCCTTCAATTCAGCCTCAGTGACAGCGTCAACGTCAATTGCTGAAGACGTAGCCTGGGCCACCACCAAGTTAGATCCGAATCCATTATCAGATGACAGAACCGGAGTGTGAGATGAAGAACAGCTACAAGAAAGCGGAAAGGCGTGGCGCCGAAGCGGAAAGGGAAGGTAAATGGGGTTAATCGAGAGAAGACGAGAAGAGGCTGGGAGGTTGGAGAGGGAGCGAGAGGAGGGAAAGGAAGGTGAGAGGAGGTGAATCGATTGGGTCGACATTCCGTCGGAGAAGAGAAAATAGCGGCTTGGAGTGAGTGAGAGAGAGAGAGTGAGAGAGGAGTGTTTCAAGTTTCAATTGAGGTTCTTCTCAGAGAACGACGGACATCACGAAGCGAGGTGGATAGAATTTTTGTGTAAGCTTGGACCATGAGTTGTCTCCTTAGAGACTGTAAAGTAGGTCCCGTTATGCATTGTAAAGGTGTAGTTATTGTTTGATGCTATCAGCGCGGGTTTATTCTGTATAAGATACTGTCGTCGTCGCGTCGAGGGTAGGTTCAATTAGCTCTAGGACCGTACGATTAGCATCAAGATCTATGCGCACGGAAATTAATACATACTTGTACGGATTTTGATGCAGATCACACGAATCTTGATGCAGATCTAATGGTCATCACACCCATCGAACCAAGGTAGGTCCCATGGGCATCGGACCTACTCTGATTCCGGCGTGGAGATGCTAGAAGCCTAGAATTTGGCGAATATATACTTCGGTCTGATCACGGTATCCAAAGTCCAAACTTCCAAAGAGCTGGTAAAGGAAAGAGAAAAATTCATGTATACCCCTGATAACATAAAAATCGAAATTACTTACTTTTTTATCTCTAAAATTCATAATATCCTATTTAACATGAGAAACATTTTAAATTTAAAAACTTACAAATTTGTCTTATTTATTGTCTATTCATTTAAAACTCATTTTATTTTTTTATTAAGAAATAAATATATTTATGTCGTTTTTTAAGAAATATGTCTAGTTTTCTAATTGGTCGGTTTTCGGAGATAAATGGGATTTTTCTTACTTATGACACATATATAAGTATATACCTAAATGTTATTATGTATGCATCACAAATAGAGAAATAAATTATTTGCTCTCAAAAGCCGACCAACTAAAAGATTAGATATTTTCTTATACATATTACATTTTTTTTTAAGTATAAAAATGAAAAGTTTATAAATTTTAAATAAGTTTTAATAGAAAAGATAATAATTTGTTAGTAGATAATTTCAATGTTTTTGAGAGATATAAGTGATTTTTTTGCTGAAGTAAAGAAAAAATGATGACAAATTAGCAATTAACCTGATCAGAGGTTCATATTTTTATCACTATTGTTAAAAATAAATGAATGTCTGCTTTAATTTGAATTTTATTTCAATAAAAAGAATAAAAAAATAAAAGGAGATACGCATCTGATTTCTGATGAGTTGTGAATTAGCTTATCTTACCAGGCATAAAAGAAGAGCAAATACATGTTCTTCGGTTGTTTTTGAAAAAAGAAAAAGAAAAAGCATGCACTAAATTTCCTCATTTAATATATATGAAAATGACTAAATTATTTCATGTGATCTTTATATTAAAATCTGCTTTGAGACCAAATTTACATTCTTTTGGAATTTTTTAATATTTATTAAGTCACTTTGAAAATTGCTGATCACATGGTCCAGAATTTGATTGCACTGTTTTTACTATTCACCCGGATCAGCAATTTTCAAAGTGGCTTAATAAATAGTAAAAAAAAAAATGTAAAACTTGGTCTCCAAGCAGATTTTAATATAGATTGAACATCTAACGGTTTGGATCGACTGTTTGGACTTTGAAAATTTAAGAACGACTTGGTTGCACGAGAACCTTGGTGCAAACGTTTTGATATTAGCCACTCTATATATATATATATATATATATATATATATATATATATATATTTATAGAGAGAGAGAGATAGACTATGGTGAGTTGTGAAGTAAAACAACGTTTTACTTCATGCTCATATTTCATTTTGAAAATCCAAACCATCGATCCGAACTGCTCAACATGATCTCCATATTGAAATGTGCTTGGAGACCAAATTTTACATTTTTTTTGGATTTTTTACTATTTATTAAGCCACTTTGAAAATCGCTGATTTGAGTGAACAGTAAAAAACAGTAAAAACTTCTGAACTATTCGATCAACGATTTTCAAAGTGGCTTGATAAATAGTAAAAAAATTCCAACAAATGTAAAATTTGGTCGCCAAACACATTTCAATATGGAGATCATGTTAAGTGGTTCGGATCGATTATTTAGATTTTTAAAATAAAAATATGAGCGTGAAGTAAAAATGACCTCTTACTTCGCAACTCACCATAGCCCATATATATATATATATATATATATATATATATATGAGGAGGGATCCAATTACACCTTTTTTGGTGACACATCATGACACTGTTTTTTATATAGGTCAATTTTGCGATTTCAAAATCCAAACAGTCGATCCGAACCGTTCAACATGATCACCATATTAAAATGTACTTGGAGATCAAATTTTACATTTTTTTTGAATTTTTTTACTATTTATTAAGATGGTTACAAAATCGCTGTTTTTCAATGGTCTGAAAACAACGATTTTTGTAACAATCTTAATAAATAGCAAAAAAATTCAAAAAAATGTAAAATTTGATCTCCAAGCACATTTTAATATATCCATCACGTTGAACGGTTTGGATCGACTATTTGGACTTTGAAAATGATAGGTGTCAAAGTGTGTCACCAAAAAATGTGTAATCGGATCCCTCCTCTATATATATATATATATATATATATATATATATATATATATATATATATATATTACTACCATTTTTCATTTTTTTTGTATTTATCTTATTTTCTGTATCAAGAATGATAAGAATAAGATTTTTTTATTTCTTCATATTAATTATTTAATATCTTAGTACTTTGTAGAAATAAGAAAAATAAATACAAAGTTTTTTTCATTTTAATTTTATGATAAAAATTTATAGCTCTATTATAATATAAAAATATTATAAAAATTTCTATAAAAATAGAAATATATAGGGAATATATAAATCTCAATTTATATTGATTGAAGTCCTATTAAACTTTTCACAATAGAAAAAAGAAAAGATTTTTCTTCTATTGTGAAAAATTCATTAATTAAGTACTTAAAACTCTAAAATATCCGTCTTAGGAAAAACTAAATATTAACTATAATATAGTTATTAGTTCTTATTTGAAATCAGGAACAGATCTAGGTATATAGTCCAGAAATGCTTATAATAAAATTAATTAAAATATAATTGTTCGATACAATTGCATATACTTAACATTCAACACATAGTATATCATAATTTAAAAACATAAACATCAAGTATTATATTATGTATATTGGTGATTCAAATTCGGACTAGACTATGTCATAAACTATAACATATTATGTCATATAAATAAAAGTTGGAATAATATTATCCCGGTAACAAAAGTCCTAATGATATTCCAACTTTTGTTTATAACTATAATATCCCATTATCACTTTTACTTTGTCATTATCACTTTTTAATTTGTCATATAAGCAAGTAATTTTTTGTCGTAACTATAAATTCATATAAACAAGTTCTATGATATAAGTGTAGGAATTACCCTCCACATTACTTCTAAAAAAAAATGTAGGAAACTAGGTGATAGGGCCATGTTCCCAAGGCCCTTTATTTACTAAACTTTAGGCCTATGAAAGCCCGGGATTCGGACCTCCTTTCAGGAGCCAGCCCGGCGCCAAGGTAAAGAGGCCCAAAGCCCGAGATACTTAAGATCCAGTCACAGAACAAGCCGAAGGCCTGCAAAGGTCGAACTCGGCCCGAAATAGACATACACCGCCTTAATGCGGGATGACCAGTCAACTCGGTCACAATAACCGTTTTACCGGCTTAAGGCGAGATAACCGCCGAGATAGCGGTTATGACTCAGCATATATAAGGCAAAAATCCCCATTGAACGGGGGTCGAGATTTTACACACACAGAGAGATATCGCATAGGTCAGAGTCAGAATCTCTCTACAACCACCTTACTTTTCAACTCTCATCTCGGACTGCCACCTCGGGCAGGGCGAGATCAATCAACCACCTCTCACATACGGACTACTCTCCTCGGGAGATAGGACGTATCAACCACCGTGGGGCCCCCATCGCTCCAATACTGAAGCATCCAATGGACGCGCAAGATGTTTCCAATCCTCCCCCTCCGGGCACCAGCAAAGATCCCGCAGGAGGTAAGGATACCGACGACACCTCCAAACCCTCTCCGAAGGTTGACATCCATCCAGCAGGCGAGAAGGACAACCGACGCCCTAACAACCCGCCGAACAACCAACCCGTGATCGGGTCAGGGGTGACCTCTCAAAACCCCCTTGTCACCCCATCCTCAGGGCAACTTGTCCCACCAGGCACCACGCTGATAAGACCGCCCCTGAGCGCGATCGCAACACGGCCGATGTCACCTCGGCCACAGCGACCCCAACAACCCTTCACGGGATCCAACCCTCAATACGGCACCCAGCCGTTCGCGCCATATCAGCCGCAAACACCCGTGTACTATTACGGGACATACCCTTACTCACCATATGGCCCACCGGCGCCACACTACCCGTATATGACCCCGCCCGGTCAAATGACCCAGGAAGGCGCTCCGGGAACATATCACCCCGGTATCGCAGCACCTTATCCCCTGGCTCCACCCAATTACCTTCCCCTTCAACAAGTGCCGCAGCACTCAGCCCAGATAGTAGCCACGTGCGCTGCGCCAACTAAGCCAACAAAGCCCCTCTCCAAAAACCTCCAGACGGCTATCTCGCCCCGCAACCTTAACTCCGATTTTATTAAGGTTCGGACAGCGGATAGTGAGGAAACAGACACTCCAAACCCCCAAAACAACACGGTGCAGCACGGTCCCAAGCCAATCGACCAGGAAGGCCAGGGTGAGAACCAGGGGAAGGAACAGGGACAGGAAGCCGGGGCGGGACGCAACCCATCACCCCAGAAGGAACAAAGATCTGTCCATAACGATGACCGGGGGCGATCGCGCCACCGAAAACAATCTCGCTCTCGCCATGAGCGCGAAGATAGCCAGCTACGGGGAAGACATAGGACTCGCAAAGGCGACAGGAAACGCACCCGAAGGTCTCCCACCCCCACTAAAGGTATCAGCATGACCCAAGTGGAAGAGCTGATACAGGCCCGACTCAATGCCAAGATGGCCGAGATCGAGTCCCAGAAGGCTGGCACCTACTCTAAACCTATGGGGATTGCGGACGGACCTCTGTCAGCCAATATATACGGAGCGTCAATGACAGACTTTAAGTACCCCGCTTTTCTCCCAAGTTTCCGAGGTAACGGAGACCCCGCAGACCCGCACAACTTTGTATATGGGTTTTTGGAGCGACTACGGCTCTTAGGAGCCACGGACGCGATAACATGCCGAGTTTTCACAACCTGCCTCCAAGGAGAAGCTTGGGACTGGTACATGAACCTCCCTCGAGGTTCGATCACAAAATTCGAAGACCTCGCCAAGGTCTTCCTCGAAAGATACACCGTGATCAGGCCCCCTCAGGTAACCAGCGAGACGCTCCTAGACATCGTTCAAGGCCCAAGGGAAAAAACCGGAAATTTTGTCAACCGCTTCATACAGGCATCTCGCCAGGTCCAGAACTTGAACGAAGAATTTGCTCTAGCCGCCATCAAAAAAGGGCTGCGCAAAGGCGGCCCCGGTACCCTGAGGTACGACGCGCACGTGAAGAAAATGACTACCTTGCGCGAGTTTGTAGCCTTTGCAGAAGGGTACATCAGGGCCGAAGAAGACAACGGTAGCCCCCCAAGAAGTCGGCCAAGATCACCCCGACAACAGGGCCACTGGCCGCCTCAAAATAATCAACCTCGGGCACAGATCGAACCCCGGACCCAGAATGAACCCCGCAGACACAATCAAGACAAGAAAGGAGGGAACAGACCGGACGAAGCAGAATACCGCCCCCACTACGTGCGGTATGCTCCCTTCACCAAAAAGCGGCACGAGATGTACCATATCGTGAAAGACATGTTCGATCTACCTCCCCCATTGCCCAAAGACATCTTCGAAGTACAGGACAAAACTAAGGAATGCCTGTTTCATGGGTTCGAGGGACATTCAACAAGCGACTGTCTCCAGTTACGCGACATACTAGAAAGACTAGCCCGAGAAGGAAAGTTAACCGAGTTCATCCAACCCGACTTCTACAAAAAGTACACTTGGAAGTACAACGGGCGTGGCCGAGATTACAAGAAGAAAATTCCATACAAGGGGAATTACAACGGTGACCGACGTCCCGATCAAAGACCACACACCGATGATGGATCAGGCCCGCAGCGGGGAGAGCGACAGGGCAGCCCAGTTGTCAACACGATCAGCGGTGGTATCGGGCATTACCCCCGCAAGGTCGAATCCCGCCCAAAGACTAAACCTTACCCCACCATTTTAAATGTTGAACAAAACACAGACAAAAAACGACCAAGAATGGATGAGGTAATTGTGTTTTCTGAAAAGGATCAAGGCGAGATTGTTGGCCCGCACGTCGACCCAATTGTGCTCAGCCTAAAAATTGATACACACAGGGTTAAAAGGATCCTAGTGGACACCGGAAGCTCAGCCGACATCCTTTACTTGTCCGCTTTCCGCAAAATGGGGCTCAAGACTGACACACTCAAAAGGATGACACCCCCCCTCATCGGCTTCACAGGCGATGCCCTCCGTCCAAAGGGTATGGTTTCTCTCAAAACCACCTTTGGCACCTCGCCTAAAACAGTGGAAACAATGATCGACTTTCTGGTAGTCGACGCCCCGTCTGCTTACAATGCCATCTTAGGGAGGGGTACACTGAACAAAATCGGCGCCATAGTTTCTTCCCCTCACTTAAAAATCAAGTTCTACACAAGCCACGGGGTGGGAGAAGAATGTGGAGTACAGGAGATAGCTCGGGAATGCTATCACGTATCCCTCCAGGAAAGGTGCGGCCAAGTCCATCAAGTCGATACCCCCAGAACAACCACCTGCCGCTCGGGCGGGCACATGAAGGCCAGCAGCGACTTCATGCACCCTGACACTCAGCTCGCGCTGGATCCTACGGACAAAGCGGAATCTAAGTCTTCCCTTGAGCCCGCAGACGAAGTTGACGAGCTCGACTTAGGCGACGAGAAGACATTGAACATAGGAAAAGCTATCCAGGGGACAGCCAGAGAAGACCTTATCACTTTCCTCCGCAATAACCAGTCCGTTTTCGCCTGGACCGCGGCCGACATGCCCGGCATTCCGAGATCAATCGCGGAACATAAGTTACATATCAAGCCGGAATTCAAACCGGTACGCCAAAAGAAGCGCAATATGGGGGAAGAAAGACAACTGGCAGTGAAAAAGGAAGTCGCAAAACTCCTAGATGCGGGATTCATCCGCAATGTTGACTGTCCGGAGTGGATGGCTAACCCGGTTCTGGTGAAAAAATCAAATGGAGATTGGCGGATGTGTATCGACTACACAGACCTTAACAAAGCATGCCCAATGGATCCATTTCCCTTGCCGAAAATAGACCAACTCGTAGACTCCACCTCGGGACATGCATTCCTCAGTTTCATGGATGCTTTCTCGGGGTACAACCAAATCAGGATGAATCCCGACGATGAAGAAAAGACTGCTTTTACAACCCATTCCGGCCTCTACTGCTACCGAGTAATGCCATTCGGGTTGAAAAATGCAGGAGCAACTTTTCAGAGGATGGTGAATAAAGTTTTCCAAGATCAAATTGGCCGAAACATGGAAGCTTATGTCGACGATCTGCTAGTCAAGAGCATGTCGGATCTCGATCACATCCGAGATCTCGAGGAGACTTTTGCGACGCTCAATGGAGCCGACATGAAACTCAACCCAAAAAAGAGTTTCTTCGGCCTAACCGGTGGCAAGTTCCTCGGGTTCATGGTATCCATGCGAGGTATCGAAATTCACCCCTCTAAATCCAAAGCTATACTCGACATGCAACCACCTCGGAACTTGAAAGAACTCCAGTCGTTAACTGGACGGCTGGCAGCCCTCAACAGGTTCATAGCGCGGTCCGGAGACGTTTGCTTCCCTTTCTTCAAAGCTATGCGGAAGACAGCCAAATTCGAATGGACTGCCGAGTGCGCGGCGGCTTTTGACAAAATCAAAGCTTACCTCGCTGACCCACCTTGCCTCAGCAGACCCGCAGCAGGTGATATCCTTGTCCTTTACTTGGCAACTACCAACCATGCTGTCAGTGCAGCCCTAGTCCGAGAAGAAGGGCGGGAACAGCGACCCGTATACTTTGTCTCACACGTACTCCGCGATGCCGAAACAAGATACACCCAGATTGAGAAAGCCGCATACTCTCTGGTAGTGGCGGCAAGGAAGCTGCGACCATACTTCCAGTCACACCCTATCAAAGTATATACCGGGGTGCCACTCAAGAAAGTCCTTGCCAACTTCGACTCTTCCGGCAGATTACTGGCTTGGGCTCTGGAACTCTCCGAGTTCGACATTTCCTTCCACCCACAGAATGCCCTCAAGTCGCAGATCTTTGCCGATTTCATCGCGGAATACTCAGGAGCACCACCTGAATTAGAAGGACGATGGACGTTATATGTCGATGGAGCATCCTCCCTACAAGGGGCCGGGGCTGGTGTCTCCCTTATCGGACCACAAGGTGAAGTTCTGAATTATGCCCTCCACTTTCAGTTTCCGGTGACCAACAACACTGCAGAATATGAAGCCATGATAGCTGGGCTCAAGTTAGCCAGAGAACTCGGGGCACGCGAGGTGTACCTCCATAGCGATTCCGAGTTGGCAGTCAAACAAATCAATGCCGAATGTCGCGTCATGGATGACAAATTGCGCAAATACCGGGAGCAGTTCAACAACCTGAAGAACCAGTTCGATAAAGTCGAGATCCAACATGTTTCTCGCAACAAGAATTGCCAAGCTGATGCCCTCTCGAAGCTCGGAGCTGCCGGCAACTTAGACAAAGACAGACCAATCATAGTCATGGATATACCCAATTCCAGCATTGACATAGATGTTATTGCGGTATATGCCATCCATGAACCACCAGAAACATGGTTCACCTCGATGTGGAATTTCCTCAATACCGGGGTCCTGCCAACAGACCAGCTTGAAGCGCGACGTTTGAAGAAGATAGCCCCGCTTTACTCCATCTTCAACAACCAGCTCTATAAGAGGGGCTATGTCCGACCTTGGCTGAAGTGCATCCCGGAGAACACAGCCACCCAAATGTTGGCCGAGGTACACGCTGGCATATGTGGCAGCCATCAAGGAGCAAAAACTCTAGCCAAGAGAATACTCCGAGCAGGATTTTATTGGCCAACAATGCAGCAAAACGCTGCGGACTTGGTCAAAAAATGCGACAAGTGCCAATATCACAGCAAGCTCAGCAATATCCCACCTTACGATCAGATCTCTATCTCGGGGGCGTGGCCCTTCGACTTATGGGGAATCGACATCGTGGGTCCGTTCCCCAAAGCCGTGCGCCAGCGACGTTGGATTATAGTTGCTGTCGAGTACTTTACCAAATGGGTAGAAGCCGAGGCCCTGGCGACTATCACGGCCAAAGCAGCCGAACACTTCATCTGGCGCAACATCATCTGCCGATTTGGTTTACCCCATGCCCTCATTTCCGATAATGGCACACAGTTCAACGCAGCCAGCACGATAGCATTCCTATCAGGCCTTGGGATCCACAATAATTTCACCTCGGTCAGCCATCCCGCAAGCAATGGCCTAGCTGAGGTGACCAACAGGACCATTTTGGAAGGCATCAAACGCAAGGTGGAAGCCAACCGCAAAAATTGGCCCGACATGTTGGACGAAGTCCTTTGGGCATACCGGACAACCCCGCGGGAAGCTACGCAACAGACCCCTTACTCGCTGGTATTCGGCATGGAAGCAGTCACCCCCTTGGAACTAATAGAACCATCCCTTCGCACTGCGACATACTCTGTTGAAGGAAATCCAGGCTCTCGCGAGGTCGACCTTGAGCTCCTTCATGAAACCAGAGAACGAGCCCGGGTCCGGACAATGGAGTACCAACGGAGGATCAAGCGTGCTTTTGACAAACACGTTATACCTCGCGACTTCCAACCAGGCGATCTCGTGCTACGAAAAGTCGAAGCCACGGGTAAACATGTAGGCAAGCTAGAGCCAAACTGGGAAGGCCCATATCGGGTAGTATCCCTCAGAGGAAAAGGCGCGTATGAGTTAGAAAACTTGCAAGGAATTCCGCTTCCGAGACCATGGAACGCGGGCCATCTCCGCAAGTTTTACACTTAATTGGCGCGACATACCCGCGAGCACATCGAAAGGCGTTATAAGCTGAGTACATGTGATGCTACTACAAGGCGAGATATGCCGAATTTAAGGCGAGATATGCCGAATTCAAGGCGAAATAGGCCGAATAACAGGCGTGATAAGCCGAATACTTTACTATAGGCGAGATAGGCTTTTAGTTACTTTTAGCGAGATGCTTTTTCATCTCATGTAACTTTTTATTTTTTGTATGCGATGTTATAAGCATACTTAATATATATGTGAATTTTCAATTTTTCATGATGTCTTATTGTTACTTCACTTTAGTATCTGCTTTTTGAGCAGTGCTTTTTATCATATCGGAAACAACTAACGAACGAAAACCCTTCGGGGTAACGAATACGAGTTTACCGATCACAGCATTATTCTGACTGGCGTTTTTATGTCGGCCTCGTATATTTTTCAAAAAAAAAAAAAAAAATGGAGAGAAGGATAAACAAGTAGAGTTGCGACATCACAGATGACGTCGCAGACTAATCACATGCTGACAACGTTGAATAACAGGTAAATGTATTTATATATCTCTAGCATTGTTAAATTCCCACATCTCGGGAACAAAAATATCAATTACAAACATTCTTTGTTAAGCCCCCACATCCCGGGGGCATCAAAATATTACAAAATTTAAACTAAGGCACGAAGTCGGAAGACATGACCAGCTCGTCCTTATATTATCACCACGCTTCACGCCATCATTCCTGTAACGAGTAAAGATTGTACCAAGTTAATATAGATACAGCGACATTGCAATCACGATATATATAAATCGTGATAAAGAACAACTTACCAATCAGGGAGTTTTAAGATGGTCCCGAGGTGTCGCTATCGGAGATACAACCTCGGGATGTGTACTGTCTTGTGTCTGTCCCTGATCGCCTTCCTCTTCACCCTCATCCTCTTCCTCATCATCATCCTCTTCTTCATCTTCCCTTGCCACCACGGGTCTAGCCATCTCGTCCACAGGATCAGGCAGCTCTTTTGGCCATTCGAATCTCCCCCACCATGGGTACGGGAAGTAGGCATCTTGGTCATCAAGAGGGAGGGATCGATCAAAGGTAGACCCATCCGGGTTCAGCAACCGATCTCGCGTCTCGTCCCAATGATACTCGGCCAACCCCTGAACCTTAGCTTCTTCGGGGAGAACCGGGTTAAACCCAGCATGTTCCGGGGTAAAAGGAAAATGTTGCCCGACCTTCTTCAACTCGCGATATATCACGGCCTTCATTGGTTTGTGCAAGGCCAGACACGCGGCTTGCACAAAGGCCTTGCTACCCAAGAATCGACTTAATGTTAGGCCGGGTGCTCGGTGCAACTCCCCCTCTAGCCGGGATATCTCGGTTTCTTTCTCCGAGATAATGAGATCCTTCGCCGCTGCATCCAGATCAAGGGCCGAGATCTGTTCTTGCAGGGATTTAATTTCCTCCTCTTGGTGCAAAATTCTATCATCTCGGATCTTGAGGTGTTCCTCAGCTTCTTTTAATTTTCTTATGGTTGCCTCATGGATGCGAATCTGCCTCTCTTGCACCTTTATCTCTTTTTTGGCAACCTCGAGACGGATGGACTGATCTCTAGCCAAGCCGCGGAAATAATCCCGCTCCAAAACGGCCTTTTTGACCATTTCCCCGTCGGAATCAACAAAGAGCATGTTGTTTTGCTCTTTGTCAATTAGATCCTTGTAATGGCCAAGGATGGCCCCCATATCATGAATGGCCGAGATGGCATGGTTGAGAGTGACCTCGGGTTTCTCCCGAATGGTCTCCTTCTGATATGCGGTTTCCGTCACCCGGAATACTTCCCGAGCATATCGGGCATGGAGGTTTATGTTCTCCTCCCGTAACTGCTGCATGGTGGAATGACCCGGGAGGTGTAGGCCCAAGCTATCAGCAAACCCGGGCACAAGTTTTTCTCTAAAAACAACCCCAGTAGCAAGCTCTTGACCTGGAACGGCCGCTTGTAAGAAACTCTGGAGGTCAATGTCGCAGGGTTCCTCTATATCAGCTGGGGTGGCCTGGGTGGAAGATCCCGGAGTGATTGCCAAAGCGAGATTATCCCGGGGAGGAAGTTCACTCACTTCGACCGGAGATACCCCGCTAACCGGGCCGGCCTCAATAACGGCCGTTTCCAATGCAGTGCGAGATTTCTTCTTCTTAGGGCGTTCGGGTGCTATGCCCTTACCCTTATCGGCCGAAGAGAAGGAACCACTACGGTTTCCCTTCCGTTTGTGGGTTGGAGTGTCCTCCGAGATGGCTCGTGCTGGTGCACGCGTTGGCTCCTCAACAGCGAGACTGGCCGACGCTGCAGCCTTAGAGCTTTTTCGGGGAACTTTCTTTCCCGTTGTCTTCGCCTTTTGGCCCGCAGTGGCAGTGGCAGTGCTCTCCTTTGGGGCTGCGCGATTCGAGGTCTGTGGTGCGCTGGTCCAGATCAGCTCCATGCAACCTTCTTCTGCAAAAAATAACGAAACATACATTAGGTTATGCAATTGGACATAACGAGATTGGGAATAAGCATAAAATAAATTGCAACTACACCCAAGAAAACAGGACTCACTTCTCACAATATCTCTCAATCCTCGTGCAGCCACCTGCTCTTGCAGATCAAGTTCTTTATCCCATGCCGGGATCATTCCCTTCCCGGACTTCAACGGCCTCCACTTCGGATCGACATCTTGTAGGCTAGTCACGTCGCGCCAATTTTCTATGTACACCCATCCGTGGTCCCAGGCCTCTATTTTGTCCATCTTTTTGCTTTTCTCAAACAAGGCCTGGTGATGCTTTGGGGTTTTTTGGCGAAGTGCGAGGTGGCCGGGGTCCACATAGAGTGTGGAAAAGAAATGAAAAAACAACCCAAGGGTTGGCCGGTTCATCCCGAGCTCAGCCGCAAAAGTCTTAAAAGCGGCTTCAAAGCTGCGGATATAGCTCCAGGCCACCCCGGTCAGTTGGGCAGGAGCCACCTTCATGAAGTTCAAGAGGCTCCGCTCAAAATTGGTCAACCTTAACTGGAAGCCGCATTGTGGCATTTTCCAGTAAACGCACATGCCCCGTTCGTGGTCATGTGCCCGATCTTCCGGGCCAGGTGCCCGTAATGTGATTTGATCCCGGGGAATCTTATTTTTAGTTGCCACTAACTCATCATAAAACGCCTCCGCCCAGGCTTGATCTTGTACCTCGGGTGCGGGGGCTCGTTGTGATGATTTGGGAAATTCGGTATCATCTGGATGACCGGCCCTAGGATTCACGTCGGGTAGTGGCCTAACTATGGCCTTTGATCTGGCCTTAGGTTTTGTGACCCGAATTGGACCTTTACTTGTAGACGTCCCGGCTTCAGCCAAAATACGTTCACCTCGGGATGATTTTTCCGGGCTTGAATTTAGTATATCCACCTCCACATCGGTGGCTTCACCTTCCCCTGCTTCCACAGTTTCTTTTTCCGAACTCAGGTCATATAAATACCCGCTTGACCTTTGCGAGGTCCCCTCCTCGCTATCAGATCGGCCCTCATAAACCACGTTGGCAGCTATCTCAAGCATGGCATCTATGCTCTTGCCTACACCGTGATGAGGGGTGGGCACTTTTTGCCTCTGAGAGAACCCGGGGGAACCAGACTGATCCCCCGAGATGGATGGGTTTTGTCCTAATTTGAACCAGTTTTCTTCAGATCTCGCACCGGAAAGGTCAGCCATTTCTACGATTAACAAAGGAGTTGGCTTAGGTACAGACTTATTCAAGGTTGGTACATAATTCATCCGGGTTTTTGGTCATACGACTATACCAAGTTGGCCTACTTACTTGTACTCCTGATCCCGGGTTGCACTAATTTGTATTAACCGAGTTCTACCGAGGTCCAGGAATCACTAACCTTATCGAGGCGAGGTCTTCTTTGGCTGATTTTCTGTCCTCGGTTGCACTTTGAGTTCGCCGCTTGAAGTTCTCTTTTCTCCGAGATAACGATTGCTCGATCAGAAAAAGTGCAAATGACGGGGACGGGGGTATATATAGGTCCGAAATGGGAAACTTTTTTCCGCTCGGATCCCGAGGAGTGACACCTGGCGCAATCTGCGACGTTCATCCACGCGACGCTTCGATTCCCGCGCTTATTCACCGGACGCGAGCTCTAACCGAGTTAACGCATGACACGTGTCGCGCGAGGATTGCGCCTTCACCTCGTTTTCCCTGCCCGATTTGATGGGCGATTTGATGGCTGACGGCGGGTTAACGGAAGACGAGGCGTCAGGCATTTAATGCCGGTATACTATATATACTTCCTCCGTCTCCCTTTAACGATCCATCAACCGTACATTTTTCCTTCTAACTCGCATTCTCACGAGATGTCTGATCACGTGAATGACGAGGTTATCATCTTGAAAGATGATATTCCATTACCTCCCACACTTCTTCCACATCAAGGTCCCGAGGTCGCCCGCCACAACTCCAACAAAGAAGGCGACCCACTAGCCTGGGACCGATGTGCCATTTGCAAGTTGAGGGGATACTCTCCGCAAATGTTCCATTGTGACGACTGCGAAGAAGCTTTTCATCCCGGGTGCTCGGCTCGACGATCACCTCGGAATCACCATGACCCTCGCTTCCAATCCTTTACTTGCAAGCAATGCCTTGCTCAAGCACGCCAGACCAAGCGCCACCGTCAGGAATAGTTTTAGTTAGAAATAGTATATCGCATGTCGTATTCAGTTTAAATCTTGTATTGTATGATTTTGCGGTTTTAATGAAATTTCATCAACTATTCCATTTTTTGTGTTGATTATGTCGCATTCCATCCCGACTCCGTCTTGATTTTGTTTAAAAAAAAAAAAAAAAAAAAAAACATCATCATGCGAGCTCATAATATTGCGAGATTACACTATCATACGACATTACAACATACAGTGCAAACAAATAACACCTCGGAAAATCATAAATAATTTTACATTGTTTACATGACTAAGTAATATCAAGTCAGAAGCATATCGCTATACATTCTGACTTCGGGGGCTAATGATAGGGCCATGTTCCCAAGGCCCTTTATTTACTAAACTTTAGGCCTATGAAAGCCCGGGATTCGGACCTCCTTTCAGGAGCCAGCCCGGCGCCAAGGTAAAGAGGCCCAAAGCCCGAGATACTTAAGATCCAGTCACAGAACAAGCCGAAGGCCTGCAAAGGTCGAACTCGGCCCGAAATAGACATACACCGCCTTAATGCGGGATGACCAGTCAACTCGATCACAATAACCGTTTTACCGGCTTAAGGCGAGATAACCGCCGAGATAGCGGTTATGACTCAGCATATATAAGGCAAAAATCCCCATTGAACGGGGGTCGAGATTTTACACACACAGAGAGATATCGCATAGGTCAGAGTCAGAATCTCTCTACAACCACCTTACTTTTCAACTCTCATCTCGGACTGCCACCTCGGGCAGGGCGAGATCAATCAACCACCTCTCACATACGGACTACTCTCCTCGGGAGATAGGACGTATCACTAGGAATCATAGTGACAACTTAATTGTTTGGGAAAGGTTCAGCGAAGTCAAAAATTTGTGATTCGGAAATAATTCTGGAATGATTCGGAATAATTCGGATCAGAAATCTCAGTCCTACAAGGAATCAAAAAAAAAAAAACCAAAAAAAAATGTTATGGGAAAAATTCGTGAATTATTCAGGTATAATTCGGTCAAAGTTCGGTCAACCGAATAATTCGGCGTTCGGTTCGGCATGACAAAAAAAATGAATTATTCGGATATAATTCGGGTATAATTCGCGAATCCTATCACTATGTTAGGAATCACCAAAAAAATAATACACACACAACTGTAAGATAGGTAGCAGAAGATCTAAGCCATTTAATTTGAATATCGGACGGACCATACTTCGTCCATTTCTCCATAGTCCAGACAAAACAATGCATCGAGTTTTCAAAATACGAGGCCCAGCCTAAAATAAACGGCCCGTAACAGGGTCCACGCACTATTATAGTATCGGATCAGAGTCCGTATACTCAGATCCACTAAATTTTTCAACAGGAAAAGTAGGTTCTAATTTTTCAATAGGATCAATATTCAATACTTTTGCTTTTGAAAAAGTATGTGATACTAACTCTATTGATCCTAATTCCTGACAAATACATCCGTTTTTATACATCACAAATGCACCATTTATCCTAAGACAACATGAAATTTAAGCAAAAGATTTACGAAAAAAACTACGACATATTATTATTAAAAACAACAATCCAAAGCCATAACAGATACTTCTAATGTCAATACCATTTACACTTGATGCTATATCAAATGTCTCAAACAAAAGCAAACTACGGTGGTTCTTAATTAAAAGAACAAAAAGAAGCAAACTACAGCTCAACATAAAGTCTTTATAACAGATCTGCAATTAATAAGTAAACCTAACAAGCAAACAAAACCAAGATTAAAATCAGTAAACTGATTAACAAATTATATATACTGGTATTCTGGGTGGAAATCCTGCTCTCACTGTGTCACCCTGAGCCACTTGGAGAAGCTATCGAACTCGGTGTAATCGCTGTCAGAAATCATGGTCTTGTACCATTCCTTTCCAGCTGCCTTGATCTTTGCCTTCTCCTATTATTAATTAATCACATTCCGATCAAAGAAACAAAATAATTAAACTGTAAGCCGTGGAAATAGCATGACATTGGAAGTGACAAAATTTATACAAATCAAGGAATAATGGTTGACAAGCTGAGCAGTATAATTAATTAAATATCATTCTTTACAAAAAGAAGACATATAACCCGTTTTAGAAAAGAAACTAGAAGGTATCTTACATTCTACTTAGTGGTAATTAACTACATCTATTCTCTCTTAGCTAACCATTCTAATAACAAAACAAAACAAACCTGAGAAAATCTCCTATGACAGGCATTCCAAACTATAATTAAATATCCTACTAACATGCTGAAATGTTGAATATGGGAAACTATTTAATTCAAATTGATAATAGATACCTGGCTTAGGTAGTGCATAATATGACTGTTAAATTAACGATATATCTCTGATTATTAGCACAAAACAGTTTTAACAATACAGAACATAAGTAAGGTATATATAAATCATAAATTTCCAAGAAAACAAAAACAAAACACAAGAAAGGTGTATGGAGAAAAAACCATTATTACCGGGCTAATGGGGCTTCTTTTCTTCTCAATCTTCTCCTTCTTGGCCTTGACTCTTTGCGCCTCGGCAAGAATCGCCATCCTCCTTGCGGTACCCGCGAAAGGGTTCAGCTTCAACAGAGCACTGACATTCTTCATTGGGTTCCTCTTCAGCTCCCTTCTCTTCACCTCCCTGTTGACCGGCTTCACCACTGATTGCACCTCGTCAGAGTTGATGATCCTCGCCAGGTCAGCATTCATCATTTTCGGCCTTGGAAGCACAAACCCCTTCTTCTTCTCTGATGCCTTGTCGAAGGTGCCGAAAACTGAGTCAAGCTTCTCAAAGGCCGACTTGGTCCAGATGATGAATCGACCGACATGGCCACCTGGTGCGAGCTTGAGCAGGTTGAGGCGCTCGACATTTTCCACATCAACTCCAGGAATGTTGCGGAAGGCCTTCACAATCTTAGATCCTTCAGTGCCATACACGATCAGAGGGCCCTTTCTGTTGATGTACCGGCGGTTGCGCATCTTACCTTTTCCGGGACGAATCTTGACAGAGTCCTTTGCCTTCTCAGCATCAGCAAATGCACCAATTTGCTTCAGGGTGTTGATCGCAGCCGAAGTCTTCTCGATCGATTCAACCGAGTCAGAGAGCACAAGAGGGAGCTCAGGCACTGCCTCGATCTGGTGGCCTTTTGCCATGACAAGCGATGGAATAGCAGAGGCAGCAAGGGCAGAGACCATTGCATATCGCCGCAAGTTGATGTTCACACGCCTGTGCCAGTGGCGCCAGGGCTTAGTCGGGGCAAACATGCGACCACCACGACACATGTTGCCAAAAGCACCCTGACCAGCGCGGTGGGTCCCAGTGCCAGGGACACGAGGGATACGCGACACGGCCCGTCCAGTGCCCCAGGACTCAGCCGAGGTCTGGTGGCCGGCACGCTTGGAGACGGCATACGGCTGGCGCTTGTTGCATGACAGGTGAGCATGAACCATTCGGACTACATCAGTGCGGATTGGTGCTATGAGAACGTCTGGTAATGGCACAGATATGGTATTCTTGCCGCTGTCTATGGCCATGTCGCCAGTAAGGGATTGGACAGAGACAAGGGGTCGAGCGGCAGCTGTGGCTGGCGCCATGGCTGCTAGTATTAAGGTTTAAGCCGCACTGGAAGCAGAGGACGCAGGGTTTTATTGGGATGAGAGGGCTAATAATACATGCATGATGTCTAAATTAAAGGATGCGTAGGATTTAGGGTTTGGTGATCCGCCTTTGATTCCGATTAGTTCGATCTTTCTAAAACTAGATGAGCACAAGTAGGAAAGAGGAGAGGGATGATAAATGAAATGGAGTATTTATAGCAAATATTTCCGGGTGATGGATGATGATGTAATTAATTTGTTTTTATCCATGATTGGAAAAAAGTATAAGCTGCCAGGATTGTGGTCCCCCAAGTGTTTCCCCAGATACAAAAAAAATCATTCACTTCCCCTGTATTTGTTCCCCAGTGGGTATGGTGTCAGCTGTAAGGAAAGAACCGCTAATATATTGAGAAATATGTTAATTTTTTTGAAGATTTTTTTTTTAGAATAAAGAGAAATATGTTAACTAGACTTCTCACCTCTAGAGAAAGAAGAGGTAGTACAGTTGACTAGGAGAAAAGTCCTAAGATTGTTAGTTATCTAAAAGTCGAGAGTTCGTAGTTTCTGTGAAGATTTTCAAAGCGTATGGAATTAGTGGATCGATATTACCGAGTTATTTGCTTTTGCAGGCATAATAATCACTTTTTAGGAAATACTCATTTTCTATAAAAATTTAAAACATATTATAATATAGACTTATTTATTGTGCTAATAATATATATTTGTCAATTTGTGTCGATGAGACATAACTGTTAAACAAATGTCGTATAGCTTTAATTTAACCTAGTCAAAATGTTTTTTCATAGTTATTTTCTCTTCCAAACTAACTTTAATTTTTCTTAAATGCATACTTGACTATATTACTCAATATGCACTTAATATAGAGCAATATATATTTAGTAATTGCACAATAATGAGGCTATGGTAATATGCATATTACGGATTGACCCGTGTTATGGACTCACATTTATATAAAGTTCAAACAGTTGATCCAAACTGTTAAACATGATCTCATTATGAAAATGTACTGGAAGACCAAATTTTATATTTTTTTTAGAATCTTTTTACTATTTTTTTAGAGAGGTAGAAAACTATTGTTTTTGAATGATCCAGAATTTTTAAATCAAGTGATTTTCTATCTATCTAAAAAAATAGTAAAAAAAATTCTAAAAATATAAAATTTGATATGTAAATATTTTTTCATACGAATATCATGTTGAACCATTCAGATCGACTGTTTGGACTTTAAAAACGAAGATATGAGGCCATAGCGCGAATCATATTGTAATATAGATGCATTTTACCATAGCCTCACTCAATGCACCATGTATACTGCTTATTTTTATTTTATTTTTCTTAAGAGGTGTTTTGAGAATGAAGACTGTGAGAGAGAAGATATATAGTTTGAAAATATTTCTATTCATTTTATTTGTATTTTTAAACTGAATACAAGGTTTCTGTATATATAGAGCAATCTGAAATCTCTATCTATATTATTAATCTGTATTAACCATGGTTAATTAAGCTATATATGGTGACATTAACTAAATCAGAGGTGCTATTAATCTGATGAAAGCAGAGGCGGAGCTACTCACATTAAATGGGGTCAATTGATTCTCATTCATTTTCAAAATATTTGTATTTTGACTCGATTTTGTTATATAATTTAGAGTTAATGCTATGAATACAATAAAATTGACCCCATATTTTTGTAAAATGTTTATATGATTGATGGTGTAGCCTTAACAGGTTGGGTCCACGTTGAATTAAAATATTTTGTCAAACTTTTGTTCTTACATAATATTTTCAGTGCGTATAATAGTGTATGAAATTTTAATTTTATTTATTTAGGCATATAGTGAAAAAAATATAGTCCACCATAGTAGAATAATTGAATTGAGCTTTAACTTTTTACTTCCATTTTAATAGTCACACTAATTAGCACCATATTTTTTATTAAGAATAACACGTTCTAATTAAATCAACAGTCATGATTTAATCTTATTACTATCAGTGGGATCACATATGAGCAAATAGTTTGAGAGGAAATGATATTGGCCTGCTATGGACATACGGGGCATGTTTTATTATCATATATACTGCAAGTGGCTACGGTGCTACGCGTAGCATAGAGGGCCTCTGTGCTACGGCTTAATATTTGAGTTTTCAAAATTCTAACGGTCGATCCGAACCGTTTAACATGATCTCCATACGAATATGTACTTGCAAACCAAATTTTACATTTTTTTAGAATTTTTTTACTATTTTTTTAGATAGGTAGAATATCACTTGATCTGAATGGTACATAATTTTCAGATCAAGTGATTTTCTACATATCTAAAAAAATAATAATTTTTTTAAAAAAAATTGTAAAATTTGGTTTGCAAGTACATATTCGTATGGAGATCATGTTGAACGGTTCGGATCAACAATTTGGATTTTGAAAACTCAAATATTAAGCCGTAGCACGGAGGCCCTCTATGCTACGGGTAGCATATTAGCCAAATTCCATATATACTTGCGATATTGAATAGTCTGCGTTTGCTATGAGTTACAAGTATCCTACGTGTTGTGTCTTTTTAGACTCAAAAAGTGAAAATCAGATAATTATTGTAAGAACGTGAAATACGTTCCGATGCAGTGTTTCCATATATGTGTCCGGAAATATTTTTTTATTTATGTTTGTTTTCTTAAAATCAAGAAAAACAATTAAGAATATTAATAAGACCGAAAAATTAAAAAAATACTCAAAAATAAAAAGCAAGTCTAATTAAATTATGACAAAATGATTTTGAACCTAAGAGAGAAAAGAGAGAAGGGGAGAGAGAAGGAGACAAGTAGGATTATACCTTTCTCTAAAGAGGAATTTGAATTCATATTTTTACAGGTAATTACCTAATTATCCATATAGTTGCTTCATTCTATCACTTTATGGATCAAACTGCTCTACCTTTTCTACCTTCTATTTCCACTGTCGACGGTCCTTCGAAAAAAGAGTGAAAAAAAGGCGATCATAAAAGCGATTTAGTGAAAAAAAATCACATGTCAGATGACGCATGTCAAATGAAAAAAAGTGAAAAAAATCAAAAATTCAAAAAAGAGAATAATCGCATGTCAGATGACGCCGCCTTCTCTCTCTAATCGATTTGCGGTTCTAAGTGATTGGGAAAAAGCTCGAATTCGCATCCTCTGAGATATCTCATATTCTGCGTGACATATTAGAAAATCACAACTGTTCAAAGACGTTATGCACAAATCTCAAAGCTCAAATAATATTGGGCCCCTGCGCTATCCCCGAATAGGCACCAAACACGTCGCTCACGCAAAATATGAGATATCTCATAGGATACGCACTCAAAAAGCTCTGACCCACTATGTTGCGAAGATCATATCCTCTAATCATCCATAATGTTTCTACAAAATTTTTGCTTAGTCATCTGGTGTCTATTTAAGTGTTCTTTCATCTAATTAGATCATCTACATCTCAGCAACTCACATGAGTTTCTAAATAACTGTTAACCACTTCTTAGAAATTGAGGTCTCTAAAGTTTCTAACTCTCACATTCTTGAAATTAATTTTAGAGTTTCTATTAAGCCACGTCAGCAATAAATTAAAAAGAAAAAATAATTTGAGCCAACTATTTGACCAGCATGGAGTTTATAAGCAGTTTCTTAATAAGAAACTTTCATGCATAGTTTCTAAATAAGAAACTCTCCCACATATCTGAAACTGTATTAGAAACTGTCACATCAGATTAGAAACTCTCATAGTACCAGGAATGTAGATACTCTTAGATAAAATGTATTAAATACGTAGTTCTACATGAAAGATAAATGGAGTTACACTTGAGATTCCTCTACTCATTTCAAATTGTTGTTAGGACTTAGGAGCAGTAGCCTGTTCTTCATGGTTTGGAAGTTAAGATTTCTCAATAGTTCTGATTAATTATCTTCTTCCACCATCCACATGTCTGCGTGGGTTATTTCGTATATATTCTGTTGGCACATATCTCCATTTTCCATTATTAAGCATGTTGGGTGTCCGATCCGCCAACGCCTACGATTAAAAGATTAATTTTTGAATTTAATCTCAGCTCTCCAATCATATAATCTATCTTCTTTTGATTAAATGCATATGTTTTATGTGTAGAAGTTTAAATTTAGCTAAAAACATACTCGCCACGCATACCGCCACACGATACGTTACAATTAAAATTAAACAGACTCTAAAATTTAGCAATATAATTCTCCATTTCCTTATTTATTTGTTTCCTTATTTTTCACTCTCCAATTGAAATTTTCTGTTCACTTCCTTATTTCTATACATATTACTGTGATAAATCTATAATATATTTCTATTTTTTTTTTATGAAAATTTGTCATTTTGTATGAGAATTTATTTTTGTTATCTTATTATATATTCCGTTGCAACGCACGGCCACAATACTAGTTGCTTGGATTAATTATATTACCTCAATTAAACAACTCTGGATTATTCCGTGTGTAGTTAATGTTCAATTAAAGACCTGTCTTAATCAGATTAATAAAAGTGTAGTAGAGGTTCCATTACACACTTTCTATAATCTGGTTAAATTGGGTCTTTGTTGGCAGAATGGTACCCTATCATTACTGAGATGACCCTTTATCCTTTCACTGTACTGTAATTTTTGTTGCTATATATTATGGTTGTCTGACAGAACGAGAAAGCAAAGATACATCTATATGCAAAAAATTTAAAATTTTAAACTAATTTTGTATTGAGTCAAGTGGTAAAAAAGTGTTCAAAAATGAATGCATTAAAATTAATTTATAAACGTTCTAATTTTGACCACTTGACTCTATACAAAATTAATTCGAAAATTTAAAATGTTTACATGTAGATGTATCACTCGTAAGGTAGACGGGTTTCAACGGTTTGAATTCGTCATTTGAAGTCAATCTGATAGATTTTAGAGTTGAGTTCACAAAGAACGAACACTCTAGTTCTACTCATGAAAATAAATAAATAAATTTATTTATAGAATTTATACTCTTGGCATACGTGTAAAGCTTTTTCTATTTATGGAATTATGGGTGTTGCCATATTGTCCTTGCTTTTTATTTGTTTCCATTGATTTTAGTTGAAATTTTGATTTGTTGTATAAACTTTGTTATATATTTTCGAGAGTAAAAAATGGAAACAAATAAAAAGCAAGGACAATATGACAAGAACCATAATTCCATAAATAAAAAAAAGCTTTACATGGATGCCAAAAGTATAAGTTCTACAAATAAATAAATTTATTTATTTTCATTTCTCCAACATATGCAATTTGGCTGTTTATCAGATGTTCACAATCAATCCGATCAAACTTGTATTATATAAATAGTTATTTATTTGAACAAAAAAAATAGCTAGTGTAGTGGTACTGTGGTATAGATGACAATATTGATAAGTAATATTCCGGGTTTCATTTTTGTCTCTAGCAATATTAATATTTTTGGGAATTATTATCACGTTCACTCATTTGAAAATAAAAATGATTGCTAATTCTCGGGTTCGAACCGGCGACCTTGCCAACTACACCATTTAGACTTTGTGTATTCATTAGCATGTTTATACCAGTGTTGTAAATAACGGTATGCGCTCGTCGGACGGATGGGTACCGTCAAGCGATTAATCGGTATACGGCTGATTAATCGGAATTATGCAGCTGATTAATCATTTTTATTAAAATTATGTGTATATATATTCATAATTTATTAAAAATAATTTATTTAACTCATCAAACTTATCAAATAAACTTAGTTTAACTTAGTTTTATTATTATAACATGACACAATGCTTATTTCTTCTTAATATAACATTTTACAATTGTAAGTAACGCATTTATTTAATGCAAAAATAAATTCAAAAATTAAGCTTTTTAAAATACTAATAATATATTATTTGAAAGAAATGAAACATTCCAACATAAAATTACTAAATTTAGTTTATAATAACAACTTAATTTCATATATGAACATGTCGTACTATTGAAAAATTACATCAGTAAGTAAGAAAAACATATGCTATATAAATAATAGAAGAATTAATCAATTTCAAAATAAGTAAGAAGAAAAAACACATAAAAATATTGGATGTAAATCCAAGTACAAATAAAACTACAATACAGAATTTATGAAATTTATTATCACACACAATCACAGAAAAAAAAACAATGTGAAAATTAATATTCACTGAAATAAACGGGAATAAACGGGAATAAACGGATGATTAAACATGAATAAACGGAATAATCGGTTAATCGGAAAAATATGTTAATAGACCTCCGATTAGTGTATTCGCAAAGGTTTGGCCGCCGTTAACGATTAAACTGGCGTTTAATCAGCCGTTAAGGCCATTTTTTACAACACTAGTTTATACATTAAAACATCATTTAAATCGTCCGAACTATCGAGAATTTCAGCGGTCCATTTTTTTTTGGACCGCTAAGAATCTTGACGGTCCTAAAAAAAGTGGACCGCTACGATTCTCGGCAGTTTTGATATTTTTAAAAATTTCTGAAAATCGTGGACAGTTATGTTAATTTTTATTTAATGTTGGATATTTAAAAAAAATTCGGCAAGCACTGCATCAGAACGTATTTTCCGTTCTTACAATATTAGTGCCCAATTTCACCAGGACACAGCACAATACTATTGACCCATTACACAAACACAATGCAAGCACTGCATCAGAACGTATTATTTGTGCTGATATTCGTGCAGAACGTCTTTGAACGGTTAAAATTTTTCCAAAAAAAAACACGCAAAAGTTGTGATATGTATGCGAATTCCCACGGCCAGTCCATGAGTCCGAAGTCACAGGATCAGAATCCAGACCAAGGTGAAAAGGGTCCCTTCAATATTCTCGCAGACTCTCGTCGGAGACCTAAACAAAAATATTCTTTTACATTAGGTGATACGAATTCCAGGTCCACAGCACACTAGGCACACTCAAATCTCTTTTCCTCTCAAACTTATTGACCAGGTCGTTACCAGAATTTATTCTGAAGTAAATTAATGAACTATTTTCTTTCAGCCAACACAAAGATCAGCGATAAAAACATACAACTTAAATTTGCATGTTCAAACGATTTTTTATATACGCACAATTTTCTAAGCAGTAGAGCCGGATTAATAATTTATGAAATTAACCTTTCAACTAGTAACAATAGCAAAATTTGATCACCCAATTACACTTTATACGCAAAGGCAGCATTCTGTATTCATAAATAATTATCACATATGATACTATCACAGGAGAATTAAATCAGCAAAATTTCCTTAGCATCATTTAAACAAACACATAATAAACAGATAATATAAAGCAGTACCAGCCAACAATATAATGCTAACAAGACTATTCAACATGACAACATAAAGTCTCATTCACCAAAAAACAAACTATCTAATGACTCAAGAACAAAGGTTCTCAAAATAAACTTTATCAAATTAAGGTCTTGACAAGGCAACACAAAAACAGACAAAATTCGATAACCTGATCTTAACAGCTCAAATACTTCTAAATGCAGGGAACTAGTCCTCACTGTGACACTCCAAGCCACTTTGAGAAGCTCTCAAACTCGGTGTAGTCACTGTCGGAAACCATGGTCTTGTACCATGCCTTTCCAGCAGCCTTGCTCTTTGCCTTCTCCTCCTGTCACAAGTCGAGCAAACATTTAACAACATACATCAAGTAGACTTTACATCCGGTAACAATGCAAAATTATCACAAAAATAGCAGGTTCCAAGCAAAATATGAAACTTAAAGAAACCAACCATAATTTATAACAACAAAAATTACAATGCAGTGAAACTATAAATGTTAAATCTCACTATTGATAGGGAATGATCTGCCCAACATAGACATAATTAGAATACATAAGGCCTGTAATACAACCTCTACTGCACTTTCATTAATCCAATTAAGACAGGTCTTTAATTAAACTTTTAACTACACAAGGATTAAACCAGAGTTGTTTAATTGAGGCAATATAATCCAAGCAACCCTATTTGAAACTAGAAAAACAAAAATATAAAGACATTTAGATGTTGGAAGAAGATGACTGATCAGAACCGTTCACCCATACAACTTTCAAACCAGAAGGGCCAACAAAATTTATATGTAATGCTTTAGAGATGCCTTGACCAATTTGACATGCAAGCATACTGAGTAGAATCTCCAAGTTGAACTCATTTTTAATTTATACATTTTACCTTAATTAGATTAAATAAGATACCAATAGACACAAGATATCCAGGTATAAATTTTAGTTGAAATGTCACACACACACCTATATCCAAGTTAACTGGTAGTACTGAACAACAGACCATAAAATACAAGTATCATTTTTTTTCCAATTACAATCATAACCATGTAGCCATATAAAATAAGAAGACACCTATAACCAACAATGTTACGTTATTTAACACTATAAACTTAACTGTACTAAACACAAACATACCTAGGTAAAAGTACTATACAGTAACAACTAAAAACTATAATATAATACCATGTAGCACAGCATTAAACAACAATAGCCAAGTTAAGAAGATAAATTAAATGAGATAGAGAGAGAAATTATTACCGCACTAAGAGGGCTCCTCTTCTTCTGGAGCTTCTCGTTCTTTGCCTTGACCCTCTGTGCCTCAGCCAGAAGAGCCATCCTCCTCGCAGTCCCAGCATATGGGTTCAGCTTCAACAGGGTACTGATGCTCTTAAGCGGGTTCTTCTTCAGCTCTCTCCTCTTCACCTCCCTGTTGACGGGCTTCACCACAGCCTGCACCTCGTCAGAGTTGATGATCCTTGCCAAATCAGCATTCAGCATCTTCGGCCTCGGAATAACAAAGCCCTTCTTCTTCTCAGACGGCTTGTCAAAGGTGCCGTAGACTGAGTCAAGCTTCTCAAAGGCCGACTTGGTCCAGACAATGAACCGGCCGACATGGCCACCTGGGGCAAGCTTGAGCAGGTTCAGGCGCTCCACATTGATCACATCAACACCTGGAATGTTGCGGAAGGCCTTCACAATTTTGGATCCCTCAGTACCGTATACAATCAGAGGACCCTTGCGGTTGATGTAACGGCGGTTGCGCGCCTTACCCTTGCCAGGACGGATCTGGACGGAATCCTTAGCCTTCTCAGCATCAGCATAGGCACCAATTTGCTTCAAGATCTTGATAGCAGCAGAGGTCTTCTCAACTGATTCAATCGAATCAGAGATCACGAGGGGGAGTTCAGGCACTGTCTCTACCTTGTGGCCTCTAGCAATGACAAGTGATGGCACAGCAGAGGCTGCGAGAGCGGAGGCCACGGCGTATCGGCGGAGATGGGTGTTCACGCGCCTGTGCCAGCGGCGCCAGGTCTTAGTCGGGGCAAACATGCGACCACCACGGCACATGTTTCCGAAGGCACCCTGACCAGCACGGTGGGTTCCACCACCAGGTACACGAGGGATACGAGATACGGCGCGACCAGTTCCCCAGGACTCAGCGGAGGTCTGGTGACCGGCACGCTTGGAGACGGCGTAAGGCTGGCGCTTGTTGCAGGAGAGAAATCCGTGAACCATTCGGACTACATCGGGGCGGATCGGGGCTCGGAGCACGTCGGGCAATGGAACAGAGTTGGCTTTCTTACCGCCGTCGACGGCCATATCGCCTTCAAGGGATATAACGGAGACGAGGGGGCGAGCGGCGGCGGTGGCGGGCGCCATTGGTAGGTTTAGGGTTGTGAGAGAAACGGGGGCGTAGGGTTTCGGCTAAAGGAGGCGGGCTAATTGAGGAGGATGCTTATATAGGAGCAGAGCATTAGGGTTTTGGTCGCGATTGATCCCAGCCGTTGATTGTTTTAGGTCATCGTCGCCTTTGTATTTGTTGTCTTGTTGGGCTGTTGACTGGACATAAGAGACTGAAAATTGTGGGCCTGGGCCTTTGCTGTAATCTGACTTATAAAAAGAACTTGATTGATCATATCCTTGCTTTAGATAGCAATTATCTTCTGATTGTTTTAACTAAAAAAAATATATATATTCTTTCTTTAACTACTATGCAAAAGTAATTAAATTTATATAGAACGTTAAAGTTATTTGTCGAGTGAAAAAAAACAAAAATCGGTTCAATCTTCTACTTCTTTTACTTCTTATATTTTTATAGATCATCAAACTTAATATGCATTGATTCGATCAACTTTTTTTGAGAAAAAAGGTCCATGCGCAAATTTTTGTTGCTGCTAAAATTAATTATAAGCAAAAGGATAACAGAAAACAAGTAAAATCCGCTCAACTTTTAATTAACTTTTATGAATAGAAATGGTAATAGAACGTTCATTTTAAATTTTTTTAGTCCACACATTTAATTTTAATCGCCATGAATAGCTATTTATTTCTTTGTCCTTTGATGCTCAATTAATTTCTTTTGTTTGAGCGTTATTTTTTTTCAATATAAAGAAATGGTAATAGAATTAAGAGGATATAATTGTCGTGAATTCAAAGATTTATTGATGGCTATGTTATTTGTCTATAAATGACACATGATATTTGAAGAGCAATTCATCCTATAATTCACATAACAAAATTTTCTTGCTCTTACTTTTGACTCTAAATTCATAAAAACAATAAATTTCAATTCTTCCACAAACAACATTATTTTCTTGATACGTAGGATGGAAAGTTACTTATAGGTCTGTCTGCATTTTGCAGCTCCGGATAATAATGTTTTTATTATTCTTATGTTCTTGATTAAATTTTGAATATAATTGTTATTTATTTTGTTAATCAAAATTCAGATTTAAAATAGTTTGTTAATTATTTTTTCCAATAATCTAAGGCAAACAAATAGTTTTAAAAATTAATTAATATTTAATTTTTGAATAATTATATTTATTTAATTAAATTGTCTTATAGTGTGATTAAGAAAATAGTTTTAAATCTAAATTTTGATATATAAGAAAAATAACAATTATAATCAAAATTAATCAAGAACATAACAATGATAATAATAATAATAATTATTATTATTATATTAATAATAATAATATTAATTTATTATTGGAGATGCAAAATGCGGATCTAAGGCAACTTCACGTCCTACGCGCATGAATAATCGGGTGAGACAACCCCAAGTTAAGTTGGGATTCCTCTGCATGCGGACGCAGCCGTGGTAGAGGTTGAAGTGGTTTCTTTCAACAATAGTAGCAAAATAATAATTTTATTATCAAGAAACTAATTTTGTTTGTGGAGAATTAAAATTGATTGTTTTTTTAATGATTATAGAGCTAAAAGAAAGAGTAAGAGAAAATTTGTTATGTAAATTGTAGAATGGATTGTTCTTCAAATATCATGTGCTATTTATAGATAACTAACATAAATATCAATGAATCTGTGCATTTTTGGCAATTTAAATCCTATTAATTATATTACCGTATATTAAGAAAAATGAACGTTCAAGATATGTGGCACACATGCATCAACGTTTCTATACATGACAATTAAAATAATGAATGACATTTAATTGTGCATCAACAGACCAAAAAAATTAATAACTCCATAATTCATACAATTTAACATGTTAATATTAAATCAGTATTTATATAATAAATTTTGAGTTTTATAAAATAAATCTAACATAATATTATTCTTAAGACAACCGTTCTTTCCCTGTAATCGTCTATTAGGACAACAAAATACACGTCTTCTGGTAATTTGCCTTGTAGCAATTCCTAAATGATGCTTGACATATTGTGCCTACTGTTAGAAATATATTTTGAAAAACACAAAATTTTATATAAATTAATACTTATTTTAATATTAATGTTTTAACTTTATGAATTATGGAGCTATTTGGTAATGAGTTATTTTGATCTAATTTGTACATAGAAGCTCATTATTTAATCAAATATATTGATATGAGCTTTCCGTGACCTCAATACATATTTAATATAATTTTGTGCAAATGACTTGATCATGATCTAGCTTTGATATGCAATTTATTGTATATGACCATTGGAGCTTTGATATGCAATTAATTGCATTTGTCCGTTTGAGATTTAATTAATTGCATTTTTCAATTGAGTTACAAACGGTAATATATATAATGATGAATAATATTTTAATGATCATGAATGCACAAATTTATTGGTGTCCATGATATTTGCTTATAAATAGTACATGATATTTGAAGAGCAAATCAATCCAATAACAATTCAATAATACATACTCTCTTGCTCTTTCTCTTAGCTCCATAATTTATAAATTTAATTTCTATTCTCCCACAAACAAATATTTTCTTTATAGAAAACATATTATTCTGCTATCATTGTTGAAAGAAGCTACATCAACTTCTACCACGGTTGCGCCCGTAGATAGAGGAATACCGGCGTAACTTGGGGCAAGCTTAACCGATTATTCCTGCGCTTAGGACGGGAAGTTGCCTTAGGTCTGCATTTTGCAGCTCCGGGTAATAAAGTTTTAATTATATTCTTGATTATTATTTTTTATATAATTATTATTTATTTAGTGATCAAAATTCAGATTTAAATCTAGTTGGTTAGTTAAATTTTTTCCAACACCTACACCATGGGTTATGAATTCACGAGTTTGGATATTTTGAAGTAACTCACTGTTTGAGTTTCAATTCGGACCGTTCAATCAGAATTCAGACTAATATGACTCAAGTTTATGGAACAAAATCTGTTATCTACATGTGGACAGGAAAATCCTGCCAACATAGTCAATCCGTTCTTCCGTTCACATGTGGGAAAATCCGACCAATATGGTCAATCTGCCAATCCATTCATAATCTGAATGATCACTACTAAAGTATGGATTGTACATTATCAAAATTCAACACTTTTTATATTTTAGTTATGACCGTTCAAATGATAAATGAACGAACAGATTGACCTTGTTGGCTGGAGATTTGATTCCCAAGTTTATAATGCATGGGTTTCCATTTAAGTTTCATGCTAGTATATAAAGAGTGGACCGAGTTCAAACTAAAAAAAAGAGGTACCTTAGATGATATGGCCCTTCAGTGAAAGTTTATCGGAAGAAAAGGATTTGACAATGTTATTACTTTATGTAGATCAGCTGCCGAGAAAGAGTGCCGACATGATGAAATCAAATAGTAAGAATAAAGCAAGCCATGGATTAATTAAGAGAGAGGAGGGATTTAGAAGAAGATTAAACGATACATGAAAATATCAGTGTAAAACTGTGTTTCACAATCAATCGCATAATGGAGAGGGACGGGACGAAAAGAAGATGAACAATTCTCCGCTTCTCAAAATTTCTTTGATTCTAAAAATACGATGACGTTCGCGCTTCCCTCTCCTTCTTTATTTTTCCTTTAATGAAGACGTTCTTGAACTTAGTCTAAATTCTAAGGGGCTGTTCGGCAACACTCTTAATCCGTATTAGAATTAAGTCTTAAGGAGGCTTAAGGAACTGATATTCGGTTGTCTTAATTCGTGGGTGATAGCTAAGGAAGTTAAAGGAAGGGATAGAGGTGCCTTAAGACCCGAACAGAGGATTACGATCCGGATAAAATGAGATTAAAAGAAGTGATCTTAATCCGTACTAAAGAACCAATGTTCGACAGAATTAAGCAGCTAATGAAACTAAAAAGAGACTCCTTTAGTCTTATGGAGGTCTTGCCGAACAGCACCTAAAGATATAAGACTTATTAAGAAGAAAAATCAAATAATATTTCTAAGATGAGACTTGGGAAGGTCGTTCAATCGAAACTATTTATTGAATAAAATCCAAACTAGATGGATAGGACCATATGGCTTTCTAAAATTGAGAGGTCATATATGAGACTATCTATAGCAAATTGAGCGAGACTACATGACTAATACAATACATGCATCCATCCATATACCAAGGACTTCCGGACTTGAGGGCGAATGTATAGCTAAATAAAAGGTTCTTTGTCCCCTCATAATTTTAAATTTTTTAATTATGTATTTTGAAATTTAATTTATTTTTATTTTTAAAATTTTGTATATAGTTTATTTATCGAGTGGAACTAGGGTGTTCCTAAGCTCACCAAGCTCTTCCGTGAGCTCGACTCAAAACCTATCGAATTAACTTCAAACGACATTTTCAAACCGTTAGATGTTCAATCTATATTAAAATGTACTTGGAGACCAAATTTTACATTTTTTGGAATTTTTTTACTATTTATTAAGATGGTTTGAAAATCGCTGTTTTTATTAAAATTATGCACCATTGGAAAACAACGATTTTCAAACCATCTTAATAAATAGTAAAAAAATTCCAAAAAATGTAAAATTTAGTCTCCAAGCACATTTTAATATAGATTGAACATCTAACGGTTTGAAAATGTCATTTGAAGTCAATTCGATAGGTTTTAGAGTCGAGCTCACGGAAGGGTTTGGTGAGCTTAGGAACACCCTAGTTCTACTCTTATTTATCTATATAAAAGTTAAACATGTGTTTGTAACTTAATAGTTATAATTTTTCTTGTAATTGTGGAAACTGAAAACTTAAGTTCAAATTTCAGCATACATTATTTGCATTTCAGTCCCCCAATGGAAAGATGATAATTTCATATAATTTGCCAACTTATCTCCATTCCATTATTAAGCACGTTGGGTGTCCGATCCGCCAACGGCTACGATTGAAAGATAAAATTTCGAATTTAATCTCAGCCCTCCAATCACGTAATTTGTCTTATGGTTGATTAAATATATCTATTTTATGTGTATAAGTCTAAATTTAGTTAAAAATATACTTGCCACACGTACTACCACTCGATACGTTACAATTAAAATTGAGCGGACTCCGAAATTTAGCCATATATTTCTCATTTCCTTATTTTTTTTTGTTTCCTTATTTTTCCCATTTATTTCTTTGTTTTCTTATTTTTCCCATTTATTTCTTTGTTTCCTTACTTCTTTTTCGTTTCTATACATATCACAATAAAAATCAACTTTTCTATTTCCTTATTTCTTTCTTTGTTTCTATACATATTGCCAAGGAGAATCTGGACTGTATAATACCCTCGTGGCCCCGTCTTGCTCTCTCTCGATCCCTCCAGCTAAAGGAATAGGAGCTTGCGAATTTGATTATTAAGGTAATTCTCGGAGGCACTGTAGCTATTCTCCTTGAAATGTTAAACATTTTGTCTAATTTTTTGTTTTGTTTACGTAATTGGTTGTTTCACTCTAGGGAGATTTTTGTGGAATTGTGTTATCATTTTGGAGCTTAAATTTGGATTTTGCATCTATTGACATATTGGACTTGATAATTAATGGTATGACACTGCAAACTTTGTTTCTTTAAATAAAGCATTTTATTTCTCTTTGTAAAAACTGCTTGTTGGAGCCACCGATTTCATTTTATATCCATAGGATAGTCATACAACAACCAATTTGAGATATTACCAACAAAGCAAGTCAAACATTGGTACCATGTGTATCTATTACCGTTCCTCATATAGGGTATTGGTGTCTTATAATCATATTAAAAAAATCCCTCTAGCATTTGGTAATTGGGCCCCACCAGTGGCAGCCCGCCTCCACAATAACGGCTTGCAAGGTAAATTTGTCATAAGCAAAGTTTTTCTTATGACCCCTTTTTCCCATATGGATTTTGATTCTGTATCCACAAAACAATAATAACTGGTACCGGTACATGTTTAATAGTGTGTTGCTTGTGGCTCATATGTGTAATGTTTTTTTTTTTTTGTAAAGGATCAGGTATTCTGATTTTTTTGTAAATATGAATCTAGGTCTTTGGATAGATGGTGCTCATGAGATGTAGATTTATACAAAATCATGTGCACTAATCATTGTTACAAATCAATGGGTGCATTTTTTTTAAATCATTATAAGAATGCACATGTAAATATGCCAAAATAAAGGATGAAAGTACAATGACCAGCACAAGTTGATCTTATGCAAAACACTTAGTGATTCTAAAATAAACAAGCTTACTGTTACAAATCATAGTAAAAAATATAAATAAATAAGAATAAGGGACCTATGTGTAAGGAGTTGTTAAAAGCTACAAATACTTAACTTTCAGGTATTCTGTGATTGTCTTCCAAAAATATGATGTTGAATAATCTATAGAGTAAACATAGATTCAAGAAATTTTATCGTATACACATAGCATTCTTATTTTCAAATAATGAAAGAATAGAGTTCTAAGTTTTGATCTCAATTTCATGCTTCTAAATATATATAGGAAACGTTAAAAAATAAAAACAGTATTGTACCAATCTTCTATGTCTTATACCAGTTTGAAAACAGTACTGTACCAGTTTTCTATGTCTTGTACCAGTCTAAACAGTCCATTTAGATAAAAGCCTTATTATTCTTAACATCCTTCTCATATTCTTCTAGAATTGCTATGACATGTTCGAAATCAGTAAGCATTTGCATTTAGAGTATATTTATTATTTTTCTTTTAACAAATTAATTAGAATATGTCAATCAATCTCTAGTTCTGAAAATTAATAAGAAAGTTAATAAGAAATTAATCAATCTCAAGTTCTAGAATTGCATTTAGAGTATATTTATTAGCCTTCTTAGAACATAAATAAATTTTTGTCTATTTTGAATTAGGTGTCCAATCGTTCTGTGCTTCTAAAACAAACAACAGAGGACCTTTTCCAATGAATGGTACTTTGAACGTATGTTAAAATTCCAATGGCACTTTGCTTGAAATGTTAAATTGAAATTCCAAATTAAATTGAAATTTTCTTATCTGCTGAAAGATGTAAGAATTCATGGGATATCATGTTCTTCACTATATTGTTTAGGCTGTAATATTAGAAGATTTCTACTTATTTCTAAACTTTTTATTTATTTATCAATTGTCTCAGGCTACTGTTGCACCAGCAATCTAGAGAAAATACAATTGTTTCAGGCTACTTCTTATTTCCTTAGTAGTTTAATTAGGATCTTTGTTTCGGTTTAGTTAGATTTTACATTGCCATTCCTGTACTTTAATTTTCATTCAATTTCTAAAACATCACTATATTTGTTGGTAAGAGGAGAAGGGGTTGTCAGGACAAAAGGGAGAAAGTCACGAATAAGCCCCTTGTCTTTTCCTATTTACCTGGTTACAAAAGGCGGGCTGATAGATGCCTTTTCTGTTTTAAATTAGGAGTTACTAGTATCATGCCAGTGCGTTGCAACGGAATATATGATAAGACAAAAATAAATTCTCATACAAAATGACAAATTTTCATAAAAAAACAAAATTAGAAATATATTCTACATTTATCACAGTAATATGTATAGAAATAAGGAAGTAGATAAATAAGGAAGTGAACAAAAAATTAATTTGCATTGTGATCCGCCGTATAGAAAATTTCAATTGGAGAGGGAGAAATAAGGAAACAAAAAAAAAGAAAACGGAGAATTATATCGCTAAATTTTAGAGTTTGTTTAATTTTAATTGTAAGGCATCGTGTGGCGGTATGTGTGGTAAGTATATTTGTAGCTAAATTTAAACTTCTACACATAAAACATATGCATTTAATCAAAAGAAGATAGATTATGTGATTGGAGAGCTGAGATTAAATCCAAAAATTAATCTTTCAATCGTAGCCGTTGGCGGATCGGACACCCAACGTGCTTAATAATGGAATGGAGATATATGGATGCTTTAAAGTAGGTAACTGTTACTTGTATGTTTTTCTATAATTTTTTTTCTTTTGGCAATGTAATATTTAGACGGTTGAGATTAATATATATGTTTCCTTTTTCTCTTTTGGTTTATTTTTTATTATGAAAATATATTATTTTTTATAATTTTTTCTCTTATAAAATGTTCCTGTTGCAACACACGGGCACGATGCTAGTTTATAGTTGATATCACTTTATTTTAATTAGAATAACACTAGTTTATCCCAGAAATAATTTTTTCTCTTATAAAATATAGTGATATCATAAGATTTGGTTTATTTTACTCACACTTCTCCTCTTACCAACAAATATAGTGATATCCTAGAAATTGAATGAAAATTAAAGTACAGGAATGACAATGTAAAATCTAACTAAACAGAAACGAATGTCCTAATTAAACTACTAAGGAAATAAGAACATAGATTACTCAAATCTTATTTCTTCTGATAACACCTCTCTGGTTTAAAAAAAAAAAAAAAACTGTCCAATACAGAAGACAACTTACTCCAAATTGCATACCGTGCTTCAACATATTTTTTACTCCTGCCGAGTCTATGTTTAAATGTAATTCTGTCTTTCAAAATTTTATAATTCTGATCTCAAAATAGCAACTTGTAATCCCGATTGCATTAAAAAAATATTATATAGATGTAGCATCGTTTTTCAAAAATCTTGAAAGATGTCGTAGATGTTATGAAGCAAAACATCCAGGAGGGCATTAGGAAAGAAAGCATCTAAGAGATGTAGTAATGGGGAAGTAAAACCAACCGTTATGAACCATTGCGGCCCACGTAGCAAAGGGTTGTGGTTAGGGAAATAACAGCCGTTAACCTTTGTCGAGATTCGGGTATGAAAGACTTTTTTTTCTTGAAATTCGCACATAAAAAGGTTTGAACAGTTGAAATAGGAATAACAGGATCCTGTGATTCCTTTGGAATAACAACAGATTTATATCCTATGGCTAGGAGAATGGAGGGGAAAAGTGAGAGGTCGTGAGGGGAATGCTTTGTTTCATAACGTTCTTGTTTCAAAACATGTAGCAGTAGCACGCTAGCCTTTTCCATTCGAATAGCATCACAAAAACTTCAATCGACAGAGAGATTCAATCAGACCAAAACAGTTAGAAAAACAATTTGATCGAACAAATTTTAAGTTCCAATCAAACTAAAAATAGGACTGATAGGTCTAGATTCTATGATGTAACATGTTGTTTGAGTTCAATCATTACTGTTTAATTAGAATTCAAACCAATTCAGTTCAAACTTGTATATAGTGTTCGACAAGTTGGGTAGGCTTAAATTTTAAGTTTCGTTAAGAAAGAGATGTTCAATAGAAATTTAAGAAAGTGAATATTTAGGTTTCTTAAAGAGACTCAATTGCTTAAGCCATGTAGAATTGTGACTTCAAAATTAGTGCAACCTTAATAAAGTGGACTAATGGTGCCTTAAAAAGGTTATTTGAAGATTTACAAAGAACTGAAACAGTAAGTGTTTGACAAATTTAAGATTTCTTAGAGAACCTACATTCCTGGTACTATTAGATTTTCTAATCTGATGTGACAGTTTCTAATTCAGTTTCAGAGATGTGAGAAAGTTTCTTATTTGAAAACTATGTAGTAAAGTTTCTTATTAAGAAATTATTTATAAATTCAATGCTGATTAAATAATTAGCTCAAATTATTTCTCCTTTTTAATTTGTTACTGACATAGCTTAATAGAAACTCTAAAACTAATTTAAAAATGTGAGAGTTAGAAACTCTAGAGACTTAATGTCTAAAAAATAATTAATAATTATTAAATGATGTTAGAACATCTCTAAAAAGCTCTAAAAAGGATACGCCGAATACTACTATAATGTACAAAACTGCTTTAAAATTTGTGTTAATATATAACAAACGGATCGGATTCAAACTCAAAAAATATAAAATACCATAGACGACATGAGTCATATGACACCAACCACAAATCCAAATTGTGCTGATAGAGGAAAAAGAAATCAAGAGAACCAATTACATAGATAAGCGGACAGACGGGCTAGTTTCGCTCAAAATCAGCCCATATAACATCTGCTTCCTTTCGGAAAGTTGCTTTTACTACAAGTCGGTTCGTCGCCGGAGCACCTTGTTTCCTCCCCGCCTTGGAATAGTCGCTACTCCCTATCCAGGTAAAATCCACCGAGTTCTAACCAGTGAATAACCCTAGCCACACTTGCAAAACAGCGAGCGAACCACGCAAAGAGAGAAAGAGAGGAGCACACCAACCGCCGCCAAAATGCCTCCTAAGAAGAGAGGCACCCCCAATTCCAATTCCAAATCCAAATCCAAATCCAATATCCAAACCCGTAAACCCGACCCATCTCCTCCTCTCCCTCTCAAGGCCACTTCCGACGCACCTTCTCCCCCGGCACGATCCACTGCTCAATCTCTGTCTGGTGGTCCCAGTGCAAACAAGGCCGTACAGAAGGTCGGAACGCCTTCTCCTATCAAAACGGAAGTTACCAAAGAAGGAACCCTTGTACTGGCTGGTTCGACGGCAAGCTCTCAGTCTCTGCCTGTTGGCCCCCAATCTGAGACAACTGGTGGTGGGTCTGAGTCGACTGGTGGTAAGAGCAATTTAAAGAAGGTGGTCAAGGTGGTTCGTAAGGTAAAGAAACCTTGTTTGACTAGTGGGACTGAGCCAGAGTCGGTTTATGTTAACAGCTATGTAAAGATAGATTCAGAAAAAGTGAATCCAGCGGTGGACAGAATCATAACTGCTAATTCAGAACAATCCCTACCAACCTCTCCAGTTAAGGCTGTTGTTGAAGAAACACCAGTTGTGCCTACAGAAGTTATGACCACTACCAGTGAGTCTCTGACAAGTGGGCCAGAGACGAATACTGAAAAATCTGGGGAAGCCCTGGAGTCGGACGCGGTGAAGGGAAAAGTTAAGAAGGTAGTGAGAAAGGTTATAAAGAAGAAAATTGTGAAAAAGATGGTTCCAAAGGGTACGTTGGCTGCTAAGAAAGCGGCGGAAGCAGCATTGTGCTTAGCAGAGGAACAAGCCAAGTCAGGTGGTGTTGAGATTAATAAAACAGGAGAAGAAATGGAGAAGAGTATTATAACTCATGATGTTAACCCTAGTGTAGGTGGGAACGATGGGGATAAAGGTGAAAAGAGCACTGAGAGAGCGGGGAATAGTACAGAAAACCCTAGTTCTGAACTTGGGGATAAGAAATATGGTGAGGAAAGTAAGAAGATAGTTATTAAAATCGAGGAGGATGAGGCAAAGAATGATAAAATCAGCACCAGTTCCGCGAATAGGAAAGAGATTAATGGTGGTGAAATTAAGGTCGGTGATGAGATTCAAAAGGAGAAAGCTGATTGTAGTACTAGTAATAATGAGAGGAAGGTTCGTAAGGTTATTAAGAAAAAGATTATTAAAAAGTTTGTCCCAAAGGGAACACTTTTGGCCAAAAAAAGTGCCGAGGAAAACCTAAATGTATCTGCAAATTCAGAGGCCGAGAGCCGTAACCCCAAATGTGAAGAAACCCTAATTATTACCGATAAACTCTTAAACCAAAAAGGTAGCTCTAATAGTGTAATTGAGTCTGAACAAGCCCAAGGGAAGGAGTTAACGGTTTCTAATAAAGAAAGTCCTAATGGTGTAAAATTGAAGCAATGTTCCAATGCTGAAACCCAGAAGGGAATTGAGATGGTGTCAAGAGAGAAACAAAAGATAAAATTAACAACACCTCCAGCTAAGCAGCCTGCCAAAGTAATTGTAACCCGAGGTGAGAAACCTGTGGCTGAAAACCCTGGCCCGCAACAAGGAATCATAACCGCATTGGCTAATAAAATGTTGCAAAATCAATTTTCTACCTCGAATGCGGGTGCCGAGGAGATGGAAGGGCTAACAGAGAGGCAAAAGAGAAGAAAAACAGAGATATTCATAGGAGGTTTGGATAAAGAAGTCGGAGAAATGGATATTAGAACTGTTTTCGGAAAGGCGGGAGAAATTGTTGAGGTGAGAATGTTTATAGAGAACAACACGAGAAAGAATAAGGGGTATTGTTTTTTGCGCTACAAGGAGCCAGCACAAGCTAAAAAGGCTATTTCCATGTTCTCTAAAGTAGAGGTAACAAATTATAATTGTTGTAAAATTTCATTACTTTTAATTTATAAAGGGTAATATTACTGTGTATGTGGTTTCTGATTGGATTTCAATTTTTAAGTGTTACTAGAGTAAATTTGGTAAAATATATGATACTAATAGCTTCCGCATTTCAATATTGCTCTTGGTTAAGTTAAAAATGGAAGAAGTTATACATGTAGTAAAGGAATACAAGCTTTTTTTGCTAATAAATTACTAGCTCTCTGAACAAATAGGATCTTGACATCTGGCAAGCTTGTAATAGCAAGTAATATGTAGGTTGTGGTTGTCAACTATCTATGTTAACTTTGTAGTAAATCCAAGATACAACTAGAAAATGTTTACCAATTTTATTGATAATTCTGTACTGATAACTCAAAAGTGTCTTGCACAGTGCTTGCTAGACCTAATGGACCTGGTTGCTTTTAATTTTAGTATTTTTACCTCATCAACACGCCATATGGGTGATTTATCTGAGTAAACCTGGTACTCTTATAGTAGTTTAGAATCTCAATAAATCACTGAAACCGCTGCGATGAATGTTCCCCACTATTTTTGTTTAATTATACAATGTGGACACCGTACCATTTTTTAATTGTTACGTACGGTTTTCTTTCTTATATGACATTCTTTTGTACAAGATACGCTGTGTGAAAGCCTGATGGCAAGGATAATTGAGATATATCTGTCAAGTTATTATGCTGCATTTGTAGCATTTTTTTAATTGTCTGGATATGTTTGCAACCATTTTCTAATATTTGAATAAACAACCTTCAGATATGTGGAAAACGTTGCGGCGCGGCCCCTGTGGAGGACCATGATAGCATTTTTCTTGGCAATATTGACAAGAGATGGAAAAAGGATGAAGTGAGTTTTATTAGATCTGCAATTTCATTTACATTGCAGTCGAAACATATTTTACATTTGATACATAGCCTCCTTAACAAGCATAGTTGCTAGTTTTCAGTATGATTTTCAGACTGGTAAATATTCTTCTAAAATCATACATGTAAACACAAAATTGCAAAAGTATACTTGAACCTCAAAATAATTACGGAATTATGCTGCACCCTACCTGGCTCCGACCCTGATTTCAGATACTAGATTGACTTGTTTTGGCTTTATTATATTTGTAATTAAGGGCAAATAAATTAAAGTTTTTTAGCCAAGTTGTGTGAATTTAGGTTTTATTTAGTATTTTTCTAGGCATGATTGCATAACAGATGTTTAACTGATGCAAGGTTGAATTAAATTGAGATAAGTTGCATACTAGAACTATTGGGGTTGGGGGGGGGGGGGGGGGGGTGTATTTGGACCAAATTGCAGAATGATGTTTAATTTGTTCAGCAATTTGCGGAAACTTTTACTCTTATTATGATAATATCTGTAAGTAGTTTTGGCTGAAATTTCAAACTTTAGTTTTTAATTATTATGAATTTTACATTGTTTCTTTATGGGCAGATTATTAAGATGTTAAAGGATTTTGGCATAGAGAAGATCGACACAGTTACTGTAATGCAGGACCCGCAAAACCCAGAATTGAACCGTGGATTTGCATTCCTTGATCTTGAAACTAACAGAGATGCCCAAGTCGCGTATAAAAAACTCAAAGCGGGAGATTTTAGTAAAGGATGCCATGTCAGAATTGATTGGGCTCAACCATGTCAAGAGCCAGATGAAGAGGAGATGCTCAAGGTACTATCCGTGTGTGTGTGTGTGTGTGTCAGTGTTACCAGTTGCATGCCACAAATCTTTTCTGGTGGTCTTACAGTTGGTGGGTTTATTTAGTATATTACATAATTTTGTTGCAAATTTCCAATTAAATCTTCTTAGTATTGTGTAGGAGCATACTGATACTGCAGCAGGATATCAGCCGATTTCTGGTTTATACATATTTGTGTTGGTGTTGTGAGTCATTATGTCTAATAGTATTATAACATAAGCTGTCAGGGGACATGCTTGATTAAATGACAACATTTTATAATTTTGGTATAAACCAAGCAAGGATATGTTTAAGGTCGTGGTATTCTTACGAAGGGAATACATCTATTCCTTTTTAGGTTAAGCATTTGATTCGTTAGGATCACTTGTTTTTCTTTATTGGCCTTGGGCAGTTTAAATTTGTACTATAGGCTGCCTCAATTTTTCTTGTTTATCTTCCCTAAGCGAGTAATTTTTTTGTTTTGTTACCCAAAGGTACTACAATGATTCCCTCTTCTAAAGTCTACCATTTTTATATAGTTACACACCTTCTTAATATCATTTTTATATTACCTCTTTGAATATGTTGTATCAGGCTTGGTTGCTATAAAGTCCATTTTCCAAATACCACTTTATTTATTTTTATTTGCCTGCAAAAAGGTAAGTGTATTATAATTAACTCTACTGCTTTTAAATTTGTGAAAGTAACTTTTATGTTCTATTTTCGAAAAGCCACTTTTCTCATTTTTAGATACCTGGAATGGGAACTATATTTATGTTAGTGCTTTACACTCTATACTTATTGCCTCACAGTTTATAGTACCCATTATTAATGTGAGAGCTTCTTATTTGACATTTGCATTTCATATTCTATAATATTTTCTCCTTGTTGTTGTTATATTATCAGTTCTCTCCAAAAGGACAAATGATAAAAACAAACTGAGTCTGCAAGTCAGAATGTTACCTTTAGTCCCATCCACCTTAATGCATTTATGTTTACCAGAGTTCATTTGACACTTTAATACATGACTGCTGTTGTTTGATTACTCGTGAATCTTCGATACCAACTCTTCTTTGGATACCGAGCTTGTTTTCAGGTTCTGGCTTGTCATCATTCTTCCTTGTGGATAAGATTTGACCCTTGAGTATGCTTCCAAATTACCATATTATCCTTGAGTGTTAATCCAAGACTCTGAATTCCTACTGATTTTTCTTTGGTATAGGTAAAGTCTGTGTTTGTTGAGTGCATACCTTTATCTTGGGACAAGGCCAAGATATCAGAGATTTTTGAAAAATTCGGCAAGATTGAACGGGTTGTTCTTGCCCGAGACATTCCGTCATCCAAGAGGAAAGACTATGCATTTGTTAACTATACAAACCGAGATGCTGCAATTTCATGCATAGAATTTGTTGAAAAGGAGGGATTGGTTGAGAATGGATTGAAGGTTCGGTTTTTACCCTTAGAATTGAAAAAAAGTTTATTGGACTTTTGAACCATTTTAATATATGACAATTAGATTATCTTTGTTTATTTATCTTTTGCAAACTGAACCAGAAATTTTACCTATTTGCACGTAAACATTTTGCTCATATTTGCCTATTTTAAAACCTAAGATTATGCCAAGTAAAAATTGACTACTGAACCTTTGAACTTTGGTTGGCTTTTGAACCTCCACCATTTGTCTTTCCTTTGATTTGTGTGGCGTATCTCAGGTAAATATTAAGGTGTCACTAGCTAAGCCAGTTAGTAAAGGAAAAATGACGAAAGGAGGGGGGAGACCTAGTGCTAGTGAGAAAGATAAACAAAAGACGTTGCAAAGTGAGTTTTTGTTCTCATAGTGATCCATCTTTTGTTTTGAAAAAGAATGTTTTGTCATTTCTACATTGCATCCCTGATTTGTGGATCTCAACTCCATTGCGAACCTTTTATATATTGCCATGTGAGTGACATCTCTGACCTGAGACCATATGGGTATCTATTCTGATTCTTTGTCGGATGGGGTTCGACTCGGCTGGTCTCGTTACTTTTAAGTTATGTTTTATGATTGTTAGACAAAATTTATTTGTAGTTCCAAAATGTGTTTCTTTACCTTTTATTTTTATGGTTGGGGGTTATCATTATAACCTTCACAATTGAATGATCTATAATGTTCTTTCCTTATTCCTAAAATCTTAGCTTCATTTTGCTTTTTTTCCTTTATCTTCTTTTTCCTTCATACCTATCACTCATTTATTGGTTCACAAATTGAGATCAATAAATAATTATCATTTGTTGAATATTTCCAATATTTTCTTGGATTTAGTTGTATTATTGTGTAGAGAGAAAGAGCAGCCCAAAGTGACTGATTTTTTATGCCAAACCACAATTGTGATTTTCCGAGTTCTGACTCCACTTCATCAGGAAAAACCGTTTATCTTTTTAATCTAAGGCCTCTATTATCAGTTTGTTTATACCTAAAACTGAGCACTTGAGTGTGTTTTAATAACAGCCTTGTGCTACAGGAAACCTTATTGTTGGATTTACACTGCATTATGCAGGTCTATAACTTTTTTAACTGATACATTCATGACAAGCCATGTCTCATAATAACCCGAACTCTTGTATGTTTCCCTATGAAACCTGGCAAAAGAAGTGTGAATTCATTATGGAAGCAATTGTTAGAAGCTTGATGCAACCAAAATTGTAATTGTAATTTGTGGATAATTATGTAGTTGCCTCACTCTGTCACTAGTTGTGCCCCGAGATGGGATTCCCTTTTTTATTGCAATGCACGGATATCTGTGACAGGTCTGAATCTGCTGTTATTGGGGAAGAATAACAGCAGAAATGGAGTCTTATCTCTGACATCTGACCTAAGTTTGGTGTCAAAATTGGTCCAGCAAGGGGGGGGGGGGAGCACTGGTATGCCCATATTGGGCACAGCTTATATATCCCTTCTTATGATTAGTGTTATTACAAACATAAAATTGGTTTTCATGTATAGGCAACAAGTCTTCTATTCCTGCTGACCGTCTACGTGCTTTGAGGGAACCCGCTCCACGTCAAGAGATGGGTAATCCTAAAGGTATTTGTCTCTCGATTTTAAAATTTTGAGCTCTGAGAATTTTTAGGTTTTTGCTAAGACCATGGAGCGCAATTTTATTGGATGCAACTTGCTTTTTATTTATTTGTTTATTATGATCTTTAGGGAAAACCTTTGAAACTCGCAGCCATAGTTTGCATGGTGGGAAGCGAGGGCACTCTGCACTGGTAAATATACTGAGATATTTTTTATATTATTTTTTATTATGTCCTAAAAAATATGTGATGATTTGTCTTTATGGTATAGCAGAGTGATGTTCCAGAATACTCTGATATGAGAGGATTCCCTCGACCTCGGTACGACAGCAGTTACCCTAGCATGTATGGTTCATCGAGCTCAAGGTTTTTTCTTTTTTTTTTCCCATCTATTTTTTTCCGTTTATTTTCTCCAAGGAACACAGACAATAAAACAAAGTTTGAAGGATAGCATGACAAATTTAGGGCCCTGGTTATTGATAGGGTTTACTGGGCAGTGAGTACAAATTGATATGTACCAATGTGCCAACACTAGGCATACCTGGTAGTCACTGACCCTGAGTGATAGTCCTGGCATATGTACTATCAATACAGTAGAATCAGGCATGGGCACCTGAAATGACTGGTATGATAATTCTTAGTATCTTCGGGCTATGCAGTAAAATTTGCATTTTGAGTTTTAAAGCATAACGTTTGCAGTACTTGCGATGATAGTTTAATTATTGGTTTTTTCTTTCAGTTATGGTGGTGTAACACAGGCATATGGGATAGCGGAGCCCTCTCCATTTTACCAGAACCCTAGTTTTGGATATGCGAGCGGTATGTATTTACAGTCCAATATTCAATGTTGCAAATTGCCTATTTTGCACAGAAATATAGCTATATCTTTTCCCTTATGTAGATATTGTTTTTTATTTTGGCACAAAATAACAGTTTTGGGTGACAATATATATATTTTCAAGTGCCTGGGTGCACTGTGACAAAATTTTTGGTTAAGTGTAGCAAACTAAAATTATTTGGTGTGACAATATATTAGTCTTGATCCAGCTCTAATTGCAGTTCCTTTTTTGTTAGTAGGCTCTTACCATGGAAAGCAATCACATTATCCAGATGCTGCTGAGGTAACCTAGTTCTGAGTTTTGAGATGATTTCTATGGGACAAAATTTTCATAGTTCTTAAACTTGCAATTTGGTACTAATATGTCCCTCTTATTTCTTTTCTTTTTTTCTCTATAGACAAGGGAAAGAGCAGTTCCTCCTCCACATGGCTACAGAAGCTGGCCATATCCTAGAGTAAGTCCAGATATAAAAATTTTGGTTCATCAATTACAAAACTCCTTTGTGTTTTTTATATTTTCAAGTTTTCACAATTCTTGATTTTTTTTTTCTTTGCTTTGTTTCCCCTTTTTTTTGTTTTTGGTTTTGGGTTTGTCAAATATAGGCTTTGTTGACATCTAATTGCTCTGCACTTGATTTTTGCAGGCTAATTGAAATCATGACCCTGTTTTGGTGGAAGGAATGATTAGCCCTTGGAGTTGATGTCTTTTGCTATGTTGTGTGTATATTAAAAGAAATCAATTGTTGTAACTATGCTGACTCGTTTTATTACTTAAATTAGTCGATACTTGAATTAATTTTTATCCAGCAGAAATGCTATAGATTTTACTGTTGGTCGCGTGCTTTCTGAGTGGTAAGTAATCTTATTAGTTACTGTCAAGTATAGAGCATGAATATGAAATATTTTGACAATATTGTCTTTAGTTGACCAGCACTCGGCGTTCAAATCTCATTGTTTAATCATGCATGAATGTATTCTATTAAAAGTTATGATATTTCTCTGCTCGCATATATAATTCTTGTTGAATCCAATTGTGAAGATGGGTGTGTGAAGTATGAAGGTATTCAAATGAGCCTTGCAACAAAACGCGGACATTGATCCGGATGGTACTTCATTAGTTTTGTTTGAACACCTCACCGGAGCAGATGATCAAGATTGTGATTCTTGACTATACTGCTGTTGAGGAGAAACCAATGATGCCATCCAAAGTCTAGACGGAATTGATACATCTCATCCGAGGCATACCAATTAACCCGTTATCAGTACTTAGTACTGATGCTGTAAGCTTAGGGTGGTATGAATTATAAAGAAGAGAAGGGTCTTTACTCTTTTAGTTTTCATATTATATATTGATGGTGAGAAAAGAGAATTGAGTTAAGCAGTATAGAGAAAAAAATTTCTAGCACAGAAAAGAAGAAGACGCTTAGACAGGAGGAAATATTACACGCTTCATCTTCATTTGAAAATTTAAAGGATATTTCTATTTAAAATGAAGGAGTATATTTGTCAATTCAATTTTAAAATAACTAAATAAAAAGTTAAATAAATAAATGAGGATGGAAGAAATAATATAAAGATTTTGTAGGGATATTAAATATTATCGTATTTTCAAAGAAAAATTAGCTATTTTAAAAGTTTACATGGACACATTAGAAATTCTCACTTTAATTAATGACATGAATGGCATAAATAAAAGGAATGGACCTACAAAAGCTTGAGTGGCATGTACTATATTTTACTAGCTTACACTCTGACATCAATGGCGTGAATATTAAGAGGAATGGACCTACAAAAGCTGGTCAGATAAGTCTCATCCATCTGATTTTAAAAAGGAAGCGACTTGTACTCAGTTTTTACTCAAACTAACTGTCATTTGATTTGCGCGAATAATATAAAATTCTATATTCTATACTGTATACTTCAATAGCAAATCATATATAATAGCAAATCATATATACTGTAATTCAAAATTCTAACAAACTTACTGTTCACCAAACATATTGTTTCTAACCAACATACTGTTCACCAAATATATATTACATCATTCACAAATAGAAAAATACATAAATATATTATTCCATCACTAGAATAAAAAAGTTGTCACTTAAGAACCCTCTGATGCACATTATAAGGATGAGTCAGAAGTAACATAACTAGAACAAGACATTCCTTTGATATATCAACGGATGCTTAACATGTGTCTCATATTGCATCAGCTGTAGTACTAACTCAACAATCAACAATCTGCATGAATCAATCCAGATATGTAAAATAAAGAAAATAAAATTAATGCATAGATCCTGTAAACTATTGTATATATTATGTAAAACTGTTAGATAGATCCTGTAAAATACTGTATAAATTATGTAAACCTATTTGATAGATCCTGTAAAATACTATATAGATCATGTAGACCTATTAGATAGATCCTTTATAATATTGTCGTAATAGTGCTGGAGATGTGGTGCGGAGGAGAGGGAAGTGGTAAGCTCCAGCGAATACTGTAAAACAACAAGATTAATACTCCATATTGCTTCTCTCTCATCTCTCTCCTCCATATCGCCTCTCAGATCGTCTCCTTCTATCTCCTCCAGATCGCATCTCTCATCTCTCTCCTCCTGATTGTCACAAGATGAATATTGTAAAATCACAAGATGCATATTGTAAAACCATAAGGTGAATATTGTAAAACAACCCGATTTATATCTTGATCGCCTCTCTCATCTCTCTTCTCCAGATCGCCTCTCTCAGATCGTCTCTTCCTATCTCTTCCGGATCGCCTCTCTCTCATCTCCTCTAGATTGTCATAAGATGGATATTGTAAAACCACAATATGTATATTGTAAAACCACAAGGTGAATATTGTAAAACCACAAGGTGAATACTGTAAAACAACCAGGTTTATACTCCTGATTGCCTCTCTCTCATCTCTCTCATCTAGATCGCCTCTCCCTTATCTCTCTCCTCCAGATCGCCTCTCTCAGATCGTCTCTTCCTATCTCCGTAGTCGGAGCAGTGGCTGAGCCGGCGCCAGGGAAAGAGAAGAGAACGAGGGAGAGAGAGAAGAGAACGGAGGAGAGAGAGATCTTCAGGGGAAGAGAACGGAGGAGAGAGATAGAGGCGCTGGAGGAGAAGAGAACAATTTTTTTGATAAACAACGATAATTGGAGAAATTTTAGAAAGTGGTCAAAGGAACAGTTTTGAGGAATGGTTAAGATGGTTAGAAGCCTTATCCAATTGATATAGGTAAAAAATGAGTACAGAAGGTTGGGTATATAAACCTTTTCTCTTTTAAAAATTATAGTAGGTTAACTTGATTGCTGATCATTAATAATTGGCATTGTCTTGTCTTGAAGTCGACCCTATTCGGGGGGATTTCATGTATATGCATCCTTTTAGGTATGAAACACGCTAAGGGATATTCCTTTTTAATATATATTTTGGTTTTTAATATTATATTTTGATTACAACATGTTGTAATTGTAGAACTAATTGGTGAGTTAAGCCGAAATGTCATAATAATTTCAGGGTCTGAATCCACATAATAATTTCTCGGATTCAGAGTTTCTCTTTCCGATAAATTATTTACCGAAAATGTCATAATTTCTCGGATCCAGGGTTTCTCTTTCCGGTAAATTATTTAAAGGAAATAAGATTTTCTTATTTTTTTATTCTAATTAAATAGAAAATGTTATGATGTTTTTTATTTTTTTATTAAAATATTAGAAATATTTTTATATTTCTTTGAAAATAGATGGAATATACTATATAATTGAATTTATTAGAAAGATTGAGACAATAACCCGGATCAATATTTTTCAGGCCGGATTTTTTGCGGCTGTAAGAAAAATTAAAATATTTCTGTGTTACTGTAAAAAAAATAAAAATATTTTGAATCTGAGTTATTGATCCCGGTTCAAAAGTCACTTATGGGTAAATAAAGAAATTATCATGGTTCTTCTAGTATATTCAAATTCTAAGATACTCCATCTATTTTCGAAAAAAATTGATTTGACATTTCGGTTGTGTCAAATGATTCTGAAAATTTTAAGCATATTCTAAAATTCTAAGATACTCCATCTATTTGCGCAGATTTTGAAATTTTTGCAATTCGGATGTGGATTTAGAAATTTTATATTTTTTTTGGAATAATAAAATTTTCGGTTTTTGTTGCGTTTAGATCATTTTTAAGAGGTTTGTATCGGTGTCAAGTGAGTTCGATTGATTTGGAATTTAAAGCAAGTGCGTTTAGATCATGCTCCTCATGGATCATGATTTTTTTTTTATCATCTTATTCTATACTTTCGGTCAGTTCGATTCAATAGAAAAAAGGAAATTAGGAGAGGCACAAATTAAAATCCGAACAGGGGCGCTAGGACTCCGATTCACATTAAGATTTGTGCGAGTAGATTAGCACGAATATTAAAGTTCTATGCAAGAATCTTGGTGCGAATCGGAAGACTCTGACCGAGCAATGGACCGACCCTGCTTCCCCCCGTGTGTACAAAGCTGACCATGGATCCCATGGGGCTGAATTGAGTATTTCTTGGATCCTCGGGGTGCAATATTAAATTAATTAGTCTCTAGGGTACGTTTGGTTGTAAAACAAGAATAACTAGAATAGTCAAATTAAGAATAATTATTGTTTGTCTTATTGGAATAGTCAAATCTCAAAATTCTTAGGAATAGCCTATTCTATTAAGACAAAAAGTTTGAATTCACTATTCTAGCTATTATGACTCAACCAAACACCGAATAGGCTATTTCAAATAACCTAATCTCAAGCATAGTCTATTCTTATTCCAACCAAACATACTCTATAAGCATAAATTATTGGCCAAGTTGAAAGAACATGTGTAGTATCAATGCCTCCAGGATTACGAATAGTTCACTACATGTGCATCTGATACCAAGGAATATAACCTCAACTTGCTCCCAATTCCCATCTCAAAGAAAATTTAGCCCCCATTTTGTTTCCTCCAAACGAACCTAATTAAACCCTACAATCAAAATTGAGCGCCAAACAAACAAATGATGATCAACACCTCAGTAAATGTTTTCTTGAGTTCGACTCCACTCTCACTGTCCAGTGACATCCTTCTTTTTGCTTTGTTATTTGTCTTCCAAAAAGACCGTATAAAGAAAGAAAGCATTTCAAAGCAAACCCAACTTCCTCCTGGACCAATGCCTTGGCCGCTTGTTGGTTGTCTCTCAGCATTAGCAATGCTCCAACATAAACCTGTCTTTCGATGGATACACCTCCTTATGAAAGATATGAGCACAGACATCGAATGTGTTCGAATTGGCAAAGTTCACATCGTACCAATCACCTGTCCTAGAATTGCACGAGAAGTATTAAGAAAGAAAGATGCAGTATTTGCATCAAGGCCAACTAACTTTGCCACCAACTTGCTTCGTGGAGGTCTATTTCTTTCCCCTTTTGGTGATCAATGGAAGAAAATGAGGAGGATTCTGACTACTGAAATTGTTGGTCCAGCAAAGCACCGTTCCTTGTATGGTAAAAGAGCTGAAGAGGCAGATCACCTGGTGCAATATGTGTACAATCTGTGTCAAAATTCCAAAGACATTGATATCAGAGTTGTTACACGGCATTATTGTGGGAATGTGACTCGGAGGCTAATGTTCAACAAAAGGTACTTCGGTCAAGTGATGCCTGACGGACGCCCTGGCCCCGGTGAAATAGAGCACATAAATGCTGTCTTTGATTTACTCAGATGCCTCTTTGCATGACCCTATTATCGAAGAAAGAATCAAACTTTGGAGGCAAGCAAGCAATGATAGTGAAAGAATTAGAGAGCCTCAAGACTGGCTGGATGTTCTAGTTTCACTTAAAGATGCAGATGGACGGTTCCTACTTACTGCAGAGGAGATCAAAGCACAATCCATTGTAAGGAACTAATTTAATTCCAGTGATTTATCTTTGTTACTTATTCAACTTTATGTACTTAAATTTGTTGAAAATAATTAATTGTCCCCCAAATTATTGAACAATAATGAGTACCATCCTTTTCCAATATTTTAAGGGTCTATTTTACAATATTTTGAGAGAAATTGTTAATACAACGAAGAAATTTGGAAAAAAGAAAAGAAAATGCAAGCAAACCAATTCAACCTGTTGTGAGTCTGATTAAAAGGTCTGGTATATATATTACCAAGATTTTCTACTATAATAACTGTATTAGATTTGTCCCTTTTAGTTTTTCAATGTTGCTAAACATGACAACTAATGGACCTTTTCGACAGGAAATGTTCATTGCCAATGTCGATAATCCTTCAAATGCAGTCGAATGGATTCTCGCAGAGATGATGAACAACCCCGAGATTCTTGAAAAAGCCACAAAAGAAATTGATAATGTGGTTGGCAAGAAAAGACTTGTTGATGAATGCGACATCTCTCAACTCAACTACCTGAAAGCCTGTATTAGAGAATCTATGCGCCTTCATCCGAGGGTGCCATTTAATCCTCCACATGAAGCCATGGAGAACACCACAATTGTCGGTTACTTCATTCCCAAGGGCAGTCATATGATTCTAAGCCGATTAGGGATAGGCCGAAACCCTAAAACTTGGGAAGAACCTCTCACATTCAAGCCCGAGAGGCACTTGACTGACAAGTGCTCAGAAGTGGTACTTACTGAACCAGAATTGCGCTTTATAGCGTTTGGTAGTGGACGACGCGGTTGTATGGGTGTCACTCTGGGCACAACTATGACTGTAATGTTACTTGCAAGACTTCTTCAGTGTTTTACTTGGAGGAAACCATCTGGTGTTTCTTCTATTAGTCTCATGGAATCACATGAAGGAACTGCTCTTGCTAAACCTTTAGTTTTGCATGCTCAGCCACGTTTGACCAACTTATTTATCAACTGATCTAATATTTTATTTAATCTAATAGAATCTATTCTAATATTATATTACATTTAATATTTAAATTAATATTATATTACATTTAAACTAATGTTTTTCAATACTAATTCAATTTTTTATTTAATAATAATCTAATGTAATCTAATATTATATTTATTTAATACTTAAATATTGTTTTATTTAATACTAATATAATATTTAAATTAAAATATTATATTACATTTAACATTTAAACTAATATTATATTACATTTAATATTTAAACTAATATTTTATTTAATACATATAATATTGAAAGTAATATTGTATTACATTTAATATTTAAATTAATATTATATTACATTTAATTAAATAAATATTATATTATATATAATATTTAAACTAATATTATATTATATTATATTTAATCTAATAGTTTATGTAATACTAATCTAATATTTAAATTAATATTATATTATATTAAAATTTTAAATTAAAATTTATTATTTTTAATTTAACATTATATTTAATATTAATTTAATTTGATAATATATTTATTTAATAGTAATCTAATATTTTAATTAATATTATATTAAATTTAATATTTAAACTAATATGTTATATAACACTAATCTAATCTAATATTATATTTATTTAATACTAATTAAATATTTTATTTAATACTAATTTAATATTTAAACTAATTAAAATTGAGAGGAATGAAAACTATTTTTTTATTAATATCACTAATCCCACTAGCTCTATTCTTGCTAACCCACTATTTTCTTGGGTTAGTAGAATAGAGCTATTCTTGAGCTAATCCAATTTTCTAATTGTTGTTTGGATCACCCAATGTTAAGAATAGTGGAGTTATTCTTGAATTAGCTCTATTATTGCCAATCCAAACACAACCGTAAGCGATTGTATTATGTGTATATTTTATGAATAATATGTAATTCTGTTCCATGAATAAATTATCAATTGTTAAAATCATCAGAAATGCATGACCGTAGAACATATACTCGATATTTGCTAAAATGAGCATTTTGAAAAATAATGACTGACGAACAAATTAATCTATTATTCTTTTGACTGAATTCAGAACAGTTCAATTTTGTTTTGAATGACAAAAGCATTGGGCTTCGGCCCATTATCCACAGTACCGAAAAGCTGTTTGTGCTCAGACCGGATTGACTTGGGCTTGGGCCATCGGAGGCTAAATTCACTGACCAAAACGGGCTATTGATGTGATTGCAGAAAGAAAGAAATCTCAAAGACTGCTCTTTTAAATATTATGTATATAATTTCTATATTTATGAGCTTACATATTTCAAAAGAAAGAAAGAAAAAAAAAAACTCGAATCGTTTTATATCGATCCGCGGAGTCCGCTAGTCCGCTGTATCGTTGGTTTAATTTTACGTAATTCTTCGTTTAGAACAGTAGTGGCAAAGCAATGCCGACTCCAGTGCGCTATCATCCAAAAAGAGGAAAAGCTGGAGTGTTCTGCTTTTTCTTTTTTACTCTGCACGTGTCAAAATCCAACCCTCTCCGGTGTCACAACTCAACACGTGTAACCTTGGACCGACCCCATCTCGTACATACTTTCAGACTGCCTTCCCCATCTTCTTTTCCAATATTAGCACTTCAAAAAAATGAAATCAATAGCAATCTCCGCTCAGTTCATTAGATCCTATCATCTCTCACCGCAAAACCAACTTCCCTCTGTATGCTCACCTATACTCCCCATTCTCCGTTCCTCCTTTCCAAAACTTACCTCCGGTCACCAATCCCCAGGTGGCACGTCAGCCCTCCCTCCTAATCCTCATCTGAACATCGACCCGCCCCCTGTTGTAGACCCGATACCTGATATGTCGATACTTAGACCCGGTCCAGACCTCCTGTCCCCACCGCTACCAGAGATACCAGGTGAGCCTCAGAAACCTGAAATACCCGTAACACCTCCACCAGATGAGCCTGGGTGGACCGCACCGGATGTCGATCCACCAAGGGCCCCACCTGAGGTCGGACCGCCACCGGGTGTAGACCCGATGCCCGATATACCGATACCTAGTCCCGGTCCGGACTTCCCGTCACCACCCATACCGTCTCCATCGATACCAGAGATGCCGGGTGAGCCTCGGAACCCTGAAATACCCACACCACCTCCACCACCACATGAGCCTGGGTGGGCCCCACCGGATATCGATCTGCCCAGGGCCCCACCTGAGGTAACACCGTCATCACCTCCTGAAATCATCCCTCCAACAATTGCCTGAAAATTATACTTCGGTTATAACAATTTAATACAAGGCAGCAATACTGAAAACATTTGGTTTCTGACTGTGTGCCTTCATCGAAAAATAGTTTGCAGTTCCTGTAGGTGAATCGTGATCCTGTAGTTGCCTTTCGCTTCAATGCAAAAAATAGTTTTTTTTTTTTTTTTTTGGCTGTTTGTTGTTTTTGAGCTTTGTTTTCTGCTTGAAGTTGCGTATAATTTTTGCTTGCTTCCCTGTTTTGTAATTGTGATAATCGCACGGACGCGGTTCAACCGTTCAAGTAAAAGATTCTGTGTGAAGAGTTGGGAATTGGGATCGGATTTAGATCTGTCCGATGTAAAATAGATGATTTGGATCTGTTTGGGACCTTGCCAATCATTTTCAGGCCGAGCGTGGGTGTTCCCTTTGGATTGGGCCATTTTCTAAGCCCAGATCCAGCCCACTATATATTGATCAATTTAGTGTATACACTGGGCCGCGTTTAATTTGATAGTTGACCTGATAAAGGAGCAGGCCCATAATGCAGTATGATAGACGGCGATTTCGGCCCAAAATCTTTCAGTTATGAAAATTTTATGAGATCATCCGCTAATACTCTAACAATGCATACAAAATTTATCTTTGAATTCAAAATTCTCATTTGTAAGAGTGCTGGACGGGTATTTTTCCGCCATTTGTAAGTAAATGTCAGAAGAGTGAGGCTACGGTACTATGCATAGCACGGTTTGGTCTGTTCTACGGCTCAATATTTGAGTTTTCAAAATCCTAGCTGTCGATCCGAACCATTCAACATGATTATAAAATGAATATGTACTTGCAAACCAAATTTTATATTTTTTTTAATTTTTTTACTATCTTTTTAGATAGGTAGAAAATCACTTGATCTGAAAATTCTGGATCATCCAAAAACAATGATTTTCTATCTATCTAAAAATAGTAAAAAAATTCGAAAAAATGTAAAATTTGATTTGCAGGTACATATTCATGTTATAATCATGTTGAACGATTCGGATCGACCGTTAGAATTTTGAAATTTCAAATATTGAGCCGTAGCACGGACCAATCCGTGCTATGCATAGTACCGTAGCCTCACTCATGTCAGAATAGCATTAGGTAGGTGACAACTAGAGAATGAATATCTTTTCGCTGTTAGTTTTTTGTTTCTTTGCTACACTATCTATAAGCATTGTTTCGAAAAGCACTCTTTTGTTACAACTGTTATTGTCAAATTCTTCAAATTACCACTATTATAACTATTATTTGTTCTTATAGTATTCTCTTTTTTATAGAGAAATATAGTATTGTCTCTATATACGACCTCTATTTTAGTCATATTAATTTTAAAAAAAAGAACAATTTTTTATCGCTGAGAAATTCATTCCAATTTATTTGTTAATGGATGACATTATGTCATTCACAAATATCAATTTATTTATAGAATATAATTTTTTTTCCGACCATTGGTAGAACATCTCTAACTTTTTAGAATTACGAATAGCGAACAAATGATTGGTACTGAATTTTGAGATTCAATTTTTCTGTTATCAAGTATACTGATACCATGCATAATGAAAAAATAGTTCAATTTTTAATAAAATGGCGCAATAGTATGGACTATGGAGCATGTAGGAGGGAGACCTTTTACTTTATTAACTGATGTGTTCATGGCATGAAAAAGGAAAATTTCCAACTGATCAAAGTACATTTAAAGGCATGCATATAATAGTTGCACCTAAATGTAAGAGCCCTCATCTCATAAAGGCATGCATATAGTTGCCGTGATTTTTATTAATATCCAAAGTTAATTAGAAATTAATAAATATGCCCAAGTTCTACTAGAATTTTTAAAATTACCCATACTGGTTATTTTTTGGCCGGTTTTTATTTTTTCGGTATCGGTCAGAAAATGACCGGTACTAAATAATTTTTTTTTTAGAGACAAATAGCAAAAATACTGAAATCTAACATTAAAAAATCAATTTTTTTAAATATTGTTAGATTACTTTTTTTTTATATATATAATTAGCATATTTATATAAAATACGCTAAATTACTTGAAATTATGTTAAATTACGCTGAATTACGCTAAATTACACTAAATTACGCTAAATTATGTTAAAATCGGCCCTATTCATACGTAATTTAGCGTAATTTACTGTCTTTTAGCATAATTTAACATAATTATTGTAATTTAGCGTAATTTAACATAATTTCAAGTAATTTAGCATATTTTAATATAAATATGCTAATTATATAAAAAAAAAAGTAATCTAACAAATATTTTAAAAAAAATCAATTTTTTAGTGTTAGATTTTAGCATTTTTGCTATTTGTCTCTAAAAGAATATATATATATATATATTTAGTACCGGTCATTTTCTGGCCGGTACTGAAAAAATGAAAACCGGTCAGAAAATGGCCGGTATGGGCAATTTTAAAAATTCCAGTAGAACTTGGGCATATTTATTAATTTATAATTAACTTTGGATATTAATAAAAATCACGGATATAGTTGTACCTAAATGTAAGAGCCCTCATCTCATACTTAAAAAAATTCCATTTATAAATTTGTTTTAGAGAGAAATTTATATATACACCCCTCATAACGTCTTTACTCTTCATTTAAATATTTCCCATCAAAATTTCAAAATTAATATTTTTTTTCCATCATAACGTCTTCATTAAATATTTCCCATCGAAATTTCAAATTTTAATTTTTTTTTTCCATTTAAACTCACTTATTAAAATATGATCTGATTAATATTAATAAAAAACAAAAAGACAAACTTCGATTAAATATAAATATCAGTTGTTTTGTATCCGGCGTATCCTCGCATTAATACTATTAATTAATACCTTCAACTAGAAACATAGATGGGACGAATTTCAATGGGAAAAATCGTTCAAAAGCACAAAACTATCAACAAATACATAAGGTTCTGTTGGATTTATTAATTGGTACGTCCGTTATGGAAAACCTGAATCTAAAACCCGACCCGTTATGAAGAGGTGTAGACCCTTTATGAAGAGGTGCAGACCCTTTATGAAGAGGTGAGTTGGTTTATATATACCAGATTCTGTCCTTCTGTCTCAACACTAATATATCATAACAGAATAGTGACTGACAAGAAGGAGAGAAAGACACACAAAAAAACTCTGTTAACACTTGAAGGTCTTAAGTTGTGGAAAACGCAGGGCTTCCGGCTTCGGCTTGTGATTCCTTGCAGAACTAGTGATACTGCTATGCTTGCAAGATCCGCTTCCGCACGAAGATTAACGGAGCAATTTGTAAGTTCTATCCGTTAATTAACCGGTTCAATCTCCGAAACAAAATTGAAATGACATTCGGAACTAGAAAAACATTAAAGAATGATAAATATGTTTCTGACATGTATGATTGAAAAAGGACAATTAACTAAATTAATGCAATCCAATTAAATGTCAGTGACACAAAGTCGTATATGGAATCAAATCTGCTGCTATTCTCTTCTCATGAACAGTAATTCTGTTATCTTTTTTTTTTCCGAATTAAACCGTTCAATTTTTTTCCGAATCTAACCGTTCAATTTTTTTTGAGAACGAATCTTGAAGCAACTTTTTTCGAGAATTGTTCTATGCACGTATTTTGAAATTATTCAATGGCTAGATTCGAAAAAGAAGAAATAGCAGGGTTACTGTTCATACACAAGGATCGCAGCAGATTTGGATCCGTCGTATATGTGAAAGGAAGGTTCGGAATCACATGTTATTACAATATGAGTCGACTAAACCACTATCCGTCGCAAATTGATATAATTACGATATGACACGTGACTCATCTGACTACATATCATTCATGCATATGCACATCGTAATTAGACCAATTTGCATGCTAATTATTAAAAAATTCATATCGTAATTAAATCATTATGAATATCACATGTTATTCAAAATGCATTATTTAACTTAAATTATGAAACATTAGTTAAATGTGACTAAATGTGATTCATAATGCTTCTAACTTGTTGTGACATCGCTTCGAATTTAAACACGCAACTCAAGTTATGACATAACTAGACACGACACGGCACCACGCGACATCTATTTTGATCCATACATGCTGTCTTGTATCACGCTAGTTAGAAAAACAAATTTTGAGAATCCATTTTATAAGAAGATATAAACAATAAGCATCGGTTAAAAATATTTTGACCGCTTGACTTTATACTAAAGTAGTTCGAAAAATTATAAATTTGACATGTAAATACATAACTCGTGAAGTAGATCGGTTTTAACAGTTTAAATGTGTTGTTAGAAGCTAATCTGATAGATTTTTAGAGTTAAGCTCACAAAGAGACTTGGTGAGCTTAATAACACCCTAGTTCTACTCTAAATAGTAAATTATGTGTCCTCAGATTCTAAAAAAAAAAAAAGTTACGATCACATTTTTTTTCAAAATTCATAGACAACTAAAGAGATGGAAAAAAGCAAGCTTCTCTTTTCAGTGATATATACGCACCATACACAACCCATTATTTTTTTAATTAATATTAATCATTCTTTTCGAGTAATTAATATAAGGTAAATAACTCTTTTTAATTAAAATTTTGATGAGTATCTCAATGAAGAAGTTATGATGTGTATATACATAAAATTGAGGCTATGGTACTTTGTAAAGTGCAGATCGGTTCGTGCTATGGATCTATATCTCCTGATCCATATCTCCGTGTTCAAACTATAGATGGTTGATATGAACAACTCAACATAATATTTGTATGAAAATGTACTTGAAAATCAAATTTTATGCTTTTTAGAATTTTTTTTTACTAGTTTTGTTTAAATAGGTACAAAATCAATACTTTCAAATGGTTCAAAACCTTTAAATCGGGTGATTTTTTACCTATCTAAAAAAATAGTAAAAAAATTAAAAATATATAAATTTGAACTTCAAGTATATTTTTATATGAAAATCATTTTAAAATATTCATATCAATTATTTAGACGTTTTAAATAAAGATATTAATTACTATTTTACGCTTTGCAAATTGTAGCCTTACTCACTCTATAAATTCTCCTTTAGATACAGTATTAACAAAATTTTAGAATTTAAATTTTTTTTTCTTGTCAATAAGAATTCCAAATGTGTCATTTATTTTCTAAAATCCCGGGATAGAAAAAACATTTTAACAAATTATTGTCCGGATTTGAACAATGCACATGCTCGTTTCAGAGCCCCACGCTCCGCAAGAAAACAAAAGAAAAGGCACAAAACATAAATAAAAACAAACTGAGAGAAAAGAATCCGCTACTACACTGAAGTCACACAATCACTAGGTAGCCTCCTATCTCAATCTTTTGTGGTGTATGTGTGTGAGCGCTCATCGCTCCTCTCTTCTCACCCCGCGCTCTTCTCTCAATCAATCAAGCATCCCAATTTGTGAGCTCTCTTGCCTCTAAAAGTTGCAATCTTTCTCCGATACAAACGAGGTAGAAAGACCAACATTATCCCCTTTTCCCCCTTTTGATCTCTATTATTTTTTTTCCCCAAACTGATGGTATTCTCTAAACTGTAGAGAGGTACGATTCGAAGTATTAAAGCAAAATCAGAGCTTTAATCCGTAATCAATGGCTACTTATATGCTCCATGGCACTGAAAACCTCACATTCACAAGGGCAATCTCTCCAACAAACCCCAAATTTTTCTCTTCACGCCGCAGTATAAATTTCGCTATCAAAAGAGCTCCGAAGCTGGTGGGGCCACGGTGTAGCGTCTCCTCTTCTCGGCCTGCCTCTCAGCCTCGGTTCATACAACACAAGAAGGAGGCTTTCTGGTTCTACCGCTTCCTCTCCATAGTATACGACCATGTCATAAACCCTGGCCACTGGACCGAAGACATGAGAGATGAGGCATTGAAGCCTGCTGATTTGTATGACCCGAGATTGAGAGTTGTGGATGTAGGAGGCGGTACCGGGTTTACCACTTTGGGAATCATTAAGCACATAGACCCGAAAAATGTGACGATCCTGGACCAGTCGCCACATCAGCTGGCCAAGGCCAGGGCGAAGGAGGCCTTGAAGGATTGCACAATAATGGAAGGAGATGCCGAGGATTTGCCTTTCCCGACTGATTCATTCGAACGCTATATTTCCGCTGGAAGGTTGATTTTGGTTCTATATATATTCCTTCTTTTATTTAGATTATTTGGTGCTTAGCTAGTTCATGAAGTTTGCAGTATTTATATTATATGTGTTGAGAACTTGGCGTTATGAAAGCAATATTGTTTAAGGTGCTTAAAATTGAGGTGCTATTGCTATTTCTTGCCTATTGATACTTGATCGGGTCAGAATAAGGTTCAACTGTTCAATTAATGATTAATCAATTTGCTTTATTGCAAATTTGGTACTGATATCATATGTACTGGTGTAAATAAGATATCTTATACTGTCAGAACTGAATGCTATGTGTTTAGTACCAGAACAATAACAAACTTTTCACATCTAACATGTGCTTATTATAACACTCTTCTTTGTTGTTCTTTTGTGCAGCATTGAGTACTGGCCGGACCCACAGAGGGGAATAAGAGAAGCTTACCGTGTGCTAAAACTTGGTGGAATTGCATGCGTCATAGGACCCGTTTACCCGACTTTCTGGCTCTCACAGTTCTTCGCTGACATGTGGATGCTGTTCCCAAAGGAGGAAGAGTATATCGAGTGGTTCAAGAAGGCAGGCTTCAAGGATGTCAAGATCAAGCGCATCGGCCCCAAGTGGTACCGCGGGGTCCGCCGCCATGGTCTCATAATGGGCTGCTCTGTTACTGGTGTCAAGAGAGAGTCTGGTGACTCCCCTCTTCAGGTGCCTTATGATTTGTTTTCTTATACTGTTTTTAAGCCTATTATATATCCTTCCCTAAAGTATCATATACTTATCTGAAGAAACTGAAAATAGTCTTGTGCTATTTAATTTTCTATCTTTCTATTTTTTGTTTTTTTGGGGGGGGGGGGGGGGGGGGGTCATGGCATAATTGAGGAGATTTTTTTGCAAGAATTGATCTACTCCGTCGATTTTTTATGTTGGATGACTATGTACTTCTAAGGGGAAGTACTGTGGGGCTACGAATTCCATGCATGGTTATTCATTGATCGGTTTGAACTAAAATTTGTATAATCAAACTTTTATTGGATTTGCATAAACATAAATTGAATTGACCAAATAGTTTGATCAACTGAATCACAAACCGAACCAAATTAGCTGAACTTTAATACGGTTATTCAGTTAATCCAACTAAGCATTAAAGATTCAAATTACAACTGAGAATACAATTACTAACTCGATAACTTGTGTAGTTATGTATTAATATGTCTAGTTTTACAATATTAACCTAATATTTGCCAATTTTGGTTTAATTGATTTGATTTCAATGTCAATGCCAAACCATAAAACAGGGACCAAACTACTATTATTCTTAAAAACAGTTTCAATTGTCAAAACGGAAACCAAACTACCATAATTTTTAAACTGAACTGTACCATAAACAAAACAAACGAACCGATTTATCCAAAATAAATTTGGCTTGACTAACAACTAATTAGCCGAACCATTTGTACCCCGCAATTCTAGGTGCAACATTTGAAGAACTAAATGGGAAACTTTTCACTTCAAAACCAACCTAGGAAATGCATGATTCTCTATTTTTCTTTTTTTTTGCATGTTCATTATTTACTTCTGTGCTTGTTTATGTCTCTTATGATGTGTGTAGTTTGGGATTGAATGTCATTTTAATTAGTACATTGGATTGTTTTTTTTCTGGGTATCTGTTCAGGTTATGTTGGGGTTATTTAAATGTCGACCACATAAAAATGAATGTTGATTTTGGTTGCATAATATTTGGTAATAGGATTTATTCTTTGCTGCTCGGGTACTCTCTGGTTGACTTATCCGACCCGAAAAACACATGTGGACCCAAAACCAACGAGATTTGAATTTTCTTGAGGAGTCAACAACTGGAACCTCATTAACCTAACTCTTGAAAAACCCACAATTAGGTCAGACCTATGGCCAAACTGACTCTTACAGGAAAACAAAGCAAATCCTAAATCTGAAGCTGTTTGACCGAACCAATAGGTTGACCCGACTCCAAAAAGACTTAGCCACAACTCCAAATCAATTTCCTTTGAAATGATGAGTAACAAAATTGGACTGAACCAAAAACAGCCAACACGAGTCAAACCCGGACAATCAAAGGCCTGAAATAACCTGGATTCTAAAACCCATAAATCCAAATGACCCAAACCCGGTTTGGCCTGGCTGTGACACCTCTGCTTAGGGGCTTATCAAACAATCAGGTTCAGGTGGTTGCAGGATTTCTTAGGTTGTTTTGGCCATTTTTTTGGGTTGGTCCAAATTCTGGTCTTCTGATAGTTGATGTTGGCCAGTGTAGCGCATAAAATTGGGAGTGTATTACAATATGCCAAATGTTAGCCTTTTCAAGATATGCCATTGAATATATTATTGGCATACATAAGGTGGTTCCAGGGGTGCACATTACTGGTAATGTGGTAAAGGCATGCACATCTGATACTGGTACACCATCTGACAAGATAATAATGGTGGAAGAGTGATGGATTGGATTTAGTATTTGTTGATTTAGTTATTTCATAATACATGGTAAGAAGTGATACTTGTCTTTACTATGTTAGAGGCTTGTTCTTTTGTGTGTTTGTTTACTATACGGTGTTTTTTCACTGCCTGATTTTTCTGCTCTTTTGTATATTTTTTTAATGTGTTGTTTTGTCTCATTTTAATATTTATGTTTATACAGCTAGGGCCAAAGGAAGAGGATGTGTCGAAGCCGGTAAATCCATTTGCATTCCTGATGCGATTAATTTTGGGCACAATTGCTGCGGCATACTATGTTTTGGTACCCATTTACATGTGGATAAAAGACCAAATTGTCCCAAAAGGCCAGCCAATATAAACAACAAATGAAAGACGCTATTGAACCTGAACCGAGCCTCATATGAACTCAACTAAATAATAATAATAATAATAAATATGTTGTTCTGTTGATTATATTTTAATGGTATTTGTTTTAAGAGAGCAATTTGGTTAGATACTCTTGTATCTTGATCAGTACTTAGTTTGTCTTGTTAGGTGTATGCATTTTAATTTTGTAATCATCGCGATGTCGTTGAGGTAGCTTAAATCTTTGGTTGTATGACAGGCTCCTTTATGTTTCCTTTCAAATGTTGTAGAAAAAACTTTGATATTAAATCTTGCAAAAACGTAGGACTCATTTGTTATTTGTACAACACAGTGTTGTAAAAAACGGTCTTAATGGCCAATTAATCGGCCGTTTAATCGTTAACGGCGGCCAAACCGTTATGAATACACTTAACGGATGCATGTTTGCGGATGAAAACGATTAATCGGCCATTTTTTTTTATTAATCGGTCATTTTTTCCGATTAATCGGCCGTTTTACCGTTTAGTCATCTATTTATTCCCGTTTATTCTTATTTATTTCATTGAATATTTATTTTTAAATTATTATTTTTCTATGATAGTGTGTGATGATAAAATTTATAGATTATGTATTGTAGTTTTATTTCTGCTTGGATATATATCTAAATTTTTTTTTATATATTTTTTTTCAAACTTACATTGAAATTGATTAATTCTTCTATTATTTATATACCATATATTTTTCTTACTTACTGATGTAATTTTTTCAATTAGTACGACGGTTTATTTATGAAATTAAGTTGTTATTCTAAACTAAATTTAGTGATTTTATGTTGAAATGTTTCAATTCTTTCAAATAATATGTTATTAGTATTTGAAAAAGCTTAATTCTCAAATTTGTTAGTTCATTAAATAAATGTGTTACTTACATATGTAAAATGCTTATGTGTTAAGAAGAAATAAGCGTAGTGTCATGTTATAATAATAAAACTATGTTATAATAATAAAATTAGGTTAAATTAAGTTTATTTGATAAGTTTAATGAGTTAAATAAATTATTTTTTAATAAATTATGATATATATACATATACATAAATTTAATAAAAACGTTAAATTGTCAGCATAATTCCGATTAATCGGCCGCATACCGATTAATCGCTTGGCAGTACTCCGTCCATCCAACGATCGCATATCGTTATTTACACACTAATACAACATTGGGGATTACAAAAGGATTACATTCCATGGTTAAAAATAGAGTTGAACTAACTGCCCCACCAAACCCCATCCCCAAAAATGTCCCTGAACTACCTCCTCTTCAGCATCTTGTTCAACGCTTCGTCCAATAAAAGCTCTGTTTACAATTTTTTAAAATATCATTAGCAAGCATTTAAATTTCTATCTACAAATTTTTAAATTCTAAGATCTAACTAGTTCAACTCTTAACTATATTTGTTCTAAACCAAAAAAATAAAATAAATCCATTTCACCTTTTTTTTTTACCATAAATTTTTTTACTTGCAAAATTTAAAGTACTTGCATTTAAACCTTACATATAACTTATCAATTTTATTTTATTTTTACGGTAAAAGATTTAAAGGCACTTTAAATTTTGTTTCTCAAGTCTTTCAACTTCTGTATGCAATCCTTTAATGTATTCGTGTCAAGCCTTTAAACCTTACATATAACTTGTTAATTTGTTTTTATCGTAAAAGTCCGTAGACACTTTAAATTTTGTTTCTCAAGTCTTTCAACTTCTGTATGCAATCCTTTAATGTATTTGTGTCAAGCCTTTAAACCTTACATATAACTTGTTAATTTTTTTTTTTAAAGTCCATAGACACTTTAAATTTTGTTCTCAAGCCTTTAAACCTATGTTTTCAACATTTTAAAGTAATTGTATCAAGCCTTTAAACCTGACATGTAACTTATAAAAACAGTTACAGTAAAAACCCGTTGACACTTTAAATTTTGTTGCTCATTCCTTTAAATACCAGTCTACAACTTTTTAAAGTATTTGTGTCAAGTGTTTAAATTTTACATGTCACTTATTAAAGTGCAGTCTTTACACATAGCATATGAAGTCTTTAAACTAACGCATGTAAGTTTTTAAATCTAGCACATGAAATTGTTAAACCTAGCATATTAAGTTTGTATACGTAGTATATCTCTAAGAAACAAATGACATGAGTACAACTCAAAAGCACTTCATTATGGATCCAATTTGAAAAGGAAACTGAGTAGAAAATGTTCATAATTTTAGATTCGCAAAATTTGTCACAAATCGTCGGAACAATAGACGAGAATGATCAGAAAAAAAAAAGTGAGTGAAAAGAATCTTTCCTATTTTGATTTGAAGACAAAAATAGTCAGAAATTGTACTAGTTGGGGCACCGCTTTGACTCGAGGGACAAAACTTTTGCTCTTAATAAAAATATGCACAAGGTGTTGTATACAAATGTGTACCATTTTGCGATGGTAGCAGGATATCTTGATGAATTAAGATTAACTACTTGCTGCTTTTGCATAATTCTCTAGATGGCTATTTGTTTTTCAATGTAACATATACATAAAAGGAATGATGCTAAATTGCTAACGACCTCTGAGTTGCATACAGTGGTGTAGTCAGGATTTGAGCCAGAGGTAAGCAAATATCGATCGGGTTCGGGTTCGAATCGCCTCTATAAAAGTATAAAGATCTATTGTGAAGACAGCCATAGAATCTGATATGATGATCTTAAATGAACAAAGACTTAAAAATACCCTTCTTCCCTAATTAGATTAAACAACTCATACATCCATCTCTGAATTTGGAACTGACAATTGTTACTCCGAATTGAATCCAGGAATATGCAAAATCAAATCGACGGATAAGCAAGACCCATCAAAGAACCTAGTCCAAAAAAAAAAAAAAACTTTCAAGGGTAGGCATTGCCTACCCCTGTGGTACTGTAGCTCCGCCCCTGGTTGCATAAAGCAGAAAGAATATAAGGAAAATAAATAAAGAGAAGAGAAAGAAACAAAAATAGAAAAGAAAGCAAGCAAAAAGGGTTTAATATCAAATCAGAAAAAAAAAATTGAAGTGGCGAGTGAATGCAGGAATAAAAGAAATGTGATGAAAATGGAGAAAAAAACAAAGAGAAGAAGAGAATCAGCTTTTGGTCTATTTGGTCTATTAACAATGGTAATACTCTGTATGTAGGAGGTCGCATGTTCAAACCTAAATAGTGCATCCTATATGGATATTAAAATAGTTGGTTGGCTTGGCCACCAACTTGACTATAAAAAAAACAGAGAAAAAACGAGAGAAATAAGATAGAAATGGGCAGGGGCGTTTCACCCGAAATGGAGAGAAAAGGAGAAACCGGATGGGCCTCATTAAATCTTACGTGGTCCCCTCTAGTATTTTGCCACATAAAATCGGTCCACATGGACCTTCACAAGTTTCTTTAATGGTGTATGTACACCCAACACAAACAAATAGAAAAGGGTCTTCTTCCTCTCTCAGAGGCCATGAGAGGGGAGCAAGGAAAGACTGACTGTTCTGATTCAACTGACGATATATTGCCTGAGCTGTGTGGAAATAAGGTGAAGGCCTAAGGCTTGACTTGGTCAACTTGGCAATCTGAGGCATGAGATGCTTATAACTGTTGAAATTAATGTTTTTGAGATAATGATAACTAGCATTCGGTCTAGTGGCAAAGAGACATGTTCTCTGATAGGAATGAGTTTAAAATCCGAATTGAAAGTCTTTTATGGATAATTAAATGAAAGTTGGTAGGCTAAATCTCTACCTTTCTATGTATAAAAAAATGTTTTTGAGTTAGTATATGGGATGTAATATGAAAAAATAGTGGACTTTAAATTAGTATAACTATTGGTTTATGTTTAGGAGTGTTTATTTGGACTATATAAGTAAAATATGGATGTTGTAAAAGACCTTTGTAAAACCTAAATTAGATTATGTGTAACATTGAATTAACTAATGGATGTGAGAGAATTTTCTACGAATTCCAGCAGCCTTCTTTCTTTTCCTTTCTCTTTCTCTCTACCTCTAAAAAGACAAAACCTAGAACACTAACTCAAAACAACATAGGCCATAGATAGTCCGACAATAGCATGCTATGGCAATGTTTGAGGCATTCAAATGATGCTTTAATATGACTAATTCAATTGATCTTGAAATAGTGCAATTTAGTTGTAACATGAAAGGGGACCCAACACGGCTGCTTTAATATGACTATTAAATGATCTTGAAATAGTGCAATTTAGTTGTAACATGAAAGGGGACCCAGCACGGCTCGGGTTTGGATCAATTAGTTAATGCGAATTAAGAGGAATAGAACTAAGATGTTTAAGTTCATCAAGTTTTTTTGTAAACTCAATTTTAAAACCTATCGATTGACTTTGAATGACGTATCCGAATTGTTGAAACTCATCTACGACCTAACGAGTTATGCATCTACATGCAAAAAAAAAATTTAACTTTCGAATTAATTTAAATGCATTTATTTTTTGAACGTTTTTTTTTATCACTTGACTCTACATAAAATTAATTTGAAAATTAAATTTTTTTTGTTTGTAGACGTATCACTCACAAGATAGACGAATTTCAACAATTCAAATTTATTATTTAACATTAATAAGATAGATTTTAGAATTGAGTTCACATAGAATATTGGAACACCCCAGTCTACTCAACTAAGTGGGCTCGAAAAATCAATCAAACATGCTATTACAACATATCGGATACCTGTATAAGACTGTAAGTGCTGGAATTTGCCGCAAAGATTGAGGGAGTAGTTTAAGATCTAAAGCCGTGCTGGCAAGGCAGAATCTCAAGCCAACGGTCCTCTTGAACGAATTTATTACCTCTAGCCACGTGTTCTGCCGGAATGATTGAGGGAGTAGTTTAAGATCTAAAGCCGTGCCGTGGGTAAATGGAATCTTTCCTATTTTGATTTGAGGACAAATTAAATTAGTCAAAAATTGAACTAGTTTGGGCACCGCTTTGATTCGAGGGACAAAACTTTTTTCTCTTAATAAAAATATGCACAAGGTATTTTCAAATGTGTACCATTTTGCAATGGTAGCAGGATATCTTGATGAATTAAGATTAACTACTTGCTGCTTTTGCATAATTCTCTAGATGGCTATTTGTTTTTCAATGTAACATGTACATCAAGTTTATGCCAAATTGTTTTCACCTAAAAATATACATAAAAGGGATGATGCTAAATTGCTAACGACCTCTGAGTTTTGTAAAGCAGAAAGAATAAAAGGAAAATAAATAAAGAGAAGAGAAAGAAACAAAAATAGAAAACAATGCAAGCAAAAAGGGTTTAATATCAAATCAGAAAAAAAAAAATTGAAGTGGCTAGTGAATGCAGGAATAAAAGAAATCTATTTGTGTCTATTAACAGTGGCAATGCTCTCCGTGTAGGAGATCGCATGTTCGAAACCTAAATAGTGCATTCTATATGGATATTAAATAGTTTGTTGGCTTGACCACCATCTTTACTATAAAAAATAGAGAAAAAACGAGAGAAAGAAGTTAGAAATGGACAGGGACATTTCACCCGAAATGGAGAGAAGAGGAGAAACCGGATGTGCCTCATTAAATCTTACGTGGTCACCTCTAGTATTTTACCACATAAAATCTGTCCACATTGACCTTCACAGGTGTCTTTTATGGTGTACGTACACCCAACACAAACAAATAGAAGGGGTCTTCATCCTCTCTCAGAGGCCATGAGAGGGGAGTAAGGTGAACACCTGAGGCTTGACTTGGTCAACTTGGCAATCTGAGACATGAGATGCTTACAACTGTTGAAATTAATGTTTTTGAGATAATGAGAACTAGTATTCGGTCTAGTGACAAAGACAGAGAGAGTTTGAAATCTGAATTGGAGGTCCTTTATGGATAATGAAATGGAAATTGGTAGGCTATACCTTTCTATGTATAAAAAAAATGTCTTAGAATTAGTATTGATCAAGGTCAAAATGATAGTGAATTTCGTAAGAGTTTGGCTTAGGTTTTCCTTTATCGTCTTACATTTATGTTTAATTAATTCATGAAAATGGATATTGTTGCTCTACTTTATGTTTTAATGCAAGAAATATGTTTTGGGATTATTTTACATCATTTGGAGTAAGAATTAGGTCAATCGGAAAAGCGCAACTCATCGGCTAAGGCTCTGGTACGTATTCATCAATACGGACCAGAGACTCAATGCAGACCAAAGATGGCCGAATACGCATTAACTCCCTCAGTGACACAGGGATAGTACGGTCCGTATTAGCCAATACGGACCGTACCCGAGGCGCCCTTTGGAATAATTGTGCTCATGGCATTCTCTATAAATTGTAATCTTCTCCCAACAAACTAGGTAGAAAGAGACCAAACTCATGGTATTCTCTAAACTGTAGAGCTACGATTCAAAATATTATATGCTCCATGGCCCTGAAAACCTGACATTCACAAAGGCAATCTCTCCAACAAACCTCATTTTTTTCTCTTCACACCACAGTATAAATTTCGCTATCAAAAGAGCTTCGAAGATGGTGAGGCCTACGTCACGGCCCGTCTCACAGCCTCGGTTCATACAACACAAGAAGGAAGCTTTATGGTTCTACGGTCTTATCTCCATTGCATACGACCATGTCTTTAACCCTCCCCACTGGAACAAAGACATGAGAGATGGGGCATTGGAGCCGGCTGATTTGTGTGACCCGAGATTGAAAGTTGTGGATGTAGGAGGTGGTACTGGGTTTGCCACTTTGGGAATCATTAAGCACATAGACCCGGAGAATGTGACGCTCCTGGACCAGTCGCCACATCAGCTGGCCAAGGCCAAGGCGAAGGAGGCCTTGAAGGATTGCACCATAATGGAAGGAGATGCCGAGGATTTGCCTTTTCCGACTGATTCATTCGACCGCTATATTTCAGCTGGAAGGTTGATTTTGGTTCTCTATATATTCCCTCTGTTCTTTAGTTTATTTGGTGCTATGCTAGTTTATGTTTATGAAATTTGCAGGATTAAATGCAGATAGCCAAGGCTATGTAAAAGCTAGTTTTTATATTATATTTGTTAAGAACTTGGCGTGATGAAAGCCGTATTATACAATTAATGGATGTATTGGTCAACGTAATAAGTAATGTAATTGATTGCTGGGTGATAATGACAGATTGACAGTAACCATTTATGTATCTAATTACAGGGTAAGGAGACATAGTCTGCTTAAAATTGAGGTGCTATTTGCCTATAATTAATACATGATCAGGTCAGAATGAGGTTCAACTGGTCATTTATGCTTAATTACAAATTGTGGGTCAATTTGCTTTATTGCAAATTTGGTACTGATGCGATATGTACTGGTGATAACTAGGACAGCTTAATTATACCATCAGAACTGAATGCTTTGTGTTTAGTTTGAGCACAATACAAAATTTTCACATCTAACATGTGCTTGTTATAACACTCTTCTTTTTTGTTCTTTTGCCCAGCATTGAATACTGGCCAGACCCACAGAGGGGAATAAGAGAAGCCTACCGGGTGCTAAAACCTGGTGGAATTGCATGCATCATAGGACCTGTTTACCCGACTTTCTGGCTCTCACGGTTCTTCGCTGACATGTGGATGTTGTTCCCAAAGGAGGAAGAGTATATCGAGTGGTTCAATAAGGCAGGCTTCAAGGATGTCAAGCTCAAGCGCATCGGCCCCAAGTGGTACCGTGGGGTTCGCCGCTATGGCCTCATAATTGGCTGCTCTGTTACCGGTGTCAAGAGAGAGTCCGGCGACTCCCCTCTTCAGGTGTCTTATCATTTGTTTTCTTATACTTTTTTTTGAGTCTATTATATATTGTTCCCTAAAGTATCATATACCTAGTACCTACCTCAAGAAACTGAAAATAGTCTTGTGATATTAGAGAAAACAAAACCAACTGTGCTACTCAAGTTTTTAAGTTTGAATCATTAAATTTGGTATTTAGCAGGTTATTTGGTTTAAGCCTTAATTAGTTTTTTTTATTTAAATATGAATTCAGATTATGTTATACCGGAACTAAATCCGCATGGAAATTGAGAATCAAAATAAGAAACATGTATATATAATTCTTAATAAGGTTAAGATGGGTTTAGAGTTTGGATTATATTGTAGTCTGAATTTAACTAGTACTTGCGATTATGGTAAAATATACATTTCTGAGTGGAACAGAGAAAGTGGCCATAGAGAAAGACTCAATGAAAAAGAAATGTAATTGGATTTAGATTCACCTTTATGGTGATATGATTTGAAAAAAAAAAAAAATCCAAATACGCTGTGGATTAACATATCATTGCATTATATATATAGAGAGAGATGGGCTATTGTGCTTTGCAAAGTAAAGCGAACGTTTTACTTTGGATTCGTTTTTGGATTTTCAAAGTCCAAACAGTCGATCCAACCCGTTAGATGTTCAATCTATATTAAAATCTGTTTGGAGACCAAATTTTATATTTTTTTGGAATTTTTTTACTATTTATTAAGCCACTTTGAAAATTGCTGATCCAGGTGCAACAAAATTTGGACCATGTGATCAGCAATTTTCAAAGTGGCTTAATAAATAATAAAAAAATTCAAAAAATGTAAAATTTGGTCTCCAAGCACATTTCAATATGTAGATCAAGTTGAACGGTTCGGATTGACTGTTTGAACTTTGGAAATCTGAAAAGGAGTCCGAAGTAAAACGTTCGCTTTTCTTTGCAAAACACAATAGCCCATCTCTATCTCTATATATATATTTTCCGTATAGAATCCTTAGCATAAGTATTAAATTAATTACCGTTAAACTAAATTCACACATGGTTAAACTAAATCACCTAGGAAATTTAAAATTGAAATAAGATAATTTTATATTTTGGTCTTGTGATAGTTGATGTTATAAGGTGGTTCTAGAGGTGCACACTAACATATGATTGCCATGATCAGTGGCGAAGCTAGGATTTGAGCTAGGAGTAGGTAAAAACTGGATTCGGGTTCGAATAAACTAATGGGTTCGGGTTCGGATTCAAGACACAATTCAAAAAAATAGCAAGCATTTCAAATATTGTAAAAATAGAAATGGTACCATTGGCCTAAGCTAGTCCCTATTTGTTGTGATCCTTGTAAAGATGAATCAATTGAAAATTTAGGTCACGTTTTGTAGTATCTGTCCATTCTCTATTAACAAATTTAAAGAAAAAAATTAGAGTTACCTTACTAATTGGTTCACATGAGAACAAAAAAATGAGCTTAGTCCTCATTTAAACAATTCAAGCTATTCAAGCAATTTAAACAATTCAAACAATTCAAGCTATTCAAGCAATTCTATGCAATTCAAACAATTCAAACTATTCAAGGAATTCAAACAATTTAAATGAGCTATTCAATCAAAGATTCAAAGTTCAAAGTTCAAACCTATTCAATTTACCGAACAGCAGCAGTGCTGGTACAGTGGTACATGCGATAAAAAAGGAAAGAAATGAAAGGGTCCCCTTTGTTGCTCAGCAGCAGCGCTCTGGAAGCGTAGGCGACGCTAGCAGAGAGCTTGGCAGGCTAGCACGGAGATCTTCTTCACGGAGGCGCAGCTCTGGCGACGGTCCCCTTTTTTTTCTTCTTTTCTCGCGTAGAATCGCGCTCAGCGCTCTGGCAGCCAGGCTATCTGCTAGCGAAGACTCACGTAATTTTTTTTTATTCAGAGCTGGGTTATGGGATTTGGACTCTGGGTAGGTAAGCCCAAAAACCTGGGGTAGGCAAACCAATTAAAAAACCCGATCCATAAAATAAAAAAAAATTCAAGGGTAGACAAGTGCCTACTCCTGTGTCAACGTGCCTTTGCCACTGGCCTTGACCATAGTCATATTGACAACATTACTGGTAACGTGGCAAAGGCATGCATAGCTTATACTGGTACACCATGACAAGATGATAATAGTGGAAGAGTGATGGATTGGATTTAGTATTTGTTGAATTAGTTATTTCATGGTAAGAAGTGATACATGTCTTTACTAGGTTATAGGCTTGTTCTTTTGTACGTTTACTATGCAGTGTGCACATATTGTGGGAAATAGTCTTCTGAAACAGTTAGCGTACTCAGCAATTATGTAGTTGAGATATGTAGTTGAGATTATCTTGCTGAAGTGAGCTTTATCAGGTTTGTGATATGAAGGTTTTATCACTGCCTGATTGTTTCTCTATTGTATAATTTTTTAATGTGTTGTTTTGTCTCATTTTAATATATTTATGTTTGTACAGCTTGGGACAAAGAAAGAGGATGTGTCGAAGCCTGTAAATCCATTTGCATTCATGATGCGATTCATTTTGGGCACAATTGCTGCAGTATACTTTGTTTTGGTACCTATTTACATGTGGATTAAAGACAAAATTGTCCCAAAAGGCCGGCCGATATAAACAACAAATGAAGATGCTGTAGAATCTGAATCGAGCTGCATATGAACTCTACTAAAACCCTCAAAATAATAATAATAATAATAATAATAATAATGATGATGATGATGATGATGATGTTATGTTGATTATCCTCTAATGTTATCTGTTTTAAGAGAGCAATTTGGTTAGGTACTCTTGTATCTTTGTCTTATTTGTAAAGACCGTGTCAGATGGTGTCAGGTTTACTCTTGTATCTTGGTCACTGGTCAGTACTTAGTTTGTCTTGTTGGGTGTATCAATTTTAATTCGTAATTATCTACCTGCGTTTGGTTGAGATTTTTTTATTTTGGTTTCTTACATGACCCGTAGGTCTGTCTCAGCTACATGAGACTGAAAATCCTGATTACACTTACCAGCATGGTCTATCAAAAACATAGAAAGACAGAAAGTAAAAGAAATGAAAAGCGAAAACTACTTAATGGTTCAAGTCAGGCTCATCGCAACCCTGCTTCTCCCATTGGAATAGTCTCCCTTGATTTGCCAAAATGTGTGGCAATATCATCCCTTGTTCTTCCCTGCTGCAGTATACTGTTGTGGTTCATATTTAAATAGGTGGCAAGAACAATTACAAAGTATACTGCAGAAATTTTGTGGATTTACAGCCTTTTGGGATAGATGGCAAAATATGTTTGTTTTGGTACCTATTTACATGGCAAAATTGTACCTATTTACATGTGGATTAATGAATATGAATTTAATGTGATGAACACACATATTTGCCTATAAATAACACATGATATCTAGAGAACAAAATATCCATCTATCCAACAATTTATATTATCTTGCTCTTTCTCTTAGCTCCATATTTCATAAATTCAATTTCTATTCTCCCACAAACAAATATTTTTTACATAGAAAACATATTATTCTGCTATCATTGTTGAAAGAAGTTACATCAACCTCTACCACGGTTGCGCCCGCAGGCAGAGGAATACCTGCGTAACTTGGGGCAGTCTTAACTGATTATTCCTGTGCTTAGGACGGGAAGTTGCCTTAGGTCCGCATTTCGCAACTACGGGTAACAAAGTTTTAATTTATATTCTTGATTAAATTTTAAATATAGTTTTTTAATTATTTTATTGATCAAAATTCAGATTTAAATAGTTGGTTATTTAATATTTTTCCAACAGAAGATACCAGTAGCCTCCTTTGATTGTTGTTGCTTGCGACAAATTGCTTCCAGTTGGGAAACCAAGGCTGAGAGAAAGCCAGAATGTAATTTCCACTTCCAATTTTCCATAGGAGATGTTCTTACAACATAGGTTTGAGATTTACCAGATGCCTCCAAAGCTCTGAGCAAGCATATCTCCTTTCTGTTTCCAGAAAGCACTCCTAGGGAAGTACTTTGCCGCAATAGCCTGTACCCATGGCTTGTCAGGTTGAGATGCGATGGCCCATACGTTTTTTTAACATAAGTGCTTTGTTGGTATCGGATAGATCCCTTAACCCCAGACCTCCCATTCCTTTTGGTTTGGTGACCTCTTTTGGTTTGGTTGAGATAGCTCAAACCTTTCATTGTATCATAGGCTCCTTGATGTATCTTTTTCAAATGTTATAGAAAAGCAATATTCTCCATGTCAGAGATAACAGTTTTGAAATTCTTAAAAAACAATTCTTTGTGGATATTAAATAATTTAGTGGCTTGACCTCCAACTTTTACTCATAAATGTTACAAAAATAACTTTGGTAGTAATTCTCTGAAGAATCGTTGAACTAGTACTCGTGGTTATTTGTACTAATGGGTTCACCGTTTTGCAATGGTAACAATATATCTTAATGAATTAAGATGAACTGCTGCTACTTTCGCAGAATTCTCTTGATGGCTATTTTTTCTTTCATGTCAGTATGTAACATGTACATTAGGGGTGCAAACGGATCGGATAATATCTGACTATATCCAGATCCGTATCCGAAAATTTGATACGGGTATCCGAATATCCGTGCAAATACGGATACGAATATGGTTTTGAATTTTAATTATCCGTATTTGAATAGGAGATATATACTATAAAGTTTAATATATTATAAAAATATTTATGTATATATCAACGGATATCATATCCAATCTGTATCCGTACGTATCCGTTTAATATCCGATTTTTATCCATATCCAAAAAGTAAAAGCGGATACAAATATAGTTTTACCATTATCCGATCTTAATCCGAACCGTTTGCAACCCTACTGCACATCGAGTTTATCTCAAACAGTATGCACCTAAAAATTGCGCTATTATTATCTGAAGCTAGTTAGCTCTTTAACATATCAACGAGCTCAACAATTTGTTCATTGCTAAAATCAAGTGCTTGTTCTCAGCCCGGCCCGGTTTGGCCACCGTCTGGACATTACACTGATCCACAACGATGTTGCATTTATTAATTAGGAACATCTAAAATTGTGTTTTCCGTAAAATCGATGGAAACCAAACTTTTGTCTAAGAAGAAAAGATGGGCTTAAAAACTCGGTGGCTCGTGGCTAGTTTGAAATTGGTTCGGAAAAAGTTCTTGCTCGATTCTGATTCAGCTCATTGTAATAAGAAAACAATATTTGTCGATTTTTTTCACTATTTTATTTATGCTCGTTATGAGAAATAAAACTCGTTATAAGAAGAAAATAAATTTTCTTTTGCTTGTGATATAGACTCACAACATCAAATTGATGAAATTCTTTAATCTATTTAACAACTCACAGTACGAACAAGCTGACTCGACTTGACTCGTAATTGACTCGTCTCATTTAGGGCCTGTTTGGCTGCATAAGGAAAACGGAAATGGAATTGGAGAATGAAAATTTTTGAACTGATTTTTACTGTGCTAGCTCGTGGGAAAAAAAATTCACTTTGAGTGAATTTTTTTTCCCACAGCAACAGTCCGCAGCCGAACAGGCCCTTAGACATGAGCCCAGTTCAAACTTTGTCTTATTTAGCTTGACTGGGCTCGTTGACATTGGGTAGTGGAAGCGAAATAGGAAATGACCATAAAAGAAGCTTTCCTCTATTTTGGAAACGATATAGTTTAGTATTTTTTTTTCAAAATTTGAAAAAAAAAAAATTTCTTGATTTTGTCATTCCGAAGTTTCAATTTTACAATCTTTAAAGTTCGATCTTTCCAACTCTAGATTTTAAAAAATCTAAATGTCGAAAACTAGCATTTGGTCTAGTGGCAAAGACACGTGGTCTCTACGTGAGAGGTCATGAGTTCGAAACCCGGATAGGAAAAATTCTTTGTTGTAATAAACAGGGGTATTAAATAATTGGGTGGCTTAACCTCCAACCTTTACTAAAAAAAAAAAAAAAAAAATCTAAATGTCAAAGTTCCATATCATACTTTGAGGAAGTACTGAATTACAAAAGTTAATGTCTTAAAGCACGAAAAAGCTAAAAATTGAAATTTTGGAGTTTGAGAATGGAAATCTCGAGTTGTGCAAATATATAAAATTGAGATATTCCAATTAAAAAACTATCATTTCTTGTTGTATTGAATTGCGGAATACTATTAATTTGGACATTTTGATTTGTTAAAACACGAGATTGGAAATAAAAAATGAACTTTTGATTGTTGAAAAGTGAATGTCCCATTATGATATAGTGAAATTTAAATTTTTTAAAATCAAGTAGATGCTTCTTACTTTTAAAATAATATTAGTCTGGATATATTGCATATGCGAGAATATATAATTAGATAAAGTAAATTTTCAACTTAAAAATTGAAAAAAAAAAATTACATTATAAGTTGCGGAAATCATGAGTCTGAAACTATAGAATTTAATTAGTAAAAAAAAATTGAGCAGAGGAGCACAGGTTCAAAATAGAAGTGGTGTGCCTAGAGCCCTAGAAAGATAGAGGAGGGATCCAATTACACATTTTTTGGTAACACATCATGACACCGTTTTTTATATAGGTCAATTTTGCGATTTCAAAATTCAAACAGTCGATCCGAACCGTTCAACATGATCACCATATTAAAAATGTGCTTGGAGATCAAATTTTACATTTTTTTGAATTTTTTTACTATTTATTAAGATGGTTACAAAATCGCTGTTTTTCAATGGTCTGAAAACAACAATTTTTGTAACCATCTTAATAAATAGCAAAAAAAATTCAAAAAAATGTAAAATTTGATCTCCAAGCACATTTTAATATATCCATCATGTTGAACGGTTTGAATCGACTATTTGGACTTTGAAAATGGTAGGTGTCAAAGTGTGTCACCAAAAAAGGTGTAATTGGATCCCTCCTCATGATAATATATGCTTATAAATTATATATCCGTTTTCAAAGTTTAAATAGTGGATTTGAACTGTTCAAGATGATCTTCATATTAGAATGTAGTTGGAGACCAAATTTACAATTTTTGGAAATTGTTTACCATTTTTTTTGGAATTTTTGAAAATTAAGATTTTTCATAAAAATAATGAATTAAGATTAACTAAAAAATCTTCATTGTTTGACTGCTTGACTTGATACTAAATACATTCAAAATTTAAATTTTTATATGTAAACAAAGATCTAATGAAAGAGACCGGTTTGAATTTGTTATTTGAAATTTGAATACAAATATATAATTTATAAGTATATATCATGATATGCTTATATGAGCAGCATAGTCTGACTTGTAGTAAAGATAGAAATTATACAAAATTGAATGACTCATGTAAGATCAATGCACCTTAACATATTTCAATAATAAATACTTCATTTATTAGTACATACTTTATTTTATTTCAGATGAAGGTACTTCTATAAAAATAAAAAAAAAGACTCAAATGGAAGTCATGAATTTCCCAGCTCTGCACTTGAGGTTCCTCTCCATTTGTACGGCGGTAATTCTGAACCCTATGATCTGAAACAGACGGTCATAACATATCCATATCCATCGAAAGATCTCCGTACGATTGGAGAGGATCCGATACCCATAGCAGTATAGAGCAAGTACAACAACTAGTGAGGTACTTAGTAGCTGGTCCAGCTTCTAATATTTTCTTTTCTTTGTTAAAAAGAAGTTTTATTTTTTTTTTCTTCCATAAAACTGGCAGCGAAGCGACTAGCAACTAGCAAGCATGCAGTTATGGCATCGCTTTTTGCACTGCGTTGGCTCAGTGCTCGAGATTTGAACGGCTCCTGCGTATATTTTTCTTGAAACTAACAATTTTCTTCAGGTCTCTTTTAATTGCTCCTGTATTTTTGTCTCCCTCAGCTCAGGCTCAGCTCGTACTAATTTCACTAGACTATGCCTATTGCCTAGCTAGTTTGCCTACTCCTATCAAAATAAAATTATTTGGACGGTAGCGTATAAAAGTTGGAGACGGTATCGCATGCATGGACATGAGATCACTGACTGGACTGCACCTCTTAATTTATTTATTTAGGTCACTTAACTTTAATTTATTCTATATATAATTAACAATCGCTACCTCGATAAACTTTTGTTTTGAGGAAAATTATCAGAGAATGATGAGACTGTTGTTGTGAAGCGTGAACTGAATAATGTATGTTTTGTAATCAAGGTTCTAAATAATTGTGGCAGCGATCCTACGTAACATATTTATGTTATGAGTGAATACATAACATGTCCTTCGGTTGAAAATATAGTCAAAATTAAAATCTTGAAATCACCTTCCATGTAAAATATGATGGCTTAATCGAGTGTACTAGACATGATTATGTATATGTAGTTTATCTAAATCATTATTAAAATGTTTGTTTTGAATTTCTCGATGAAAAAACTAATTGGGTCAAACGGTCAGATATGATGCATAAAAGCTAATTACGAGTTTATGGGCTTATGGTATTGGTATATATTGTCTTCCAAGTTCCAATCAAGGTTCAACATCCAACAAGAGATTGGCTGGAGATGTAGAAATTAGGAGATAGTATGGACTATGGACTATGTCTATGGGCTTGAAATTATTTGGTTATTTGATGAGAGGTTATTTATGCTACTGCAAATTTGCATCTGAATTTCTGAATCCGCTGTTCATTGGTGTTGGGAAAAATTAATGAAAAATAAGACAAAGTTTGGATAGTAGGAATCTGGTAATCTGCTAATCCGGTGTGAATATCAGGACATTATTATGAGGTGGTCCTTGCTTTGCAACAGAGAATTCAAGACTATGAAACCAAAATCTCTGGTTACTTACTGCCTGATATTGTATTTATTTCTCTCCTTTTTGTTTTACATATCATACTTCAAGTCTTTAACATAATAAATAAGGTCTGTTACCTCAAAACAAATAAAATAATAATAAATAAGGTCTGACAAAGAAAAAAGATAAGTTCTGACAACAGCAGCTAGCGAAAGAGATATGCTGTCAAAGTATCAACTGAATATATACTGCTCAATTCAGTCTGCCAAGGGTCACAATCAAAAAAAAAAAAAAAAACGCAGGCCAGCTAAGACCTGTACGTACTAATTGTACAAAAACATTTTTGTTAACAAGCTTACAAGAAAACAATAACTAATTTAGATCCAGCGTGAGTTTAAATATCCAATTTTAATGAATAATATATCTCATCATTCATAACTTGCTAACATAATTTTTGGTTATGCTTGGCAACTCTAGAGATGAGTCCATTAGGAGTCACAATTATAATTACATATATATTAAGTAAAAATATATAATTGTTAACTACTGAAATTTATTTGCTTTATGTGTAATTCTATATAAATATACATATAAAACGATCGACTAAATCTTAGTATATATCTTACTTAACAGGTAGCTACTTGTAGTTAATAAATATTTTACTTAACAGGTACGTACAGGCCAAATGGTTCTCTTTTGAAATTTATAATTAGTGTTGCTTATGATCATAAATTCATGGTGGAAGCTCTAGATCTCAAATATATCCAGTAATTAACGCACCCAATAATTGAACTGTTTACTGGACTGTTTAAAAAACTGACAGTTCCTCCTGAAAGCAGTCAAATCAAAATTTGTAAAAGATCTCAACCCTAACTTCATAGGAAGGTCTGCCTATTTTGTTGTCAAATCAAGTAGATATACAATTTACTGCTTATTATCATAATACTTAATATTCACTAGTACTGGTAAATCTATTTACTCACATAGTATACAGCATGGTAATATCACAACACAGAAGCAATAGGCCTGTATATTGCTTCTTTGTACAACTGTTTTTCAGCTCAAAATATATCAGAAAATTATGCATACATTTTCAAAAAGATAACTCGGAATAGATAAGAATAAAGCTGTACGAACTAATGGATCTATTTTTCTCAAATTTTGAGGGATCAATTGGTAAGAGCAATAAAATACTTGAGTATGGAAAACATACAAATTTTAAAATTTTGATCTCATAAAAGCTAGACAAGCTAAATGAAGAAGAACATCGATCGAACCGACCCGACAATTTAACAACTACCGCGTGCCACTGGTCCCGGTCAAAGAGCGTGGCGGAAGCCGTCTAAACTAACATAAAAGGTGCATGCATTTTCCAAAGCTAACTTATCCCTTGATTGTTTACAAAAGGTTCTATATTCTTTGATCATGGAGCAAATTATTGTTCAGAGAAGAAAGGTAATTTGGACCACAAGCCAACGAAGCATGCACCATTAATCCTGGACCACCTGTTAATGCTCTCAAGATCTAGCCATCTAGGGGTTTTGTTTACAATTTTCAATTTATGCTTGATTGACAACCGAAGAAAGTATGTTTTATACATAGATATAAATGATCACATCGTGGTCTCATTGGGTAGAGATTTTAAAAGATCGAGCAGTTTTGGCTTCAAATTATGAGATCATACTTTCAAATTATGAGATCAAGATGTTACTTTCACAAAAAATACGAGAGTCAATTTTACTGTGCTCGTAACATTTTACACTAAACTCTATAACAAAATTAACTACTTTTGAAAAAAATGGAGGTTAATAATTGACCCCCATTTTTCCTTATTAAATCCGCCCCTGCATGCGGTGCGCAAACTATAGAATCAAAACAGCGTGGCAATATGATTTGTGTGTTGCATGAAGCCAAATTGCTCAAAATCTTTACCCTTCTTATCTCCCTATTAAATCCACCACTGCATGCAGTGCACAAACTATCGAATCAAATTAAACGGCACGGCATACAGTTTGTGTGCTGCATGAAGCCAAATTGCTCAAAAAATTTACCCGTCTTTCTCCTTATTAAATCCACCCCTGCATGCAGTCCACATACTACGGAATCAAAAGAGTGCGTCATACGGTTCGTGTGTTGCATGAAGCCAAGTTGCTCAAAATCTCTACTTGACTTTTCTCCTTTTTGAATCCGCCCCTGCATGCAGTGCATAAACTATGGAATCAAAGCGGCGGGCATACGGTTGGTATGCTGCATGAAGCCAAATTGCTCAAAATCTTTACCCGTCTCATTCGGTACGTATCACCAATGCTGTATGTCTATTTGGTCCATATACATATGAATACAGAACATTCTATGAAAGGATGAAAAGTTGGTAAAATAAAGTGAATCCTTGAATCTACAAGTTCTATCATGATTCCTAAGAAAATACTAATTAAATTCTATTATTAGAACATTTCTTGTAATATTATTAAAACATAACGAAGAAGGTTCTTCATAATATTTTGTATATTAATAAAGTTTCATCAATAATCTGTCAAAAACTTGACACAGTGGTTCAATTTTTTAATTTGTACATGGAATACGGATTAATTTCATATGTAGATGTACATGTGTGTGTACAACTCAAGTAACTGTTAGGAAAAAGAAAAGAAAATTTCCCAAACGATGATGAATTTTTTAAATCTTTTTGTCCAATACAATGGGATCCGACTCTGCTGCTTTTCTTTAAGAAAAACAGAGTCCTGCTTTTTCGATCCCAATCATTAAAAAAATTTCATTTGCGTATCTCGATAAAAAAAAATTTATGCACAAATCTCAACGAATTTGAATAGTTGGAATCAGAAAAGCAGAATCATGTTTTTCTCATAAAAAAGCAGCAGAGTCCATTCCAATACAATGATGAATTATAGCAAGTTTGAGCAAGCAAAGTTCTGAAGTGGGACCAGATGCAAAGAGGCGGTACTGTCCCTTTCTACCACCTTGTGTCCTCTGTTCTGAACTAGCTGTTGCCTTTTAGAGCGAGGAAGCGTTAAAGGGAGATACTAATGCATGCTTGTATTGGACCACTTAGCTATTTCTAGCTAGGGTTTATTGCTGCCAGGGAAGCCATTTTGGAGCTCATCTCCTTTTCTCAATCCTCTCTCCTAACTGTTGACGGTGTAGCGAGTCAGCAACAGTGTACACTTGATATTTGATATGGAGTTATTATTTGTTAAAATAATTTTGTTAAAATCGTTCAATATTAGATATTCAGAAAGCAGTAAATGTTATCTATGAAAAATTTCAAGTTGTTATGTATATTCTAAATCCATATCATTCCTGCAAAAACTTTCTTCTTTATATTAAAATAGCATTTTCTTTTGGTTGCTTCTCTTTCTTCATTATATACTTGATAATAATATGATTTTTTATTAATGAAGAAAAATGCCTAAAAGACGTACCGTTTTCACTAATTAAGTTTCTGAATATAATATCATGTAGTATAAATTTTTCTAACATCATTCTCACAACAATGGTACGGTATTTCATCAAAATAAAACTTTCAGAGTTCTGAGTCATGAACTAAATACTCTATTTTTGAATTTTATTGAGTTCCTCTTTGCATCCAAACGCACCCAATTTAAAGGAATGTGGAAAATTGATCTTATTATTTCTCTACTCTTTTACTTTAAGATATAACAAACTCTAAAAAGTAAGTTAAATGGATTGGGATTCATTAACATGTCTTTAATTTGACAATTTTAACAACATCTTTCAAATTAAATCAAAATAATTCAAAATAAAAAATATAAACAAACTGTTAATCTTATTGGTTGTTTGTATATTAGTTTTTAATTCAATTTGAATATTATCAATATTTCGTGAAGTTTCAACATAGACAGCGGTGAATTTTAAGCTGTTTGATGATCAATAATGGAAGTTTATCAGGTTTCATCATTTTTAAAGCATGCGCATAATATAAATTACACTGTAAAATATTAAAGAATAAACAATATATATATGTTCTCTTCACTTGATATTAGAGCAGAAAATTCACATATATATCCACTCACTACATGAAATGTTGCATGTCCATAAGACCCTAACGGTCGATTGTAGCGAATCGGAATCTATAGATCCTTAGCTAGTGTTTTTTTTTTCTCAGAACAGGGGAAACTGTACATGGAGGATCACAGTGCAAAGTGGTTAGTCTTATCACCCAAAAGGTTTCTCCACTGATTCTTTGAACAGATGTGAACTATATATCTAATTCAAAAAAATTTACCAGTACCTCTATTTCTTGTAGTCCACAGTACTTGTCTTTTTCCGCCACTTTTTTTTTTTTCCTCTTTTCAGTCTATATTTATTTTTTTAAGAAAGAATGATTAGGGTTACTCAAAAAATGATGAAAATGTGGTCTTCTATTATTATTGTTGTCAACAAGTAAATATTGTTAATTTGTTTAAAAGAGATGAGAGAAAATAAGAACAAAATAGTGCTCATCACGTTATAAAACATTATGAGAAGGAAATAAAGAAAATAGTTTAATTATCTTCTCTATCATTCAAGCAAGTATCTTTTTGAAAATATAAAAACTTTTCCAAAGAAGTGTATGATTATGTCTAGCTAGAGAATTAATGTAACACATCACAATTACATATAGATCATGTTGACCTTAATACGTATCAAATGATATGTTAACAATTGGTCTATGTATTCATAAAAAGAACCTGATGCGATAGAAAACTAATTAACAATTCAATTTTAGACATTGAAAGATTCATGTATGAAGGACAAAACCATGCTTTATATAACTTTTATCAAGCAATTGATGAGCGGGATTTCAACAGTTACCGTTAATTATAATTAACAACATCAAAGGAGGCGTGGGAGATTTAAAAAAAAATCCTACAAAAGTGTTGATTTAGGGCCTGTTCGGACGTCACGGGATTACACGGGATGGGATGTGATGGGAATGGGAACTCACTTTTGAAAAAGTGGGAACCCATGGGCACGGGTACGCATGTGATTGATTATGGGAATATGCTGAAATGGGTGTTCGGTTGTACTACGGGATTAGTTGCAGGAAATCATATTTTTTTTTTTTAAATGTTTGATATTATACAATTTTCTTTATTAATAAAATCAATAATGTAATTAAATAATAACATAACATTACTTATTAATTATTAATTATTATTTTATAAATATAAATATTTTTTATTATTAAATGAGAAATATTTAATAATAAGAATATGCACTCTCTTGGTTTTTTTTTTATTGAAAAAAGGGTTAATACCAAACATATCCAGAAAATTCTAGATTTCATTGCATTTAGATGAGATATGTTCACAAAAATTAACTAAACTCAAGTTAACACAAAAATAAATTATTTTGAACAAATAACAATCAAGTGAGAGATTAAGTAGCAGCTCAAGTGTTTGGGAAAAAAAAAATGGAGTTGAACTAGATAATATTTTTCCTACCATTTTAGCCTAGATGTTCCCAACAAATGAAAAAAAGATGAGACTATTTTTGAAAAATTTTGAGCATCCGAACGGTGCTGTAGGATTATAATCCAACTTCACCCAAAACCCACTTGTTCCCATAAAATAACTGACGTCCGAATACGCCCTTAGCGAGAACGAGCCGTTACTCTAGCAAGGGATTGAGATTATTTTTTTCAATCTTTTAAATCTCGACTCAGTTTCTCCTCCTTTTGCTAGTGTAAGAGAAAAATAGATTTAACGAAAATTGTCTTCAATATTATATCTAATTTCTAAAATATAATATTTAACATGTAAATATTTGATATTATGAAATATATTCTTATTAAAAAAAAAGCTTATAACAAAAGTACAATAATATCTATTTTCCTCATTTAATTTTAGTAGAAATTCCCCAGTCCAATTTTGACCTGATTCTGAGTGGCCTACTGATAGATCGGATCTGACCAGTAAAAGAAAATGACATGACCGGACCACATTTGTTGGTACATGACTAAATGGTAGCACAGCTTGCACCGGCTATAGGCCTATAATTAACGAACTTTGGCTTAAATATGTTTCACTCCAGCAGTGTTTGTTCCTCTCCAGTAGTACAGCTGTCCTAAAATATTGGATAATGCCAACAACAAATCTGGAGCGTTGATTTGAACTTGGACAGTCCATGTATGGTTAGCCTTTTCCAAAGAACAATTAACACCAATGCAGATTTAGGGATGTAGAACAAGTCATGCCGTGATCAAATATGTTACGGCACAATACATCATGCATCGTGACAATTTTTTTAGATGGCATTGTATGATACGGCACGATACTCAAACTAATTTGATTACGATATAAAACGTGATTAAACATAACTACACGTGATCAAAATAACATAAATTATATCATTATTTATTTTAAATAACAACTCAAATTCTGAACAATATATTTATTTTTTATATATTAACTTTTTTACTACTTTCTTTATTTTATAATTATTTATAATTTTTCCTTATTTTTCGACCTTTTTTAATGAATTTTTACTTAAAACTAATTTAAAATTCGATAAATGATAGTTAAACGTCGTTAAACATGACTAGCCTCGTCTCATTTGATTACAAAACGACTATTTGCATGACGTGATCATTTTCATAATTTTGATCACAATATAACATGACAATTGAAAACATAACTTGAGCAACTATGGCTTAGAGCTCCTTAGTGCTCCTTAGTGATCTAAGGAGTCTTAAGCTCACCGAACGGGTGCTCCTTTATCAAACTTAATACTACCTCCTTAGTGCTTCTTTTGCCCACTTTTCTTAAGGTTGCTTAAGTTTTTAAGCTATGATTTCACATGGCTTAAGCATTTTGTCAAACTTAAAGCTTTCTTAAGAAAGTTACTATTCAACTTTATTGCCGAACGGGTACTCCTTAGTGCAACTTAAAATTTAAGCTTCATATGGTTATCGAACACTACTAGTACGTGTGACTAGTCACCATACGGCACGACACGCATTCTGGTTAGACCTGACATGCTTATCAAACGTATGATCGGAGAGGATCCGATCTGCGTAAATATCACTGGAATAAGATTATCATCCGCATATGTCCAAATTAATGAAACAATAGTACGTCTTGTTATTTTTATCTCCATGTGGCCAAAGTGGTTGATGAAATATTCTCCCCATACCTGTTAGGTGCATCCACGTGGCAAAGCATGCTTGCTTTAAACAAATCAGAAATAAGGACTCCCCGCTGTCACGCTCACACGCACCTTGAGACTAGAGAAGATAGAGAGGCACGCCTCAATGCTTCATCATCTCGTCTCGTCTCTTGTGTGCCGTTTAGAAAAGACAAGATCTTAAAAGCCCTTGCAGTCCCTCTTCTCTCAATCAACTCATGACTCGTGGGATGATCAAAGAGTTCCTTCTCCTCTGCCATTCTCTCTTTTACAATATATTCATATGTGTATTTTTACGGGTTTTCTCTTTTATGACAAATAAGGGCTCAAAATATATTACTCGGCCTTTTTTACTTTAAGTATATTCAAATCAAATATAATACAAGTATTACATGCAGTATGACCAATCACGTATATTAGCAATCACTGATTAAATTTGTATATATTATATTTTTTTGAATAAAGGTTAGATGTTAAACCATCTAATTATTCAATTAATATTCATAATAGATCTCCCATTAATTTTCGAACATTCAACCTCTCACATTGAGAACATTACTTTTGCTGCTAGATTAAAAATTAATTCTCAATTATATGTAAAGTGTTAACCATGTTTTAATTTTAGGTTGAGAGAAATGTCTAGAAGTTTAATTAAGCTCGTCGAGCCAGGAATTACTAATGAGTCGTGTGTACTACCATGATTGTTGTTTTTTTTTTTTGTATAAAACAATGAATGTGAAAAACAAAAAAATGAACGATGGATTTCAATAATTTTTTTAAGGTTAGACGGCTTTATGCTGCTAATAATTTCATTAATCGATTTTAATATTTGCCTCAAATAATCTAGGTTAGCTCAAGGTGAGCCATAATTTGGGTTACAATTAGTAGCCCTTTGGTTTGAGAAAATCTTAGTTTTTTTTTCTGTACTTTAGTTAGAAGTTTGAGACAATATGTTATGTCAAAATATTCGATTAATTTAATATGGACCTTTAATAGTAGATACTTGGTGAGTTACATAGTCAGCTAGGTTATTGACATAGGTATGTTAAGTTTCTAATTATTTCATTTTTTTTTCTTAAATCACAACTCACATTCTTTCCAATGCGGACATATTCTTAACAACTAAACTAGACATTAATTATTCTTCTCATGTTTCACATTGTTATTATTTGTGTTGTTGTTCATATTGCATGCACACTTGTTACTAGAAAACACTGTAATATTTGTGTATGTAAAATAGATTTTTTTTTTTTTTTGAAGAAAAATATGGGTCTAGCCCATAATTTCATTGGTATGTAAAATAGATTGAAAGGTGCTGCTTCTTCTATTCGTATAATAATATGGATTTTTCTTTTATTATTTCATTATAATCAGTATAACTAGCTTAGGATTTCAAAATGGTGAAGCTTCTCTCTATTTGTGTTAGTACGGGTACACAATACCGATATATTTTTTTCTTGTTTTCTTTCTTTCTTTTATTTTTAGTGCCAGTAGCTAGTAGGGGTGGCAAAAAAGCTCGTAGCTCGTGGCTCGATCGTGACTCGCTCGCTAACAGATTGCTCGTTACTGGACTGAGCTGTTAACGAGCTAGCTCGCCAGCTCACGAGTTAGCTCGGCTAGGCATCCATTTGTAAATTTGTATGAATTTGTATGCATTTTACACTGTCCAGCTCTGTTCAGCTCGGTTAAAACAAGATCCAGCCAGATCCAGCGAGCCAGCTCGGTTTGACTTGTCACGATTTCGAGCTGAGGTTTTAGCTCGGATGCCCTAAGTCCAGCTTGCTCGGTAAGAGCTCGGTCCAGAATTAACGAGCTGAGCTAGGACCCAGCTCGTTTACTAGCTAGCTTAGGATTCAAAACAGTAAAGTATGTGCATACCAAATTCTAGAGGACTTTGACCTGATTTCAATTTAGTCCTTTTAAGATTCCCATGCTTCTTTTCCTGTGATCTAACTAACCTAATCCATACCTTTTGCATGGATTAACGTTATCAAATAAAGGTAATTTAATGAACACTGTTACAAAGACATATGAAAAACGACGGATACAAAGCTATGATTTCGATAGCTTTTTTTTTTTTATGAAACGCAACAAGTTAAAAAAAGATATATCCAGTTCTCAGAAATTTTGATAGCAGTGTATATATATAACTTGAGATTTCTGTAAACAAATGCACTTTTTCGTTTTGATGGACATCTGGGTGATATAAGTTAGGTCATCATATAAAAATGAAATGACATCATAATAAAAGAAATAATAAACACAGAGTTATGATTAAACGGGGCCACCACTCACCAGCAACATGCAATGTATTCAATAAACTATTCGATAATAATCAACATTGAGGTTACGTTTGGATCGTGCAAGGATTAGTGCAAGAATAGCGATTTTTGGGTTAGTGGTTAAGAATAGTGCTAACCCAAGTGGTTTGAGAATAACACTATTTTGGACTATTCCGGGTTAGTAGAAATATTGTTTGGATTGTATATTTGGAATAGTGCTATTTTGGACTAATATCGCTAACCTAACAATTGGAGAAATTCACTAATCCATTTTTCGTAGGAATAGCAGAATAGCGTTGTTCCTGCACTATTCTTAATTTCTATTTTACGTTTGGATCACAGCTTTTAAGAATAGCGGAGCTATTCCCGGGTTAGCTCTATTCTTGCACGATCCAAACGCAATATGGTACCATGCATTTTGCGGGTTAGTCGGTAATACGAATCAATATTTTTGTTTTCAAAATCTCAATGGTCGATCCGAACCGTTCAACATGATTTCCACGTGAATATGTACATTCAGATCGAATTTTATATTTTTTAGAATTTTATTACTATTTTTTAAGATAGGAAGAAAATCATTTGATCTGAAAATTTTGGACCATCCAAAAACTGTGATTTTCTACCTATCTTAAAAAATAGTAAATTTTTTTTGAAAAATATAAAATTTGGTCTGCAAGTACATATTCATATAAAAAATCATGCTGAACTGTTCGGATCGACAGTTAGAATTTTGGAAACAAAAATATTGATCCGTATTACGGATCAAATCATGCTATGCATAGTACCATAGACTCAGTCATCGACATTTGAGAATGTGAAAAATTACAGTAGAACTGGGTAGTTTTTAAGCTTTTATCGGATTGATTTTAAATGAAGAATTTAAATCGTTAAAACAATCTCTTTCACAAGTGATTCATTGCATGTCAAATTTATAATTTTCAAATTAATGTAGTATAAAGTCAAGCGGTAAAAAAATAATGAAAAAAATCATTAAAATTAATTATAAATCTTCTTTAGCTTTTTAACCGCTTGACTTTATACTAAATTAATTCGAAATTTTATAAATTTGACATATAAACACATCACTCGTAAAATAGATTGATTTAAATGATTTGAATTCGTTGTCTGAAATCATTCCCATAGATTTTAGAATTAAGCTCGTCAAAAGACTTGATGATCTAAAGAGAACTCAAAAAATTAACATTTAATTCGTTTGGATATTTAATTTGAAAATTTTAATTTTCATCTTATTTTTCAAAAAGTAACTTATAATGTTCTTGTACAATATATATCTGTAAGAAGTCAAACCAATCAGCATTTGAACGAATTATTTGCAGATGAGTGTATATGAACCAGTCCACAAGCTATCAAACAACGAACTTGAACAATCTTTTAAAAAATAAATATATTTATCTGATCTTTTGTTGACCAAAGGATTCCCAAATCTCAACAAACCCAATACTTTATAATTAACAACAGAATTACCATAGTACAATAAAGTTGAGTATGTATACAATTTCAAATGGGAAGGCCAATAAAAATCTTATTATTTTCGTCACTTCAAGATTCCCCACACAAACAAAAAAAATTTAAGAGCTTCATCCTCATTTTTTTTTCTTAAAAAAAATCCCCACAAAAGAAGTGGCAGATCAGAATGCTTTCATATTGCGTCGAAAATTAGCTATTGGTTTAATATTTGTGTGCAATAATCGGATGAAGAAACTATATATTGTTTTACTGTAATGACTTTCAACTCAATTTTGCAAAGATGAAAAAAAAACTGTAATTCCGATGAGTTTGATGCAACTGAAGGTCTCGTGTAAATATAGATTAATTAATTGTTAAGATTGATTTAATATTTGATTTAATATAATTTTAACATAAAAGAGATCACTTTACGACATAAAGTCTCATTCTATTATTAACATTCTTTTACTATCTTACGCAACAACATAATACATCTTTTATATTTATAAACATTAAAATAAAGCTCTAAAAATTCGCACATCATTAAAAGAAAAACAGAATTCTAAACACCACACTAAATTCTGATAACACTTCACTAAAACAATCACAATTTTATACTGGAAAGTCCATTGAAAATAGATTAATAAACCTCTACAATTCTACTGGTCTATTACGCAACAGTCAACACAAAGAGGGAGATGTATATGAATTATACGTATACACTATTACGTTTGGATCGTGCAAGGATTAGTGCAAGAATAGAGATTTTTGGGTTAGTAGTTAAGAATAGTGCTAACCCAAGTGGTTTGAGAATAGCGCTATTTTGAACTATTCCGGGTTAGTAGAAATGTTGTTTGGATTGTATATTTGGAATAGTGCTATTTTGGACTAATATCGCTAACCTAACAATTGGAGAAATTCACTAATCCACCTTTTCGTAGGAACAGCAAAATAGCGCTGTTTCTGCACTATTCTTAATTTTTATTTTACGTTTGAATCATAGCTTTTAAGAATAGTGGAGCTATTTTCGGATTAGCGCTATTCTTGCAACGCAACATTATAATAATATTAACATAAAAGTAAATCTGCTTTGAGGCCTCGGTTGTATAAAAGGCTTTAATCCGCATGGTGATGGCGGTACGGCTCCCTATGTCTTGCACCAATCCACCAAGGCCGACCTATCTCTCTCTGCAACCCTACTCCCACTACAACCCCTATCCCCCTTAGGCCTTAGCCTAGCCTACCTAGTTCCTACTACCTAGCTACAAACCTAACCCTAACCTAAATCTGCATCTCTGTCGCTGATCACTTCTCATGTCCTTCTTTCTCTCCCTCCCTCTCTCTCTCTCTCTCTCTCTTTACTTCCCACTTTATGACCCACCCACCATCTTCTCTGAGAGTTCATACTACCTTCTTGTTTTCTTTCGTTTTTTTTATATATATTTAATTTGTTTATATTTTTGTGGAATCTTTACCATTTATTCTCTCTATAAAATCCTACATACCCACACTTCAACAGTTCAACCCATGTTGGGGTGCTCCCGCTCTCTTAGTTTAGTTAGATGTATCTGTCATGTTTTGTTTTTCCCTTGCTGTTTCTGTGTATGCCTTTTACTCACTTTGGCTTATTTTTGTTGAGATGTTGACGGTTCCATATTTTATGTGAAAATTCCTTTGTGGGTTCCTTGTTAGGCAAAGGACTCCAATAATAGATCGCATTGTTAGATCAATTATTTGTAGAATTACTTCTGATTATCTATCTATTCATCTATATACACATCATCATTTTCTTATGATGTGGATCTATATATAATTTCCTCATTTCATGCTTCCAAATGATAAGTACAGATATACTCTACTTTCGCTAACAAATTATAGCCTCACATCAAAAACTTCTTTTCTTCCATATTTCACAATCCCCAAATCGAATACGAATCATATTACTAAGAGATGATTGTACCTTCTTTTGCAATTGGAGATGCCCAAGGGAAAGAGTGAAGCTGCCAGCATGATCTAGCTCTAGTTGATTAATTGACTTATTCTTGGTCTTATTGGCTTAGTTTATTAAGATAAATGATGATCAATTCTTGCTAGGTCATGCTGTGGCAGCCTCACTTATTCCCAATTTTGGGTATTGCGTAGTTAAATGGTAAAAGAGGAGAGACAAGGATTCGCTATTAGGTAAGTTCACTCCCTGCTCTTGTTTTTTCTAGTGATATTTCCTCTTTTGTTGTAGGATACAATTGAAATTCCAATAGCTCAGGCAATTTGTTTTATACATTCCCAGGCTTCATGAAATTAGTATGGTTAAAATCATATACAAACCTAATCACACTAATATCTTTTCAACTCTCTAAAAATAAATTTTTTTTTTTGCACACTGGTGTAAGTGATGGATAATAATGATTAATCAAATAATTATTCTTATTATCTCGGACATTTATATGTAAGAAAATCAAATAATTTCCATTATACCCAGTTATGCATTTAGTGCTCCTAATTCTTCTATTTTTTTGCAATTTTTGTAGATCAGTTGGGTGTTTTGAACATGCTGTTAAAGTCTGGATTTGTATATCTGGTGAGTTGAAGTGTTACCTTTCAACAAGGTAAGGGATCTAAAATAGTATAGATAAGTTGACATGTGCTCCATGCTGTTGCTAAGTAGCTGATCAGGTATTGAAGTTGAGATTGAAATCATGATGGGAACTTAGAACCATATGATGCGTTGTGTTTTAAGAAATTGAAGATCTGAACTCTTTTTAGATTTATTTTATGAAATGAATGTTGTTATGTATACATGATACGCTCTACCATAATTAAGTACATCAAATTAAGTACTATTGTTAGTTTGAGTAATGGGTTCAGACTTGAAATAAGCAGGGCGAGATCAACAGCTAGAGTTTTCACACTTTGATTTCAAGGACCATTCATTTTTTATACATTCATGTTGGTATCCTTCCAACTCTGATTAGCTTGGTCTTGTTGGTCTCAGTTGAGTCAACTGAGTTTGAGTCTCATATGAATTTAACTGAGCTTGTGCATTTGTTTTGCCGATAATATCACAAGTTCAAACATTTGTGCATGACATCTATACTCTTTAATCAATCATGAATTTTGCAAGTGTGATGAGGTAAAAATAAATAGTTGGTATTATGTTAGAGGAACTCGATTGAACTCAACACGGTGTAAATTCTTATTTATGATTTATTATCAGCTGCATGTAGGCTTTTTGTCTATTATGGGATCCTTGCTGAGTTGGCTGTCATTATGACGGAAAGATACTGGCATTACAAGTTTATTTGTATGGACTTTTTCAATTTATAATATGGCATTGGCTTTGTTCTAATGACCATAACCATTTAATATCTGACCTTAGCTCCAATGGCAGCAATATTGTTGTCTTTATAGAGTCTTTCAAATATATTGGTATTTCTTGAACAAATTTTAGTTCCTGTTCGGTTCATTAACAGAGCTAGATCCGAATTTGGCAATTCCCCAATTTCTAGTTTCAGAACCATGGTATCAACATGAAAAGTTTACCATATTGATGGTATCAGATAAGGCTGTGTATCAGTTCAGTACCCAGCCACGGTATCAGTTCATTAATTTTTAAAACTTCCTTGTGCGTTGTTGCTGTTAACGTCAATTGTTAACAAATTTTTTTAAAAATTCTATTAGCATATTATATCTATTTATATGTATTCATTGGCAATTATATTTTTTTCAGTACATTTTAAGCTTTTGAATGCGTGGTTTCAATGTAGACTAATGAGCGCATGTGTAGTTGAAGTCCATGATTAGGTTTATCAACATTTGAGTGAACAATTGAATCCCAAATCACAAACCTAATGCATCATTTATTCAAATAATAATGAAAATATTGATAACGTTAGTTCTCTGTTTTGATGAATTTTAACATTGATTGTGATGATTGTAAAATAAATGTTGTCAACAGTAGCGTATTTCTACACTATTTTGCGGCCGAAATTTTTATTTATAGCATAAAAAATATAAAACAAAACACTCCGGTTTTGAGGAAATTCGAAAAATACTCGGGCCACTCAGGCGTTCTGTGGCTCCTCAGGCGTTCATAATGAGCGGCTCATTATGAACGCCTGAGTGGCCCGAGTATTTTTCGTGATTCGGATCTAAACTCTAAGCCATTCTCTACATGGACATCCTCCTGCTGAACCGGCTCATTATGAATCTCCTCAATCTCGGATGTATGCTGCACTCCAGGACCAAAAATCGTAGTCTGTCCAGACTCACCCTGCGTGAATAAAAATGCCTGTCTGGCTATGGGGTCATCATCGAGCAAAGGATACGATGTCTGCTGTGTATCTGCCCGCAGTCAGATGCGCGTAGGACCAATGCTGCAGCAACATGCATGGTCCAATAAAGGTCTTGTTCTTCTTCAATCAATCATTGTTAAGACCCCTGTACAATGTTAGTGTTAGTACTGAAATATATAACACTACAAAAATTAAAAAAATATAATAGTTAGTTTTATACCTAAATAAGCACGCATCCAAACCCTGCATTTAAAAATTCATCGATTTCATTCAATATTCATAGAAAAAATGATGTTATTTTTTTTTAAAATATTACTAATTTAAAACTTATTCTAGTAGCAGCCTCTAGAATGGAGTGCTCCGCGTTCGGGTACCACAGAAAGTCGCTGACCCTGTCAGTGCGACTCCGGATACCCGGAACAGATGTCATCGCCCTGTCGACGTACTGGAACATCTCGTACAGAGTGGGTATATGGTCATGCTGTGTACCTCTACTAGATGATGGTACATCCCTACTGGAAGATGATATATATCTACTAGATGTCATGCTGTATTTGATAATTTTTTGCTATTAATATTGGTACCAATTTTGACCAAATATGATAAAAAGTCTGGTTAAATGTATTGTCATATTGGTATCTTAAGTGTAATTTAAAGTTAGTTCTAATCTAATCGACCTTGGCACTAATATAATCTAATTTTGGTCATAAACAATTTTGGTCAAACAGTTAATTTTGGTCAAAATATTTTGGTATTGGTCTAATTTAATTTTTATGCTCAAACAGTTAATTTTGGTCATATTACAGTTAAATTTTGATTCTATCCTAATTAAATTTGGTTCTAAACCCTAAACCGTAAAAATTAATATCTTATCCTAAACCCTAACTCCTAAACCCCTAAACCTAATCCTAAACTCTAAACCTAAACCTAATTACTACCCTAAATTAAAAATTGAAACAAGAAAAGAAGAATAAAACTTACCCGAGCTCGAAGGGATCAAAATGAAGCTTGAATGGATAATGAAGGAGTTCTAGCGCCCCCCTTTATATAACACAGGGGGCCGCATAGGCGCTGGGCGGCCCCTGGGTCTGCATGGGCATTGGGAGGACCCCAGTCTTTGGGGCCGCAGAATACCTGAGCGGCTCAGATATTTTTCGAATTTCCCTAAAACCGGAGTGATTTAGTTTTTTTTTTTTCTATAAATAAAAATTTCGGATTTTGCTTCATATCCTATTTTCATTATTTTAGTCACATTTCACTTGCAAGCGAGAATTAATAAATTAGGCACTTTTTTTTTTTTGAAAGGTGGTAAGACCATCAGTTTCATTAGAAACATGATACCGCACCTTTAGCGTGATTCGGATCCAATCTGGACAAACTAAAAAAATATGTTTTTTTTTTTTATGGTCAGCGGTTAACACCCGCCAACAATGATTTTCATTAATAAAAGGTTCGTTACAAAAACCAATTATACTAGGATAAAGTAAATCACTATACAGGAGTATTTACAATGACTCTCTCTCGTTTTCCTATCCCTATTTGGGCAATTCAATCCATAACGAAACATCCATCGCTTCCTTCTCCATGAGGCGATGCACCTGTTTTCGCTAAAAAATTAAGTGACCTTATGATTCGAATTTGTTGTGATCCTAGATCGCAACAGCTTATCAAACAAACTCAATCAGAGAACGCTGAGACGAAAAGGAAGGATAATTGGGTGGTATTAAGAATACGGAGGAAGAGAACTTGATACAAGAACAATTGGAAATTCAACAAAATTGATTATTCATTTTCATAATCCTTGTTAGTGTTACATCAGCTGCTTATGTAAGCGCTATAAACTGTGAAATACAAACTAGCTACTGTCTGTTACACTAACAGTTTCACTAACAGAAACAACAAACTAATCATAGCTAATCACTAACTAACTGTTGCTTATCACTAACTGAAATGGATGCTCTCTTCGAGACCGTCAGTTCGGTGCTCTTCGTCTCCAGTTCTCCCGGGTTGCGACTGACCCGTTCACCCTTTCTTTCGCACCAGGGTCGTTGCAGAATCCAATCTGGACATTGAATTCAATGTCACGTTTAGCGTCACTGTTATATTGATGGTGTTTGGTTGAGGTTTAATGTTTTGTCATGACCTAAGCTATTAAAAAATTAGGTTGTCATTGACAGTAGGGCTGCAAGAGGGCTAACTCTTAAGCACCTAAGAGGTGGTTTAAATTTAAAGGCGGATTAATTAGGTCGGCCTAGTTAATCCGCATTTAGTCAAATAATTGAGGTCTAAACCCTTTATACTACAAGTATACTAATAATCTAAATTCTAGTGCAACAAAAAAGTTCACCGCAACAGTTCTATTATAACCAAGTTCCAGTGCAAAACAGCATCATCAAACAATATCAAACCAACTAAATAAGGAACTATATCATATCAAGCCAGAATTAGAAATCGTCAGGCATAAGACAATCATGGTCTCATCTAGATCCAGGCACTTCTTCCTCTTGCTCTCTCTGGTGACACAAAAGTTGTTATACTAAGGGAGTTCATAATTTATAAAGAAATATTGTGGCAAAATAGCATGTCTTGCCGGCTTCATGGTGAGGCATTTGCACTGATAGCCATAGTAACAAATGAATAATTCAGGTTCGGTTCGGCATGGTCAAAAATTCGTGATTCGGAAATAATTCGGGTATAATTCGGGAATGATTCGGAATTACAATACGAGACCTCAGTGCATATTTAATTCATCACCGATGATTTACTATACAAGATACGGCTTGTTTTTGCCACAGAAGATCAATATAGTCAAAAGGTTAGGTTTCACATGGCCACATGGGGTGCAAAGTAGACTAGTTCACGTGGGTGCTACTGATGTATAGTCAAAAATAAAAAAAAACCCTCCCAGCAGCTGTGCGCGAGAAAAACATGAGAAAAATGCGAAAAAATGCTAATAATTCGTAAAATTCGCGTTATATTCGCGTTTTATTCGGTCAAAAGTTCGGTCAACGAATAATACGCCATTCGGTTCGGAAACACTCCAAAAACGTTTTATTCACGAATTAAACACGAATAAAATGCGTACCTTGTCACTATGCTGATAGCTGCAATGCAGAAAGCTCTATCCGTCGGTGCTTTTTTTCTCTGATTCTTTGCAGCTAGCTTATCAGGGACGAGTCTTGTAATGAGTTACTATGAGTGCAGCTGAGAGTATGAGCAAAATTTCTTGAATGAATGAACAGAGAACAACCGTGAGGAATTTTATTTTTATGAATGTGATGCTTGCCTGTGTTTAAATATAACTGTAGTATCGTACCAATAGATCGGTACAGGAATATAGTCGCTACATTCTCATTTTTTAAATAAAATACAATATATACTCTATTGAAAAAGAATTGACAAAAGTAAACTAGTTTTGGTTGATCAAAACTGCGTGTAGGGTGCGTATTTATCATTTTAGTTTGAACTAAATTAAAATCTAGAAAAATCTTTGATTGATATTTAATTTATCACTCGCCGGTATAACAATATTGAAAGATGTAACCAATTGAGAAATGGCCGGTAAAGAGATACTATTGGGAAATACTTAAAATTTTACCAGTTTCGTGGAAAAAGAGCTGGTGACAGGGGTTTTCTTATCCATTCCCTTGTCAAAAAGTTTGTCAAATAGGCTCAATATGTTTGCCCGTGGGCTCTATAGTAACTGAGCAGGCCTCTAATGTTACCTGTTAAAGGCATATACGATTATACGACTAGGGGTGTTCATCGGTTCGGTTAAAATCGAAATAAAATAGACAAACTAAAGTTTTATTTGGTTTCTAAAAATAGAACCGAACCAACCGAACTATAGGTTAAGGGTGTTCATCGGTTCGATTCGGTTAAAATCGAAATAAAATAGACAAACCAAAGTTTTAGGCTATGTTTGGATGCACTAAGAATAGTGCTATTCTTATAATAGTATTGCTATTCGGAACAAGGATAATCCAAACGAGAAATAGAGCTATTCGGAATAGGGAGAATAGGGTTATTCTCTATTCTTACAAAAACATGGAATAGTATTTATTGTTTTCAATATTAATACTAATCTAATATTTAAACTAATATTATATTACATTTAATATTTAAATTAATATTATATTGTATTATATTTAATCTAATATTATATTATATTTAATATAATATTTAAAATAATATTATATTACATTTAATATTAAAATTAAAATTATATTATATTATATTTAATCTAATATTATATTATATTTAATCTAGTATTTTATTTAATACTAATCTAATATTTAAAATAATATTATATTACATTTCATAATTAAATTAAAATTATATTGTATTATATTTGAACTAATATTATATTACATTTAATCTAATATTTTATTTAATACTAATCTAATATTTAAAATAATATTATATTACATTTAATCTAATATTTTATTTAATACTAAACTAATTTTTAAAATAATATTATATTACATTTAATATTTAAACTAATATTATATTACATTTAATATTTAAAATAATATTATATTACATTTAATATTTAAACTAATATTATATTACATTTAATCTAATATTTTATTTATGAGGGATGCTTCGGTGGACATAAGGACCTATTTGTAAAATGAACATATTTTCATTTTCAAAGTTCAAATAGTCGATCCGACCATTCAACATTATCTCTGTATTAAAATGTACTTGGAGGTCAAATTTTACATTTTTTTTGAATTTTTTTACTATTTATTAAGATGGTTACAAAATTGCTGTTTTTCAATGGTCTGAAAACAACGATTTTGTAACCATCTTAATAAATAGTAAAAAAATTCAAAAAAATGTAAAATTTGACCTCCAAGTACATTTTAATATGGCGATAATATTGAACGGTCGGATCGACTGTTTGAACTTTGAAAATGAAAATATGGTCTTTTTACAAATAGGTCCTTATGTCCACCGAAGCAAATGCCTTTATTTAATACTAATCCAATTTTTAAAATAATATTATATTACATTTAATATTTAAACTAATATTATATTACATTTAATCCAATATTTTATTTAATACTAATCTAATTTTTAAAATAATATTATATTACATTTAATATTAAACTAATATTATATTACATTTAATTTTAAAATAATATTATATTACATTTAATATTTAAACTAATATTATATTACATTTAATCTAATATATTATTTAATACTAATCTAATTTTTAAAATAATATTATATTACATTTAATCTAATATTTTATTTAATACTAATCTAATATTTAAATTAATATTATATTACATTTATCGTTTAACCTAATATTATATTATATTTAATATAATATTTTATTTAATACTACTATAATATTTAAAATAATATTATATTACATTTAATATTTAAATTAATATTATATTGAATTATATTTAATCTAACACATAAATTATTACTTTATTCATTCCCTCCAAACTCTATTCCAAATATGCAATCCAAACAACTTTTTCACTATTCCGAATAGCTTGAGTTAGCACTGTTCTTAAACAGTAGCTATTCTTATTTACTATGCTAAACAGTAGCTATTCTAGCTATTCTAGAGTTTATCCAAACGTACCCTTATTTGGTTTCTAAAAATAGAACCGAACCAACTGAACTATACCTGATTAAAACCGAACCAAAGTAAATTTCGGTTTATTCGGTTCAACCAAACAAACGAACAAACCAAAGTAATTCAACAACTCAAAGATCAGAGATGGTAAATAGAATTGCCGTGAGAAATTTAAGAAATTCATCAAAACAATTCATAAACAACAACAACAATCCTCGATTACACAAATAGAGTAACTTTGTGATTTTTAAGTAAAAGAAACGGACTTATAGCCTTCGTATCAAAAAATAAAAAAATTACACAAACAAAGAAGTCGGACGAGCACAACACAGTTCAGTCAGAGCGGCAATGGCAACAAAAGCTCAACCCGACATTTGATCTCACAAGCAAAATTGCAAAAATACAATTAACAACGATTTGGGTTCGAATCCCAGCAGCCACAATTGATACAAAAGGCACACAAAGGGATTGAAAGAGAAAAGAAAAGAGGAAGAGAGAGCGAGAGAGGGGGGATGTGAACCTGACAGCATCTGTCTAGGATTTTCAAAAAAAAAAGAGGGGATGTGACTCAGTAAGTAGCGTAGAGGGGTGAGGTTTGATCGTGGGCGACAGTGAAGAGAGAGAAATGAAGATGCTGCTGCGACAGGGAAGAGAAATGAAAACACAAAGTCACTGAACGTGGAGTGTTCGGTCGGTTCGGTTTACATGAGTTTTAGAAATTAAAAACCGAATCAAATTAGAGAAACCGAATAACACTATAATTTGAACCGAACCGGACCAATTAAACAAAAAACCGAACCATTTGAACCTAATTTTTTGGTTTAGTTAAAAACCAAATAAACCGGACCCGATGAACACCCTATATACGACAGTACATCCAATGTCTTCAGGTAAACACGGAAAATATAATTATGCTTTTCCACATCATCGAATATTTTCCCCTTATCCCAGGTTATCGTATAAAATGAAATATATATACGTATAATTCATAATGTTTCAATCTCTAATTCTGGAGTCTGTATAGCGCTACCGCTATAGCGCAATCACACGTCCACAAAAAGAAAAAGAAAAAAAGAGACTTCTTTCGACAGAAATGCAGAAAAGGTCTCCACAATTCCCTTGGAACAAGGCATATAATTTCTTTAATTTGCAAAAACCAGGTAACAATATTTCATCCGTAAGATTACATAAGATGCTTCTCACTGCGAAGAAGCATTAACAATATATACAGGCACTTGTATATAATTAGGGATACATAGGAACTCTTCTTTATTTAACAAGCCACAAATTCCGATACTATAAGCAGAATGATAACGTAACCGAAACCATTGGATAACTACCTAAAATCGGTATTTAATAGTTAGAATTTAGACCAATCAGATGCACTTCCAACCCGAGGCATACTGGTCTGCCTTTTGACTTTGGTATCAACTACGAAGGCGCTACCACATACCTCTCCTTTGCTATCAACCCTCGGTACCGGTTTGACCTCGTTCAAAGGATGCTCAAAGCTTTGTAACCCTCCGGAGCTAGTGTAGAAACAACCTGAAAAATGACAAATTCTAATTTCAATACATGCTCGTCAGATTTAATACTGCTAACTATCAGGTAGGAAAATATTGAGATTTTGTTTATTTTTTCCTTTGCTTGAATGATGCTTTATTTAACCATACCATTGCACGTGTTGTTCCCCCGGAGGTAAGTCAATTGGTCAAGCTAATAGGCTTCAAGGGTTAATTGACAATCAGGTGCTCTGTGTGTGTGGGTGGGGGTGGGCATAGAGGGATGGCCTGTTTGCATGCATTTTTCACTACTTTATTTGCAAATCAAACTCAGTATTGTCTCCTGTTCGCAAATAAAATGCAGCATTTTCCATGCTTACGACATACTCTCCACAACGCTTTTATGCATTTTGCAAATTAAAGGAACCATATATAACATAGTAAAAGATGACCTTATTGGCCCCAGGATGTTTCATATCCCTCGATCTAATTGCTTCCTGGCTCATTCACAGAGAAAACAGAAACTTGATCTGCTTAATTTGGTTCTACTGTTTTAGATCAGTCAAGTCTTTTAGAGGGAAAAAAGATAAGACTTGTATAAGGGAGGGGCAAAAGGGTATATTACTTACCCCTTGCAAAATTGTATATTTAATTATGAAAATGTTTTGAAAGTTGTTACAAGTATATATATATACCTTTAGGGAAAGGAGCAAAGTGATTCCCACACTGCTTCTTCATAATTTCTACATCATCAGAAACAATCAGATGATCTTCCGAGTCCGTTCCCCAGAAAAACGGTACTGCTCCGTCAGCATCCTACAGAAATGAAAAAAGTATCAAAATCATCAATGATTAACCTGGCAATATAAGCTTCAATAAGAGAACATATCTGTTCAGACTAAGAAAAAGTTTAAATAAAATAAGCAAAAACAAATGAATAAAACCAACAAACAGGAACAACAACAGTATCTACAAAGTTCTAAGTAGCGTCGTAATATACTATAATATACCATAGACAAAATCTCATCAAAACAAAAGGCTACCAAAAGATAAGTCTTTTAAAACAAGAATTGTGTCAAAGAGTGTACTTACAGCTGCAATAAAGATAGAATTGGAGCTGCTATCAAACAAGATAAATGCAAATTTTCCATTAAGGTCCCTGACAACTTTGTCTACAGGATAAGGTCCTCTGTCTCTCAATGTTCGGTACGCTTCAAGAACTATCATATCCTCAGTGGCATTTTTGCCTAATCCGTACTGTTGTTTCAGTAAAGGAATATTTTCGAGAGCTCCTTGAAATATGCAGAATATGTCATCTACTGATGCGAATAATCTGTACATACGAAAGTTAAAATGTTATCTATTTGAAACTCGAGAGGGGTGATGTTTATAAGGCCCCTATTTTACAATAAATTGCATGAAAATTTCTCTCAATTAAGATTGACTTGTACCCCAAATCCCACAATTTCCTTTTTCTTCTTCAAATAACCAAATCTACGAGTCAGACCTCATTTCTAGGATACTATCTAGGATTCAAAAAATACACTACAGAAATTCAATAGACAAAACACATACCATGTATACGCCCTGAAAAGTACGGATCTTAAATTACTTAAATTAGACTGTTCTTCAGTTATACAATTGTTCACTGGTAACTGTCTTAAGTTTGAATCAATTAATCAAGATTCAATGCTTGATCCATCCATTTAATTCAAGCATTACAATCTCATGGATTTGAGAAAAATCTGAACTCTTTGTTGTCTTCTCTTATTGAGGGACCAAAAGTTCACCAGAATTTAATACTCTTACATAATGTTTGGGATAATTCATACAAGTAGCTGAGAATATCTATTTGAACTTCTCAATCACAAGAACTTTTTTGAAATTGCCTATCCCATTTCAAAGTATATATATATTAATATTTTTTAAATAACATCAACAAGTAAAACTACTATTAGCAAATTTATATGACTCAATTAGTCGTTTCTTCCAAAAGCAAAGCATAATTTAATTTTCAATATTTAGTACCTCGGCAAAAAAGGATTCTGCTTGTCAGTTGAGAAGGCTATAAAAGCAGCCGACCCCAATCGCACCGTGACCGCTCCTTCATGCACCGAAGAGAAGTCATCGAGAAGCGCCGTCACGCCACCGCTTTTCGTCCCATCCTCTACCTCCGGCCACCGTAGCCCCTCCGGGCACTTCGCAATCTCCTGATCAAAAACCGCCAGCATTTTCTCTCGAGAGTACAAAATTCTACAAATGACAACTGTGCTCAGTATCTGAAATATCTGACCTTTGGCAACTCAAGGAGCTAGTATTTTGTAGTGATGATCTGTGCTACTGAAATACCCTCGAATTTGAAGTTTATTACGAGAGAGGTTGGAGCAAGGATGAGGAAAGGTCAAGGGTAGTTATGGAAAGACAATGTTAGATTTGGACGGTGCTTGGTGGAGGTGCCATGTGTCATAAGTTGAGTTGGCGGTAAGAACGATCCAGAAGAGGCCAATGGGCCGGACTTTTAGAATGGTATCGAAGTTTGCCGAAATTTTTATTAATATAAAAAAAATATTAAATTTCAAAATCTACCCATGTGCAGAAATTTCAAAATCTGTTCCGCAAAATTTTTCTGCAAAAATTCAGCTTAAAATTTCAAAACCGCAATTTTTTTTCGTTTTTTTAATTAAACAGAAATGTTTATAATTTATTTATTTTTACTATTGAAATATTAGAAATATTTTATATATTTCTTTGAAAATAGATTGAATACTACATAATTTGATTTATTAGAAAGAATGTGACAAATAACCCAGATCAACATTTTTCAGGCCGGATTTTTTGTGGTTGTAAGAAAAATTAAAATATTTTTTGTCTGTTATTGGAAAAAAAAAATATATTTTGAATTTGAGTTATTGATCCCGATTCAAAAGTCACTTCTAGGTAAATACAAAAAAAATTTAGATTATTCTATTTTGGAAAAAATAAGAAAATTTGTCAAGAAATTTTTTTCAAAGAATTTTTTGTCAGAACCGTGTTAGAAAATCTAGTTTTTTTCAAAAATGAAAGCATCATAATATTTTTTGGATTTACCTTAATTTAGATTCAAAATATTTTTTTTCCCAATAACACACAAATACATATTTTAATTTCTCTTACATACGCAAAAAATCCGGCCTGAAAAATATTGATCCGGGTTATTTGTCACAGTCTTTCTAATAAATCAAATTATATAGTATTTCATCTATTTTTAAAGAAATATATCAAATATTCAATACAAAAATAAATAAATTGTTAATATTTCTATTTAATTAAAAATAAAAAACTTAAAACTGCAAAAAAAATTGCAATTTTGGAATTCCGAAACCAAAACTGCAAATTTTTTTTGGGGTTTTGGGATTCCAAAACCGAAAATTTATTTTGCAGTTTTAGGCTGAATTTCCGCATAAAAATTTTGCGGATTGGACAAATTTCGGAATTTCTGTAGATTTTAAAATTTAATATTTTTTTGGATATTAATAAAAATTTCGGAGAAGTATGTATGGAATAAAAAATTAAAGTGCTTTGATAAAAGTTAAAAGTTGTTCGCATAATCTTAATTGTACTATGTCGGCCGGCTCTTTTAATTTGTCATTTTAGAAATATTAAAATCGGAAATCATACATAATTTGAGAACTATCTCATTTTATAAAGAGTGAGGCTATGGTACTTCGGCTAGTGTACCGTGGGTAGTGTACTACGGTTCAATATGGTACTTTTTAAAATTCTAACGGTCGATCCGACCGTTCAATGTGATATTCATATGAATATGTACTTGCAAACTAAATTTTATATTTTTTTGAATTTTTTTATTATTTTTTTAAATAGGTAGAATTTTCAGTGTTTTATACAAATTCTGGACCATCAAAATTCTATCTATCTAAAAAAATAGTAAAAAAATTCAAAAAAATATAAAATTTAGTTTGCAAGTACATATTCATATGAATATCACATTGAACGGTCGGATCGACCGTTAGGATTTTAAAAAGTACCATATTGAGCCGTAGTACACTAGCCGAAGTACCATAGCCTCACTCTTTTATAAAAGCACATATCGTGAGCTAATGTTCTGCACAAAATTTAAATCGACATGTAATTGCATTTGACAGGGAGAATACATGTATAAATATTTTTTTAAAATATTTATACATGTATAAACAATGTTTAAATATTTAAAAAATATATAAATTATGAGGAGGAATCGGATCACACCAATTTTTTTTTTACACACTTTGACACCTACTATTTTCAAAGCCCAAATAGTCGATCCAAACCGTTAACATGATGGATATATTAAATTGTGCTTGGAGATCAAATTTTACATTTTTTTTTTGAATTTTTTTACTATTTATTAAGATAGTTACAAAATCGTTGTTTTCAAACCATTGAAAAACAACGATTTTGCAACCATCTTAATAAATAGTAAAAAAATTCAAAAAAATGTAAAATTTGATCTCCAAGCACATTTTAATATATCCATCATGTTGAATGGTTTGGATCGACTATTTGGACTTTAAAATCGCAAAATTGACCTAAAAAAAAATAGTATCAAGATATGTCAAAAAAAATGGTGCAATTGGATCCCTCCTCATAAATTATTTATATTATGTCTGTTGTGATTAACATTACAAGGGAGAATACATGTATAAAAAAAAATGTAAATATAGTTAATATAAATGAATTCAATAAATATAAATATCTGCGTTACTTTTATTTTCTTTATCAGTATATATACGGCGAAGACTCTAGTTTCTTCGCTCTCTTTTGTTATTTATTCTATTTATAAATGTTATGAATCAGTGAAGCCGGTAAACAGTACTGCATAACATCTCCAGTTTCTTCGCTCTATTTTGCAGATAGTATAATATCTTTCTATTTTAAAATAATCGTTGCCTTGTGCTGTACCTGTATGATATTTTTCTATTTTACACTAATCTATGTTGCATGAATATCAGATACGATACGGATACAACATACGGCAATTTTCAAAAATTCCGGACATGATACACTAATTAAATATATTATTTTTTATTATTTTGTTTATGTTATTTATAAATATCAAAATTATTAGATGGAGACTATACAATAATTCAATTATACATTAAATATCATTACTATTCTATTTTAACAACAAGTAAGAGTTGGTGCAGTGGTAAAGGTGTATATGCCTTTATCCCAAAGGGCATGGGTTTGAATCCTGCTGGGGGCAAAAAAATTTGATTTTTGGCGCTGGTGCATGCGCGGTCCAGGTGTATCCCGATGTATCCAGGCGTATCCAAGTGAGTCAAAGCGTAGTGATGACCGTATCGGCCGAGTAAGGATACGCCACATAAGCGGATACACCAGCTGGCATATCGGATACGTATCGGTGCCGTATCAGACACATATCGGTATTCGATACGGATACGGAGTCTATTGAAGTATCCGAGTAACATTGACAATAATAAATTTTAATAAAAAAAAATAGACAATAATCAATATTCTTGGTACTTTATAGTTGAATTTGGGGGGGGGGGGGGGGGGGGGGGGAAAGTATCCACAGGAGCATAAAACATATTCAAATGAAGAAAAAAAAACCTGAGAATATTTATCTTGGTCACCTGATTTTTCTTGAAACACTCAATCATCAACATCACACATCCAGACAATAGTTATTTTTCCCACACAAATGTTATGATCAATATCATTATTATCCTGACGTGCAATTTTTTATCAACTTTCAACGCGTGTGTCGACACGAATGAATTGATTGATGGCAACGAATTCGGATCACCCAGGTACCTGACTCAAACAAATTACAAACAGACGGTACAGATTAATTTTTTAAACTTGATACGAATCTCAAAACGGACTCCCTGTAGTTTTTATAGGTACCGGATTGACTTTGATCCGGCTGAGATGCAGTTCGACAATACATATATGTCCGGAGGGAGCAATTTGGATCCGTTGTCCATCGGACTCAAAACCGATGGTTCCTAGTCCATTCGTTCTGTTTTATGATCTGTGCACACAGACGCGTATGAATAGTGAAGCGGAGCGTACGAATATTATTTTAAAGCGGATCAGACAAACTAAAAACTCAATTTGCGTCTGATGGACATCTGATCAAATTGTTTCTCCAGAGACGTCAATGACATTTTAATTTAATTATATGACTTATAGATAAGACTAATATAAATATAAATAAGATTCTTTTTAATATGAAATTAAAAAAATCTTCCAAAATGAATTGATTTTTATCTTTTTAAAATAGACGAAACAATATTAATATTACGGTTCTGTCGATAACAGGCTGATAGAACCGCACTACTGATGAAATATCTGATTGATTTTATATCAAAATATTAATTCCATGACTAAATTAATAATTGTGGCAATTTTAAAATAATCTTTTTTTGAGATACAGATGAAAATTATGTTACATTCAGATTTTAAATCTTCGATCAATGTATATTGTCTTAATTATTAAATAAAATCTAATTCCCAATTTACATTTAAAAAAATATATATTGTTGAATGATCCTACTGTTTTAAACTTGTTTTGGCACTTGGCAGTGTGACGTGCTACTTAATATTTACTTAATATTTTGTTGACTTTATATCATGTCAGACCAGTGATTCAAATAGCGGCGCTAAAGTGTTTTTGGACTCCAAACGCTAAGTTATGACATCAAAATGCGCTAATTGAGCTACGGCTGTTATAGCGGTGATAGCGGTCCGCTATAGCGCATAGCGTGTAGCGCAAATAGTGCGCTCTATACAATATGAGATTTTTTAAGCAATTTATATGGGCTTAACATAAAGACCCAAAAAAGTCCAAACCGAAATTGAATTTGTTGCTATTTGCTACAGATAAGTCAATTTGAAATTGGAATAGAAAAAAAAATAGATTATGTCATGAATCATGATGCTTAAGATATTTTGAATAGGAAAAATTGATAGTTTATGATATTACTATGGATATTTTGAACCGCAATTTGGATTTTGTACGGGTTCAATATGAATATTATAATTTCTTAATTACTTTGGTGTTATTTATTGTTCTATGAGACTTTAGATAATGTTGATATTTAGTACAAATATTGAATATACAGAATGTGAAAAAAAAACGCTATGTGGCATAGCTTCCGCTATAGCGACTATTCGCTATAGCTTTTTTTGTAGCCTTCCCGTTATGACACTATAAACGCTATTTAGAACCTTGTGTCTGATTGAAGATATTGGTTTGTTTTTTTTTAATAAATTTTGAGAAATAGGAGCTTTATTTTGAAATTTTTTTATTGGTAGAAATTAATAAAAAAGAAGAGAGAGAAATAGAAAGAGTACATGAGTTGTAATATTGGTAGAAAGATCGGTAAAATTCTTACCGATCCAAAAAATAAAAAAGTTTGAATCAGTAGGAATTCTACCGAACCAAACTTAGTTTTTTTTTAAATCTGATGTATATATGGAAGGAATTCTTATATTAGATTTCTAGTAAAATATGAAAAGTTTTTCAAAAAATAGATAGAATATTTCTATTATATCTAAATTTTAAGATACTCTATCTGTTTTTATTAAAAAATTATATTTTACTAAAAAAATGAAAGGAAAAAAAAAACAAACTGATTTTTAAATTGGTAAGAATTTTACGGATCTTTCTACTAATATTACAACTCATGTACTCTTCCTATTTCTCTCTTTTTTTTTCTACGAATTTCTACTAATAAAAAAATTTCCTTTATTTTAGGTTCGGAGATGGTGGTGCCACTTTTTAGGCGACAATTTGTATTGTGATATGACCAGAGTCATGTCAAATACATCCCACTCCACAAGATGCAATGGATTCACTGTTCGACATGTTCGGCAAATTAATGAAGTAAAGAAAAGGTGACATTTGAATTATGTCGATTGCAATTGAAGGTGAAAAAGTAAAATAATGGAAAAGAAAAAAATGTTAATGAATGAGTTAATTTTATGTTTTAAAAAAGTCTACATTTTACTATTTTTATGAAATTAAAAAGAGAAGGATTCAAATGCTTCCATTTTTCATGCCTCTATCATATTTCTATTTTTAAAAACTTTAATAACTCAAAATTAACAATTAAAAGTCAAAATAAAACTGTTGGATATGATCTAAATCATTTTATCTATGCACGTGTAAAAAATCATGACATTTCAATTTTGTTTTGGTTGTCATCAAGAGCTTGTAAAATCGTACTAATGTAGATAATTTCTAGACGTTGATTTTTTAACTTATTGATTCACATAAAAACAAAATCAAAATGTGATAATTTTTTATGAGCACATAGATAAAATGATTTAGATCATATCCAACAGTTTTATTTTGACTTTTAAATTTTAAATTTTGAGTTATTAAAGTATTTAAAAATAGAGGCACGATGGATGTATGAAAAATGGAGTCATTTGAATCCTCCTCCATTAAAAATTAGCTCATAACGAAATAGATAAGAGATCAATTTGTAAAAAAAAAAAAAAAAAGTTTAATAATGAAAGTTCAAAGTTGATTCTACTGTATAATATTTTAATAATTTCACATAATTTCATCATTGCTCCACTAAAATAAAAACTCCATTTTAATCAATTCCGCTTTTGTTCTCCGGCCAAACAGACGAGTCCATGTTATCTGAGGTAACAATTTTTTTTATTTAGATCCAGACGGTTCAATTAAAATCCGAACCAATCCAGTTCGAAGTGAAATTAATGCGATCCCTTAAATATATTAATGCGGATTGTAATCGGACGGGCCAGATCTAAACAAAAATATTATGTTTTTTCTTTATTCAAGAAATATTATGTTACCTTTGTGATATGAATTCCAGACTGACCCACATATAGTTACTTATTTTTTATTACAAAACCCGTAGGCCAATATTCTCTTGTTAAAATAGCTTTCTGCAGGGAGCCATTCAGATATTCCATTTTGAGTTGCTTAGCATAGCCATGAGCTCAAGACTCAATTTCAACCAGTGTCAACAAACAGCAGCTATCCAATTCCTGCCACAATTTAATTTCTACACACGCAGCCACACACACTAGATTATCTTTTAGAAAAAGCAAAAGGAAAAGTTATAATGCAAACTTTGACCAGTATTGTTACAGTTCAGGTTATACGCATCGCTTTTTTGTTTTATAGTTTTTCTACTGTTATGCTAAGTGCTGACATGTAAGCATAAGTAGACTTAAATAGGCTCAAGAATATGCAGTTGTTTATCATTGGATTTTGAAAAATATTTTATGGTTTTCTAGTCTATTGTCTATCTTTGATGAACAAGTTTGCTGACTTTTATTGGAGTCCAATATTTTTTCATAGTCTTACTCATTTTCTTCGCAGTCCAACGCATTTTTTTCCCTGACAGCTGACCAATATTTTTTTTTTCTGCACAACCCAAGTTTGCCTTTTTTTTTTTTTTGTGGACTGTGCTATTTCTATCATTTTTATTAATATCCAAAGTTAATTATAAAATAATAATAATGTCCACCTTAGCTTGGTATTTTTAAAAATGTCTAATTTTATTCTTAACCGGCCATTTAGACTTTTTTTTTTTTTTTGCTGTTTCAGATCCGATAAATATCCATATTTTTCTCTCCTACCTCTCACAACTCACTCAAACTCACATAATAGAAAGAGAGGAAGAGGAAGAGAGAGAGAAAGAGAAGACGATTTCTGAGGCGAAAAAGGTGATATTTGAGGCGATTTTTCTGTTAATTTATTATTTTTTTAGAAATTGTTTACAATTAATATAAATTGTCTAATCCATAACTTTCATTTTAAACCCTAGATCTTACCATGGCACTCAAACCCGAACTTCGAAAAGGAGGAAGTGAAATCACACGCAATACTCGCATATCCCTCGTTAACAATTTTTGGACGGGTGAAGCCCGCTTGAAGAGACACTTATCTCGTTTAGGGTTTTCACCCAAAGATGTTGAAGAATATGCTACCATGGATGATCCGACTATTAGAAGCGTTCTTTACGAGAACTTCAGCGATATCGACCCTCCACCTAAATGCCAATTGTGCCCCGCATGTCAGGTCAAGGGAGACATTGAGGAAATGTTCTTTTGTCATCTCTATGGCGTAAGAGTTCACCTCAAATGTATCGACAAGAATGCTGATCTGGTAAACGATTATCGTTTCCAAACATAGGAGTGTGTTGCGTGCTGCTGCAGGCCTTCGAAGACGATGGGAGAAAGTTCCACTACCCTAAGCCATAGTGTTTGCTATATGAGAATATGTGATGTGTATTTTATGTTATTGTAGTATTTTCTGTTTAGATTTTATGTTGTAGTATGCATGTTGTTATTTTTATTTTGTTGTTTATCTATTCGAACTCTCCTGATTTATTTTAGTATAATTTAGCATAATTTAGTTTATTTTAGTATAATTTAGTGACAAAAAGATCTAAAGAAAGATATAAATACTACAAAAAAAATCATAAAGTAGCATATAAAAAAGAATCAAAACATAAGATAATCCAAACATAAAATACCCAACATAGTATACCAAATGTAAATACAACAAAACAATCTAACTAAAACTACTATAAAAAATTATGCTCAGTGGCGACAACCACCAGAGGGAGACCATCGCTCAGTTGGAACTCCCTTGTTAGCTCTGTCGGGTAGTCCCTCCCATACTCCCTGATCAGGTGTAACGACATCGACCTCGACCTCTTTGCTCATCCGTACTGCGGTATCTCAGACATTCTCATCCTCACCCCTAGGGACTGGCGGGGGTGTAGAGAAGATGGATGCTGCCAACTCAGTCGCAAAGTCAGGTTGAGTCTGAGATCAGCTACCATTGGCCTCTATATCATGAGGTAGCTCTGTATCATATCATCGTCTCGGAGGCTCAAACTCCGAAGGGTCCCCGAACTTGAAGTCATCCAGACTGAAAGATGGCCCCTCCTCCTCCATAGGAAAGAACTCCGGAGGCTCCTGTGCGCTGGTGGAGGCGGCATGTAGGCCGGACCTTGCAATCATACAAATAATTAAGTAAATTTGCTCTAAAGGAAGAAATTTGTACTAACTTGACAGCTAAAGAAATATGACATACCGGAGGATGAATTAGACGTTCCTGCGCGTCATAGAATGCATGCCAGCCAGTCATGGACAATACCCAACGATGGTAGTCCCACTCTTGTTGCTCTCGGGAGGAGGTGAGGGGATATGGCATCTCACTAGCTCTAACGAGGGATGCGCCAGGCTCGACCGGATCTACCTTACGCTAGTTGATGTTCTCTCCGGCGTCTCACAGCATGTTGACGAGTTGCCCCCCTCCGTGTCCGACATCCTTAACAAAATTGGCATGGCTATTCAATAACAACCACCTAAAAGCTCTCTAGCCCCTTTTTCCCAGCATCTTAATCCCATGCGCACAACCTTTAAGCGCCACTAAAAGCTGCCAAGAAAATAATTTGTTAGATAAAAAATTTATGAACTAATCAGTTAGTAAAAAAATGTGTTGTTTTATGTGCATTATCGCGCGAGCCCATTTGCGACCGTTGGGGGTTTAACCCTCTGGGTCTTCCTGAATCTTCTACCATAGGAAGAAACTGTAATCGCCCTATAAATACACCGATGCCATGCAGACCCGCAAGTACCAAGACTCATATCTGCCACATATCGGCGTCTCCCGAAGCCGCTGCCCTAGCGTAATACTCCCCATAATGCTCACTCCAGTCTCTGCCTCCATATGAATCGTGGCTAGTACTGTAAGGAACACATTAGTTGCAATACAAAACTATCAAGTAATATGGGGATAATAGATAATAAAATATGACTTACTGGTGTAGCCTTTTGATCTCAGACCTCGGCAAATCTGGATCTGCGAGAATCAATGACACCTGACCAAACTGATGGAGCACCCGATCTGGATAGTGGTGCTCCACTATCCAGAAGTAGACTAGCAGACCTCTGTACCACCATCTCTCTTGCTGCTCTAGACAAATCCCTGGCAACCTCTAACTCTCGTAGAACTCATCGTACGGAGTCCAAACAATCTGCTCTGCAACTAAACTCAGCAGCTGTCCTTGGACTGGCTTGATACCTAAGGTACTACCGTGGCTCTGATCCCTGTAGTGGTGAGTACCGTGCCATTTCTTACTGTGCCATTCCATTACTGTAAAAGATTCCTTTTACTTTACGGTTTGAGATTAACTCTTAGCGCTTTGAGATTCGGGCTAGCGCAGGGGCAATATTATTTGCTTTGAGATTCGTGCCAAGTTAAAAAGAACGGTCCAAATCCAGTAATTGTAAAAGATTCCCTATTACGGTACCGGGGAGAGGATGTGAATTCAAGTTTGATAGGGTAGGTAAAAAATAGAATTAATCAACAACTTATCGAGATTGCAACCGTTGAGCTCAAGTCAACTCCTGTTTCGCTGCATGAACCGACTCGCTGAGAATTCACATCCTCTCCGGTACCGTAATAGAAAATCTTTTTCAATTACTAGATTTGAACCGTTCTTTTTAACTTGGCATGAATCTCAAAGCCAAATAATACTGCCCCTGCGCTAGCTCGAATCTCAAAGCGGTGAGAGTTAATCCATAAAGTGAAAGGAATCTTTTACGATAATGAAGATGATACTTGTCCATCAAACTTTTGAGTCCGCCCTAGGGGTGTAAACGGAGCGGATTCGGAGCGGATAATGCTCATACCAAATCCGTATCCGTTTTTCAATGAGCGGATACGGATACGGATAGTAAACGGATATCAAAATTCAAAACCAAATCCGTCTTAAACGGATACGGATACAGAGCGGATAATTCACGGATACGGATTCGAATACAGTTACGAAACGAATAATTGTCGGATAATTGAGTCATATGAACTTTAAGTACAAATACTAAATTAAAAAATTTAAAAACAATTAAGAAAAACAAAAGTAAATTAAAAAAAGGTAAATAAATGGAGAAGATATAGGAATGGAGAGGAGTTAGGGAATATTAACCGCTGAAAGTCAAGTTACAACGAAGCGGAGAAGTTAAAATTTCGAATCCGGATAGTGCGGATATCCGCTCCGTTTATACTTTCAAAGAATTATCCGTATCCGCATCAAATTTCCCTATGCAAAAAATATATGTATCCGTATCCGTGATATCCGTATCCGTTTAAATTCGGAAACGGATAATAAGCGGATTCGGAGCGGATATCCGGACGGATATCCATATCCGTTTACACCCTTAGTCCGCCCAGTTACTTTTGTATAAAGAATACAATTTGTTTCTGCAAGGACTGGAGATGATAAGGACCAACTGTTGACCTGTTGTGACAGTGCTGTATGATTAGCAGTCTTATCTATGCATCGAGCACTATAAAGAACTCCAGTATTATTACCTTTTAAGTATAATAAATTGTTCTCTGAAAAAGAACAAAAAAAGAAAAACCCTAATTGATTGCTTCAGGAGAGAAACAGATTGCACATACAAGGCAACTCAAATGACGATTCCAAGAGTAAAATTGGGAACCCAGGGATTAGAGGTGAACCTTATTTTCCCAATATTGTATCCTTTTTTTTTTTTCAATTTACAAAGTACAATTTTGAAATTTTACTTTGTACAGGTATCCAAGCTTGGATTTGGTTGCATGGGGCTAACCGGAGTGTATAACTTGCCCGTGTCTGACGAGGCCGGCATGTTGATTGTAAAACATGCTTTTGATAATGGCATCACCTTCTTTGACACCTCAGATGCTTATGGACCTCAAATTAATGAGATTTTACTTGGCAAGGTAGTTGTACTTTCAATTATATCGTTTATGCACATTTACCCTTCAATTTGAACTAATTATTTTCCCCTCAGATTAATATCATGAAGCACACTTGCAGCTAATAATGATCCATACAAGGAGAGTTAACAACTTGAGAGCTCTCATAAATCAGTTTTGATTTCTTATTTTGATTTATTATATATTTGTGTTGAAGTCATTCAAATTGAACAACTAAATGTATATATAACAAAAAAGAGGACTAAATGTAAGAAGTTGCGCCAACCATATGCTTCTATAAAATAGTAATTTCAAGTGTAAAAAAGAAAAACACTAAGACATGACTAGTGATTTCAAAATTTGCAAAAGAAATGGTTTTGTCAATGCAGGGGGGGGGGGGGGGGGGGGGGTGTGGCTGGACTGACTGCTTCTTCCAAACCTCTAATGCTACATGTAACTAACTAATTTGTTAAATTCGCTAATTGTTTCTTATTTCAAAAGCTTACTGAAAAGACCAATGGAGATGAAAATTATACGATTACAGAGATAAATATCTAGATAGAATAATTCTTGCACTTACTGATAAAAGTAAAATTTTCCAACTATTTTTTCTACATTCATATCTCTTTAGGCTTTAAAGTTTTTGCCAAGGGAGGAAGTACAAGTAGCAACAAAGTACGGGATCGTGAGTTATGATGCAAACCATGTAGAAATAAGTGGTAAACCAGAGTTTGTTCGAGCTTCTTGCGAGGCGAGTCTTAAAAGACTCGGAACTGAGTACATTGATCTCTACTACCAGCACCGGATTGATCAATCAACCCCAATCGAGGAAACTGTAAACTACTTGTCTCATATCTCTAAAATACTTGATATTTACACAGTATTTAGTTGTCATTTGGAAAGTCAATTCTATAATAAGACAAAATAATTGACGGGTGCATTCAATAAAGGACAAAAAAATGAATACAAAAAAGTAGTAATCACAAATCCCTCATTTGGTTGTGGTTCTTAGCTTATAGGACCTGGTCCCTATTCTGAAAAAAATCCAACCTTTTAATTTAGGTCTCAATGAAGTAGAAATTGTATCCCAAAATTTACCTTTATTTAATTATCATGTTATATATGTATAGATGGGTGAGCTAAAGAAGCTTGTGGAAGAGGGAAAAGTAAAGTACATTGGATTGTCAGAGGCAAGCCCAGATACAATCAGGCGTGCACATGCAGTGCATCCGGTCTCGGCATTGCAGATGGAGTGGTCTCTTTGGACCCGTGAAATTGAGTTAGAGATAGTGCCTCTTTGCCGGTAATATTCACCTTTTCTTTGAAACGCCAAAAACAAGTCGGCAAAGCAATTTTACAGATTTAGATAGTCATAGACGTCAGTTAGGTTTAGTATTGCTATGTAGGTCTCATCCTGATGTATACTAATTAGATTCATTCTGATAGGGGTTCAGTTTCAAATTTTATCATTTATCTCAGATATCAGGATTTGCCCCAATCAATCTTAGAGTTGGCTTATTCTTGCCTACTAAATTTGTTGAACTTAGTTAACCTCACTCAGATTTTTCTGCCCTCATGTGTCAGTTTTCACATTTTTGTTAGTTTTTTTTATGCATATTTTCACAAGTTATATTGAGGTATAAGTAATTAATTTATGTTGCTTGTTGATTTTATTTATGCAGAGAACTTGGCATAGGAATAGTACCATATAGCCCGCTTGGCCGTGGATTTTTCGGTGGAAGAGGAGTTCTTGAAGATTTGTCACAGAACACTTTCCTGGTAACAATATGCATTTTGTTTCATTGTTATCAAGTGTAAATTTTATATAGAAATGACATATCATAGCTCTGACATTAGTATAATCTTGGTACTTGTTGAGAACCAGTAATATCAAAGACTAAACAACTGGAAAACTTTCCTCAAAAAAAAAAAAAAAGAAAGAAAGAAAAAGAAAACTGAAAAAACACAGGATTGAAAACTTGATTTCCAATACACTTGTCACATTTTCAAAAACTTGTTTCATTCATAATCCTTTGTACGCCATGCCTTATTAGTACTCAAATGAAAGAAAGTTTGGTTTTAAACAGCACTTTCACCCAAGGTTTGCAGCGGAAAATTTGGAGAAGAACAAGCCTGTTTTTATGCGGCTAGAAAGCCTAGCCAAGAAGCATCAATGCACCACTGCACAGCTAGCTCTTGCTTGGGTTCTTCACCAAGGGGAGGATGTGGTGCCTATTCCAGGTACTCTTAAATGAATATGAATATACCAAAGATTGATTACTTGATTGATACATAAGGTAATAGGTAGTATGAATGAGGCTGTGAACCTTTGCAATGCACACATAGGTCTGTATAAAGGTTTTAAATAGCGATTATCTTGTCATCGCGGAAAGGCTAAAAAAACAGCTATAGAAAATTAATTAATACCCTTACTTTTGAAAATTTTAGAACAAAATACCTCCCGTCTAAAATTCTTAACAAAATGCCCTTGTGGGCCCCCCCTTTTTCCCCTCTTTTCCCCCTCTTTGCTCCACCCTCCTAGTTACTTCTTTCCTCTCCTTTCTCCTTTCTTTTTTGTCAACTGTGTTTTCACACCACTGTCACGTCTCAAAAGTTTATTGCTGAGATAATTTGTTGTGTAGATCTCTCAAAAATTGAGTAACAACTATAAGTTGATACTTAACTTGAAATTTACCTAGACTAGTTCTGGGAGAAGGCTCAGGAGTGAATTTTAGAGGTTGCATGAATCTTTTACCATACTTAATAGAACTCTTTTCAGTGACTTGAATATGAATGTTAATCAACAATAATGAAGTTTCTGTTGCAATTTTAGATTAGGCAACAGTTTTTTTTTTTTTTATTACATATGGTTATTGTGGTTCTCTCTCCATAGCAGCTTATGTGTTTTCTCAGCACTTGATAGTTGCACAATTTTAACGGATCTGACTTTGTTAATATTTTTTTCTTCTTTTTTTTAGAGTAAATTGAAACACACTTCACACTTTGGTTGTTAGAACCTTTAAACTTTCAATTTAGAAGTTAGAACTTTGAAGTATACTAAATTGTCCCTGCAGTTTACACTGCTCAAGACAATGAATTAAATCATAATTTATTCAATTGCTTATTGATGTGCATTTAAACATTCATTTTAGATAATGTACTGTGATACGGTTACACTGAGGGACATCATCCGTAGGGGTGTTCATCGGTTCGGTTCGGTTGAAACCGAACCGAACTAGGCAAACCAAAGTAATAATTCGGTTTCTAAAATAGAACCGAACCGAACCAAAGTTTTATTTCAGTTTGTTCGGTTTGTTCGGTTCAAACCAAAATATATTAATTTTTTTATTTAAAGCAATTGATTTATAATAAACCAAATTATATTATGAAATAAACTGGGGTATTAAGAAATAAACCGGAATATTAAGAAATAAACAGAGTATTTAAAGCAATTGTTTCAGAAATAAACCGGAACGGTCCGGACCAAATTCATAATATATAAAAGTTGGTTGGTTCGGTTATTTCGGTTTTAAAAATTTTCAAACCGAACCGAACCGAAATTATAATTCGGTTTTAAAAAGTAAACCGAACCGAACCATTAAACCGAACAAACCGAACTGTTTGGTCCGAACTAATTCGGTTCGGTTCAAAACCGACTAAACCGGACCCAATGAACACCCCTAATCATCCGTCATCTACATATACTACATTGTTTGAGTGGAAGCATCCATAATTTATATTGTCGATGGAACACTAGGACTAACTAATTAACTATGCCATATTATACCTGCTAAAGCAAATGTTTTCAATTAACTTAGTGAACACCTCATTTTAATTAGGACATACACGTCATGATGATATGGAAATAGATCTCAACAGGTGGACCAATTTAATAGAAAATTTCAAGAACCAAAATGAGAAATGAATGATACTTGAATATTATAATTTATGGTTGACCTAATACCTACTGGACGTAGAGGTGCCTTATATATTTTTCAGTTGCGTCTGTAAATTCAAGATGGATCTCGGGATGGAAAACTCTTTTATTCTGAAAATGAACACTGCACGACCAGTACATCATACTACCCAAAATCAGATGAAAATCATGTATGCTGGAACCTTGAAAACATAAGATGTATATATATATATATAGAGATTGACTATGGTGAGTTGTGAAGTAAAACGTCGTTTTACTTCACGCTCATACTCCATTTTGAAAATCTAAACAACCGATCCGAACCGCTCAACATGTTCTCCATATTGAATTGTGCTTGGAGATCAAATTTTATATTTTTTGGAATTTTTTTACTATTTATTAAGCCATTTTGAAAATCGCAGATCCGGGTGAACAGTAAAAAACAGTAAAAAATTCTGGACCATTTGATCAGCGATTTTCAAAGTGGCTTAATAAATAGTAAAAAAATTCCAAAAATTATAAAATTTGGTCTCCAAGCACATTTCAATATGGAGAACATGTTGAGCGGTTCGGATCAGTCGTTTAGATTTTTAAAATAAAAATATGAGCGTGAAATAAAAATGACATCTTACTTCGCAACTCACCATAGCCCAGCTCTATATATATATATATATATATATATAAGTTAAAGTTAACCTCCATAACTTTTCTTCTTTGGATTGTCCTAGTTTTAATAGTTCCTACAAGACAAAATAAAATCGATCTATTGCAGAACGAAATATCTCAGCTACCATTCAGAGAAGTGACTCCAAAACAAAGTTTTGAGAGAGGAGAAAGAAAAAAGAGAGTAATTAAGGGTGTAATTGGGAGGGAGGGGGAGAGAAGGCGGAGTGAGGGAAAAATTGGGACCCACAGGGCATTTTGTTAAGAATTTTAGAGGAAGGGTATTTTGTTCTAAAATTTTCAAAATAAGGGTAGTTTATAAAATTTCCCGTTAGTTATTGCGCAGCTATAGCTAGCTATTTAGAACCTTGGTTTGTATTATAGATTCATATCTTCGTTTTTATAGTTCAAATAGTCGATCCAAATCGCTCAAAGATCTCCATACGAAAATGTACTTGCAGGCCAAATTTTACAGTTTTTAAAATTCTTTTATTCTTTTACTATATTTTTTAGATAGAAAGATGATCACCTGATCTAAAGAATTTAGACTAAAAAAATAGTAAATTTCTACCTATCTACAAAAATAATAAACTTTTTTTTTATAAATGTAAAATTTGCTCTCCAAGTACATTTTCATATAAAGGTTATATTGAGCGGTTCGGATTGACTGTTTGGATTTGAAAACAAAAATATGAATCCATAGTACAGACTCGTGTGTGCATTGCAAAGTACCATAGCCTCACTTCAGGTAGTATAGATAACATAAATAATGCCAGGAATATTCTTCTCATTATCTAGGAAATTACTGTTGTACCCCTAAAAAGAAAAAAATACGGGGGCATATATCATCTAGTATGTTTTCCTATAGTGCTAATTAAGTATCTGATAGGTACAACCAAGATCAAGAATTTGGATGACAACATTGGGTCATTAAAGGTGAAGCTCTCAAAAGAAGACTTGGAGGAGATAACTGATTTGGTGAAAGAAAATGAGGTGTTTGGAAAGAGAACATTTTTTAACCATGAACATGTAACTTGGAGATATGCAAACACTCCACCGGCAAACATTTCAGCACAAGAGGATCAAAGCAAATGATCTTAATTTGATGATGTCTTAATTAGCATTATAGATAATGTTTGCATTCAGCTGATACATTTTAGCATGTTATTGTCATAATGATGCTATATATATATATCTATAATGTTTGCATTCAGCTGATACATTTTAGCATGTTATTGTCATAATGATGCTATATATATATATATCTATAATGTTTGCATTCAGCTGATACATTTTAGCATGTTATTGTCATAATGATGCTATATATATATATATATATATATATAGAGATGGGCTATTGTGCTTTGCAAAGTAAAGCCATCGTTTTACTTCGGCTTACTTTTTGGATTTTCAAAGTCCAAAACGTCGATCCGACCGTTCAAGTTGATCTACATATTGAAATGTGCTTGCAGACCAAATTTTACATTTTTTTGGAATTTTTTTACTATTTATTAAATCACTTTGAAAATTGCTGATCTCATGGTCCAGAAAAAACAGTGCAACAAAATTCTGGACCATGAGATCTGCAATTTTCAAAGTGGCTTAATAAATAGTAAAAAAATTCCAAAAAATGTAAAATTTGGTCTGCAAGCACATTTCAATATGTAGATCAACTTGAACGGTCGGATCAACGATTTGGACTTTGAAAATCCAAAAAGTAAGCCGAAGTAAAACGATGACTTTACTTTGCAAAGCACAATAGCCCATCTCTATATATATATATGTTCTCTGCAAATAAATGCCAGCTGGTATGCATCCAAGTTTGCCGGTACCGGTTCCTTGTTTCAAACATCAATCCATTTCCAATTTTTAATAGTATTACAATTTTGCCTTGAAATGTATTGAACAGTTATTTCCGCCAAATGCTAATTATATTTATTGCATTTAGATGGTATTTATTTAGGGATGAAAACGGTATGGATAATATCCGATCCGTATTCGATCTGTATTCGAAAAATTAGATGTGGATAAAATCCGATATCCGAATATCCGTGTGGATATGAATACTAATATGATTTTACGTTTCAATTATCCGTATCCGAATAGTAGATATATACTATGAGTAGAACTAGGGTGTTCCTAAGCTCACCAAGCATTTCCGTGAGCTCGACTCTAAAACCTATCGAATTGACTTCAAACGATATTTTCAAACCGTTAGATGTTCAATCTATATTAAAATGTGCTTGGAGACCAAATTTTACATTTTTTGGAATTTTTTTACTATTTATTAAGATGGTTTGAAAATCGCTGTTTTCCAATGGTGCAGAATTTTAATAAAAACAACGATTTTCAAACCATCTTAATAAATAGTAAAAAAATTCCAAAAAATGTAAAATTTGGTCTCCAAGCACATTTTAATATAGATTGAATATCTAACGGTTTGAAAATGTCGTTTGAAGTCAATTTGATAGGTTTTAGAATCGAGCTCACGAAGGACTTGGTGAGCTTAAGAACACCCTAGTTCTACTCATATACTATATATTTTAAGAGGAGGGATCCAGTTACACCTCTTTTGGTAACACATCATGACACTGTTTTTTATATAGGTCAATTTTGCGATTTCAAAATCCAAACAGCCGATCCGAACCGTTCAACATGATCACCATATTAAAATGTGCTTGGAGATCAAATTTTACATTTTTTTGAATTTTTTTACTATTTATTAAGATGGTTACAAAATCGCTGTTTTTCAATGGTCTGAAAACAACGATTTTTGTAACCATCTTAATAAATAGCAAAAAAATTCAAAAAAATGTAAAATTTGATCTCCAAGCACATTTTAATATATCCATCATGTTGAACAGTTTAAATAGACTATTTGGACTTTAAAAATGGTAGGTGTCAAAGTGTGTCACCAAAAAAGGTGTAATTGGATCCCTCCTCATATTTTAATATGTATTATGAAAAAAATATGTTATTTACCATTATAATTAGATAAATATTATAAATTTGTAGTATTTTTTAATAAATATCTGATACGATCCGTATCCACATCCGCATCTGTCTGATATTCGATCCGTATCTGTATCTGGAAGATTAAAAAGGATATGGATATGCATGTTTTTACCACTATCCGCTCCGTTTTCACCCCTTATTTATTGAATAAATAATCATCCATAGATAATGCAAGAGTACGCAGTATTTCCAGTAACAACAACATTACTGAGTAGTCCAGCTAAAAATAAATTTTACGAATGTCGTGTTGGGACGATATCAATTCAACATCTTTTATAGATGCTCCATTATTTTATCACTTGCCAATGGTTCTGAAGAAAATGAAGAACACGCCTACATTCAAATAATTCCTTTTCATTCTTTTTCATGTATCTCGCTATGTTGTGTCTGATGCATACAAAGTGTTTGATGAAATGTTTCAATGATATTCTTCTATTTATCGGATTCTTAGTAAGTGATGTCAGAGCCGATGATAACATCTCTGGATTATTACTTGTGGTTGGAGCTCATGGTTGGTTAATCTGTGTGCAATATTGATTAAAGCGATATAAGATACGGTGGAATAACAAAATCCTGACGCAGGAAGTACTCACATCGAGGGGGTGTGCAGTACAAAGGGGCTGTCACTACTGCTTGGAGGATAGAATGGAAACAAGGAACCACATCTTGTGGGGCTGCACGTTTGCGGCAAGGTTCTGGAGAGAATTGCAGGCACAACACAACATCCAACCACGGGGAGTGGCAAACATATTGGTATTGTGGATTAATGCAGGGCTAGCCATGACCCAACAACAGAGGAGGCAGTGGGACGTTATATGGGCAGCAGGCACATGGGCCTTATGGAGAGAAAGGAATAGAAGATTTTTTTCTAATAAGCGTAAGACGGTGGGTCATCTTATCAATGACACATCATTAGAGATTGAGAGATGGTTAGGCAATAGCTAGGTTTATAAGAAATTAGGACAGGCGTGTGGAATTAAGATACTCCATGTATAGTGTGGGAGAACTTAATGTCACAAAATTCTCTTTTTGTAATTGTTTTTCTTAATTAATATATCTGATGATGGTCATTTGCCATCAACCATAAAAAAAAAAACAGATACGGTGAAAGAAAGGATATGCACGATTAAATGTCAATCACTCAGATTAAATGGTTGCTTTCTCTTTGCTTGCACAGTGGTAAATACTAATTCGTCAGTGATAGGAAGCCGCATCTCGGGGAGCTCTTCAATGAGATTTTCATCTATACCATGTGAACAATTAAGACTGGTTAGTTACTCCATGCCTTCTGTATGATGATTTTACATTGAGCTGTGGACTGTGGAACAAATCTTGCGTGTACTGGTACGATCAAGGCTGGTACACAGCTTCAAAATCTTTCTCCTTCTTTTTCTGTTTTTGTTATTTATTTATTCACCCCTAGGGTTTATTGTCAGGTTGTTACATATTAGGGCTGTAAGTCTGTAATTGTGACAAGTTAACTCATGTGGTGACTCCCAAAAATGACCAAGACCAAGTGATCAACCCATGCTGATGAGTAGTTGAGAAGGATGTTTCTCTCAGCCATAATTTCAACTATCCAAAAAACCAGCGTATATAATGTATACAATGCAAATTATAGTAGTGTATGACTGATATTTATTTTGGATGTACAAAATCATCAAAGTTGTTTGACTTTGTTTATTATGTCTTATTTTATGGGCTGAAATTTCAGTGAGCAGTCCAATAATTTTGACCTTTGTCAATTAATCGCTACAACTGTACCAATCTGTAATATTTTTGTATAGAGAATTATATTATCTGAAAACTAGACTTTCATACCTTTATTTTGATATAAAGAACACAAAAATCATGTAGCCATGTTCTCTAAATTGAATTTTGAATCTGGTCAAAATTATATGACTGCTCACTGGAATTTCAGTTTTTCTGATTTCTGACCTCTGTCAATTAATCGCTAAAACTGTACCAATCTTTAATATTTTTGTATAGAGAAATTATATTATCTGGAAACTAGACTTTCATACCTTTATTTTGATATAAAGAACACAAAAATCCATGTAGCCATTTTCTCTAAAATGAATTTTGAATCTGATCAAAATTATTGGATTTCTAACTGAAAATAGCAGAAAAAAAATTGATAGAGATTTTGGGCTGGAGTCTGGCATGGCGTCCCTTCCTCCCTTTTTTTTCCCGTTTTTTTCCACGGACTGGAGTCTGGCATGGCGTCCTTTCCTCTCTTTTTTTTTCGTTTTTTTCACGGGCTGGAGTATGGCATGGGGATGCCATGGCACATGGCGGCCTTTCCATTTTTCAAATCTGTTCAACCATTTCTCATTTTTAATATTTTATTTATTTATTCTCTTATATATAAAAATCTCGGTTTATATTTGGACTCATTCTCTAAAAGTATTTGGGTCTGAATTTCAATTCATATACTTATTAGTTTCAAATCGGATCAGGACCGGATTCGGATATTTATCTACCCATTTCGGGTTCAATTTTTCAGTTTCGGATAGATAGATCCCCATAACTTGTTTGTGAATTATCGAGTCCGGTCTGGATTTGGAAGAAGTTCGGATTCGGAGCGGATACATGTTACAACTCACAAGCATTCGAGAACCCTTTACGTTTAAATATAATTATAATATCTTAAACATCTCACATAATATATCATTATAATATAAATTAAAATTTGTTCCAAAATAAAAAATATACAATTGTTCTTGTTCATATATAATACAATATAACATGCTGCATAGCAAAATAAAAATAATAACCCTACATTAATTTGTTTCAATCATTGAAGAGATCAACAACTTCTAATTATCTATGCAGAAAGGAAGATATACGATAGATATTATTTCATTCAATAAATTAATAGGTAAAAGGTGAGTTGTGTGATATTTAATTTAAAACAAATGAATAAATTAATTATTAATCTAGATATGATATATATTATAATTTGTTTCTTAAAAAATACTACAAATGATTGTCTTTTCATAGTTATTAATCTATATTTTTATATTAAATAATATAAAGAATGGTATTATCATTGTATCGGGTATTTATACAGGTATCGGGTCGGGTTCAGTTATGAGTTGGATAATAAAATAAAATCAATATCCTACCCATTACAATATCGGTTCTAGATCGGATCCGGATCGGATATTAAACTATTAATTTGGTAACCGTACCCATAAGTTAATTTTCTTGTTCGGATCCGGTTCGGTTCCAGATCAGATCCGAATAATCGGATAAAAGTAGCACCTCTAGTGGTGCCATTTAATTACCCATTTGTTTATATGTTATCTTTCTTTCCAAACATATGTATATAAATTTATTTTTAATATAATATTATTTAAATTAATAAGAAAAATAATATTAAAATAAAGATAACTGTGAATTCTATTTTATTTTCTTCCAAGTTATTCATCAATGATGAGATTTTATACATATTGTACCGCTTATCACGTGATTTAGATTTTTAATTGTCCCAAATTATCATCCGTAAACATCAGCAGTTAAACTATAAAAAAATTGGAAAATTATATGAAATTTTGTTTGTATGTTGTTCTCATTCCAAAAAATGTCCTTAATTTTATCTTAGTTAAGTACTTGAGTTGATTTAAAACAGTATTAAAAATGTTAATTATCAAGTACATGTTATTTTATTAAATCCTTAAACCCGTTGTTAATTTATTTCAAATAAAATCTATTCCACAAACTGCCGAATTTTTTTTTTTTTATAACATCCGGTCCGTTCATTGAAAATTCAAATCATACACTTGTGTTTGCAAGAATTTCAAATGTACCAATTTCACTAAAATAATCCAGCGGATCAGATTTGACTTGACCTGCTGAATTATCTAGGCGGCTATTTACATACCTAATTCTCTCACAAAATAGCTTGTAAATTGGTTCGCTAAAGTTTTTAGAATTCTTACAGAAATAAACGTGTGATTTGAAATTTTCATAAGCTAGATGTTATAAATAAAAATTTCGGCACAATCTGTGTAGCAGAGATTTTGGATTTACAAGAATTATATGTGTGACGAAAAAAAAAAAGTACTTCCAATCAGGGGCGCACCATACACAACCAGAGGGGACAGCTGCCTCTCTCTTAATTTTGAAATTCAGTGAAAAAATAGGAATCCTGTACTACTTTGCTCTTCCTTGAAATTTATTTTGCTCTTCTCTGGAACTAGAAAGCCCGCCAGACCAGTCCAAAAGCACTCTTAATGAAAAACTTTGTTGTTTTTATAGAAATTTTATAGAAACTTACGGATCCAGACCAACTTTGTTGTTTTTTAACATGTAAAATAATATTATTTTGTTACTTTTTTTTTTTATTATGTAAGACTATACTATTTTTATTGTTTCTTATTATGTTAATTATTATTTTTATCTAGTATCATTTTAATTAATGAGTTTGAATCCAATAAGCTATTTTAATCCGATTTCTGTCTCTCTCGACGGAAATCATACGTCCCCACTGCTTCCGATTTGTTTTTTTAATGACAGAAGTCGTTTTCCTTGTTGAAAAATTTTATTCGCCTAGGGACTTTACCTAAAATAACCTTTTAAGACTTTTTAAGAATTTACTTGTTGAATTATTCAAAGCCCAACCGATTGGTGTCAAAATCTTACGGACGGATTAGATTACCATAACCATTTAAGTTTTAAAATAATCGCACAAATCTGAACATAGATCCAACAGTTTAAAATTAACTTTCAAATAAAAAATTTCCAAACTTTTTTGGGACAAAACCCAGTTCCTTTCCAGCATGAGAGCAGCCGTGAGCTCATTTTGCTTTGACTTCTTTCGGGTACTGTTGCTCTCAAGTCTCATCTGATCACTTACAATCTTACATAGTTACATATAATTGTTCTCCGTCAGTATTACTAAACTTGATGCCTCCAGTATTTCTTTGGGAGCTGAATATATCCTGACTACAAATGTGTCTGATGAGAACATATTACTAATTATATTCATTAAACTACCAAACAATATTAAGTTCAATTGCAATTAGCTTTTTCCTCTTTAGTAACTCTTTTAAAACTTCATATTATACGAATTGAATCTGCTGCATAAAGCAAAATAAGCAAAATAAGAAAAATACCAAAATATATGGATTTAATCTGCAAGACTGCAACTCACCTTTCAAGATGCCAAAAAATAAATAAATAAAAAACAAACAAAAGTTTTGATCACATCAAGTAAGAAGAAATAATAATTATTATTTCTTAATGATGAGCTGAGGGCCTGAGGTCAACGTTAGGTACTGATAACAAACTGGATTGCAAGAATTGTTTTAAAACTGGAGATGGTTTGGGTTATGATACTAACTATGATTCTATGACGTCACTGCTGCCCTAATCAATTAGTAAAACCCCCCATTCTCCTTTTACTGTATATAATATCAACTGGAGATGGTTTAGATATGATTTTAAAACTGGAGATGGTTTAGATATGATTTTCTATATAATTTAGAGTGAAATGACTTGATATTATAAAATTGACCCCATTTTTCATAGAAAAATTGTATATGATTGACCTCCATAGTTCGAAAGTCTGGTTCCGCCCCTGTGTAAGACTATACTATTTTTATTATTTCTTATTATGTTAATTGTCTTTTTGTCTAGTACCCGATTAGTTAATAGGTTTGAACCTAATAAACTATTTTAATCCGATTTTTACCCTTCTCTGACGAAAATCCTGCGTCGGCCCTGCTTCCGATCTTTTTTTTTAATGGCAGAAGTCGTTTTCCTTGTTGAAAAGTTTTATTCGCCTAGGGACTTTTCCTAAAATAACTTTTTAAGACTTTTTAAGAATTTACTTGTTGAATTATTCAAAGCCCAATCGATTGGTGCCAAAATCTTACGGACGGATTAGATTACCATAACCATTTAAGTTTTAAAATAATCGCACAAATCTAAACATAGATCCAACAGTTTAAAATTAACTTTCAAATAAAAAATTTCCAAACTTTTTTGGGACAAAACCCAGTTCCTTTCCAGCATGAGAGCAGCCGTGAGCTCATTTTGCTTTGACTTCTTTCGGGTACTGTTGCTCTCAAGTCTCATCTGATCACTTACAATCTTACATAGTTACATATAATTGTTCTCCATCAGTATTACTAAACTTGATGCCTCCAGTATTTCTTTGGGAGCTGAATATATCCTGACTACAAATGTGTCTGATGAGAACATATTACTAATTATATTCATTAAACTACCAAACAATATTAAGTTCAATTGCAATTAGCTTTTTCCTCTTTAGTAACTCTTTTAAAACTTCATATTATACGAATTGAATCTGCTGCATAAAGCAAAATAAGCAAAATAAGCAAAATAAGAAAAATACCAAAATAAATGGATTTAATCTGCAAGACTGCAACTCACCTTTCAAGATGCCGAAAAATAAATAAATAAAAAACAAACAAAAGTTTTGATCACATCAAGTAAAAAAAAAAAATTCTTATTTCTTAATGATGAGTAGTGTTTTGAAAATACCCCCACGGGTCAGACCCGATCCGGCCCGCCCTGCCCGTGCCCGTGCACGAGTTTTGCACGGGTTCACGGGTTAAACGGGTAAGGGTTGAGAAGGGCCGGGTAAGGGTTTTTTTAAAATTTACCCGTAATACCCGTACCCGCCCGTGGACCCGTATTATTCTTACCCGTACCCGTACCCGTAAAAATTCAAATTTTCCCCCCAAAAACAGAAAAAAAAAAACAGAGAAAAAAAACAGCAAAAAAAAACACAAAAAAAAAACAGAAAAAAAAAACAGAAAAAAAAAAACAGCAAAAAAAAAACCCGGACCCGTGTTGCCCGTGACCCGTGTTGCCCGGGAGGTTTGAGAGGGGCCGGGTAGGATTTTTCAAAAAAATACCCGTGCTAACCCGTCTCGTGTCGCCCGTGACCCGCGTTGTCCGTGACCCGCGTTGCCCGTAACCTGTCCCGGGTTTTGCCCGTGCCCGCCCGCCCGTGCCCGTTTGCAAAACACTACTCCCCGGTACCGTAATAGGGAATCTTTTTCAATTACTGGATTTGAACCGTTCTTTTTAATTTGGCACGAAGCGGCTGAGAGTTAATCCGTAAAGTGAAAGGAATCTTTTACGATAATGGAGATGATACTTGTCCATCAAACTTTTGAGTACGCCCAGTTACTTTTGTGTAAAGGATACAATTTGTTTCTGCAAGGACTGGAGATGATAAGGACCAACTGTTGACCTGTTGTGACAGTGCTGTATGATTAGCAGCCTTATCTATGCATCCAGCACTATAAAGAACTCCAGTATTATTACCTTTTAAGTATAATAAATTGTTCTCTGAAAAAGAACAAAAAAAGAAAAACCCTAATTGATTGCTTCAGGAGAGAAACAGATTGCACATACAAGGCAACTCAAATGACGATTCCAAGAGTAAAATTGGGAACCCAGGGATTAGAGGTGAACCTTATTTTCCCAATATTGTATCCTTTTTTTTTCAATTTACAAAGTACAATTTTGAAATTTTACTTTGTACAGGTATCCAAGCTTGGATTTGGTTGCATGGGGCTAACCGGAGTGTATAACTTGCCCGTGTCTGACGAGGCCGGCATGTTGATTGTAAAACATGCTTTTGATAATGGCATCACCTTCTTTGACACCTCAGATGCTTATGGACCTCAAATTAATGAGATTTTACTTGGCAAGGTAGTTGTACTTTCAATTATATCGTTTATGCACATTTACCCTTCAATTTGAACTAATTATTTTCCCCTCAGATTAATATCATGAAGCACACTTGCAGCTAATAATGATCCATACAAGGAGAGTTAACAACTTGAGAGCTCTCATAAATCAGTTTTGATTTCTTATTTTGATTTATTATATATTTGTGTTGAAGTCATTCAAATTGAACAACTAAATGTATATATAACAAAAAAGAGGACTAAATGTAAGAAGTTGCGCCAACCATATGCTTCTATAAAATAGTAATTTCAAGTGTAAAAAAGAAAAACACTAAGACATGACTAGTGATTTCAAAATTTGCAAAAGAAATGGTTTTGTCAATGCAAAGGTGGGGGGGGCGCTGGACTGACTGCTTCTTCCAAACCTCTAATGCTACATGTAACTAACTAATTTGTTAAATTCGTTAATTGTTTCTTATTTCAAAAGCTTACTGAAAAAACCAATGGAGATGAAAATTATACGATTACAGAGATAAATATCTAAGATAGATTAATTCTTGCACTTACTGATAAAAGTAAAATTTTCCAACTATTTTTTCTACATTCATATCTCTTTAGGCTTTAAAGTTTTTGCCAAGGGAGGAAGTACAAGTAGCAACAAAGTACGGGATCGTGAGTTATGATGCAAACCATGTAGAAATAAGTGGTAAACCAGAGTTTGTTCGAGCTTCTTGTGAGGCGAGTCTTAAAAGACTCGGAACTGAGTACATTGATCTCTACTACCAGCACCGGATTGATCAATCAACCCCAATCGAGGAAACTGTAAACTACTTATCTCATATCTCTAAAATACTTGATATTTTACACAGTATTTAATTGTCATTTGGAAAGTCAATTCTATAATAAGACAAAATAATTGACGGGTGCATTCAATAAAGGACAAAAAAATGAATACAAATAAGTAGTAATCACAAATCCCTCATTTGGTTGTGGTTCTTAGCTTATAGGACCTGGTCCCTATTCTGAAAAAAATCCAACCTTTTAATTTAGGTCTCAATGAAGTAGAAATTGTATCCCAAAATTTACCTTTATTTAATTATCATGCTATATATGTATAGATGGGTGAGCTAAAGAAGCTTGTGGAAGAGGGAAAAGTAAAGTACATTGGATTATCAGAGGCAAGCCCAGATACAATCAGGCGTGCACATGCAGTGCATCCGGTCTCGGCATTACAGATGGAGTGGTCTCTTTGGACCCGTGAAATTGAGTTAGAGATAGTGCCTCTTTGCCGGTAATATTCACCTTTTCTTTGAAACGCCAAAAACAAGTCGGCAAAGCAATTTTACAGATTTAGATAGTCATAGAGTTTTCGGATTGCTATGTAGGTCTCATCCTGATGTATACTAATTAGATTCATTCTGATAGGGGTTCAGTTTCAGATTTTATCATTTATCTCAGATATCAGGATTTGCCCCAATCAATCTTAGAATTGGCTTATTCTCGCCTACTAAATTTGTTGAACTTAGTTAACCTCACTCAGATTTTTCTGCCCTCATGTGTCATTTTTCACATTTTTGTTAGTTTTTTTTTTATGCATATTTCCACAAGTTATATTGAGGTATAAGTAATTAATTTATGTTGCTTGTTGATTTTATTTATGCAGAGAACTTGGCATAGGAATAGTACCATATAGCCCGCTTGGCCGTGGATTTTTCGGTGGAAGAGGAGTTCTTGAAGATTTGTCAGAGAACACTTTCCTGGTAACAATATGCATTTTGTTTCATTGTTATCAAGTGTAAATTTTATATAGAAATGACATATCATAGCTCTGACATTAGTATAATCTTGGTACTTGTTGAGAACCAGTAATATCAAAGACTAAACAACTGGAAAACTTTCCTCAAAAAAAAAAAAAAAAAGAAAGAAAGAAAAAGAAAACTGAAAAAACACAGGATTGAAAACTTGATTTCCAATACACTTGTCACATTTTCAAAAACTTGTTTCATTCATAATCCTTTGTACGCCATGCCTTATTAGTACTCAAATGAAAGAATGTGTGTAAACTCTAAGTTTGGTTTTAAACAGCACTTTCACCCAAGGTTTGCGGCGGAAAATTTGGAGAAGAACAAGCCTGTTTTTATGCGGCTAGAAAGCCTAGCCAAGAAGCATCAATGCACCACTGCACAGCTAGCTCTTGCTTGGGTTCTTCACCAAGGGGATGATGTGGTGCCCATTCCAGGTACTCTTAAATGAATATGAATATACCAAAGATTGATTACTTGATTGATACACAAGGTAATAGTTAGTATGAATGAGGCTGTGAACCTTTGCAATGCACACATAGGTCTGTATAAAGGTTTTAAATAGCGATTATCTTGTCATCGCGGAAAGGCTAAAAAAACAGCTATAGAAAATTTATTAATACCCTTCTTTTGAAAATTTTAGAATACAAAATGCCCTTGTGGGCCCCCTTTTTTCCCCTCTTTTCCCCCTCTTTCCTCCACCCTCCTAGTTACTTCTTTCCTCTCCTTTCTCCTTTCTTTTTTGTCAACTGTGTTTTCACACCACTGTCACGTCTCAAAAGTTTATTGCTGAGATAATTTGTTGTGTAGATGGTTGCATGAATCTTTTACCATACTTAATAGAACTCTTTTCAGTGACTTGAAGATGAATGTTAATCAACAATAATGAAGCTTATGTTGCAATTTTAAATTAGGCAACAGTTTTTTTTTTTATTACATATGGTTATTGTGGTTCTCTCTCCATAGCAGCTTATGTGTTTTCTCAACACTTGATAGTTGCACAATTTTAACGGATCTGACTTTGTTAATATTTTTTTCTTTTTTTTTTAGAGTAAATTGAAACACACTCACATTTTGGTTGTTAGAACCTTAAACTTTCAATTTAGAAGTTAGAACTTTGAAGTATACTAAATTGTCCCTGCAGTTTACACTGCTCAAGACAATGAATTAAATCATAATTTATTCAATTGCTTATTTATGTGCATTTAAACATTCATTTTAGATAATGTACTGTGATACGGTTACACTGAGGGACATCATCCGTAGGGGTGTTCATCGGTTCGGTTTGGTTGAATCCGAACCGAACTAGGCAAACCAAAGTAATAATTCGGTTTCTAAAATAGAACCGAACCGAACCGATTTAGCATTGCAACCGAACCGAACCGAACCAAAGTTTTATTTCAGTTTGTTCGGTTTATTCGGTTCAAACCAAAATATATTAATTTTTTTATTTAAAGCAATTGATTTATAATAAACCGAATTATATTAAGAAATAAACCGGGGTATTAAGAAATAAATTGGAATATTAAGAAATAAACAGAAATATTTAAAACAATTGATTAAGAAATAAACCAGGGTATTAAGAAATAAACCGGAACAGTCCGGACCAAATTCATAATATATAAAAGTTCGGTCGGTTCGGTTATTTCGGTTTTAAAAATTTTCAAACCGAACCGAACCGAAATTATAATTCGGTTTTAAAAAGTAAACCGAACCGAACCATTAAACTGAACAAACCGAACCGTTTGATCCAAACTAATTCGGTTTGGTTCAAAACCGACTAAACCGGACCCAATGAACACCCCTAATCATCCGTCATCTACATATACTACATTGTTGAGTGGAAGCATCCATAATTTATATTGTCGATGGAACACTAGGACTAACTAATTAACTATGCCATATTATACCTGCTAAAGCAAATGTTTTCAATTAACTTAGTGAACACCTCATTTTAATTAGGACATACACGTCATGATGATATGGAAATAGATCTCAACAGGTGGACCAATTTAATAGAAAATTTCAAGAACCAAAATGAGAAATGAATGATACTTGAATATTATAATTTATGGTTGACCTAATACCTACTGGACGTAGAGGTGCCTTATATATTTTTCAGTTGCGTCTGTAAATTCAAGATGGATCTCGGGATGGAAAACTCTTTTATTCTGAAAATGAACACTGCACGACCAGTACATCATACTACCCAAAATCAGATGAAAATCATGTATGCTGGAACCTTGAAAACATAAGATATATATATATATAAGTTAAAGTTAACCTCCCTAACTTTTCTTCTTTGGATTGTCCTAGTTTTAATAGTTCCTACAAGACAAAAAAAAATCGATCTATTGCAGAACGAATATCTCAGCTGCTATTCGGAGAAGTGACTCCAAAACAAAGTTTTGAGAGAGGAGAAAGAAAAAAGAGAGTAATTAAGCGTGTAATTGGGAGGGAGGGGGAGAGAAGGCGGAGGGAGGGAAAAATTGGGACCCACATGGCATTTTGTTAAGAATTTTTGAGGAAGGGTATTTTGTTCTAAAATTTTCAAAAGAAGGGTAGTTTATAAAATTTCCCGTTAGTTATTGTGCAGCTATAGCTAGTTATTTAGAAGCCTGGTCTGGATTATAGATTCATATCTTCGTTTTTATAGTTCAAATAGTTGATCCAAAGCGCTCAAAGATCTCCATACGAAAATGTACTTGCTGGCCAAATTTTACAGTTTTTAAAATTCTTTTATTCTTTTACTATTCTTTTTAGATAGAAAGAAGATCACCCGATCTAAAGAATTTAGACTCCAAAAATAGTAAATTTCTACCTATCTACAAAAATAGTAAACTTTTTTTTTATAAATGTAAAATTTGCTCTCCAAGTACATTTTCATATAAAGGTTATATTGAGCGGTTCGGATTGACTGTTTGGATTTGAAAACGAAAATATGAATCCATAGTACGGACTCGTGTGCGCATTGCAAAGTACCATAGCCTCACTTCAGGTAGTATAGATAACATAAATAATGCCAGGAATATTCTTCTCTTTATCTAGGAAATTACTGTTGTACCCCAAAAAAGAAAAAATACAGGGGCATATATCATCTAGTATGTTTTCCTATAGTGCTAATTAAGTATCTGACAGGTACAACCAAGATCAAGAACTTGGATGACAACATTGGGTCATTAAAGGTGAAGCTCTCAAAAGAAGACTTGGAGGAGATAACTGATTTGGTGAAAGAAAATGAGGTGTTTGGAAAGAGAACATTTTTTAACCATGAACATGTAACTTGGAGATATGCAAACACTCCACCGGCAAACATTTCAGCGCAAGAGGATCAAAGCAAATGATCTCAATTTGATGATGTCTTAATTAGCATTATAGATAATGTTTGCATTCAGCTGATACATTTTAGCATGTTATTGTCATAATGATGCTATATATATATATATATATGTTCTCTGCAAATAAATGCCAGCTGGTATGCATCCAAGTTTGCCGGTACCGGTTCCTTGTTTCAAACATCAATCCATTTCCAAATTTTAATAGTATTACAATTTTGCCTTGAAATGTATTGAATAGTTATTTCCGCCAAATGCTAATTATATTTATTGCATTTAGATGGTATTTATTTAGGGATGAAAACGGTATGGATAATATCCGATCCGTATTCGATCTGTATTCGAAAAATTAGATATGGATATCCGATATCCGAATATCTGTGTGGATATGAATACTGATATGGTTTTACGTTTCAATTATCCGTATCCGAATAGTAGATATATACTATATATTTTAATATGTATTATGAAAAAAAAAATGTTATTTACCATTATAATTAGATAAATATTATAAATTTTAGTATTTTTTAATAAATATCTGATACGATCTGTATCCATATCCGCATCCGTCAGATATCCGATTCATATCCGTATCTAGAAAATTAAAAAGGATATGGATATGCATGATTTTACCACTATCCGCTCTGTTTTCACCCCTTATTTATTGAATAAATAATCATCCATAGATAATATAAGAGTACGCAGTATTTCCAGTAACAACAACATTACTGACTAGTCCAGCTAAAAATAAATTTTACGAATGTCGTGTTGGGATGATATCAATTCAACATCTTTTATAGATGCTCCATTATTTTATCACTTGCCAATGGTTCTGAAGAAAATGAAGAACACGCCTACATTCAAATAATTCCTTTTCATTCTTTTTCATGTATCTCGCTATGTTGTGTCTGATGCATACAAAGTGTTTGATGAAATGTTTCAATGATATTCTTCTATTTATCGGATTCTTAGTAAGTGATGTCAGAGCCGATGATAACATCTCTGGATTATTACTTGTGGTTGGAGCTCATGGTTGGTTAATCTGTGTGCAATATTGATTAAAGCGATATAAGATACGGTGGAATAACAAAATTCTGACGCAGGAAGTACTCACATCGAGGGGGTGTGCAGTACAAAGGGGCTGTCACTACTGCTTGGAGGATAGAATGGAAACAAGGAACCACATCTTGTGGGGCTGCACGTTTGCGGCAAGGTTCTGGAGGGGATTGCAGGCACAGCACAACATCCAACCACGGGGAGTGGCAAACATATTGGTATTGTGGATTAATGCAGGGCTAGCCATGACCCAACAGCAGAGGAGGCAGTGGGACGTTATATGGGCAGCAGGCACATGGGCCTTATGGAGAGAAAGGAATAGAAGGTTTTTTTTTAATAAGCGTAAGACGGTGGATCATCTTATCAATGACACATCATTAGAGATTGAGAGATGGTTAGGCAATAGCTAGGTTTATAAGAAATTAGGACAGGCATGTGGAATTAAGATACTCCATGTATAGTGTGGGAGAACTTAATGTCACAAAATCCTCTTTTTGTAATTATTTTTCTTAATTAATATATCTGTTGATGGTCATTTGCCATCAACCATCAAAAAAAAAAAACAGATACGGTGAAAGAAAGGATATGCACGATTAAATGTCAATCACTCGATTAAATGGTTACTTTCTCTTTGCTTGCACAGTGGTAAATACTAATTCGTCAGTGATAGGAAGCCGCATCTCGGGGAGCTCTTAAATGAGATTTTCATCTATACCATGTGAACAATTAAGACTGGTTAGTTACTCCATGCCTTTCTGTATGATGATTTTACATTGATCTGTGGACTGTGGAACAAATCTGCGTGTACTGGTACGATCAAGGCTGGTGCACAGCTTCAAAATCTTTCTCCAGGTTGTTACATATTAGGGCTGTAAGTCTGTAATTGTGACAAGTTAACTCATGTGGTGACTCCCAAAAATGACCAAGACCAAGTGATCAACCCATGCTGATGAGTAGTTGAGAAGGATGTTTCTCTCAGCCATAATTTCAACTATCCAAAAAACCAGCGTATATAATGTATACAATGCAAATTATAGTAGTGTATGACTGATATTTATTTTGGATGTACAAAATCATCAAAGTTGTTTGACTTTGTTTATTATGTCTTATTTTATGGGCTGAAATTTCAGTGAGCAGTCTAATAATTCTGACCTTTGTCAATTAATCGCTAAAACTGTATCAATCTGTAATATTTTTGTATAGAGAAATTATATTATCTGAAAACTAGACTTTCATACCTTTATTTTGATATAAAGAACACAAAAATCCATGTAGCCATGTTCTCTAAATTGAATTTTGAATCTGGTCAAAATTATAGGACTGCTCACTGGAATTTCAGCTTTTCTGATTTCTGACCTCTGTCAATTAATCGCTAAAACTGTACCAATCTTTAATATTTTTGTATAGAGAAATTATATTATCTGGAAACTAGACTTTCATACCTTTATTTTGATATAAAGAACACAAAAATCCATGTAGCCATTTTCTCTAAAATGAATTTTGAATCTGATCAAAATTATTGGATTTCTGACTGAAAATAGCAGAAAAAAAATTGACAGAGATTTTGGGCTGGAGTCTGGCATGGCGTCCCTTCCTTTTTTTTTTTTTTTTTTTTTTCCGTTTTTTTCACGGACTGGAGTCTGACATGGCGTCCTTTCCTCTTTTTTTTTTTTCCATTTTTTCCACGGGCTGGAGTATGGCATGGGACGCCATGGCGCATGGCGGCCTTTCCATTTTTCAAATTCTGTTCAACCATTTCTCATTTTTAATATTTTATTTATTTATTCTCTTATATATAAAAATCTCGGTTTATATTTGGACTCATTCTCTAAAAGTGTTTGGGTCTGAATTTCAATTTATATACTTATTAGTTTCAAATCGGATCAGGACCGGATTCGGATATCTATCTACTCATTTCGGGTTCAGTTTTTCAGTTTCGGATAGATAGATTCCCATAACTTATTTGTGAATTATCGGGTCTGGTCTGGATCCGGAATAAGTTCGGATTCAGAGCGAGTACATGTCACAACTCACAAGTATTTGAGAACCCTTTACGTTTAAATATAATTATAATATTTTAAACATCTCACATAATATATCATTATAATATAAATTAAAATTTGCTTCAAAATAAAAAATATACTATTGTTCTTGTTCATATATAATACAATATAACATGCTGCATAGCAAAATAAAAATAATAACCCTACATTAATTTGTTTCAATCATTGAAGAGACCAATAACTTCTAATTATCTATGCAGAAAGGCAGATATACGATAGATATTATTTCATTCAATAAATTAATAGGTAAAAGGTGAGTTGTGTGATATTTAATTTAAAACAAATGAATAAATTAATTATTAATCTAGATATGATATATATTATAATTTGTTTCTTAAAAAATACTACAAATGATTGTCTTTTCATAGTTATTAATCTATGTTTTTATATTAAATAATATAAAGAATGGTATTATCATTGTATCGGGTATTTATACAGGTATCGGGTTGGGTTCAGTTATGAGTTGGATAATAAAATAAAATCAATATCCTACCCATTACAATATCGGTTCTAGATCGGATCCGGATCGGATATTAAACTATTAATTTGGTAACCGTACCCATAAGTTAATTTTCTTGTTCGGATCCGGTTCGGTTCCAGATCAGATCCGAATAATCGGATAAAAGTAGCACCTCTAGTGGGACCATATAATTACCCATTTGTTTATATGTTATCTTTCTTTCCAAACATATGTATATAAATTTATTTTTAATATAATATTATTTAAATTAATAAGAAAAATAATATTAAAATAAAGATAACTGTGAATTCTATTTTATTTTCTTCCAAGTTATTCATCAATGATGAGATTTTATACATATTGTACCGCTTATCACGTGATTTAGATTTTTAATTGTCCCAAATTATCATCCGTAAACATCAGCAGTTAAACTATAAAAAAATTGGAAAATTATATGAAATTTTGTTTGTATGTTGTTCTCATTCCAAAAAATGTCCTTAATTTTATCTTAGTTAAGTACTTGAGTTGATTTAAAACAGTATGAAAAATGTTAATTATCAGGTACATGTTATTTTATTAAATCCTTAAACCCGTTAATTTATTTCAAATAAAATCTATTCCACAAACTGCCGAATTTTTTTTTTATAACATCCTGTCCGTTCATTGAAAATTCAAATCATACACTTGTGTTTGCAAGAATTTCAAATGTACCAATTTCACTAAAATAATCCAGCGGATCAGATTTGACTTGACCTGCTGAATTATCTAGGCGGCTATTTACATACCTAATTCTCTCACAAAATAGCTTGTAAATTGGTTTGCTAAAGTTTTTAGAATTCTTACAGAAATAAACGTGTGATTTGAAATTTTCATAAGCTACATGTTATAAATAAAAATTTCGGAACAATCTGTGTAGCAGAGATTTTGGATTTACAAGAATTATATGTGTGACGAAAAAAAAAAGTACTTCCAATCAGGGGCGCACCATACACAACCAGAGGGGACAGCTGCCTCTCTCTTAATTTTGAAATTCAGTGGAAAAATAGGAATCCTGTACTACTTTGCTCTTCCTTGGAATTTATTTTGCTCTTCTCTGGAACTAGAAAGCCCGCCAGACCAGTCCAAAAGCACTCTTAATGAAAAACTTTGTTGTTTTTATAGAAATTTTATAGAAACTTACGGATCCAACCAACTTTGTTGTTTTTTAATATGTAAAATAATATTATTTTGTTACTTTTTTTTTATTATGTAAGACTATACTATTTTTATTGTTTCTTATTATGTTAATTATTATTTTTATCTAGTATCATTTTAATTAATGAGTTTGAATCCAATAAGCTATTTTAATCCGATTTCTGCCTCTCTCGACGGAAATCATACGTCCCCACTGCTTCCGATTTGTTTTTTTAATGACAGAAGTCGTTTTTCTTGTTGAAAAGTTTTATTCGCCTAGGGACTTTTCCTAAAATAACTTTTTAAGACTTTTTAAGAATTTACTTGTTGAATTATTCAAAGCCCAATCGATTGGTGTCAAAATCTTACGGACGGATTAGATTTCCATAACCGTTTAAGTTTTAAAATAATCGCACAAATCGTAACGTGCCGTGACGTGACTAACATGCCGTGACTTTGATCTCGTGCTGTGCTGTGCCGTGACCAAGTTAATTTTTCACGTGCCGTGTTGTGCCGTGACCAAAATGTTAAGAGTGGTCACGGCACGCGAATGGTCACATCGTGACTAAACGTACCGTGACTATACGTGACTCGCGTGACCATTTAATTATAATTTAGGTTAGTTTATTCAGGATTCAAGATTCACCATTAAATCAATATTTAAGGTCCTAATTACACGTGACTCGTGTGACTACGTGCTGTGCCGTGACTAAATCTTTCACGTGCCGTGCCGTGCCAAAGTTTCAAAAGATGAACACAGTACGCGAATGATCACAATACAGGACACGCGAGTCACGACATATAACTAACACGTGTGCCGTACCGTTTCGTGCCGTAACCGTGCTGTTCCGTGACAGAGCTGGCTCTGCTGTGCCATTTTTCCCGCTCGCAACAGTTTAAAATTAACTTTCAAATAAAAAATTTCCAAACTTTTTTGGGACAAAACCCAGTTCCTTTCCGGCATGAGAGCAGCCGTGAGCTCATTTTGCTTTGACTTTTCTTCTTTCGGGTACTGTTGCTCTCAAGTCTCATCTGATTCACTTACATATAATTGTTCTCCGCCAGTATTACTAAACTTGATGCCTCCAGTATTTCTTTGGGAGCTGAATATATCCCGACTACAAATGTGTCTGATGAGAATTTATTACGAATTATATTCATTAAACTACCAAACAATATTAAGTTCAATTGCAATTAGATTTTAAAACTTCATATTATACGAATTGAATCTGCTGCATAAAGCAAAATAAGAAAAATACCAAAATATATGGATTTAATCTGCAAGACTGCAACTCACCTTTCAAGATGCCAAAAAATAAATAAATAAAAAACAAACAAAAGTTTTGATCACATCAAGTAAAAAAAAAAAAATTCTTATTTCTTAATGATGAGCTGAGGGCCTGAGGTCAACGTTAGGTATTGATAACAAAATGGATTGCAAGAATTGTTTTAAAAACTGGAGATGGTTTGGGTTATGATACTAACTATGATTCTATGACGTCACTGCTGCCCTAATCAATTAGTAAAACCCAGTTCCTTTCCAGCATGAGAGCAGCCGTGAGCTCATTTTGCTTTGACTTCTTTCGGGTACTGTTGCTCTCAAGTCTCATCTGATCACTTACAATCTTACATAGTTACATATAATTGTTCTCCGTCAGTATTACTAAACTTGATGCCTCCAGTATTTCTTTGGGAGCTGAATATATCCTGACTAATTATATTCATTAAACTACCAAACAATATTAAGTTCAATTGCAATTAGCTTTTTCCTCTTTAGTAACTCTTTTAAAACTTCATATTATACGAATTGAATCTGCTGCATAAAGCAAAATAAGCAAAATAAGCAAAATAAGAAAAATACCAAAATAAATGGATTTAATCTGCAAGACTGCAACTCACCTTTCAAGATGCCGAAAAATAAATAAATAAAAAACAAACAAAAGTTTTGATCACATCAAGTAAAAAAAAAAAAATTCTTATTTCTTAATGATGAGTAGTGTTTTGAAAATACCCCCACGGGTCAGACCCGCCCGGGACCCGTGCCCGCCCTGCCCGTGCCCGCCCTGCCCGTGCCCGTGCCCGTGCCCGTGCCCGCCCTGCCCGTGCCCGTGCACGAGTTTTGCACGGGTTCACGGGTTAAACGGGTAAGGGTTGAGAAGGGCCGGGTAAGGGTTTTTTTAAAATTTACCCGTGATACCCGTACCGTTTCAAACCCGTACCCGCCCGTGGACCCGTACCCGTAAAAATTCAAATTTCCCCCCCAAAAACAGAAAAAAAAAACAGAGAAAAAAAAACAGAGAAAAAAAACAGCAAAAAAAAACAGAAAAAAAAAAACAGAAAAAAAAAAACAGCAAAAAAAAAATCCCGGACCCGTGTTGCCCGTGACCCGTGTTGCCCGGGGGGTTTGAGAGGGGCCGGGTAGGGTTTTTCAAAAAAATACCCGTGCTAACCCGTCTCGTGTCGCCCGTGACCCGCGTTGCCCGTGACCCGTCCCGGATTTTGCCCGTGCCCGCCCGTCCGTGCCCGTTTGCAAAACACTACTCCCCGGTACCGTAATAGGGAATCTTTTTCAATTACTGGATTTGAACCGTTCTTAATCCGTAAAGTGAAAGGAATCTTTTACGATAATGGAGATGATACTTGTCCATCAAACTTTTGAGTCCGCCCAGTTACTTTTGTGTAAAGGATACAATTTGTTTCTGCAAGGACTGGAGATGATAAGGACCAACTGTTGACCTGTTGTGACAGTGCTGTATGATTAGCAGCCTTATCTATGCATCCAGCACTATAAAGAACTCCAGTATTATTACCTTTTAAGTATAATAAATTGTTCTCTGAAAAAGAACAAAAAAAGAAAAACCCTGATTGATTGCTTCAGGAGAGAAACAGATTGCACATACAAGGCAACTCAAATGACGATTCCAAGAGTAAAATTGGGAACCCAGGGATTAGAGGTGAACCTTATTTTCCCAATATTGTATCCTCTTTTTTTTTTCAATTTACAAAGTACAATTTTGAAATTTTACTTTGTATAGGTATCCAAGCTTGGATTTGGTTGCATGGGGCTAACCGGAGTGTATAACTTGCCCGTGTCTGACGAGGCCGGCATGTTGATTGTAAAACATGCTTTTGATAATGGCATCACCTTCTTTGACACCTCAGATGCTTATGGACCTCAAATTAATGAGATTTTACTTGGCAAGGTAGTTGTACTTTCAATTATATCGTTTATGCACATTTACCCTTCAATTTGAACTAATTATTTTCCCCTCAGATTAATATCATGAAGCACACTTGCAGCTAATAATGATCCATACAAGGAGAGTTAACAACTTGAGAGCTCTCATAAATCAGTTTTGATTTCTTATTTTGATTTATTATATATTTGTGTTGAAGTCATTCAAATTGAACAACTAAATGTATAATTCTTGCACTTACTGATAAAAGTAAAATTTTCCAACTATTTTTTCTACATTCATATCTCTTTAGGCTTTAAAGTTTTTGCCAAGGGAGGAAGTACAAGTAGCAACAAAGTACGGGATCGTGAGTTATGATGCAAACCATGTAGAGATAAGTGGTAAACCAGAGTTTGTTCGAGCTTCTTGTGAGGCGAGTCTTAAAAGACTCGGAACTGAGTACATTGATCTCTACTACCAGCACCGGATTGATCAATCAACCCCAATCGAGGAAACTGTAAACTCCAACTTATCTCATATCTCTAAAATACTTGATATTTTACACAGTATTTAATTGTCATTTGGAAAGTCAATTCTATAATAAGACAAAATAATTGACGGGTGCATTCAATAAAGGACAAAAAAATGAATACAAATAAGTAGTAATCACAAATACCTCATTTGGTTGTGGTTCTTAGCTTATAGGACCTGGTCCCTATTCTGAAAAAATTCCAACCTTTTAATTTAGGTCTCAATGAAGTAGAAATTGTATCCCAAAATTTACCTTTATTTAATTATCATGCTATATATGTATAGATGGGTGAGCTAAAGAAGCTTGTGGAAGAGGGAAAAGTAAAGTACATTGGATTATCAGAGGCAAGCCCAGATACAATCAGGCGTGCACATGCAGTGCATCCGGTCTCGGCATTGCAGATGGAGTGGTCTCTTTGGACCCGTGAAATTGAGTTAGAGATAGTGCCTCTTTGCCGGTAATATTCACCTTTTCTTTGAAACGCCAAAAACAAGTCGGCAAAGCAATTTTAAAGATTTAGATAGTCATAGACGTCAGTTAGGTTTAGTTTTGCTATGTAGGTCTCATCCTGATGTATACTAATTAGATTCATTCTGATAGGGGTTCAGTTTCAGATTTTATCATTTATCTCAGATATCAGGATTTGCCCCAATCAATCTTAGAATTGGCTTATTCTTGCCTACTAAATTTGTTGAACTTAGTTAACCTCACTCAGATTTTTCTGCCCTCATGTGTCAGTTTTCACATTTTTGTTAGTTTTTTTTATGCATATTTTCACAAGTTATATTGAGGTATAAGTAATTAATTTATGTTGCTTGTTGATTTTATTTATGCAGAGAACTTGGCATAGGAATAGTACCATATAGCCCGCTTGGCCGTGGATTTTTCGGTGGAAGAGGAGTTCTTGAAGATTTGTCACAGAACACTTTCCTGGTAACAATATGAATTTTGTTTCATTGTTATCAAGTGTAAATTTTATATAGAAATGACATATTATAGCTCTGACATTAGTATAATCTTGGTTCTTGTTGAGAACCAGTAATATCAAAGACTAAACAACTGGAAAACTTTCCTCAAAAAAAAGAAAAAAGAAAAAGAAAACTGAAAAACACAGGATTGAAAACTTGATTTCCAATACACTTGTCACATTTTGAAAAACTTGTTTCATTCATAATCCTTTGTACGCCATGCCTTATTAGTACTCAAATGAAAGAATGTGTGTAAACTCTAAGTTTGGTTTTAAACAGCACTTTCACCCAAGGTTTGCGGCGGAAAATTTGGAGAAGAACAAGCCTGTTTTTATGCGGCTAGAAAGCCTAGCCAAGAAGCATCAATGCACCACTGCACAGCTAGCTCTTGCTTGGGTTCTTCACCAAGGGGAGGATGTGGTGCCTATTCCAGGTACTCTTAAATGAATATGAATATACCAAAGATTGATTACTTGATTGATACATAAGGTAATAGGTAGTATGAATGAGGCTGTGAACCTTTGCAATGCACACATAGGTCTGTATAAAGGTTTTAAATAGCGATTATCTTGTCATCGCGGAAAGGCTAAAAAAACAGCTATAGAAAATTAATTAATACCCTTCTTTTGAAAATTTTAGAACAAAATACCTCCCGTCTAAAATTCTTAACAAAATGCCCTTGTGGGCCCCCCCTTTTCCCCCTCTTTTCCCCCTCTTTCCTCCACCCTCCTAGTTACTTCTTTCCTCTCCTTTCTCCTTTCTTTTTTGTCAACTGTGTTTTCACACCACTTTCACGGTCTCAAAAGTTTATTGCTGAGATAATTTGTTGTGTAGATCTCTCAAAAATTGAGTAGCAACTATAAGTTGATAATTAACTTGAAATTTACCTAGACTAGTTCTGGGAGAAGGCTCAGGAGTGAATTTTAGATGGTTGCATGAATCTTTTACCATACTTAATAGAACTCTTTTCAGTGACTTGAAGATGAATGTTAATCAACAATAATGAAGCTTCTGTTGCAATTTTAGATTAGGCAACAGTTTTTTTTTTTTTTTTATTACATATGGTTATTGTGGTTCTCTCTCCATAGCAGCTTATGTGTTTTCTCAGCACTTGATAGTTGCACAATTTTAACGGATCTGACTTTGTTAATATTTTTTTCTTCTTTTTTTTAGAGTAAATTGAAACACACTTCACACTTTGGTTGTTAGAACCTTTAAACTTTCAATTTAGAAGTTAGAACTTTGAAGTATACTAAATTGGCCCTGCAGTTTACACTGCTCAAGACAATGAATTAAATCATAATTTATTCAATTGCTTATTGATGTGTATTTAAACATTCATTTTAGATAATGTACTGTGATACGGTTACACTGAGGGACATCATCCGTCATCTACATATACTAGGACTAACTAATTAACTATGCCATATTATACCTGCTAAAGCAAATGTTTTCAATTAACTTAGTGAACACCTCATTTTAATTAGGACATACACGTCATGATGATATGGAAATAGATCTCAACAGGTGGACCAATTTAATAGAAAATTTCAAGAACCAAAATGAGAAATGAATGATACTTGAATATTATAATTTATGGTTGACCTAATACCTACTGGACGTAGAGGTGCCTTATATATTTTTCAGTTGCGTCTGTAAATTCAAGATGGATCTCGGGATGGAAAACTCTTTTATTCTGAAAATGAACACTGCACGACCAGTACATCATACTACCCAAAATCAGATGAAAATCATGTATGCTGGAACCTTGAAAACATAAGATATATATATATAAGTTAAAGTTAACCTCCCTAACTTTTCTTCTTTGGATTGTCCTAGTTTTAATAGTTCCTACAAGACAAAATAAAATCGATCTATTGCAGAACGAAATATCTCAGCTACCATTCAGAGAAGTGACTCCAAAACAAAGTTTTGAGAGAGGAGAAAGAAAAAAGAGAGTAATTAAGGGTGTAATTGGGAGGGAGGGGGAGAGAAGGCGGAGTGAGGGAAAAATTGGGACCCACAGGGCATTTTGTTAAGAATTTTAGAGGAAGGGTATTTTGTTCTAAAATTTTCAAAATAAGGGTAGTTTATAAAATTTCCCGTTAGTTATTGCGCAGCTATAGCTAGCTATTTAGAACCTTGGTTTGTATTATAGATTCATATCTTCGTTTTTATAGTTCAAATAGTCGATCCAAATCGCTCAAAGATCTCCATACGAAAATGTACTTGCAGGCCAAATTTTACAGTTTTTAAAATTCTTTTATTCTTTTACTATATTTTTTAGATAGAAAGATGATCACCTGATCTAAAGAATTTAGACTAAAAAAATAGTAAATTTCTACCTATCTACAAAAATAATAAACTTTTTTTTTATAAATGTAAAATTTGCTCTCCAAGTACATTTTCATATAAAGGTTATATTGAGCGGTTCGGATTGACTGTTTGGATTTGAAAACGAAAATATGAATCCATAGTACGGACTCGTGTGCGCATTGCAAAGTACCATAGCCTCACTTCAGGTAGTATAGATAACATAAATAATGCCAGGAATATTCTTCTCTTTATCTAGGAAATTACTGTTGTACCCCAAAAAAGAAAAAATACAGGGGCATATATCATCTAGTATGTTTTCTTATAGTGCTAATTAAGTATCTGATAGGTACAACCAAGATCAAGAACTTGGATGACAACATTGGGTCATTAAAGGTGAAGCTCTCAAAAGAAGACTTGGAGGAGATAATTGATATGGTGAAAGAAAATGAGGTGTTTGGAAAGAGAACATTTTTTAACCATGAACATGTAACTTGGAGATATGCAAACACTCCACCGGCAAACATTTCAGCGCAAGAGGATCAAAGCAAATGATCTCAGTTTGATGACGTCTTAATTAGCATTATAGATAATGTTTGCATTCAACCGATGCATTTTAGCATGTTATTGTCATAATGATGCTATATATGTTTTCTGCAAATAAATGCCAGCTGGTACGCATCCAAGTTTGCCGGTACTGGTTCCTTGTTTCAAATATCAATCCATTTCCAAATTTTGATAGTATTACAATTTTGCCTTGAAATGTATTGAACAGTTATTTCCGCCAAATGCTAATTATATTTATTGCATTTAGATGGTATTTATTTAGGGATGAAAACGGTATGGATAATATCCGATCCGTATTTGATCTGTATTCGAAAAATTAGATGTGGATAAAATCCGATATCCGAATATCCGTGTGGATATGAATACTGATATGGTTTTACGTTTCAATTATCCGTATCCGAATAGTAGATATATATTATATATTTTAATATGTATTATGAAAAAAATATGTTATTTATCATTATAATTATATAAATATTATAAATTTTTAGTATTTTTTAATAAATATCTGATACGATCTGTATCCATATCCGCATCTGTCTGATATTCGATCCGTATCTGTATCCGAAAAATTAAAAAGGATATGGATGTGCATGTTTTTACCACTATCCGCTCCGTTTTCACCCCTTATAATATTTATTGAATAAATAATCATCCATAGATAGATTTGGAGTAACTTCATAATTGGTAATCTAGTTGCATATTTATGATTAAAAATTCAAAATTTAGGCAAAATTGTATTATTGAGAATAAGTGCAATGAGGAGATTGAGTTACTTCGAGGTAGAGTTAGTGTAAAATTAATTAAATTGCAATGAACATATGCAAATTACATTGGCTGAGTATGGAGGGTTTAAAAATTTGCCGAGTGGTCGCAATTGATAATTCTCCACAAAAAATAAAGAACTACAATTTTTTTTTTTCTAATATGAAATTCTGAACTACAATTTCGGACCTGACTTCAGGTTCGACCTCTTTGATGCTTAATTTAGCAAATTCGTCAGTGATAGGAAGCCGCATCTCGGGGAGCTCTTAAATGAGATTTTCATCTATACCATGTGAACAATTAAGACTGGTTAGTTACTCCATGCCTTCTGTATAATGATTTTACATTGATCTGTGGACTGTGGAACAAATCTGCGTGTACTGGTACGATCAAGGCTGGTACAGAGCTTCAAAATCTTTCTCCAGGTTGTTACATATTAGGGCTGTAAGTCTGTAATTGTGACAAGGTAACTCATGTGGTGACTCCCAAAAATGACCAAGATTAAGTGACCAACCCATGCTGACGAGTAGTTGAGAAGGATGTTTCTCTCTGCCATAATTTCAACTATCCAAAAAGGGGAGTGCTTCTCTTCCAAGTTTTCAAAAAAAAAACAAAAAGGGGAGTGCTATCTTAAGGTCACAATTTTTAATATTCAGGGCAAAGAGAAAAGATTTCTTCTTAAGGTCCATTTTACCCCTTAATAAATACTATCTTGTTTTGTCTCTAATTAAATCCTTACTATTAAATGAGAAAGTTAACAGATTTGGTAATATCTCTTATGCGCATTCTAATAGAAACTTTTAGTGTATTTAACATGTGATATTTAGAAATATGAGATTTTATGTGCCTACATTCAAGTTTTTCATTTGTCAATTTCTTCATAAATAATTTGTTCATTGATCAATTTTCTCTGTTAATGAATCATAATAAGTATTAAGATTAGTAAAGTATAATTGACACACAAATTAGTCAAATCTCAATCCTCCAAGAAACAAACAAAAAAATGTATAAAACTGGAAATAGTAATTGGTTGGAAAAAAAGAAGAAGATGAATTAATGCTTATATGGTGTGGACTAATTAATTTGTTTATTTTTCCGATATCAACTATTATTATATCCTAACAACTAATGACAAGTTAGGAGTTGAACTATCTATGCCCCAAACCGGTAGGTAAAAAATTACAAAGATACTAATCAAATGACTTATTATTTTTTGGCAGAACAAGTCACATGCATTGAAAGGCTTGATAGTAATAGCTAAAATCACAATCTCAAAACAAAATATCCACAGATGAAAAATATCTAGTATATATGCCCCTACAAGTATAGATTTCTGTTGGTATGTAATGGATAATTAATTATGTTGACCAGATAAAGCTACATTATTTTGTCAATTTCCTCTAACACTGTTTTGAAAGTTAAATGGTTTTTTTGAGAAGCTTTATCTTAATTAATAGAGAAAGGTTCAAAATGTCTCATGTATTTTTAGAGAAATATCTCATGTTTTATGTCACATCGTGCCTCACATTTTATATATTCATTTTCAAATTCCAAGACGTCATTCAAACCTCTCAACATAATATCCACATTAGAATGTACTTGGAGAACAAATTGTATAATTTTTAGATATTTTTTACTATTTTTTTTAGACAAATACAAAATCTTTGTTTTTGGATGGTCCGTAAACAATGGTTTTGCACCTATCTAAAAAAGTAGTAAAAAAATTCAAAAAAAAAATTGGCCTCCAAGAACATTTTAATATAAAGATTATGTTGAACGGTTGGAATCGGCTATTTGAATTTTGAAAAACTAAAATATAAGATGTGAGACACAATGAGACAGAAAACACGAGGCATTTGAACCCACCTCTAATTAATTAGTGCCGTCAAACAAATGTAGCTCCACATATAGAAAACACAAGATATTAGAACCCTCCTCTAATTAATAAGTACCGTTAAACAAATGTAGCTCCACATATAGACATAAGACCTATTTTTATGCTTAAACCTGTTATAAGTTCCATTTTAATTCAATTTTTTGTTTGTTTCTTATAGGATTTTGATTTTGACTAATTTATGTGTCAATTCTCATAAGAATTGGTTTCGTGCTCCATTTCTCATTGAAAAATAGATAAAAGGTGAGTTGTGTGATATGATAATATCGTATATCTGCCTTTCTGCATAGATAATTGGAATTTATTGATCTCTTCCCGATCAATTCCCAAACTCAAACTCAGTTCACTAACGAATTATCTTTACCGATCAGAAACAAAAAAATCGCTCCAAAAATAAAAAAACCTAGCGTCTCAGAAGGGAGAGACGGTACCACCTAAGAACGGCAAGGGAAAGGCGCAGTCGACTCCGCCGCCGCCCCCGCCGCCTCAGATCCCGGATCGTCAGGATGTCTCCGCTTGGTGCCTCCGTCGACAGTCTCCATCTCCATCCACACCAAGCCCCGCAGGTAATGCGGAGAGGTAATGTAACGTTAGTGTAGATCTGAAAATCACTGATATGAGCAAAGGGTGGCATGGAGTAGGGAAGCAGGGGTGGAGCAAGCGGAGGTAATACGGCGGTTCTCGCGTCGTGTCGTTTAAGTGAGCGTCGAGGCGGCGGATGGTGTCGGCAATCCGGCTGAGCCTGGATGCCGACGAGTTTATAAACCTTCTTCACGGGTTCGTGAATTGAGGCGTTGTCTGCAATATACGAGTGAATCAGTGAATTGATTACATTATATTGTTAAAAGGTTCATTGTTTATCCAAATTTTAGATAGTCTTATTGAGGGGATTTTCTTCAAAATACGAAGGAGAACAAGCATACACAATTGGTACTGATTTTTAAAGAAATAAACCTAATAATTTACTGCAACCAATTTGAATTGCTCAGGTTCTGTTTTGTTCTTTATTTCTGTATTGAATTGAAGATTATAATTTCTATCATTTGTTCTTTGGTATTGAATTGCATATTAGGAACCTGTAAAAGATATTTTTGTGCTTTGTTTATTTTGCCATTAATGCTTCTACAGTTGATGATTCTACAGTTGATGAATTGCTTGAGAAGGTGTTTCTTTTGGCTCAGACCTTGAATGCATGGCCACTTGTGTAACTTTTTTGAATTTATTGTTGCTTGCTTGAATTAAGAATTTATAAATATAATCAATATTGAATGTCTAGTTGTTCAAGAATAGTAGTACATCTTCGGCAATCACTGAATTTAGTTTATTGTTACTACATACCAAGGGAATTAGGGATCCATTAATAATTTTTTTATTTTATTATGGTATTTTTTTTGTTTATTGTTATTCTAGTTACTTAATTACAGGTTATTCTATTTTCAATTGGATAGAAGCACAAGTGTATTTTGGAAAAATTGTTGTTTGGATTAGCGTCTTTTTTCATTAGTATGTTTCTCAAGTAGTTTAATTCTTTTTTTTTCTTACATATCAATAGGAGTTTATATAGGTATGAATATTTGTTGTTATATCTATACACACTTCAACCATATTTCAGAGACTTGTTGTTTTGTGAGAACGAATTGGTCTCGAGGTATGAAAATTAGTTTTTAATAAACTTGTTCATTTTCATTTGATAACTTTCTTGAAAACATAGGTAGAAATAGTTGAATTGATAGATATGAATATATGGACTCAATAGTTAGAAATACAACTAGAGTCATTTTGTGAAAAAAATATTAAACTAACATACTTTATAATGTAACAGTTCATACTTCAGATATAAGTATGAATATTTTTCTCAGGACATATCAATACATTCAAGTACAAAACATATTAACTGATTTAATAACTTTACAACATAACAATTCACACTTTAATGCGCAAGTATAAATACTTAAAATTTTAGGTATTAATATTTTTTTAGAAATACTTGATATCTTTGATATGAATATTTGATTTTTATATATTAATACTTGCGCGCATAGGCATCCATACTTGCACTCATAGTGACAAGATTCGCGAATTATATATCTGCCTTTCTGCATAGATAATGTAGTAATTTGGAATTTATTGATCTCTTCCCGATCAATTCCCAAACTCAAACTCATACTTGCACTAATGTAGTAATTTGGAATGTTGTGTGATATTTAATTTAAAACAAATGAATAAATTAATTATTAATCTAGATATGATATATATTATAATTTGTTTCTTAAATACTATAAATGAATGATTGTCTTTTCATAGTTATTAATCTATGTTTTTATATTAAATAATATAAAGAATGGTATTATCATTGTATCGGGTATTTATAAAGGTATCGGGTCGGGTTCAGTTATGAGTCAGATAATAAAATCAAATCAATATCTTACCCATTACAATATCGGTTCTAGATCGGATCGGGATCAGATATTAAACTATTAATTTGGTAACCGTACCCATAATTTAATTGGTTATATTTTTAATCCATATCCTATCCAAATTAATTAGATCCGAATTATCCGGTTCGGTTCCATATCAGATCCGAATAATCGGGTAAAAGTAGCACCTCTAGTGGGACCATATAATTACCCATTTGTTTATATGTTATCTTTCTTTCCAAACATATGTCTATAAATTTATTTTTAATATAATATTATTTAAATTAATAAGAAAAATAATATTAAAATAAAGATAACTGTGAATTCTATTTTATTTTCTTCCAAGTTATTCATCAATGATGAGATTTTATACATACTGTACCGCTTATCACGTGATTTAGATTTTTAATTGTCCCAAATTATCATCCGTAAACAACAGCAGTTAAACTATAAAAAAATTGGAAAATTACATGAAATTTTGTTTGTATGTTGTTCTCATTCCAAAAATTGTCCTTAATTTTATCTTAGTTAAGTACTTGAGTTGATTTAAAACAGTATTAAAAATGTTAATTATCAAGTACATGTTATTTTATTAAATCCTTAAACCCGTTGTTAATTTATTTCAAATAAAATCTATTCCACAAACTGCCGAATTTTTTTTTTTTATAACATCCGGTCCGTTCATTGAAAATTCAAATCATACACTTGTGTTTGCAAGAATTTCAAATGTACCAATTTCACTAAAATAATCCAGCGGATCAGATTTGACTTGACCTGCTGAATTATCTAGGCGGCTATTTACACACCTAATTCTCTCACAAAATAGCTTGTAAATTGGTTCGCTAAAGTTTTTAGAATTCTTACAGAAATAAACGTGTGATTTGAAATTTTCATAAGCTAGATGTTATAAATAAAAATTTCGGCACAATCTGTGTAGCAGAGATTTTGGATTTATAAGAATTATATGTGTGACGAAAAAAAAAAGTACTTCCAATCAGGAGTGGACCATACACAACCAGAGGGGACAGCTGCCCCTCTCTTAATTTTGAAATTCAGTGGAAAAATACGAATCCTGTACTACTTTGCCTCTCCCTGAAATTTATTTTGCCCCTCTCTGGAACTAGAAAGCCCGCTAGACCAGTCCAAAAGCATTCTTAATGAAAAACTTTGTTGTTTTTATAGAAATTTTATAGAAACTTATGGATCCAGACCAACTTTGTTGTTTTTTAATATGTAAAATAATATTATTTTGTTATTTTTTATTATGTAAGACTATACTATTTTTATTATTTCTTATAATGTTAATTATTTTTTATCTAGTACCCGATTAGTTAATGAGTTTGAACCCGGTAAGCTATTTTAACCCGATTTCTACCTCTCCTGACGGAAATCATGCGTCCCCCCTGCTTCCGATCTGTTTTTTTAATGACAGAAATCGTTTTCCTTGTTGAAAAATTTTATTCGCCTAGGGACTTTTCCTAAAATAACTTTTTAAGAATTTACTTGTTGAATTATTCAAAGCCCAATCGATTGGTGTCAAAATCTTACGGACGGATTAGATTCCCATAACCGTTTAAGTTTTAAAATAATCGCACAAATCTGAACATAGATCCAACAGTTTAAAATTAACTTTCAAATAAAAAATTTCCAAACTTTTTTGGGACAAAACCCAGTTCCTTTCCGGCATGAGAGCAGCCGTGAGCTCATTTTGCTTTGACTTTTCTTCTTTCGGGTACTGTTGCTCTCAAGTCTCATCTGATCACTTACAATCTTACATAGTTACATATAATTGTTCTCCGCCAGTATTACTAAACTTGATGCCTCCAGTATTTCTTTGGGAGCTGAATATATCCTGACTACAAATGTGTCTGATGAGAATTTATTACGAATTATATTCATTAAACTACCAAACAATATTAAGTTCAATTGCAATTAGCTTTTTCCTCTTTAGCTCTTTTAAAACTTCATATTATACGAATTGAATCTGCAAAATAAGAAAAATACCAAAATATATGGATTTCATCTGCAAGACTGCAACTCACCTTTCAAGATGCCAAAAAATAAATAAATAAAAAACAAACAAAAGTTTTGATTACATAAAGTAAGAAGAAATAATAATTATTTTTCTTAATGATGAGCTGAGGGCCTGAGGTCAACGTTAGGTATTGACAACAAAATGGATTGCAAGAATTGTTTTAAAACTGGAGATGGTTTGGGTTATGATACTGACTATGATTCTATGACGTCACTGCTGCCCTAATCAATTAGTAAAACCCCCATTCTCCTTTTACTGTATATAATATCAAAGCACCTCCTCTCGGTACTTGAAAACACAACACTTGTTCAGGAGGATAAACAGAGCAAGCGCAGATGGCCACTTCTAGAGTAAAATTGGGATCCCAGGGGTTAGAGGTACTATAGTCTCTACGCATAATTGATTATCTTAGTTCTATTTTGACACTTTTTTGTAATTTTGTTTTAACCATTTCATGTAAAGTTTTACAGAAGCAAAAATATGATATATAATATTGTATCCTTTTTTTTTTTTTCAATTTACAAAGTACAATTTTGAAATTTTACTTTGTACAGGTATCCAAGCTTGGATTTGGTTGCATGGGGCTAACCGGAGTGTATAACTTGCCCGTGTCTGACGAGGCCGGCATGTTGATTGTAAAACATGCTTTTGATAATGGCATCACCTTCTTTGACACCTCAGATGCTTATGGACCTCAAATTAATGAGATTTTACTTGGCAAGGTAGTTGTACTTTCAATTATATCGTTTATGCACATTTACCCTTCAATTTGAACTAATTATTTTCCCCTCAGATTAATATCATGAAGCACACTTGCAGCTAATAATGATCCATACAAGGAGAGTTAACAACTTGAGAGCTCTCATAAATCAGTTTTGATTTATTATATATTTGTGTTGAAGTCATTCAAATTGAACAACTAAATGTATATATAACAAAAAAGAGGACTAAATGTAAGAAGTTGCGCCAACCATATGCTTCTATAAAATAGTAATTTCAAGTGTAAAAAAGAAAAACACTAAGACATGACTAGTGATTTCAAAATTTGCAAAAGAAATGGTTTTGTCAATGCAGGGGGGGGGGGGGGGGGGGGGGGTGTGGCTGGACTGACTGCTTCTTCCAAACCTCTAATGCTACATGTAACTAACTAATTTGTTAAATTCGCTAATTGTTTCTTATTTCAAAAGCTTACTGAAAAGACCAATGGAGATGAAAATTATACGATTACAGAGATAAATATCTAGATAGAATAATTCTTGCACTTACTGATAAAAGTAAAATTTTCCAACTATTTTTTCTACATTCATATCTCTTTAGGCTTTGAAGTTTTTGCCAAGGGAGGAAGTACAAGTAGCAACAAAGTACGGGATCGTGAGTTATGATGCAAACCATGTAGAGATAAGTGGTAAACCAGAGTTTGTTCGAGCTTCTTGTGAGGCGAGTCTTAAAAGACTCGGGACTGAGTACATTGATCTCTACTACCAGCACCGGATTGATCAATCAACCCCAATCGAGGAAACTGTAAACTCCAACTTATCTCATATCTCTAACATACTTGATATTTTACACAGTATTTAATTGTCATTTGGAAAGTCAATTCTATAATAAGACAAAATAATTGACGGGGGCATTCAATAAAGGACAAAAAAATGAATACAAAAAAGTAGTAATCACAAATCCCTCATTTGGTTGTGGTTCTTAGCTTATAGGACCTGGTCCCTACTCTGAAAAAAATCCAACCTTTTAATTTAGGTCTCAATGAAGTAGAAATTGTATCCCAAAATTTACCTTTATTTAATTATCATGTTATATATGTATAGATGGGTGAGCTAAAGAAGCTTGTGGAAGAGGGAAAAGTAAAGTACATTGGATTGTCAGAGGCAAGCCCAGATACAATAAGGCGTGCACATGCAGTGCATCCGGTCTCGGCATTGCAGATGGAGTGGTCTCTTTGGACCCGTGAAATTGAGTTAGAGATAGTGCCTCTTTGCCGGTAATATTCACCTTTTCTTTGAAACGCCAAAAACAATTTGGCAAAGCAATTTTACAGATTTAGATAGTCATAGACGTCAGTTAGGTTTCGGATTGCTATGTAGGTCTCATCCTGATGTATACTAATGAGATTCATTCTGATAGGGGTTCAGTTTCAGATTTTATCATTCATCTCAGATATCAGGATTTTCCCCAATCAATCTTAGAATTGGCTTATTATTCTTGCCTACTAAATTTGTTGAACTTAGTTAACCTCACTCAGATTTTTCTGCCCTCATGTGTCAGTTTTCATATTTTTGTTAGTTTTTTTTATGCATATTTCCACAAGTTATATTGAGGTATAAGTAATTAATTTATGTTGCTTGTTGATTTTTTTTGTGCAGAGAACTTGGCATAGGAATAGTACCATATAGCCCGCTTGGCCGTGGATTTTTCGGTGGAAGAGGAGTTCTTGAAGATTTGTCAGAGAACACTTTCCTGGTAACAATATGCATTTTGTTTCATTGTTATCAAGTGTAAATTTTATATAGAAATGACATATCATAGCTCTGACATTAGTATAATCTTGGTACTTGTTGAGAACCAGTAATATCAAAGACTAAACAACTGGAAAACTTTCCTCAAAAAAAAAAAAAAAAGAAAGAAAGAAAAAGAAAACTGAAAAAACACAGGATTGAAAACTTGATTTCCAATACACTTGTCACATTTTCAAAAACTTGTTTCATTCATAATCCTTTGTACGCCATGCCTTATTAGTACTCAAATGAAAGAATGTGTGTAAACTCTAAGTTTGGTTTTAAACAGCACTTTCACCCAAGGTTTGCGGCGGAAAATTTGGAGAAGAACAAGCCTGTTTTTATGCGGCTAGAAAGCCTAGCCAAGAAGCATCAATGCACCACTGCACAGCTAGCTCTTGCTTGGGTTCTTCACCAAGGGGATGATGTGGTGCCCATTCCAGGTACTCTTAAATGAATATGAATATACCAAAGATTGATTACTTGATTGATACACAAGGTAATAGTTAGTATGAATGAGGCTGTGAACCTTTGCAATGCACACATAGGTCTGTATAAAGGTTTTAAATAGCGATTATCTTGTCATCGCGGAAAGGCTAAAAAAACAGCTATAGAAAATTTATTAATACCCTTCTTTTGAAAATTTTAGAATACAAAATGCCCTTGTGGGCCCCCTTTTTTCCCCTCTTTTCCCCCTCTTTCCTCCACCCTCCTAGTTACTTCTTTCCTCTCCTTTCTCCTTTCTTTTTTGTCAACTGTGTTTTCACACCACTGTCACGTCTCAAAAGTTTATTGCTGAGATAATTTGTTGTGTAGATGGTTGCATGAATCTTTTACCATACTTAATAGAACTCTTTTCAGTGACTTGAAGATGAATGTTAATCAACAATAATGAAGCTTATGTTGCAATTTTAAATTAGGCAACAGTTTTTTTTTTTTATTACATATGGTTCTTGTGGTTCTCTCTCCATAGCAGCTTATGTGTTTTCTCAACGCTTGATAGTTGCACAATTTTAACGGATCTAACTTTGTTAATATTTTTTTCTTCTTTTCTTTAGAGTAAATTGAAACACACTTCACATTTTGGTTGTTAGAACCTTTAAACTTTCAATTTAGAAGTTAGAACTTTGAAGTATACTAAATTGGCCCTGCAGTTTACACTGCTCAAGACAATGAATTAAATCATAATTTATTCAATTGCTTATTGATGTGTATTTTAAACATTCATTTTAGATAATGTACTGTGATACGGTTACACTGAGGGACATCATCCGTCATCTACATATACTAGGACTAACTAATTAACTATGCCATATTATACCTGCTAAAGCAAATGTTTTCAATTAACTTAGTGAACACCTCATTTTAATTAGGACATACACGTCATGATGATATGGAAATAGATCTCAACAGGTGGACCAATTTAATAGAAAATTTCAAGAACCAAAATGAGAAATGAATGATACTTGAATATTATAATTTATGGTTGACCTAATACCTCCTGGACGTAGAGGTGCCTTACAAATTTTTCAGTTGCGTCTGTAAATTCAAGATGGATCTCGGGATGGAAAACTCTTTTATTCTGAAAATGAACACTGCACGACCAGTACATCATACTACCCAAAATCAGATGAAAATCATGTATGCTGGAACCTTGAAAACATAAGATGTATATATATATATATAAGTTAAAGTTAACCTCCCTAACTTTTCTTCTTTGGATTGTCCTAGTTTTAATAGCTCCTACAAGACAAAAAAAAAATAGATCTATTGCAGAACGAAATATCTCAGCTGCTATTCAGAGAAGTGACTCCAAAACAAAGTTTTGAGAGAGGAGAGAAAAAAAAGAGAGTAATTAAGGGTAAAACTGGGAGGGAGGGGGAGAGAAGGCGGAGGGAGGAAAAATTGGGACCCACATGGCATTTTGTTAAGAATTTTAGAGGAAGGGTATTTTGTTCTAAAATTTTCAAAAGAATGGTAGTTTATAAAATTTCCCGTCAGTTATTGTGCAGCTATAGCTAGCTATTTAGAACCCTGGTCTGTATTATAGATTCATATCTTCGTTTTTATAGTTCAAATAGTCGATCCAAACCACTCAAAGATCTCCATACGAAAATGTACTTGCTGGCCAAATTTTACCGTTTTTAAAATTATTTTATTCTTTTACTATTCTTTTTAGATAGAAAGAAGATCACCCGATCTAAAGAATTTAGACTCCAAAAATAGTAAATTTCTACCATTCTACAAAAATAGTGAACTTTTTTTTTATAAATGTAAAATTTGCTCTCCAAGTACATTTTCATATAAAAGTTATATTGAGTGGTTCGGATTGACTGTTTGGATTTGAAAACAAAAATATGAATCCATAGTACGGACTCGTGTGCGCATTGCAAAGTACCATAGCCTCACTTCAGGTAGTATAGATAACATAAATAATGCCAGGAATATTCTTCTCTTTATCTAGGAAATTACTGTTGTACCCCAAAAAAGAAAAAATACAGGGGCATATATCATCTAGTATGTTTTCCTATAGTGCTAATTAAGTATCTGATAGGTACAACCAAGATCAAGAACTTGGATGACAACATTGGGTCATTAAAGGTGAAGCTCTCAAAAGAAGACTTGGAGGAGATAACTGATTTGGTGAAAGAAAATGAGGTGTTTGGAAAGAGAACATTTTTTAACCATGAACATGTAACTTGGAGATATGCAAACACTCCACCGGCAAACATTTCAGCACAAGAGGATCAAAGCAAATGATCTTAATTTGATGATGTCTTAATTAGCATTATAGATAATGTTTGCATTCAGCTGATACATTTTAGCATGTTATTGTCATAATGATGCTATATATATATATATCTATAATGTTTGCATTCAGCTGATACATTTTAGCATGTTATTGTCATAATGATGCTATATATATATATATATATATATATATAGAGATGGGCTATTGTGCTTTGCAAAGTAAAGCCATCGTTTTACTTCGGCTTACTTTTTGGATTTTCAAAGTCCAAAACGTCGATCCGACCGTTCAAGTTGATCTACATATTGAAATGTGCTTGCAGACCAAATTTTACATTTTTTGGAATTTTTTTACTATTTATTAAATCACTTTGAAAATTGCTGATCTCATGGTCCAGAAAAAACAGTGCAACAAAATTCTGGACCATGAGATCTGCAATTTTCAAAGTGGCTTAATAAATAGTAAAAAAATTCCAAAAAATGTAAAATTTGGTCTGCAAGCACATTTCAATATGTAGATCAACTTGAACGGTCGGATCAACGATTTGGACTTTGAAAATCCAAAAAGTAAGCCGAAGTAAAACGATGACTTTACTTTGCAAAACACAATAGCCCATCTCTATATATATATGTTCTCTGCAAATAAATGCCAGCTGGTATGCATCCAAGTTTGCCGGTACCGGTTCCTTGTTTCAAACATCAATCCATTTCCAATTTTTAATAGTATTACAATTTTGCCTTGAAATGTATTGAACAGATATTTCCGCCAAATGCTAATTATATTTATTGCATTTAGATGGTATTTATTTAGGGATGAAAACGGTATGGATAATATCCGATCCGTATTCGATCTGTATTCGAAAAATTAGATGTGGATAAAATCCGATATCCGAATATCCGTGTGGATATGAATACTAATATGATTTTACGTTTCAATTATCCGTATCCGAATAGTAGATATATACTATGAGTAGAACTAGGGTGTTCCTAAGCTCACCAAGCATTTCCGTGAGCTCGACTCTAAAACCTATCGAATTGACTTCAAACGATATTTTCAAACCGTTAGATGTTCAATCTATATTAAAATGTGCTTGGAGACCAAATTTTACATTTTTTGGAATTTTTTTACTATTTATTAAGATGGTTTGAAAATCGCTGTTTTCCAATGGTGCAGAATTTTAATAAAAACAACGATTTTCAAACCATCTTAATAAATAGTAAAAAAATTCCAAAAAATGTAAAATTTGGTCTCCAAGCACATTTTAATATAGATTGAATATCTAACGGTTTGAAAATGTCGTTTGAAGTCAATTTGATAGGTTTTAGAATCGAGCTCACGAAGGGCTTGGTGAGCTTAGGAACACCCTAGTTCTACTCATATACTATATATTTTAAGAGGAGGGATCCAGTTACACCTCTTTTGGTAACACATCATGACACTGTTTTTTATATAGGTCAATTTTGCGATTTCAAAATCCAAACAGCCGATCCGAACCGTTCAACATGATCACCATATTAAAATGTGCTTGGAGATCAAATTTTACATTTTTTTGAATTTTTTTACTATTTATTAAGATGGTTACAAAATCGCTGTTTTTCAATGGTCTGAAAACAACGATTTTTGTAACCATCTTAATAAATAGCAAAAAAATTCAAACAAATGTAAAATTTGATCTCCAAGCACATTTTAATATATCCATCATGTTGAACAGTTTAAATCGACTATTTGGACTTTAAAAATGGTAGGTGTCAAAGTGTGTCACCAAAAAAGGTGTAATTGGATCCCTCCTCATATTTTAATATGTATTATGAAAAAAATATGTTATTTACCATTATAATTAGATAAATATTATAAATTTGTAGTATTTTTTAATAAATATCTGATACGATCCGTATCCACATCCGCATCTGTCTGATATTCGATCTGTATCTGTATCCGAAAAATTAAAAAGGATATGGATATGCATGTTTTTACCACTATCCGCTCCGTTTTCACCCCTTATAATATTTATTGAATAAATAATCATCCATAGATAATGCAAGAGTACGCAGTATTTCCAGTAACAACAACATTACTGAGTAGTCCAGCTAAAAATAAATTTTACGAATGTCGTGTTGGGACGATATCAATTCAACATCTTTTATAGATGCTCCATTATTTTATCACTTGCCAATGGTTCTGAAGAAAATGAAGAACACGCCTACATTCAAATAATTCCTTTTCATTCTTTTTCAATTTTCATGTATCTCGCTATGTTGTGTCTGATGCATACAAAGTGTTTGATGAAATGTTTCAATGATATTCTTCTATTTATCGGATTCTTAGTAAGTGATGTCAGAGCCGATGATAACATCTCTGGATTATTACTTGTGGTTGGAGCTCATGGTTGGTTAATCTGTGTGCAATATTGATTAAAGCGATATAAGATACGGTGGAATAACAAAATCCTGACGCAGGAAGTACTCACATCGAGGGGGTGTGCAGTACAAAGGGGCTGTCACTACTGCTTGGAGGATAGAATGGAAACAAGGAACCACATCTTGTGGGGCTGCACGTTTGCGGCAAGGTTCTGGAGAGAATTGCAGGCACAACACAACATCCAACCACGGGGAGGGGCAAACATATTGGTATTGTGGATTAATGCAGGGCTAGCCATGACCCAACAGCAGAGGAGGCAGTGGGACGTTATATGGGCAGCAGGCACATGGGCCTTATGGAGAGAAAGGAATAGAAGGTTTTTTTCTAATAAGCGTAAGACGGTGGGTCATCTTATCAATGACACATCATTAGAGATTGAGAGATGGTTAGGCAATAGCTAGGTTTATAAGAAATTAGAACAGGCGTGTGGAATTAAGATACTCCATGTATAGTGTGGGAGAACTTAATGTCACAAAATTCTCTTTTTGTAATTATTTTTCTTAATTAATATATCTGATGATGGTCATTTGCCATCAACCATAAAAAAAAATAACAGATACGGTGAAAGAAAGGATATGCACGATTAAATGTCAATCACTCGATTAAATGGTTACTTTCTCTTTTGCTTGCACAGTGGTAAATACTAATTCGTCAGTGATAGGAAGCCGCATCTCGGGGAGCTCTTAAATGAGATTTTCATCTATACCATGTGAACAATTAAGACTGGTTAGTTACTCTATGCCTTCTGTATAATGATTTTACATTGATCTGTGGACTGGAACAAATCTGCGTGTACTGGTACGATCAAGACTGGTACACAGCTTCAAAATCTTTCTCCTTCTTTTTCTGTTTTTGTAAATTATTTATTCACCCCTAGGGTTTATTGTCAGGTTGTTACATATTAGGGCTGTAAGTCTGTAAGGTAACTCATGTGGTGACTCCCAAAAATGACCAAGACCAAGTGATCAACCCATGCTGATGAGTAGTTGAGATTTGAGAAGGATGTTTCTCTCAGCCATAATTTCAACTATCCAAAAAACCAGCGTATATAATGTATACAATGCAAATTATAGTAGTGTATGACTGATATTTATTTTGGATGTACAAAATCATCAAAGTTGTTTGACTTTGTTTATTATGTCTTATTTTATGGGCTGAAATTTCACTAAGCAGTCTAATAATTCTGATCTCTGTCAATTAATCGCTAAAATTGTACCAATTTGTAATCTTTTTGTATAGAGAAATAATATTATTTGAAAACTAGATTTTCATACCTTTATTTTGATATAAAGAATAAAAAAATCCATGTAGCCATGTTCTCTAAATTGAATTTTGAATCTGATCAAAAATTATAGGACTGCTCACTGGAATTTCAGTTTTTCTGATTTCTGACCTCTGTCAATTAATTGCTAAAACTGTACCAATCTTTAATATTTTTGTATAGAGAAATTATATTATTGGAAACTAGACTTTCATACCTTTATTTTGATATAAAGAACACAAAAATCCATGTAGCCATTTTCTCTAAAATGAATTTTGAATCTAATCAAAATTATTGGATTTCTGACTGAAAATAACAGGAAAAAAATTGACAGAGATTTTGGGCTAGAGTCTGGCATGGCGTCCCTTCCTCCTTTTTTTTTCTCTGTTTTTTCCACGGACTGGAGTCTGTCATGGCATCCTTTCCTCTTTTTTTTTTTTTCTGGTTTTTCCACGGGCTGGAGTATGGCATGGGGACGTCATGGCGCATGGCGGCCTTTCCATTTTTCAATTTCTGTTCAACTATTTCTCATTTTTAATATTTTATTTATTTATTCTCCTATATATAAAAATCTCGGTTTATATTTGGACTCATTCTCTAAAAGTGTTTGGGTCTGAATTTCGATTCATATACTTATTAGTTTCAAATCGGATTAGAACTGGATTCGGATATCTATCTACCCATTTTGGGTTCAATTTTTCAGTTTCGGATAGATAGATCCCCATAACTTGTTTGTGAATTATCGAGTCCGGTTCGGAAATCCTGCGTCTCCCCTGCTTCCGATGTATTTTTTTAATGGCAGAAGTCGTTTTCCTTGTTGAAAAGTTTTATTCGCCTAGGGACTTTTCCTAAAATAACTTTTTAAGACTTTTTAAGAATTTACTTGTTGAATTATTCAAAGCCCAATCGATTGGTGTCAAAATCTTACGGACGGATTAGATTTCCATAACCGTTTAAGTTTTAAAATAATCGCACAAATCTGCAACTAGAGTGGAAAAAACGTAACGTGCCGTGACGTGACTAACATGCCGTGACTTTGATCTCGTGCTGTGCTGTGCCGTGACCAAGTTAATTTTTCACGTGCCGTGTTGTGCCGTGACCAAAATGTTAAGAGTGGTCACGGCACGCGAATGGTCACATCGTGACTAAACGTACCGTGACTATACGTGACTCGCATGACTCACGTGACCATTTAATTATAATTTATGTTAGTTTATTCAAAATTCAAGATTCACCATTAAATCAATATCTAAGGTCCTAATTACACGTGACTCGCGTGACTACGTGCTGTGCCGTGACTAAATCTTTCACATGCCGTGCTGTGCCAAAGTTTCAAAAGATAACACAATACGCGAATGATCACAACACAAGACACGCGAGTCACGACATATAACTAACACACGTACCGTACCGTTTCGTGCCGTAACCGTACTGTTCCGTAACAACGTTGACTCTGCTGTGCCATTATTCCCACTCTCAACAGTTTAAAATTAACTTTCAAATAAAAAATTTCCAAACTTTTTTGGGACAAAACCCAGTTCCTTTCCGGCATGAGAGCAGCCGTGAGCTCATTTTGCTTTGACTTTTCTTCTTTCGGGTACTGTTGCTCTCAAGTCTCATCTGATTCACTTACATATAATTGTTCTCCGCCAGTATTACTAAACTTGATGCCTCCAGTATTTCTTTGGGAGCTGAATATATCCCGACTACAAATGTGTCTGATGAGAATTTATTACGAATTATATTCATTAAACTACCAAACAATATTAAGTTCAATTGCAATTAGATTTTAAAACTTCATATTATACGAATTGAATCTGCTGCATAAAGCAAAATAAGAAAAATACCAAAATTTATGGATTTAATCTGCAAGACTGCAACTCACCTTTCAAGATGCCAAAAAATAAATAAATAAAAAACAAACAAAAGTTTTGATCACATTAAGTAAGAAGAAATAATAATAATTATTTTTCTTAATGATGAGCTGAGGGCCTGAGGTCAACGTTAGGTACTGATAACAAAATGGATTGCAAGAATTGTTTTAAAAACTGGAGATGGTTTGGGTTATGATACTAACTATGATTCTATGACGTCACTGCTGCCCTAATCAATTAGTAAAACCCCCATTCTCCTTTTACTGTATATAATATCAAAGCACCTCCTCTCGGTACTTGAAAACACAACACTTGTTCAGGAGGATAAACAGAGCAAGCGCAGATGGCCACTTCTAGAGTAAAATTGGGATCCCAGGGGTTAGAGGTACTATAGTCTACGCATAATTGATTATCTTAGTTCTATTTTGACATTTTTTTGTAATTTTTTTTTTAACCCTTTCATGTAAAGTTTTACAGAAGCAAATACGGTTATTTTTGCAGGTATCAAAGCTGGGTTTTGGATGCATGGGGCTCTCCGGAGGTTACAACTCTCCGGTGCCTGACGAGGTCGGCATATCGATAATAAAACACGCATTTGACAATGACATCACCTTCTTTGACACCTCGGATATGTACGGACCTCACACCAATGAAATTTTGGTTGGCAAGGTTAATTCTAGACTTTTAAGTTGTTTGTTAAATATCATATTTTGTTTTCATGCATGAGCAGGCTGCAGGGGAATTTAATGTCTTCAGAGTTTTCAAAAGAAAAATTAATGGCTGCAACTCATTTCAGATCATAAAAGAAAAATTATAATGTTGCTTTCAGTACTTGAGTTTGGGGAAATTCAACAGAAAAATTAAGTTTGCCCAATTACTTTTGAAAATTACTGAAAGGAGTAATTGAAACTCACACATCCATTTTAAGTTGCCAACCAAAAAAGTTGCTATTGTCCTGACTTACCAAGGTCTTCATTTATCAGGCTCTTAAGCAATTGCCAAGGGAAAAGGTGCAAGTGGCTACCAAATTTGGGATTTCAAGAAATGCTGCTGGAAATTTTGATATATGCGGCAAGCCAGATTATGTCCGCGTGTGTTGCGAGGCGAGCCTTAAAAGACTTGGAATAGAGTACATTGATCTCTACTACCAACACCGGATCGATACAACCATTCCAATCGAGGAAACTGTAATTAAGTTCTTACCTTATTGATTCTTTGTTCTACAAATTCATTTGTATTTTCCTTTGTTAAGAATTATCAATTGATTGGGCTTGATTATCTTTGCCCAAAACCTTAATTTGGTAGACAAATAGGTGGCCATCAATTCTAGAGTAGCCAGAAGCCTTTGTGATCGAGATTGAGTTTTTGTTCTATATATATAGATTGGAGAACTAAAGAAACTAGTGGAAGAGGGGAAGGTGAAGTACATTGGATTGTCGGAGGCAAGTCCTGATACAATTAGGCGTGCACATGCAGTGCATCCAATCACTGCTTTGCAGATGGAGTGGTCTCTCTGGACTCGTGATATCGAGTCAGAAATTGTGCCACTTTGCAGGTAATACTTTTTTCTTCCTTTTTTGTTGTAGATTTGATTTGTTGTTGAAAAATAACCGCAATGAGACACACATATATGAATATTGTTAAGGTTACTTATTAGTTGAATTTTTGTTCTACAGAGAACTTGGCATAGGAATAGTAGCCTACAGCCCCCTTGGTCGTGGATTTTTTGGCGGAAGGGGAGTTGTCGAAGAATTAGAGGACGGCTCATATCTGGTAAATTAGAAATCAGATTGCCTATTCTGTCCATTTCTCCTTCAGTTTATATATCAGTTTACATATGTAGGAATGATTATGTTAATCTTTAACTTGATAGCCACTACCAAGCAATTTTAAAAAAAAGAAGAAGATTATGTTAACAAGCACCAATTCAAGACTGAAATTACTAATATAAAATCAAATAATAGATAACAATTTATTCAACCTAGTAGTTAATTTGGAAGGCCCCATTGATGCCTTCCTGGTAACAAAATCCACAGGTGTGGTATAACATTCCAATCATCTTGTTCTATTTTTCCTTCTAATTTTTGGTTTACTGTATTAAACAAAAATCAGAAGGTGCCTATTAAAAGCTCTACAAAATAATGATATAAAATTACAGAGACCATCTTTCAAAGTACCAGAAAGTGGTGTGTGTGTATTGATTTGTAGCCTGAAGTCATGTCACTGGTGCTAAACTAATAATTGCTCTTTTATGGGAAGTAGACAAATCATCCAAGGTTTTCGAGGGATAATATGGAGAAGAACAAACATTTGTTTTTTCGGCTTGAGAGCCTAGCAAAGAAGCACAAATGCACAACTACTCAGCTAGCTCTGGCATGGGTTCTTCACCAAGGGGATGATGTGGTTCCCATCCCAGGTTTGCTTGATTTATTTTCCAACATTCTTTCTGAAATGGTTACTTTCGGAAACCAAACATTCCTTCTCATATTAAGTTGGTAGAAAATGCTTGTTGTTATTAACTTTTTCATGTGTTGGTTAATTGAAAATGTGATATAGATGAAGGAAATTGATCAATAATAACCAGCAAATTGCTATAATATCTTAAATGATACAGAAAAGCGGGTTACCAATTATAACTATAACTAAACAATAACTAAAACAATAGGACTGGCAATTTTGAAAACTAATAATTTTCTTTTTGTGGGTTATTTCAGGAACCAGCAAAATTAAGAACTTGAATAGCAACATAAGTGCACTGCAAGTGAAACTCTCAGATGAAGACATAAAAGAGTTAACTGACCTCGTAAGTGCAGATGATGTGGCAGGTGGTAGAACATATGGCGAACATGAGCACACAAGCTGGAATTATGCAAATACACCACCTCTCAATCTTTGAGATGGTTGAAGAAATCAGAGAAGAACATATTTGACGATTTACTATTTTTGTTTTACTTTCTTTTTAATAATAGGGCAGGTGGGCGGGGCTATAAATGATTTAATATGTTGCAGTAAATTTATTCTTGCATTTTGTTTTTATTTTATGGGTAATATATTTCCTCTAATGCATTAGAGCTTTGTTGGTTTCAATCACATAATATTTATGGGCCCTCATTTTTCTTGTGTTCACCACTTCGTATTTTGGTTTTCGCCATTATTGAATCTTTTATTTTCTTACAAATTACAGTAATTCGTTAAACTATTCAGAGCCTAACAATAGTCTCAAGTTCTTTCCGAATTTAAAAAAAAAAAAAAATAATATTATCACAAGCTGATCGTAGGATTGCTAATTTGCTTCTGCGTGGCCGTCGGATCTAACGGGACTACTATTATCCGGCTCTTGGGTTTGACACCGCACGAGGCCCTTTAGTCCCACAACAACTTCAGATAAGTACAGAGAAAGCCATGGACTTGAAATTTCGGTCTTCCAAAGAATAAGGTGATATATCTATACACTTGTGCGCGCAGAAAAAAAACGGGACTGATATTACCGACATTTTTATTAATATCCAAAGTTAATTACAAATTAATAAATATACCTAAAGTTGTTGAAAATTTATAAAAATATTCATACCGGTCATTTTCTAGCTGGTTTTAATTTATTTCAGTACCAGTCAGAAAATGGCCGGTACTAAATTTTTTTTTTTTTTTAGAGATACTGAATCAATAGCAATATGCTGAAATCTAACACTAAAATTCGAATTTGTTTTTTAAATATTTGTTAGATTACTTTTTTTGATATATAATTAGCATATTTATACTAAAATACGCTAAATTACTTAAAATTATGTTAAATTAAGGTAAATTAAACAAAATTACGCTAAATTGTGATAAAATACGGTAAATTACACTAAATTACATTAAATTAGGCCGATTTTGTGCCATCTTTCATAAATCATAAAAAATAGTAAAAAAATTTCAAAAATAATAAAAATTGGTATTCTATAAGTTCATTACATAACTAATTTACTGAGCTAAGTAGATTGAACAATAGAAATAAAAATCTTAATCGAAAACTTCAACTCAAGTTTTGAGGTTCTTCTTTTTTTTTTGGAATTTTGAATTTCAAAATCTAGCAAAGCAGGCACTGACACATGCGTATTTTCGCAAGCTTTTCGAAAAGTGGTCATTTGCTTAAATCAGACACTCGAGTGCCGTTTTATAGCCGTTTGAAGTTTCGTCATCATTTTTTGCCTTCTCAGTGAAGATATCTATTTATATGTAATTTAGCGTAATTTACCGTATTTTATTATAATTTAGCATAATTTAGCATAATTTAGCGTAATTTAACGTAATTTTGTGTAATTCAGCGTAATTTAACATAATTTCAAGTAATTTAGCGTATTTTAGTATAAATATGCTAATTATATATCAAAAAAGTAATCTAACAAATATTTAAAAAGACAAATTTGAATTTTTAGTGTTAGATTTCAGCATATTGCTATTGATTCATAGTGTCTCTAAAAAAAAAAATTAGTACCGGCCAGAAAATGGCCGGTATGGATATTTTTATAAATTTCCAACAACTTTGGGTATATTTATTAATATCACTTTACACACATATTTTTTTTTGAATAAAGCTAGAATTTGGTAAGCATAACTCCAAAATTTATCATATTGACTTAAATTTTTTTTTTTTTAAATTATCAGATTTGGTCAAGTTTGACCTGTATAAAAAATAAAATAATTACCCTAAAACTTAGAAGAGGCAATTTTCTTATTTACCCTTCAAAAACATTATAATTCTGTATGCAATCTACATGGAAACAATGAAGGATGTACCGGATATAAAATTGCCTTCTTCCCAGTTCTTTTTTGTGTCCCCATGTCCCATATTTCTCTCAATTGGTAAGTAAGAAGAGGTAATTTGAGCATTTAGAAAAATAAGTTTTGACATAAGATCGATGAGGAATACATCTCATTAATATTAAAAACAAAGGACTATATATATTTTCCATTTAAAATTTTATTTCAAGATTACATGACAACTTTTGTCAGTTAAAGTAGTAACTAACAACTATACTGACAAAAACTGTACTATAAAATGAATGAATTAATATAAGAGAAAATCTGTCTGGCATCGACTTCAGAAAAAAAAGGCATCTACATGACTAGGTTGGATTCAAGGAATGGTAGAAATGCTCCAGATGCTTATCATCATTTGCTAAATAGTCCCTACTTTGTTTAAAAATTAAAGTTATCACTGTCTCTTGTCTCTTAAAAACAAATAAGTGCATGGATGAATGAAACAATAGAACTTTGAAGATAATTTAATCATTGTAAATTAGCTCTTTTTTATATCAATATTGAAAAAAAAAACTACTTATATGTTCAGATAAGATGATAAAAAATCAATGTTCTTGTTATTTTCTTATGATTTATCGAAAATACTGATTGAAATCAGGAGCTATAATGCATGAAAATGCACTTTTATGATTTTTGCTTATAATCTAGCGTAGATATCTCAATCTTATTTTTCCATCATCAATTTCCGACAATTCAGTACGTACAAAATTAACTATAAAAGTTACATCAAATATATCAATGTAATCTCTAATTGCAATTTTTTCCTTGGACCTAGGTAACACCAACCAGTGAACAAAATTGGTCAAATTAAAACAAAACCAAACTCTTAATCAAAATTGGTATCAAACACTAGGCAATTCGGCCATCAATATCAACAAAAGTCAAACTTGAAATTGATGATAGAGAGAATCAATGCCGACAAGATGAGTTGATTGCAACCCTAACAAAGAAAATGACACAAAGAAAGTGCAAACGCCATCAGCGAAAAAAAATACCAAATTTTAGTGGAAATGAAAAGGAGCAACAAAATTACTCAACGAGAAATAAACTTGCAAGACATATGAAGAAAATCGATAACGGACCAACGGGATAAAAGTAAGAGGTGAAGGGCCTGTTCGGCCGTCGATGGGAACGGGAACAAGAATGGGAATTGAACTGATAATACTGTGCGCGTGGGGTTTTTTCCGTGAATTCTGAGGGAATTTTTTTTTCTCACGCGCACAGTGATTGGCCGAACATGCCCTCAAGTTAAGAACGCGGGAAAATAAGAGACGGATCAAGAAGGATATTTTTGTCTTTTATTATTTTAACTATAGCTTTAACCATAGTTAATGTCAGAATTATTATGTAATGGGTAAAAAGGAAAGAGTCATAAGAATTTAGAGACAAATAAGATATATTCAAGTGTTGAGGGGTATATAGGAAATTAGAGAAGTCTACGAGGATACATCAAAAATTAATCCAATAAAAAATATGTATAATTTGTACTCGTATGAAGTTAAAATATATCTATACCCAGAATATAAGGGCAACCGTGAGCTCATTTTGTTTTGAGTTTTCTTGTTTTCGATTACTGCTGCTCTCATCTGATTCATTTGCATATAATTGTTCTCCGCCTGTATTACACAAAACTGGATGCATCCAGTAATTGTTTGGGAGATGAATTTATCGTATCACGCTAATTATTTAATTTGTAATTTAAAAAAATGTACACATGAGAACTGAATACAATATTTTTAATGAATATTTATTACGAATTATTTTGAATTATTTTTTTCATTAAACTACCAAAATGGATTGAAAGAATCATTTTTAAGACTGGAGATGGTCGGGGTCATGCTATTAATACGACTTTATTACTAAACTGCAGTGTCTCATGTACACTTTAAAATACACACTTATTTAAACTAAATTAAATTCTCGTACATGTGAATAGAAAAAAAAAATATAGATCCTAAGTTCCTAACTATGGATTTAATTTGAATATTTAATTTTTAAAATTTTGATTATTAAAATTTTGGAAAATAAAAAAATAATAAGAACATACAAAGTGAAATTATTTAAATTATATATTGTACGTACGTTTCTCATACTTCTAGAAATTCATTTTAAACTGAGATATGCACACGTGAGAAAATAAAAGTAAACGGTCTAACGGATTGACTGAACGATTTTAATTTTTAAATTATTTCAATCCCATTTAGATGATATTGTTTTCAACAGCGGTAGTCCTCGGTAGTCACGTTTGGTTGTGGACTAAAGCTAAAGTGGTTTAAGTTGGTTATTTCAATTTAGGTCAGTCTAAATTATTTATGTTTGGTTGTACCTAAAGTTATGAGGAGAAATAGGTGAAATGATTGAAGGTGAATGACAGTGGGCCCCAGAGGTTTAAAAATGAGAAAAATTTAAGGCACTTTCTGAGGTGGTTTAATTTAGGCCTATTTAGGCTGAACTAAATTTAAAGCTATTCCATGTTAGACCAGTTAATTTAACAATGGCCTAAAACCTTTAGTTCAGGAGCGGAACTAGAAAATTTAGTTATAAGGGGCTGAAACTTAAAATGCACAAATATTAATTTGTGGTTAGTGGAACTTAAACCAAAGACCTCCCAAGAACAAAATAGAGTCTTAACCACTAGATTACAAGTACACATCTAATATTTTACAAGAGAGCTAGACTATATAAAAACTTCAAAGAAATAAAAAATTAATTAAATTCTAACATACGTAATTAAAAATTTTAAAATCACGGGATGACTTAGCATCCCGGAGCATAGTGTATATCCGCTCCTGTTTTAGTTCACTTTTAGTCCACAACCAAACATGACGTAAGTTCTGAAAAAAAAAAAAAAAAAAACTGAAAAGTCTCGGAGATTACCCTGGTAGCTTGTACCCAATTTTCAAAAAGAAAAAAAGAAAAGAAAAAAGAGAGAGGAAAAGTCCGGGATAATTTTCCCGCTGACAGAAATGTGGTTTCCTGATTCACTATTTCACTCGCACATCTCGGTTAGTACTCCTGCTGCTAATACAAACTGGAGGCGTCGAGTGATATTTGGGATCTGAATAAAGAAATCGGGTTATGCTCCGAAACTTTTATTAGTTAATAAAAGTTAAATTCAGACACATTAGCTTTGTAAATTACAGAGAAAAATACTGACAATGCATTTTATTTTTCTTTTGCAATTCTTTAAATGGGACATTGGTCAACAGAAGTAACTCCAATGGCCTCAGTTATTACAGTTTGCACCGGAGAGGGTTGGAACTTGGGATCATAGCACAACCATGACGTCCTGCTTCCCTAAGATTCAATTAATTAGAATCCCCATTGCATCCAAGAGTACTTGTAAAGTATCAAAGCATTTCCTCACTACTCACAAGTCACAAATACAACACAAGGAAAACACAACAAGCGCAGATGGCCACTTCTAGAGTGAAATTGGGATACCAGGGATTTAAGGTACGTACTATAGTCTACGCATATATTCAGGGGCGGATTCAGAATTTCGGTTAGGGATATGCACAAATTATTGATGATAGTGCAATTTTTTTCTGGCGAATAAGAGCGGAATAGCGGATAGGAATTTAAAAAAGCCATGACGTGACTGGATACGTCATGGCAATGTACGTTTCCGTCACGGCACGACACGGATGCCGGTCACGTGTCATAACTCGCATGTTCTGTGTCGTAACCATTCGCGTGACGTGACCATTTCTTTTAAATTTAGCACGACATGTCAAGCCAAAAATTTAATTGCGACATGGTACGTGGTCTGAGTCACGTGTAATTAGGGCTGTTAAATCTTGAATAAACTAACATAAATTATGAAAAAAATAATTATATATGACCAAACGTGACAAACCGGTCACGTGTTGTCAAAGAGTGACTAACGTGCCGTGACCATAATTTCAAATTTGATAATGGCAAAACATGATACGTAAAAATCTGACTTCATTACGGCACAACACGTGATCTAGGGATAGGCACAAGTCCATCCAAAGATAAGCACAAGTTTAATTTACTACTTGATCTAACAAAAAATTCAAATCCAGAAGTAGGCAAGTGCCTACCCATGAGCCTCTCTCTCTGAATCCACCGTTGCATATATCATTCGTACTATTTTGACACTTTTTAGTAATCTTTTTTTTTTTCCTAATAAAACCCTTTCATGTAATGTTTTACGGAAACAATTTTGGTTAATTTTTGTAGGTATCAAAGCTGGGTTTTGGATGCATGGGGGCTGCTCTCACGAGCTTACAACTGTCTGATGTCTGACGAGGTCGGCATATGAATAATAAAACACACACTTGCAAGCTCTCAGGAGCTTACAATTCTGGGTTTTAGATACCATAAAACACCCATTTACTTACATATACATGAAATTTGAGTAATTAACTATTGAGTTTCATCTTTCTTACATATGGTGCATATGAGCATGCAAACTCGAATTAAGTTCCTTAGAGCTTAATTCTAGTTTGCATGCTCATATGCATCGTATGTATGTACTTATACTATTTACTTCTACTATTTCACACATCATTTGCACTTTCTAGGTCAGTTAACTTTTTCATATCTTTATCTGAGTGTTTCAATTTCAGTCACTACTACAAAAAGGTCAATCACACATGACACATCATACATGAATATGAGGAATTTTCATAAAAATAATGTGTAAAGGAAGGATGTGCGCACGCGAAAATAAACTCGAACATAGTGATGAAAAGAAAGAAAGAGAGAATAAAGAGTCGTATGTAACTTCGACAAAATAGTGATGCTGACACTAACACGATCAGTCAAGGGTGAAAATAAAAGGTAGATAGAGGGAGTTAAAATTTAAAATGAATAATACACGGCTATGACTTAAACCTAAGTCTCCACAATAACAAATTAGAATTGTAAATACTATATATGCTCCTACAAGCACACATGTAATAATTCATGAGGGGTGAACCATATAAAAACTTAAAAAAAAAAAATTCAATTAGATTTTAATATACATCATTAAAAAAAATTGAAATTATAAAGGTGGGTGAGCACGTATGGATTATACATAGTTTTGTCCCTGTTTTCAACATCCATTTGTAAATTGGAAAGCTTGCAATGTCAACATCACAATTTTGAGCCCTTCAACATCCATTTGTAAATTGGAAAGCTTGCAATGTCAACATCACAATTTTGAGCCCGGGCACCGGCAATGACAGCTTATTGTCATCGCTCATTTTAATAAATCTTGCAAATTTGTTCGTCATACATTTAATTTATTTATTTTCTAATGTACAGACAAAAACTTCGAATTCCTCATAGCTAATACAAGTAAATAATTTGCGCCACTATGTACTTAAGTAAGATATTCTGGTTTATACTTAGTACTAATTAGTAATTACAAACTTGTTAACTTAGTACTAATTACAAACTTGTTATAACGGCTAGATGAACTTGAACTCATGATAACAAATGTTTAATTACCAGAGTAATTATCAAATACGATAATTTTGACACACAATTTATCAGAAAAATCTGAAAAGATTTACAAGAAAAATGCTGCATTGTGATCAGTAGCTAATTTGGGGGTTTGGCTCTTGGGCGGTTCAATTAATTAAAAGACTGAATATTTCTCTTACATGAGCTACTTATTTTTATTTTTTTAATGTAAATGATAAATGGGTATTTATAAATTTAAAATGATATTAAAACAATAAATTGGGTGTGAGTTTTTGAAAATTAGAGAGGTAAATATGACATTATGAATTATAGAGAGAAAAATACATTATTTTGAAGTTTTTAAAGAATATAAATGTAATTTCCCTTCAAAGGTTATTTCGTTTTTGTTGCATATATCATGAATATAAAGCACACTAGCTGGAGATATGCAGATACACCACCTCCTAATATGTGAGAACATGGTGATTATGGAATGATTTGGAAAATTGGCCGAGTCCGAGTTAGACTCGACTGAATGGGAGTGGAATTGGTCAGAGTCGAGCCAATTATTATCCGATTTACACGGCTATTTTCATTTCGAAAATCAACTTAATTAGTCTTAAATCAAATAATCGACCGAATTTTGTACAAAAAAACCTGTGGAATCGTTGAAAATCGGCCGAGTTTTATACGATTTTGGAACGTTTTTTTTTTTTGTAAATAGAACAAAAGAAGATGGAGGAAGAAAAAAAAATGTACGGATGGGACAATCTTTGTGATTCAATTAATTGGGCCTTTCTTATTTAATATTTATTTTTAAGTTTTCATTTCAACTTGTTATATAGCTGAAGGACTCATGTTACATGTTATCGACTCCGCTTCAATTGGACTGTAGGCAAGCTTTGGGCCAGGAGAGTTTGAGGCATAGTGCAACCCTTTTTATTCTCAGATTTTTAATAACAAAGAATAAAAAGGATTAAATTGCGAAAAATGGTACCAAAAAACAAAGATTTTCTATTTTAACCTAGTTTTTCGACAAATTATTGTTTTTATAAATTTTTTTCCTATTTTTTTAATACAAAAAAAAATTTTGAAAGAAAAAAAATCAAATTTTCGATCTGATTCAACCAATTCTTATTGTTTTATTCGACACCAATTTTATGAGTCCGGCTAGTATGACATTGATGTCATATGACACCAACTACAAAATTGATTGGATAGACTTCAAACGACTAATCCAAACCATTCAAACCGATTTACTTTATGAGTGATGCATTTACATGCAAATTTTTTATATTTTCTAGTTATTTTAATATCAAATCAAGTGGTCAAAAATGTTGAAAATGAATGCATTAAAATTAACTTAAAAACTCACACATTTTACTGCTTGACTGGATGCTAAATAAATTCGAAAAATTATAAATTTTGCATGTAAATGCACAACTAATGAAATAGATCAGTTTGAATTCACCGTTTAAAGTCGATTCGATAGATTTTGGAGTTGGTGTTATATAGGCTGATATGACACTATGTCATACTAGCCATACTCCAATTTCATGGTCAAATATCTGATTTCAATTTTGATTTCGATTTTTAGAATCATGATTATGGGAACTGGCTAAAGAAGAAGAAACAAACCAACAATTCAGTGATTTCTTATGTCTATGTGGCAATTATTGGAATTTTATTTTTGTTGAAGTTCACTCTGGATGGGAGAAACTGGCTTATGAATATAAAAAGAACAGAGATGCTACAATAATTCCAATAATATGAAGCCATATATGTTAGAATAAAGTTTCGAAAGAGAGAAATCTACTTATAACATTTGAAAGTTACAATATCTTACAATAATTTAGTTTTATGATTTTTAAAGTACAAACAGTCTATCCAAACCGTTCAACATGTAATCTGTACTAAAATGTGTTTGAAGATTAAATTTTACATTTTTTTTAATTTTTTTTACTATTTATTAAGTATTTTATAAAACTATTGTTTTTCAATGATCCAGAATTATCTAAAAACAAAAGTTTTGTAAAATACTTAATAAATAGTAAAAAAATTCAAAAAAATGTAAAATTTGATCTTCAAGCACATTTTAATAAAGATTACTGTTGAACGGTTTGGATCAACTGTTTAGACTTTCAAAATTGCAAAACTAAATCGTTATAAGATGTTGTAACTTTCAAATATTATAAGTAGATTCCTCCTCATATATTAATATCTTAACACTCAAATAATCAATATGTTAATGTGTATATCTGTATAGTTTGCTTTTTTTATTTTTGAGAAAAACACTCTTTTTGAATGGTCCAGAATTAATCCCCTCTGAAAATTTTTCAGTTATTTTGTACCTTCTAGAAAAATAAATAAATAATTCCAAAAACTAAAATAAAATTTGGTCTCCAAAGCACATTTTAACGTGGAGATCATGTTGAACAGTTTGAATCAAGTATTTGAATTTCAAAAATGAAAATAAAGATGTAGATCACGGTTGAAACATGAAAAACAGGAGGCATTTGAACGCTACCTATACTGTGATAAAGCAAAATAACCAGTGACAAACAAAGTCTCCTGTTAAGATTTTGTATATAATAGCACTAGTAATCCATACAAGTGATCTTCTTCTCTTTTACTATACAAACTAAACCTGTTTCTTAATCTCCTCATTAAATAAACAGATCAAATCTATCGCACTAATTTACACGAGAGGCCCACCCTTGAAATACTCGGTGAAAGCCAAGGCCACTAAGCCTAGCATGGCAAATCTTCCATTCCACATCTCGGCATTCTCATTCATGATCCCAGTGGTTTTTGACTGCACATTTTCTCCCTTGAACAAGGGTACCAATGAGGCAACTGAGAATAGTACTGCTGTGCCAAAAAACCAGGGGATACCACCGTTCGACAATTGCGCAAACAAATCTTCACCACTAACGGCCTCAGCAGCTATTGCTGCGACGAAACCGAGCATGGCCAGCCGTCCATTGATTCTCTCTGGTGCTGGACCGCTGAATGCTAGCACGTCTGAGAACTTGGTGCTCGCCTAAAATTACTTTTCAATTAATTTATCTAAGCATAATAAAGTTTACTAGTTGTAGAAAATTAATTCATGTAAAAGAAGTTTATACTGTTATCTTTTTTATTTCAATTATTTTGTTAAGGTACCTTAGGTGAAGGCTTTGGAGCAGGAGATGGAGAAGGCTGAGATGGTGGTGTTGAGGTTGTGGGTTGCTCCAGAGGTTGCTGCTCCGACTGCATAATTAATGCGAATAAATAAATTGTAAATTTCAAATCAGGTATACTGACAGTGATAAGAAATATGTACATTATTTAATACTCAATATAATTGTGACAATTTAAAATCCAAGATATTATACTGCTTTTTTTAACAAAAAAATTAACAGGATGGATGAACAACTTGTATATGCCCGTGTACATAGAACTCGACAGTCGAGTGACAAGATTCGCGAATTATACCCGAATTATATCCGAATAATTCGTTTTTTAGTGATGCCGAACCGAACGCCGAATTATTCGGTTGACCAAACTTTAACCAAATTATACCCGAATAATTTGCAAATTTTACGAACTATTCGCGAATTTTTCCCTGAACATTTTTTTGTTTTGTTTTTTTTATTCCTTGTAGGACTCTGATCCGAATTATTCCGAATCATTCCCGAATTATACCCGAATTATTCCCGAATTACAAATTTTTGACCTCGCCGAACCTTTCCCGAACAATAAAGTTGTCACTATGGACACACCACCCATAAATTATAGCAACTAATTTCTAAGTAAATTAAAGAAATCAGAACGAACAAAAAAAAGAAAAAAAAATTATCAGGATACTTGCCTCACTTTGGCAACGTACAACGGCCCTCCGAGACAACGATCTTACAGAGGGGAGGCCGACAAGGCGGCTCCTCTGAGCAACAATCGGTGCCCTCACTGACATGTAGGAGCTCATGAGCGCAAATGATGAAGATGCCATTATAAAAATTCTCTTGTAAATGAGATAGCACTAGCAGCTGAGCTCTTACTAAAGAGAATAGTAAAGCTTGTGGAATGTGTAGTGTCAAGTCACAGTGCAGATCTGCTTTTTAGGGTTTGAGCGAGGTGTCAAATATATAATGGTTGCTCCTGGGCTCCTCTCGTGACGAGTGGTGGCGCTAACAGAGAACACGTTGGTTCAATATTCAGGACCGCTGGATGGGTGCCACGTGGTCAGCATTGTGCCCTCATGGTATATGATAGTAACGTGGGTGCCGAGGTAACCAGAGACGGTGGTGAATTTTTGAGAAACTTTTGGGAAGGCATCTTGCAAGACAGCTCTCGCTTTTTCGCGGAGTGTGTTTTGGTGCTTAGCGTGAGTGTGCAACGTGTACGCTTTTGGCACATGAAGTGGGGCAGCACTGGAGCTAACAGTTGGCGTTTGCCTCGTTTCTCTCTCTTTAGAGCTCTTATCATGTTTGATTTGCTACTTAATTTAAGAAATATTAAGTTGGTTTACTTCGTTTTATTTTTTTTATATTTATATTTTGTTTATTAGCTTAAGTTTAATCAATTTATTTAGAAAAACAAGATTTTAAAAAATCTATCTTTGTCTGTGATAGCAGTGGATCTTACGTATGAAATAAGTGCGTAGAATAAGTTATGAATTTTTTTTAAAGAATATGCCTACGGGTGAAATTTTTTATTTTTTTATATTTTTGCTAAAATAAAATTTTGATATCCGTAATTACACTAGAACGATAGGATTGTGCATTTATAACCTTTCTTTTTGTTAAAATTAGGATATATTTTATAAGCACCAAATTTCACATTATTTGACAACTTACATATATACGGAATAAGCAATTTACTCATCACCTCTTACTCTACAATCAAACATGCATGGTTGGAGAATAGAGTCAGATTCTCTGTTCTTTTTAGGAAATTTGTTTCATGTTTTCTGTATAAATCACTAATAACGGGTCTCAGAAGCATTTATTATTGACTTCCATGAGCCGTTGTCCGAAATTGGTGGAATCGTTCAGCCCAATAATTCTAGTACCGTTAATCGGCTTGTGGTCGAGAAAATATGGCAAATAGTTGCAAATTTTAACATATTAGGCTATCTGTCATTTTTTTTCATTAAGAAAATCAACGTGGATCATTTAGCTTTATAATAGGTGTTGGCCCAGTGGACCTTTCAAAATACTTTTTATAGAAAGATATTAAATGTTCTATCTCAACTTCTAGTGTAGCCAGGGGTGTTAACGGGTACGAAATAGATCGGGTGGAAATATTTTCATACCCTTACCCGTTATGTTAACGGAAAAAAAATTACTTTTATCCGTATCCGTCTTATCGAATATGGTACGTTCAGCTTGAAGAGGCAGAGGCACTAATAACCAATGGGGATTGATTGACCCCATTTATTTTCAAACTTTTTTATTATACATGTTTATATATATATAGTTTAGAGTAAAATACTATAAATTTTGTAAATTAACTTACATTCTAAAAAAAAAAAAAATTATATGATTGATTCTCATTCACACTAATTTGACTCTCATAGTTTGAAAGTTTGGCTCTGCCTCTAACGAGTGGGGTAAACGTATAAAAAGATGTCACGAAATAGATATATGTACCCATGAATAATACTATATCATATCAATCATCATCTCCATATATAATTTTTGTTTTTAATTATCACTAAACCTGTTCCTTAATCTCCTCCCAAGATTACATGAAAAGAATACATTGCACTAATTTACACAAGAGGCCCACCCTTCAAATACTCTGTGAAAGCCAAGGCCACCAAGCCTAGCATGGCAAATCTTCCATTCCACATCTCGGCATTCTCATTCATGATCCCGGTGGTTTTCGACTGCACATTTTCTCCTTTGAACAAGGGTACCAATGAGGCAACCGAGAATAGTACCGCTGTGCCAACATACAAGGGGAAACCACCGTTCGCTAACTGCGCAAATAAATCTTCGCCGCTCGCGGCCTCTGCAGCTATTGCTGCGACGAAACCAAGCATGGCTAGCCGTCCATTGATTCTCTCTGGTGCTGGACCGCTGAATGCTAGCACGTCGGAGAATTTAGTGCTCACCTAAAAAATATTTGTGAATTAATTAATTTATCCAAGCATGATTAAGTTAATTTACTAGTTGTAGAAACTTAGGAAGCATGTAGCAGTAGTTTATACTGTTCTCTTTTTTATTTCAATTATTTTATATAAGTACCTTTGGTGTAGGTTTTGGAGCAGGAGATGGAGATGGCTGCTCCGGTTGCATAATTAATAAGAATAAATAAATTGTCAGTTTTAAATCAAGTGTACTGAAGTGTGTGATGTACTGATGTGGGTATAATAAGCGTATCATAAGTGTCGGTGCGATGTAATGTTTTACGTGTCTATTCTGCCTTATAAAATAATAACACTAATATATATCCCCGTTCAATATAATTGTGACATTTTAAAATCAAAGATATTATATTTTTTTTTTTAAATGAACAAACAAAATGGATGAACAACTTATATATGCCCGTGCACCGTACACAGAACTCGACACAGTACCATTACATGCACCAACTATTAATTATATCATCTAGCTAATAAATTTCTCAGTCAAATTAAAGAAAGTAAGAAAGAAATTTATCAGGATACTTACCTTATTTTGGCAACGAATGACAGTCCTCCGTGGCAACGATCTCACGGAGGAGAGGCCGGCAAGGCGGCTCCTCTGAGCAACAATCGGTGCCCTCACTGACATGTAGGAGCTGAGGGCAAATGATGAAGTTGCCATTATAAAAATTCTTTTGTAAATGAGATAGCACTAGCAGGTGGCTCTTACTGAGAGAAAACAGTAAAGCTTGTGGAATGTGTATTGATCAACTCAATCTGCTTTTTAGGGTTTGAGGGAGGGGTCAAATATATAATGGTTGCTCCTGGGCTGCTCTCGTGAGGAGTGGTGATTCTAACAGGCAACACGTTGGTTCAATAATTAGGACCGCTGGATGGTTGCCACGTGGCAAGCATTGTGCCCTTATGGTATATGATAGTGACGTGGGTGCCGAGGTAACCAGAGATGGTGGTGAAGTTTTGAAAAAAAAAATTGGGAGGAGATGGCCGGGGTCATGCATGATAATTTGGTGGTGAAGTTTCTGAGAATTTTTTCTGTTGAAAATATTAAAAAAGAAGAGTGAGAAATAAAAAGATATTTTTGAATTTCTAGCAGTAGAAGGATCCATAATATTTGTACCTATTCAAAAAGTTCAAAGTTTAAACCGGTGAGGATAATACCGATCCAAATTCTTTTTTTTTTTTCTTTTTTTTGTATTCTTTGTGCAACAAGGAGTGAGACCCACACCATTTGAATAAAGAAAAAGAGAGTTGTGCCTTTATTTTCGTCATATGGTAATTAAGAGGTGGACCACTCTTTTTGTCATTATAGGAAAGAAAGAGTGAGTTTGGAACGGTATCAAATTCACCCATCTTTTTATGTGAAAAAATAAGAAAACATTTTTTCTATTTTTCTCTCTTCTTTTTAATATTTTCTACCATAAAAAAATTCTTGAAGTTTCTTGGAGTGAGTTTTGGTGCTTAGCGTGAGTGTGCAACGTGTACGCTTTTGGCACGTGAAGTAGCTAGGTCAGTATTGGAGCTAACTGTTGGTGTTTCTCTCCCGTTAGAGCTGTATCATAGATCATTACGGTCTCGTAAACTTATCGTATAAACTTCAAATTTAAATTTAAGTAGCTTATTAAATTAGTTATATAGTAAACTTGTAGATGACTATTTTTACTATTTTTAAAATTATTTTACTATTTTTTATGATTTATGAAAGATGGTAAAAAAATGCTTAAAAATAATAGAAAATTGTCAATATTTTAGGCAATTTTTTTAATAATTAAAAATAGTAAAAAAATTTCAAAAATAGAGAGAGAGAGAGAGATGGGCTATGGTGAATTTCAAATCTAAGTTTTACTATTTAAAAAAAAAATTCAAAAACTTGGTATTCTACAACTTAGATCAAAGTTTTAAGTTTATACGATAGGTTTTTGAGGCCATAGCACGGAAGGGCCTTACTCTTTATATTTTATTTATTAGCTTATGTTATGTTATGTTATATATATATATATATAGGGATGGGCTATGGTGAGCTATGGAGTAAAATAAATTTGTACTTCACGTCATATTTTCATTTTGAAAATCCAAACCGCTCAACATGATCTCCATATTGAAATGTGCTTGGAGACCAAATTTTACATTTTTTGAAATTTTTTTACTATTTATTAAGCCACTTTGAAAATCGCTGATCTGGGTGAACAGTAGCAAAACAGTAAAAAATTATGGACCAGTGGATCACCGATTTTCAAAGTGGCTTAATAAATAGTAAAAAAAATTCAAAAAATGTAAAATTTGGTCTCCAAGCACATTTCAATATGGAGATCATGTTGAACGGTTCGGATCGGTTGTTTGGATTTTCAAAATGAAAATAATGAGACGTGGAGTAAAAACTTGTATTACTCCATAGCTCACCATAGCCCATCCCTATATATATATATATATGGGTCTGTCTAATTTGCTGCCGGCAGCAGTTCGGCCAAGTGCTGCCGGGGCTATATTTAGCCGTGTGATGTCCAAACAACAAATTCAAACCGTTAGATGTTTAATCTATACTATAATCTACTTGGAGACCAAATTTTACATTTTTTGGAATTTTTTTACTATATATTAAGCTGGTTTGAAAACCGCTGTTTTTAGTAAATTTCTGCAACGTTAAAAACAGCGGTTTTCAAACCATCTTAATATATAGTAAAAAAATTCCAAAAAATGTAAAATTTGGTCTCCAAGTAGATTATAGTATAGATTAAACATCTAACGGTTTGAATTTGTTGTTTGGACATCAGACGGCTAAATATAGCCCCGGCAGCACCTCGGCCGAACTGCTGCCGGCAGCAAATTAGCCACAGCCACATATATATATATAGTGAGTGGCTAAGCTCAAAACGTTTGCACCAAGGATTTGGTGCAAACGAATTGTTTTCGGATTTCCAAAGTTCAAACGATCGATCCAAACCGTTCAAGTTGTTCTCCATATTGAAATGTGCTTGGAGACCAAATTTTATATTTTTTTGGAATTTTTTTGCTATTTATTAAGCCACTTTGAAAGTTGCTGATCACACGGTCCAGAATTTTATTGCACTGTTTTTACTGTTCACCCGAATCAGCAACTTTCAAAGTGGCTTAATAAATAGCAAAAAAATTCCAAAAAATGTGAAATTTGGTCTCCAAGCACATTTTAATATGGATTAAATATCTAACGGTTTGGATCGACCGTTTGGACTTTGCAAATAGGAGAACCAAAACGTTTGCACCAAGGGCTTGGTGCAAACGTTTTGAGCTTAGCCAGTCTCTCTATATATATATATAGTAGAACTAAGGTGCTCTTAAGCTCACCAAGCCCTCCGTGAGCTTAACTCAAAAACCTATCAATCTGACTTCAAACGATATTTCCAAACCGTTAGATGTTCAATCTATATTAAAATGTGCTTGGAGACCAAATTTTACATTTTTTGGAATTTTTTTACTATTTATTAAGCCGGTTTGAAAACCGCTGTTTTCTAATGGTGCAGATTTTTAATAAAAATAGTGGTTTTCAAACCGGCTTAATAAATAGTAAAAAAATTCCAAAAATGTAAAAGTTGGTCTCCAAAGCACATTTTAATATAGATTGAACATCTAACGGTTTGGAAATGTCGTTTGAAGTCGGATTGATAGATTTTTGAGTTAAGCTCACGGAGAGCTTGGTGAGATTAAGAGCACCTTAGTTCTACTCATATATATATATATATATATATATATATATATAGAGAGAGAGAGAGAGAGAGAGAGAGAGAGAGAGAGAGAGAGAGAGAGATGGGCTATGGTGAGTTGTGAAGTAAGAGTCTTGTTTACTTCACGTCCATATTTTTTATTTTTGAAAGTTTAAAAGTCGATCCGAACCGCTCAACATGATCTACATGAAATGTGCCACGAGACCAAATTTTACATTTTTTTTGAAAATTTATTGCTATTTGTTTAGAATTTTTTAAATCGTTGTTTTTTTATGGTCCATAATTCATCCAAAAACAACAATTTTCTATTCATATAAAAAAAATAGTAAGCAAATCCCAAAAAATGTAGAGGAGGGATCCAATAACACCCTTTTTTTGACACATCATAACACTGTTTTTCTTATAGGTCAATTTTGCGATTTCAAAATTCAAACAGTCGATCCGAACCATTCAACATGATCACCATATTAAAATGTGCTGGGAGATCAAATTTTACATTTTTTTTGAATTTTTTTACTATTTATTAAGATGGTTACAAAATCGCTGTTTTTCAATGGTCTGAAAACAACAATTTTGTAACCATCTTATTAAATAGTAAAAAAAATTCAAAAAAATGTAAAATTTGATCTCCAAGCACATTTTAATATATCCATCATATTGAACGGTTTGGATCGACTATTTGGACTTTGAAAATGGTAGGTGTCAAAGTGTGTCACAAAAAAAGGTGTAATTTGATCCCTCCTTATATATATATATATATATATATATATATATATATATATAGAGTATGGCTAATTTGCTTCCGGAAGCATTTCGGCCGAGGTGCTTACGGGAGCATATCTTGCAATTTGATGTTCAAACAACAAATTCAAACCGTTAGATGTTCAATCTATATTAAAATCTACTTGGAGACCAAATTTACATTTTTTGGAATTTTTTTACTATTTTTTAAGCTGGTTTGAAAACCGCTGTTTTCAATGCTTCATAAATTTAATAAAAACAGCGTTTTTCAAACCAGCTTAAAAATAGTAAAAAAATTCCAAAAAATGTAAAATTTGGCCTCCAAGTAGATTTTAATATAGATTGAACATCTAACGGTTTGAATTTGTTGTTTGAACATCAAATTGCAAGATATGCCCCCGTAAGCACCTCGCCGAAATGCTGCCGGCAGCAACTTAGCCGCTCCCTCTATATATATATACATATATATATAATTTTGCTATTGTGCTTCACGAACTAAAACCAATATTTTACTTCACGCTCATACACCCATTTCCAAAATCCAAATTGTCGATCCGATCGTTCAAGTTGTTCTCCATATTGAAATGTGCTTGGAGACCAAATTTTACATTTTTTGGAATTTTTTTACTATTTATTAAGCCACTTTGAAAGTCGCTGATCCATTGGTCCAGAATTTTTTACTGTTTTTTACTATTCACAATGGATCAGCGATTTTCAAAGTGGCTTAATAAATAGTAAAAAAATTCCAAAAAATGTAAAATTTGGTCTCCAAGCACATTTCAATATGGAGAACAACTTGAACGGTCGGATCGACGATTTGAATTTTGGAAATGGGTGTATGAGCGTGAAGTAAAACGAAGTTTTACTTCGCGAAGTACAATAGCCCTACTCTATATATATATATATATTGCCTGGCTAATATGCTTTTAGTAGTATTTCAACCCATATGCTTCCAATTTAAAATCCATCAAATCAGTTTCAAACGAAAAATTCAAACCGATCTCCTTCTAGAGAGCTTCATTTACATATAATTTTTTTTAATTTTTGAATTCATTTAGTATCAAGTCAAACGGTAAAAAAATGAAGATTTGTGTTCATATTGATGCTTTGTTGGTATGTCAAAAAAGACCATCTTTCAAAAATGATAAAAAAATAGGATTTTTTTCTTCTAAAAATAGTAAGAATTGATATTCTACAAGCTTAATATATAATCAATTTACTGAGCTACTAAATTCGACATTCCGAATATAAAATTTTAAAATTTAACGTGTAAGCATTTCAGCCGAAATGCTACTAAAAGCATATTAGTCAGGCTATATATATATATATATATATATATATATATATATATATATATATATATATATATATAGTAGAACTAGGGTGTTCAAGCCCTCCGTGAGCTCGACTCTAAAACCTATCGAATTGACTTCAAACGATATTTTCAAACTGTTAGATGTTCAATCTATATTAAAATGTGCTTGGAGACCAAATTATACATTTTTTGAAATTTTTTTACTATTTATTAAGATGGTTTGAAAATCGTTGTTTTTATTAAAATTCTGCACCATTGGAAAACAGCGATTTTCAAACCATCTTAATAAATAGTAGAAAAATTCCAAAAAATGTAAAATTTGGTCTCCAGGCACATTTTAATATAGATTGAACATCTAACAGTTTGGAAATGTCGTTTGAAGTCAATTCGATAGGTTTTAGAGTCGAGCTCACGGAAGGACTTGGTGAGCTTAGGAACACCCTAGTTCTACTCATATATATATATATATATATATATATATATATATAGTCCGGCTAATGTCATCACGCTATAATTTCAGAATAAGTTATAACGAATTAGTTTATGTGATTTCAAAGTCCGAATAGTAGATCTGAACCGCTCAACATGATCTCCATATTACAATGTGCTTGAAGATCAAATTGTACATTTTTTAACTTTTTTTAGATAGGTACTAAATCATTGTTTTCATATAAATCTGGACCATCCAAAACAGTGATTTCGTACCTATTTAAAAAAATAATAAAAATATTCCAAAAAATATAAAATTTGGTCTCCAAGCACAGTTTAAAATGGAGAATACGTTGAGCAGTTTGGATCGACTGTTCGGACATTGAAATCACTAAAACTGACTCGTTATAACTTCGGCTAAAGTTATAATGTCTATATATATATATAGAGAGAGAGAGAGAGAAGGGATCAAATTACACCTTTTTTGGTGACACACTTTTACACCTACTATTTTCAAAGTCCAAATAGTCGATCTAAACCGTTCAACATGATGGATATATTAAAATGTGCTTGGAAATCAAATTTTACATTTTTTTGAATTTTTTTATTATTTATTAAGATGGTTACAAAATTATTGTTTTCTGACCATTGAAAACAACGATTTTGTAACCATCTTAATAAATAGTAAAAAAATTCAAAAAATGTAAAATTTGATCTCCTAGCACATTTTAATATGGTGATCATGTTGAACGATTCGGATCGACTGTTTGAATTTTGAAATCGCAAAATTGACTTATAAAAAAAACGGTGTCATGACGTGTCACCAAAAAAGGTGTAATGGGATCCCTCCTCATATATATATATAGAATGGCTAATATCAAAACGTTTGTTCCTGGACTTAGGAACAAACGATTCAGTTCTTCACTTTCCAAAGTTCAAACAACAAATCCAAACCATTAGATGTTCAATCTATATTAAAATGTGCTTGGAGACCAAATTTTACATTTTTTGGAATTTTTTTACTATTTATTAAGCTGGTTTGAAAACTGCTGTTTTTCAATGCTGCAGAAATTTAATAAAAACAGCGATTTTCAAACCAGCTTAATAAATAGTAAAAAAATTCCAAAAAATGTAAAATTTGGTCTCCAAGCACATTTTAATATAGATTAAACATCTAACGGTTTGGATTTGTTGTTTGAACTTGGAAAGTAGAGAACTGAATCGTTTGTTCCCGAGTCCAGGAACAAACGTTTTGATATTAGCCATTCTCTCTCTCTCTCTTTATATATATATATATATAGAATTTTGCTATTGTGCTTCATGAAGTAAAACCAATATTTTACTTCACGCTCATACACCCATTTCCAAAATCCAAATCGTCGATCCGACCGTTCAAGTTGTTCTCCATATTGAAATGTGCTTGGAGACCAAATTTTACATTTTTTGGAATTTTTTTACTATTTATTAAGCCACTTTGAAAATCGCTGATCCATTGGTCCAGAATTTTTTACTGTTTTTTACTATTCACAATGGATCAGTGATTTTCAAAGTGGCTTAATAAATAGTAAAAAAATTCCAAAAAATGTAAAATTTGGTCTCCAAGCACATTTCAATATGGAGAACAACTTGAACGGTTCGGATCGACGATTTGGATTTTGGAAATAGGAGTATGAGCGTGAAGTAAAACGAAGTTTTACTTCGCGAAGTACAATAGCCCTACTCTATATATATATATGATCAAAGTGGTATGACCAAGGCCTTGTTACTACCAATTTGTTTTTGCGATTTTCAAAGTTCAAATAGTCAATCTGAAATGCTCAACATGTTCTCCATATTAAAATGTACTTGGAGACCAAATTTTACATTTTGTTGAATTTTTTTACTATTTTTGGTTTTTTGAAAATCACTGTTTTCCATATTTTATTTATTTATTTTTTATTATGAAAAACAGTGATTTTCAAAAATCCATAAAAAATTTTAAATAAATTTTAAAAAATGTAAAATTTGGTCTCCAAGCACATTTTAATACGGAGAACACGTTGAGCACTTCGGATCAACTATTTGAATTGCAAAAACTAATTGGTAGCACTAAGACCTTGATTATACCACTTTGATCTTAGCCAGCCTCACTCATATATATATATATAATTTTGCTATTGTACTTCGCGAAGTAAAGCCAATATTTTACTTCACGCTCATATTCTCATTTTCAAAATCCAAAACGTCAATCCGACCGTTCAAGTTGTTCTCCATATTGAAATGTGCTTGGAGACCAAATTTTATATTTTTTGGAATTTTTTTACTGTTTTTTACTGTTCACAATGGATCAGCGATTTTCAAAGTGGCTTAATAAATAGTAAAAAAATTTCAAAAAATGTAAAATTTGGTCTCCAAGCACATTTCAATATGGAGAACAATTTGAATGGTTCGGATCGACGATTTGGATTTTGAAAATGAGAGTATGAGCGTTAAGTAAAACTCCGTTTTACTTCGCGAAGCACAATAGCCCTACTATATATATATATATATATATTGATAATGTTTTACTTGACATTTTAGTCAAATTTCTTGTTTTATGCTTCTTTAGCAACAAGATCGAGTTACTGCGGTAATTTGGATTTTATATGTTGGTGTGAACGACTGATGAAAATTTGATGAAGAAAAAATGCTAAAAAGATCAACTTCATGAATGAGACGGCAAGAAAGAAGATCACAATATAAAGGAGCCAAACTCACTGATGATGAGATCACGAGAACTTATTGCAGGGCCGTAGAAAAGTTGGTCGATTAAAATTGCTTTCTAGCTGAAAATAACATCTTTCTTTATATGCCAGATTTAGATATCGACAGGAGCGGACTTATGTTTTCAGTCAAAAAGGAATATAAATCGGGTTCAAATAACTTATCAGGTTCAAACTCATTAACTAATTGGATACTAGATAAAAAACAATCAACATAATAAAAACAATAAAATAGTATACTCTTACATAATAAAAACAACAAAATAATATCTTTTTTATTTTTTGAAAATCTTCGCAGAAGCTGCGAAGTCGTGAGAGGAAATCGAATCTTTCGACCTTTGAGTAACCAACAGTCTTGAAACTTTTTTCCTAAGTGTTACCTCCCCTTTCTCAACAACAAAATAATATCATTTCACATATTAAAAAAGCAATAAATTTGTTCTGGACTTGTAAATTTCTATAAATTTTCTATAAAACAATAACATTTCTTATTAACAGTGTTTTTGAATTGGCCTGGCGGGCTTTCCAGTTCTAGAGAGGGGCAAAATAATTTTCAAAGAGGAGCAAAGTGATATCTAATCTGTATTTTTTCACTAAATTTCAAAATTCAGAGAAGACAGTTGCCCTTTGGCTCAAGGTAGGTTCTCCCCTGACTATTGAGACGGTTTCTTCGAATCTCCACATATTCTAAAACTTCTCAAAATCATCACCCACGTCACAAAATTGAGTATCGATCGATGTTTCTAACCTCCAAAAAAGCTAAAAAAAAGGAGGGAATTAATAAAAGAAGGGGATAACTTTAAGGCGGAGTTAGATACAAACAAAGAAGCGGAATTCCCACTAATTAATTTAAGGTCACGAAGAAGTAATGTAACAATGAAGATCTGAAGACAAGGAGTAATCTATGGGTTTCATTTTCTCGTCTTGTTTTTATACTTTAATTTTATGATGTATTACTTGTAATCGATCGTTGTATTCGTGAACCTATGAGAGGCTGATTTTTCCTCCTAGTTAGGATTTTGGCATGTTAATATGATACGTTGAAAATGTTTTAGTTAATTTAATTACTCCTAACCCTTAGGTAGCAATTACTCAATCCACCTCTTACTCCACAACAAAACATGGTCTAGCTTGAGAGTAGAGTCAAATCCTCTGTTTTTCAGATTTGTTTCATGTTTTATGTATAAATCACTGATAACGGGTCTCAGATAGGAGTGTAAACAGATCGAATATTATCCAATTTCATCCGGATCCGAAACAAAAAAAATACTTAAATTATCCGATTTGTATCCGTGTCCGAGACTATTTGTATCCGTATCTGTATCCGTGTCTATATCCGTATCTGAAAAATTATAACAAAATTAAAAAAAAAGAGCCAAAGAACCCATTTCATTGCTGAAAGTTTAATTATAGATATGGATAAGGCAGGGACGTTAGGGAATAAACCCCAACCCCAAACCACTTAGTAAGTAAAGTATTGGAGTAAAACAACCAAGTAAGCAAATTAGTCAAATTTGAGAACTATCTATTGTCCAAAAATAAACCAGATAAGATAGTTCTAAGCCACTGAGTAACGGGCTAGGTATTAAGCTAATAACAAAATTTTGGGAAGAGGTGTTCTTCATTCTTCATAACCGGGAACTCCAGGTAAGGGATGATAAATGGCAAGCTCCATATTTGGTGATATCACAGCTAAAGGAATAGCATCCTCAATGATAGGCAGCCATTCAGCAGCAGCTTGTTTGGCTTGTTTCTTGACATTACCTATCCAATAAAGTACAATAGATTTAATTAGCAAGATAAGGAGCGAGCATTTTTGGGGTTACAATCATTAAAGCATCTATCGTTCCTATGTTTTCAAATTACCCAGCAAACAGCACTAAAAATAATAAGAAAGCCCGTGAGTTCATGGTGAGAAAGTGTGAGAGCAAAATGAAAAATAGCATCCCATGAGTCCCACGAATGCATGAAGAATTGGTTTTTTCCTAACCAAAACCAGACCTGTTGAGATAATGAACAATGAAGAAACAAGTGATCTCTAGTTTCTAAGTGAGGACAGAATTGGCAAGTTTAGTCTCCGACCCACCCTTTAGATAACATAGTGTCTTTAGTCAAGATTTTGCGATGCATGATTAACCACATGAAAACCCTAATCTTAGGTGGTATTGGCAAGGACCACCAAATAAGTAGATAAGCTACTAAAATGCCTATATTATTAAGAAAATTATAGATAGACTTGGTAGAGTACTTCCCTGTGTCAGACCATCTCACTGCTAAAGTATCATATGGAGATGTAAAGGATACAGAACTGATGATTTGTAAAAGGGCTGACCAGTTCTCCTGGTTAACCCCTACTAGTGCCCTTCTGAATTGAAGAATGGAGCCTTGATTATGTATAACATCTGTGACCAATGTTATCAGAACCGGACCGGAGGTTGACCCGGTAAAGCTTCGGCTCAACGGTTCACTGGTTAGACCAATGGCGGTTCAACCGTTGATTTTTTATATGTATATATTTCTGAGATATATATATAATAATAAAAAAAACAAGTTATCATATAGTGAAAATTCACACATACATATTAAATAATATAATATAAAAATAAATTTATGAATTAATCAAAAGTTTCTCCCACAAATATAATAAAACTACTCATTTTATCGACAAATGACAAAATGATTTTTTTTAGGAAGAGAAACATATAGCATTCCGATATTTTAAATTTTTGTACGATAAGTTTACTAAAATATTAAAGATATATAAATTTAGTGCTTTCAATACCAAGTATCGCAAAAATATAAATATATAGATAAGTTCAAGTTCAAGTTCTTGAATAAACAAATTGGACTTTCAGTGACAAATTTCATAAAAATGTTAATAATAAGATAATAGCAAATATTGTTTCAAGGTACACATTATTATTTGTATATAAATAATTGTGGTGTATATAATTCTTAAGTGACTTTGTTATAATATCTAAAATAATAGGGTCTTCTATAAAAAATATATAATTAGATGAGAGAAAAGTATGCATTTCTTTTTTCCTGACATGTGATTAAAAGTCACGCATCTAGACTACAGTCTAGTTTCCTACTACAGAGCACATGTGACCTAGTGTTTTTCTTTTTTGTTGACACATTTAAACCGAACCGTAGGTTCTGTGGTTCACTGGGCCTGGTTTTTAGATAAAACTGCCGGTTCAATTAAAAATATCCGGTTTCATTGCACATCCGGTCTTAACAACAAACCAAACCAGAAATAAGTTCGGTTCCGGTTTATTCCGGCCGGACCGCCTGGTCCGGTTCGGTTTTGATAACAGTGTCTGTGACTAGTACATTTCTAGTGAGGCATATTTGGTACAAGTGAAAATATCTAGTACCTAGAGGACAGTTCTGGTACCAAATGTCTTCCCAGAATCTAACATTAGAGTTAATACCTGGTATATAACTAACACTAGTGTGACCTAAGTGTTCTAAGGTACTAATAGCTACCCAAAAAGAAGATTTAGGAACTACAACTCCTATATTGTATTTCATTAAAAACAAAGTTTTCCAAGTACCAGAAAAGGAAGGGTTTTTCAATTTTCACCACCAAAAAAAATTATAACAAAATTATAACGGATAAGGATACTATAAGATATTTAACTATCTGTAACTATCCATATCATACTGTTTACACCTCTAAACCACAACAAATGTACTCTATGTTTTTAAATTGATTTATTAAGTTGCATATATATGTAATAATTTATTAAACTGCATATACATATATATATTATGATAAATAATATAACATTATGGCATAATTTGTGACTAATGTTTTGTAACCAGCAAGCTTATTATGAAAATGTTAGATCTAATTTATGAATGAAAAAAATTATATTTAGATGTTATTGTTTACTAGAATGTACATTAGTAATTTATTTTTAATTATCCGAATTCATATTTATATCCGTATTCGTATTCGTCCGATATCGATCCGTATCCATATTCGTTTAATATCCGATCTGTATCCGTATCCGAGACTATCCGTATTCGTATCCGTATCCGAAAAATTAACAGATAAAAATACGGTTTAACCAATGTGTATCTGACCGTTTACCACCCTAGTCTCAGAAGCATTTATTATTTACTTGGGCCGTTATCCGTGATTGGTGGAATCGTGATAAAGGTTTTTTTTTTAGTGATTAAAAAAAAATAGAAATTAAGCTCTTTTAGATCAAGTTGACCGATATTCTGCATTTTTAAAAACAGCAGCATAGCCGGATCGTTCAGTTCAACTCTAGTACCATTAATTGGTTTGTGGTCGAGAATATATGGCATTTAGTTGCAAATTTTGACATATCAGGCTAGCTAGCTAGATGTCACTTTTTTAATTTTTATCAAGAAAATCAATGTGGATCGTGTAGCATTATAATAGGTGTCGGGCTGTTGGGCCTTTAAGAATATACTAAATTTTAATAGAATTTTAAGAAATGTGTCTCCCCTTCTAGTGTAGCAAAATAATTAAGAGGTAACAAACAAAGTCTCCTGTTAAGCAATATCTCTAATGCAAAACTTCACATGAGTAAGATTTTGTATATAATAACACTAGTCTCATGTTAATTCGCAATCTTTTTAGTGTTCTTCTTCTCTTTTACTACTACAAACTAAACCTGTTCCTTAATCTCCTCCATGATTAAATAAAAGAATACATTGCACTAATTTACACAAGAGGCCCACCCTTCAAATACTCGGTGAAAGCCAAGGCCACCAAGCCTAGCATGGCAAATCTTCCGTTCCACATCTCGGCATTCTCATTCATGATCCCGGTGGTTTTCGACTGCACATTTTCTCCTTTGAACAAGGGTACCAATGAGGCAACCGAGAATAGTACCGCTGTGCCAACATACAAGGGGAAACCACCGTTCGCTAACTGCGCAAATAAATCTTCACCACTCGCGGCCTCTGCAGCTATTGCTGCGACGAAACCGAGCATGGCTAGCCGTCCATTGATTCTCTCTGGTGCTGGACCGCTGAATGCTAGCACGTCGGAGAATTTGGTGCTCACCTAAAAAATATTTGTCAATTAATTTATCCAAGCATGATTAAGTTTACTAGTTGTAGAAACATAAGAAGCATGTAACAGTAGTTTATACTGTTCTCTTTTTTTATTTCAATTATTTTATATAAGTACCTTAGGTGTAGGTTTTGGAGCAGGAGATGGAGATGGCTGAGATGGTGGTGTTGAGGCTGTGGGTTGTTGCAGAGGTTGCTGCTCCGGCTGAATAATTAATAATAATAAATAAATGGTCAGTTTCAAATTAAACAAGTGTACATGTACTGATGTGGGTATAATAAGTGTATCATAAGTGTCGGTGCGATGCAATTTTTACGTGACTATTCCGCATTATAAAATAATAACACTATTAATATCCTTGTTTTCATAAAAGAAAATTAATATCCTGGTTCAATATAATAGATTAATAGTCACATTTTAAAATATTATTTAAAAAAAAATAGAACAAACAGGATGGATGAACAACTTATAGTTGCCAGCATAGTGACAAATGAATTATTCGAGTTCGGTTCAGTGAGTTCAAAAATTCGTGATTCGGAAATAATTCGGGTATAATTTGGGAACGATTCGGAATAATCCGAATCAGAGATCTTAGTCCTACAAGGAACCAAAAAAAAATGTTCTGAAAAAAATTCGGAAAAAATTCGTGAATAATTCGTAAAATTCGGAAAAATTTTGTAAAATTCGGATATAATTCGGTCAAAGTTCGGTTAACCAAATAATTCGGCGTTCGGTTTGGCATCACAAAAAAACGAATTATTTAGATATAATTCGGATATAATTCGCGAATTTTGTCACTATGATTGCCCGTGTACACAGAACTCGACACACCAACCATATATTGATTAAAGCATCGAATAATTTCTCTGTCAAGTTAAAGAAAGTAAAAAAGAAATTTATCAGGATACTTGCCTCGTTTTGGCAACGAACGACAGTCCTCTGTGGCAATGATCTAACAGAGGGGAGGCCGACAAGGCGGCTCTTCTGAGCAACAATCGGTGCCCTAACTGACATGTAGGAGCTGAGTGCAAATGATGAAGTTGCCATTATAGAAATCCTTTTGTAAATGAGATAGCACTAGCAACGCTCTGCTCTTACCAAGAGAGAACAGTAAAGCTTGTTGAATGTGTAGTTATCAAGTTACAGTGCAGATCTACTTTTTAGGGTTTGAGAGAGGTGTCAAATATATAATGGTTGCTCCTGGGCTCTCCTCTCCTGACGAGTGGTGGTTCTAACAGAGAACACGTTGGTTCAATAATTAGGACCGCTGGATGGATGCCACGTGGCAAGCATTGTGTCCTCATGGTATATGATAGTGACGTGGGTGCCGAGGTAACCAGGGATCGATGGTGGTGAAGTTTCGAGAAATTTTTGGGAGGAGATGGCATCATGCACGATAGCTCTCGCTTTTTCTCAGAGTGGGTTTTGGAGCTTAGCGTGAGTGTGCAACGTGTACGCTTTTGGCACGTGAAGTGGAGCAGCACTGGAGCTAGTTGTTGCTGTTTCTCTGTCATTAGATCTCCAGAGAGTATAGGCAGATTCTCTCGTTTCTCTGTCGTTAGATCTCCATATCACTGTTGTAAATAATGGTATGCGGTCATCGGACGGATGGTTACCGCGATTAATCGGTATGCGGTTGATTAATTGGAATTATGCAGATAATTTAGTATTTTTATTAAATTTATATATATATATCATAATTTATTAAAAATAATTTATATAACTAGCTCATTAAACTTATCAAGTAAACTCAATTTAACTTAGTTTTATTATTATAACATGACACTACGCTTATTTCTTCTTAAATACTAATAACTTAGTTTTACATTTGTAAGTAACACATTTATTTAATGAAAAAATAAATTTGAGAATTAAGCCTTTTTAAATACTAATAACATATTATTTGAAAGAAATGAAACAGTCCAACATAAAATCACTAAATTTAGTTTATGATAACAACTTAATTTCATAAATGAACACGTTGTACTAATTAAAAAAATTACATCAATAAGTAAGAAAAATATATGGTATATAAATAATAGAAGAATGAATCAATTTCAAAGTAAGAAGAAAAAACATATATAAAAAATATTGGATGTATATCCAAGCACAAATAAAACTACAATACCGGATTTATAAATCTTATTATCACATGCTATCACAGAAAAAAAAAATTTAAATAAATATTCACTGAAATAAACGGGAATAAATGGACGATTAAATAATAAAACGGTCGATTAATTGGAAAAAACGGCCGATTAATCGCTTTCATCTGCAAACATGCATCCGTTAAGTGTATTCGTAACGGTTTGACTGCCATTAACGATTAAACAGCCGTTTAATCGGCCGTTAAGACCGTTTTTTTACAACACTGCTCCAGATAGTATAGGCAGATTCTCTGATTTTTAGGATTTGTTTCATGGAGTAGAACTAGGGTATTCTTAAGCTCACCAAGTTTTTTTGTGAGGTTAACTCAAAAACTTATTGAATTGGTTTCAAATGACGCATCTAAACTGTTGAAACCGATCTACTTCAGGAGTGATGAGTTTACATGTCAAGTTTTTAAATTTTCGAAATAATTTAATATAAAGTCAAGTGATCAAAAAATGATGAAAAATGAACACATTAAAATTAACTAATAAATATTTTTTTTTACCGCTTGACTTTATATTAAATTAACTCAAAAATTTATAAATTTGATATGTAAACGCATCACTCATAAAGTAGATCGGTTCAACAATTTGGATACATCGTTTGAAGGTAATTCAGTATATTTTTTAGTTAAGCTCACAGAGAAACTTGGTGAGTTCAAGAACACTCTTAGTTTTTCATGTTTTCTGTTATATATCACTGATAAAGGGTCCGAGGAGCATTATTTTTACTTTTACTTGAGATGTGCGGAATTGGTGTAATCGTTATAAGGTGTAATACGCATCCCTCAGGTTATCTGGTAAAATTGGGAAATCTCGATCGTTCTTTTAACTCTGGCACGAATATTAAAATGGACCTCTATATCTACAATAAGTATGGAATTCTTTTTGACCCGGCTAGAATAAAATCCGGACCGTTATTTTTCCATTATAACCTCAGATATCTGAGGGGATACGGATTCTATAAAGTGGCCCTGACCTGAGTACCAAAACTTTTCTATAAAAAATTGGAATCATTATTCGACTCGATGAAGAATTAAGATTAATTGTGCCGGAGAATTATTTGTTACAGATTTGAAATTCAATTTCTTTATGAATATTAAAATTCAAAGATTTCGACTCATGTAACACATGACCGGGAAAATAAAAATAAAACAGTCCTTCCATAAATTGATATGCATTGTTCATCCCCTTACCTGCCAGGCAACTTGAAGTAAATAAAAAATGTACTAAAAGATTTAAAGATCGATTCTTATTTTCTTGAACTATTGTGTCATCTTCCGTGCCAAATGGACACAAAAGAAAAACTTCCAAATCTCAAATAAAATTTTAAATGAGTACTTGTACCTTTGATCTTGTCATTTACTTAATATCATATTTTGTTTATTAATTCATTATGATATTATTAACATATATATATATATATATATATATATATATATATATAGAGAGTGGCTAATATCAAAACGTTTGTTCCTGGGGTATGGAGCAATCAAGTTTTAAACCGTCCGATCTAAATTCAGATTCGCGCAGATTTGATCTGATCGGAACTGAAAATTTCGCTGAATTGTTATGGATGGCTTCTCCAGTACTGGAGGCATCCAGTCCAGTAATCCCCCAACCCACAGATCTCTCTCTCTCACGCGAACTCTCTCTCAGCCCCAGCCCCAAATCGCACCTGAAGCCTCCTTTCGCTCCTCTCCTCTCTCGACGCCGAGACCGTCAAGCCCCTCTCCACTAGCGATTTGTGTCTCTCTTCCCGGCCTCTCCTTCAAATCCTCTATCGGATTCGCCAGTCTCTCTTTATCAGATCCACGTCGCCACCGCTAGGTTTCTCCAAATGACAGCACTTCAGAGGTTTTCGCCTGCTTCCATGCATCATCGCCTCTCAGTTCCTTCCACCAATTGAAACAATAATCAAGGTCTCAGTTAGAGGTGCCATACTGGTATAGTTTTGTAGTACCGTACTGATACTACTTTGAATACAGTTGCTTGATTTAAGTTGGAAATATATGATTGTGTTATCCTTGTTTTGAATACAGTTGGTCTGTACCTATATTTTGCAACATCTGTCATCCACGAAATTAAAAATGCTCTTGGAATCTACTGCTTCAGGTTACCAATATATCTTTTGTTTAGTGATTCAGACTATTTATTTGAAGAACAGTATTCCTTTAATTTGATTTTTCTTTTTCTTTGTATAACAGGATAACGAGCTGGAAGGAGGCGTAGTTTGGTTAATAAGTTATTTCTCTAGCAGAAATACTTGGTTGGGCAAGGTTACAGTAGAAAGTTATCACATATTTTTTGGCCATTAAGCTCGGAATTGATGCAGATAGAAGGTTACAGTAGAAAGTTATCACATACTTGGTTGGGCAAGGTTACAGTAGAAGGTTACTCGGAATTGATGCAGATATGGAAATGTTCAAGATGAGAAGGTACTAAATTCTTCTGGGCTGAGTCTTCTGCGGGTGCCTTAGAGCTCCCAGTAGCTAATGAAGTAGGAACTAAATATTTGTACCATTCATTGACATTAATTAGTTAATGTTTATTGTAAAAATTTATGGGTTGCACATATGTAATCTTTTTTCCTTTTGGCAAATTAAGTTGGTACCAATAAATGGAACAAAAGTGTATCATGATAATTTTGTACCGTGTATAACTTTGGTTTTTCTGTTACATAGATTGAGTTGTTATTTCATTCAATTTTTTCTGTTTTATTTGTTTATAAAGCTATAATGCTGAAATTCATGTATCCCATTTTCTTAAATACTGTAAAATGTTGCTTAAAAATAATCACATATTTTCTCAAATTTTGTGTATGCTTGTGTATGCTTATAATTAGTTATCACTTTATACACAAATTTGTTGTTATGCTTACGATGTATGCTTGTAATAAACATGTTAGATTGTTAGATAAACAACCAGTAACAATTACAATAAACATTCTAGATGGAAAAAACATGATTTTTTTTAAACCTGATTGTTACAATTCAAAAGTGCAATTCTGTAACAACATTAATTTAACAATTCAAAACTGCAATTCTATAACAACATCAATACTAGCACAACAGGTGAGGAAAAAATTACATAAATGTAGCATCAAAATTGTCATGGCAAAGCAGCTATATCTATTACCTAACACTCCTGTACCCCCCTAATCCATATCACCCATATAAGATACTCACAATTTTTACAGTACAAACAACAAAGATTCTTCATCTACCCCACCCCTCACCCCCCTCAAGCAGTAGAACGGAAGTGTTATTACAGAAATTCCAAAGCTGAAAAATTCTTCAGTACGCTCTTTGGATTGGTCACACTTGCTTCTTCCTACTATGAAAACAGAAGTAAAATAGACGAAAACTATTTATATAAACTCCAAACAATATCATCAATAAGTATTTTTAAAAGTATAACTCCAAACAATATCATCAATAAGTATTCTTTATTCATTGATAAACTTGGGTCGTATACAAATTCACAAGGCCTTTTACCTTCCTAGTACAAATACATCAAATCAATTATTATAACAGCAAACGACAACAACTTTCATTTCAATTCTAACTAGGAAAATGATTTTAATGCAATTGTAAATGCTTAATTACATCGATCTTAGGGTACTCACTGTTCAATTATCTGGAAAACATTTTATTTGATAGAATCTAGTAGACTAGAATCTATAACCACAGCATGGTGGTACCATTTCTATCATCAAGATATATATCACCGTATCACTTCCCTGCAAAACATATAACTTGATACTAAACGGCGTTCCGACCAGAATCAGGAACGGTACAATATCTGTTGATACCCATGACCTCAAAGTATAAAGGAAATAATGCAAAGGGACAAATATTTTCACTGGCTGCAATTGCAAGGAAAGTGCAACAACCAATGGCCAAAAAATATGTGATAACTTTCTACTGTAACCTTGCCCAACCAAGTATTTCTGCTAGAGAAATAACTCATTAACCAAACTACGCCTCCTTCCAGCTCGTTATCCTGTTATACAAAGAAAAAGAAAAATCAAATTAAAGGAATACTGTTCTTCAAATAAATAGTCTGAATCACTAAACAAAAGATATATTGGTAACCTGAAGCAGTAGATTCCAAGAGCATTTTTAATTTCGTGGATGACAGATGTTGCAAAATATAGGTACAGACCAACTGTATTCAAAACAAGGATAACACAATCATATATTTCCAACTTAAATCAAGCAACTGTATTCAAAGTAGTATCAGTACGGTACTACAAAACTATACCAGTATGGCACCTCTAACTGAGACCTTGATTATTGTTTCAATTGGTGGAAGGAACTGAGAGGCGATGATGCATGGAAGCAGGCGAAAACCGCTGAAGTGCTGTCATTTGGAGAAACCTAGTGGTGGCGACGTGGATCTGATAAAGAGAGACTGGCGAATCCGATAGAGGATTTGAAGGAGAGGCCGGGAAGAGAGACACAAATCGCTAGAGGAGAGGGGCTTGACGGTCTCGGCGTCGAGAGAGGAGAGGAGCGAAAGGAGGCTTCAGGTGCGATTTGGGGCTGGGGCTGGGGCTGAGAGAGAGTTCGCGTGAGAGAGAGAGATCTGTGGGTTGGGGGATTACTGGACTGGATGCCTCCAGTACTGGAGAAGCCATCCATAACAATTCAGCGAAATTTTCAGTTCCGATCAGATCAAATCTGCGCGAATCTGAATTTAGATCGAACGGTTTAAAACTTGATTGCTCCATACCCCAGGAACAAACGTTTTGATATTAGCCACTCTCTATATATATATATATAGAGAGAGAGAGAGAGAGAGAGAGAGAGAGAGAGAATGGCTAATATCAAAACGTTTGTTCCTGGGCTCAGGAACAAATGGTTCCGTTCTCTAATTTTCAAATTAAGTTCAAACAACAAATCCAAACCGTTAGATGTTCAATTTATATTAAAATGTGCTTGGAGACCAAATTTTACATTTTTTGGAATTTTTTTACTATTTATTAAGCTAGTTTGAAAACCGCTGTTTTTCAATGCTGCAGAAATTTCATAAAAACAGCAGTTTTCAAACTAGCTTAATAAATAGTAAAAAAATTCTAAAAAATGTAAAATTTGGTCTTCAAGCACATTTTAATATAGATTGAACATCTAACGGTTTGGATTTGTTGTTTGAACTTTGGAAATTGGAGAACGGAACTGTTTGTTCCTGAGCCCAGGAACAAACGTTTTGATATTAGCCATTCTCTATATATATATATATAGAGAGAGAGAGAGAGAGGAGGGATCCAATTACACCTTTTTTGGTGACACATCATGACACCGTTTTTTTTATAGGTCAATTTTGCGATTTCAAAATCCAAACAGTCGATCTGAACCGTTCAACATGATCACCATATTAAAATGTGCTTGGAGATCAAATTTTACATTTTTTTGAATTTTTTTACTATTTATTAAGATGGTTACAAAATCGCTGTTTTTCAATGGTCTGAAAATAATGATTTTGTAACCATCTTAATAAATAGTAAAAAAATTCAAAAAAATGTAAAATTTGATCTCCAAGCACATTTTAATATATCCATCATGTTGAACAGTTTGGATTGACTATTTGGACTTTGAAAATGGTAGGTGTCAAAGTGTGTTACCAAAAAAGGTATAATTGGATCCCTCCTCATATATATATATATATAGAGAGAGAGAGAGAGAAAGAGAGAATGGCTAAGCTCAAAACGTTTGTTCCTGGACTCAGGAACAAACGAGTCGGTTCTCCAATTTCCAAAGTTCAAACAACAAATCCAAACCATTAGATGTTCAATCTATATTAAAATGTGCTTGGAGACAAAATTTTACATTTTTTGGAATTTTTTTACTATTTATTAAGCTGGTTTGAAAATAGTTGTTTTCCAATGGTGCAAAATTTTAATAAAAACAACGATTTTCAAAACAGCTTAATAAATAGTAAAAAAATTCCAAAAAATGTAAAATTTGGTCTCCAACCACATTTTAATATAGATTAAACATCTAATGGTTTGGATTTGTTGTTTGAACTTTGGAAATTAGAGAACCGAATCGTTTGTTCCTGAGTCCAGGAACAAACGTTTTGAGCTTAGCCATTCTCTCTCTATATATATATATATAGTGAGTGGCTAAGCTACAAACGTTTGCACCAAGGCTTTGGTGCAAACGAATGGTTTTCGGATTTTCAAAGTTCAAACGGTCGATCCAAACCGTTAGATATTTAATCTATATTAAAATCTGCTTGGAGACCAAATTTTACATTTTTTGGAATTTTTTTGCTATTTATTAAGCCACTTTGAAAATTGCTGATCACATGGTCCAGAATTTGATTGCACTGTTTTTACTGTTCACTCGGATCAGCAATTTTCAAAGTGGCTTAATAAATAGTAAAAAAATTCCAAAAAATGTAAAATTTGGCCTCCAAGCACATTTTAATATGGATTAAATATCTAACGGTTTGGATCGACCGTTTGAACTTTTAAAATCGGAGAACCGAATCGTTTGCACTAAGGACTTGGTGCAAACGTTTTGAGCTTAGCCACTCTATATATATATATGAATAACGTTGGTACGTATATATATAGCTTTCTTTCTGCATGGCTGCATGCATAATCCTACTTTACTATTTTAAGCTTAATTATATAAGTTTACTATAAATGGTTTTAAATGTTGAGAACGTACACGGAAGCGCTCAAGGAGTAATTTTATCGAACACCTTGCGGGCATACACCAATACCCGACCAAATGGAGAAATATGCAAGTCAAACAAGAAGCCAACACAAACAAACAATCAATCACAGAAAAATAAAAGAGAGACACAAGATTTTACGTGGAAACCCTTTCGGGAAAAAACCACGGGAGCACACGGCGCAACTTCACTATATTCAATGGAGTCTTTACAATACAAGGAGATAACAAGTCATTAACACTCACTCTACCACTCTCTTACAATTTCATACACTAATATATGAGATTTTCAAGTGTATAGGTGGATTGAATCAAGAGAGCAAAAATCCTAGAATGAGCATAGAGAAGAAGAAAAAAGGAACGGCTTCAATTTGTTTCTTATCCCGTTATCTTTCTCTGTCTCTATATATTTCCCTTTCGGAAATCATTTCAATCAAAGCCACAAAGGAATTGGCTTATTGGGCCGAAGCCCATTTGAGTATTAGGCTTCAATATCAACAATAAAGGCCCACCAAATTTGAGAGACGATCAATTCAGATATATGACAGTTTGATTTAAATAATAATTAGTAATCAAAGTTCATCAAATTAATACTTATTTGATCGTCCATGCATAAAATGGAATATATTTCATCAAATTAACAATATTGATGAATTTGTTCAGCTGCACTTGTTGATATTCTTTATTAAATTTAATAAAAAATTGTCAACAGATCAACATTCGACTGATTCCATAACACAATAGGGTCTCCTTTATTGTGCCTAAAATATTTTATTCTATTCTTCGGAGATTGTACCAGTACATTTTAATCACAGTGAAGAAAAATTGTTCTTCTTCAATAATATTTTTTTCCTCACATTATGTAATTAAGTTCTTATTATCTACAGTAATATCTTTCTTTTTTTTATTTTCATGTGCAAAATTTTTAGGATTTATGATAATAAATTTGTTACTGGATTCCTTGGTGAAACTTGTTAAAAAAATTGTTATTTTTTCATAATTAAATTTACGAGAATAATATTAAATTTACTGAGTAGAATTAGGGTGTTCTTAAGCTCACCAAGTCTCTTTGTGAGCTTAACTAAAAAATTTATCGGATTAGCTTCAAACAATACATCCAAACCGTTGAAACCAATCTACTTCACGAGTGATGCATTTACATGTCAAATATATAATTTTTCAAACTAGTTTAGTATGAAGTCAAGCGGTAAAAAAATGATGAAAAATGAACTCATTAAAATGAACTTATAAATCTTCTTTATTTGACCGCTTGACTTTATACTAAATTAGTTCAAAATTTTTAAAATTTGACATATAAACGCATCACTCATGAAGTAGATCTGTTTCAACAATTTGGATGCGTCGTTTGAAGTCAATTCGATAGGTTTTTGAATTAAGCTCACAAAGAGGCTTGGTGAGCTTAAAGAACACCTTAGTTTTACTCAAATTTACTAGCATTTTAACAGAAAAATATTTCGGCCACAATTAATTGCTGGTGAACAATTTTTTGGAGAAAACTTAATATTTTTAATTTCTTGACTAAATTTAAAGTCCGTTTCGTTTGAAATAACATAGATTTTAATTAGGAGGAAGCAGTAGAATTTGTTTAAAGTTACGCAAGTTTCATTGTACGAATTAATGATGCCAAATTTAATTAAAAAAATGCGTAAATGACCATAGCACCCTAGTGTAAATAATGGATTTACTCAAGTTGTTGGATGTAAATCAGAATCAAAAGGACTCATTTATCTTTTAAATTTATAATAGTAAATCCTACATTTAATGCATGATAGTTTCTAGATATCAATTTAAGGAAATATCGATCGTAGCAAAATCTGTTCTAGTGAAGAAATTCAATGAACAACAAAGTGGCACTTAAAATAACAAATTAACAATAAATACTTACACACAGTAGGTTTTTTTTTTTTTTAAGAAAAAACACACGGTAGGTTATCTCCTTCAAGTTGATGATGATGATATTTCTTTGGTTGGTCACTTCACTTGGTCCTAGTTGAGGGCTATCTTTAGCGATTGAAGAATTAACATATAGTGATAAATATGGGCCTAAATGGGCCTGATTGGTGAATATTAAGGGACTGAAACTCAATAGTGCTACTCAGTATAAAGCTAGACATTCAGCGGTTATCAAAGGATTGGGTCCTCTGTTTCCAAGGTTCTGCAATGATTAATGGTCATTATGCCGACGATATCATTCTAATTTTAGAAGCTACTTCCATTAATATCATTAATACTTGATGGACTATGCAATCTTTTGAAGCTATTATTAATACTTGATGGGCTATGCAATCTTTTGAAGCTGTGTTAGGAGTCAAGGTTAATCTACACAAAACTGAGCTCATCCCTATTAATACAGATAATGTTTGTGAATTAGCTGCCTTACTTCATTGCTCTGTAGGAAAGTTTCCTCTTAAATAATTAGGCATTACACTTTTAGATTCCAAATTATCTACTTATGATTGAGGTTTTCTGTTAGATAAAGTTACTAAAAAATTACAAAATTGGAAAGGTAAACTGGTATCCTTAGGGAGGGAGACTTACATTGTTAAATTTAGTTTTGACTGTCGTGCCTCTGTATACCTTGTCTTTATATAGAATACCTAAAACTATACTTCTACAACTTGACAAAATAAGGAGGGCTTTTCTATGGCAAGTGGCTAGTCCTACTAAAAAACGTTATCATTTAGCTAATTGGGAACTAGCTTGTCAACCAAAACAAAATGGAGAACTAGGTGTATTAGATCTTGACCTCATGAACATATCTCTTTTACTAAAATGGTGGTGGAAATTAAAGGATAATTCATAGTCTAATCTTTGTAAAACTGAGTGCTGTACAAATATTATACTGGCCCTACTTTTTTGAAATGGTCATCTTGGTGAAAAGATATACAAAACCTAGACTATATTGGACAAATGAGTGTCTAGTATCAGATAAGTTTAGATAGCCAAGTGTCTTTTTGGACTGATATATGGATTGATCATTATACTTTAGCAATTGCCTACACTCAATTATATTCGCTTTGTTTACAACCTCATATTTCTGTACATGAGGTACTTAACTCACAAGGTGAGGTGATACAATTTAGACGACAATTATCAAGGGTGCTTGCTGCTGAATGGACTGAAATTTTACGACTTATTAGTGTCATAACCTTTACTCATGCTCAGGATAAGATTTCTTGAAAATGAGATCCATCTTCCAACTTTTTTGTTCATTATTTATATGAATTCTTAGTTTTTAGGGGGGGGGGGGGGGGGGGGGTTTCTAATGTTAAATAAGCAATATGGTGGAAGTTACCTATCCCTTCTAAAATACGAGTCTTTATGTGGTTACTGTCTAATAGAAAAATTCTGACTAAATAACGCTTAGTTAAAATGGAATGGCTTGGTTCTAATCAGTGTCACTTTTGTGGTGTAGTGGAAACAGTGCGACATTTATTTGTAAAATGTCCTTTTGTTCAGACTATCTGGTTCTAGATGGGGAACTTCCAGGGGGTTTACATGTCTTGGTCCCACTTTGATGATATCTTAACATTTGTTCATACTTTAACTTCTAAACAAAAAACTACTGCTCTTATAGTGATTAGTGCAATCTGCTGGTCAGTGTAGAAGCATCGCAATGATATTTGCTTTACTGGAATTGCCCCCAAATCTAATAGATCACTCATCTTTCTTATGCTTTCTATATAAAGGAAACTATGGTGCAGGAGCTGCGGACTTGGACCCCTGATGAGGTTGAAGACATTCTGCTACGAGAATGGGCTACAGCATCCGAGAGTGTGGTGCTTGATGAGGACCCTACTATCACTGAGGCTGCTTAGTCGTTATCATACTCATTTTTGCTGTTTTATATGCCCAGTTGTGTTTTGTAATAAGTTATATCGTAGCAAACTGTTATGCTGTTCTTATGACCTTTACTATGTTTTAGTTTAGGGGACATTCGGGTAGGATTTGCTGAGGTTTGCAGGTTTTTTCGGGATGTTTTTTGCTTATGTTGGATGTGTAATTAAGACTTCTTTTGCTAATGCAAATGGGCAATTTTACCTTTTAAAAAAAAATAGATTACATTTTGCAAGATGTCACTAAACTTTATTCTTTGTCACGAATTGATCGTCCAAGTTTGAATTGTTATGTTATAGCCACTTAATTTTTCATTTATTTCAATTAAATCACTCTATAATTATTTATTTCAAATTCATAAGACCAACTTAAAATCCTTGCGTTTTCTGAAAGATGAAATCATCATAAATCATGAGGAGGAACTTCCATGTTATTTTTTTCATGTCAATAAAACTAAAATTTTCATGGTATTTTTCACACACGAATAAAAAATGAGAACAACAACATCATCAGAATCTTCATGCATCCACTCATTAATATTGCTTCCAGAAGCTCTGATATGCAAGTTATTAATTCAAAATTTAGCATTGAAGCTTTAGTTTAATTGGAATGAGAAAATAATATAAAGAAGTTCTTTTTTTTTTTTGTAAATATGAAGCTTTTTGTTTGTTTTTACTATATATCCTAATAAACAATGGAATTGAAGTGAGAAAAGCGAGGCGAGATTAAAAGAGAACGGAGAGGAAAAAAGAATACACAAGAATATTTTATTGAAAAAGTTATAAAAGGAGGATATGTAATTTCTTTCAAAACTTTGAGAATCGAACATTTCAAAAGTCTTGTGATTTCTGGATATAGATATTTAATAATATTTAATAATATTTAATAGATGTTTTGGCTTCACCCAACTCACGAATCAGATTTCTTTTTTTGTTTTTGTTTTATTTTGACTCTATTATTATTGTACTTCATAAAGCAAAATCATTATGTGCTGTCAATATTCAGAATTTTTTATTATATCCAAAAAAAATTCAAAATTTACAAATCTACACAGATTTTACAAAAGTTTCTGAAACTGCTCAAACCGGAAAATTATTTATTGAATCCATCCCCTAGATCCGAAAAATAATTTTCTGGATTTGGGCATCCTCTTTTCGGGAAATAATTTCACGGATATAAGATTTTTTTTTATTTTTTTAATTAAATAGAAAATATTATAATTTATTTATTTTTTGTATTGAAATATTAGAAAAAAATATCGTGATCCAAGTAAATAAAGAAAATATCGTGGTCTGAGTAAAAATTATTTCCTTTCATGATTTGATGCTTTATAAAGTTCTTGCACCGTTTTCAAGCAGAGCATCTACTGTGAAATAGAACAAGTCTCGTAAATTCCCAACTCAAATCCTCTTCACAATTGAGTGGACAATGCATTGTCTTGCTTCAGACCAAGTAAAAGATATGTTTCTCTCACAAATACTAATAACTTAATAACAAAATTTTAGTTTAATCTTTTTAGATTGATCTAGAATATACTAAATCGTGCATTACAAGCTTGTCAAAACTAAAAAAAAAAAAAGAAAACCGGTCACATTCAGTGGCGCCTTTTGGCACAATTAGACTTAAAAGTGCTGGTCATGGATCATAAATCATGGGCAACTTTGTTGTGTGTCTCATGCTGAATCAAAACCAGTGTTGAAACAACGTCCGTTTAGGCCAATTAATCGGCCGATTAATTGTTGGCGGTGACCAAACCGTTAAATTTTTTCCTGAATTAAAGCCGATTATTTTTGTTTATTCCTGATTAATCGCTTAGCGGTACCATGTCCGTCCGACGAGCGCATACCGTTATTTACAACACTGATCAAAACATCATGCCATGGACCCTTGTAAATCTCATTTCAAGCTTCAAATTACTCTAAACAAGTTTTAGTATCAATCTAGTTTATTAGACATTGATTCAAATCACTTAACATTATGAAACAATCATCAATCGACTCCGTACTTCAAATCTAACATAAATAGATTCAAACTCAAGTTGACAATGAAATCAAAAACCAAAGCCCTCTCTTTTTTTTTTTTTTGAGTTAAGATTAGAGGTCAAGTTACCCAATTATTTAATATCCACAAATAATTGCTTCTTTCGAATTTTGAACCTGCGATTTCTCACACAAAGAATATTATTTTTATCACTAGACCAATGAAATCAAAACCAAAACTCTCCACTTAACCATAACTGCACTTAAATATGTTCCTAATATTTTAAATATCTTAATATTTTAAATATCTAGTACTGACAATTATATAATCATATGAACTGGCTCTTCGCTCAATCAACACGAGCCTCACTCCTTTCTTTAACAGAGAGGTGTTAGATTTGAGAGCCACTCAAGCGTTGTGGTGCCTGGGTTGGGAAAGGAACCGTAGTCTCTTGAAGTGAGTGTTTTAACTGAAGCACTCCAAAAAGAAATTCAATAAAATTAACTATAATTTTTTTATCTCCTGATTTTATACTAATTAATTTATTTGAAAATTTTATAATTTTTTTATATAAGCACATCACTCGTAAAGTAGGTTGGTCACAATAGTTTGAATTCGTTGTTGAAATTAGTCTATTCGATAGATTATAAAGTTAATTAAACTTAATAAAACTTGGTGAGTGTAAGAACAATACCCTAATTCTATTCGGATGTAATCATTCTGAATTACAATTCATACATTATATTTGAGTAGAACTAGGGTGTGATGTGCTCACCAAACTCTTTGGTGAGCACAACTCTACATAAACCATCGGATTCACTTCAAACGAGATTAATCCAACGGTTGAAACCGATGTACTTTACGAGTGATGCATGTACATGCAAAATTTTGAATTTTTTGAATTCATTTAGTCTCAAGTCAAATGGTCAAAATTGATGAAAAATGAATGATCCAAAATGAAGTTGTTTTAATGCATTCAAAAAATTCTCAATTTTGACCACTTGACTTGAGACTAAATGAATTCAAAAATTCAAAATTTTGCATGTACGCCCATCACTCGTAAAGTACATCGGTTTCAACGGTTGGATTAATCTCGTTTGAAGTGAATCCGATAGTTTATGTAGAGTTGTGCTCACCAAAGAGTTTGATGAGCACATCACACCCTAGTTCTACTCTATATATTTGGCTAATTTGACCCTATACAACTTGTACATGCATATTTTACATAAAATCTGCTTCATCTGCAATTTAATAAATCTATACTAAATTGCAAAACTTTCTAAATTTTTTTTGTCCATAAATACTATATTTCCCTTTTACAAATTGTCCCTACATTCATTGTATTTTCCTAAGCAAAACAATTCATGATTTTAGATCTAATTCCTATATAATATTAACTAAATCAGTAAATACATTTGCATACAAAATTTACTATAAGCCCCCAGACAAGACATTGCACTATTAATACAAAATATATATGAAATTCACTCCATTGATTCCTTAATTACTAGAAACTTTGCACACTTAACATAAATAAATTTAGTAGAGAAATAGTTCTTTTTTCTTGTAAAAAAGCTAATATTAGAGAGGGTTAATATTGTGATGTATGCACGTTGAACTTTTAATATGAATACAATGCTCAAGACTTGCAATATAATGTTCATAAACCTTTTTGTCAATGTCAAATTTTATTAAAATTTGGTGAAAATTTTAATCTGGTTTTTTTGCTTGCCAAATTAAAAAAAAGAAGTCAAACCTTTCTAGAGAAACATCAAATTATAAATAATAGAGAATTAAATTAATTATAATTTAAAAGGTTGATGAGTATACACATACGTAATAACATATTACACGATTAATCTTATCAAATGACAAAATAGTATTTACTTATTGCAGCCGCTGGCCAGCAAATCGCAAGTAAATCTTACAATCAATCTAGCAATTAATTATTAAAAAATTAACTCAAGAATATTTTAGACAAGATGAAATATTATTTAGTCCAGTCCCAAGTCCACACCATTTTTTTTTTCCCGATTTTAATCGATTATTCTCTCTTAGTTGACCCACCAGTGTTAGGTGGGGTTGTTCTCCTCGGGTCCGGATCTCCTAGAGTAACCCAATTTTTGGGTTTTGGATCAAGACCGTCCGATTCGAATCCGTCGGTCGAGATCGCTTCGGAATTCGAATCCGTCACTCGGAATGTGTGCGCTCTATTGTGGCAGATTCTAATCGGACGGTCAGATCTAAAACTGGATAAATTCATTGGATCTGAATTCGTTCTTCCTCTGGGCTGCCTCTCTCTTCTTCGAGTCTGGATCCTCCTAAGTAACTCAAATTTTGAGTTTAGATCACGGCCGTTCCATCAGAATCCGAGCCACGGTGGAATGTCCGGGATCCCTTTAATATTCGTGCTAAAACAGATCGGACGTTCCGAATCTAAACTCAAAATTTGAGTTAACTCTGGTGACCTGAATTCCTCCTCCCTTCTCTCAGTTGCGAATCCAAAGATTTTGTTCTTTATATCAGTTCACCTTCTTTGGCTGCCCCTGAAAGCGACTTGTTTTGTAATTTAAGTTTGTCTTTGTCCCAATCGGTAGGTCTGTTTGAGAGGAAAAGCTCACTTCTTCTTCAGTTTCTTAGATGATCCAGGTTACAGTAATTTCAAATAAGGGGCTTTTTCTTTAATTCCTCGACCTTGTTGGTCGTTACTACAATTTAATAGCTCAATCTAGTGTGAGTAGGCGGGTAACTTATTTACTAATTTAAATTTTCCTTAGTAAGGTTCTTCTATTTTTAGCGTTGATTCAGGACGGGTTTCGCTTGCTATTTGCTATAGTTTTCGTCTTTCGCTCAACTAGAAAGCTGCTCCGTTTCTAAATTTTCATCCTTGTATAGCTTAATTTACTACTGAGAGGTGTTTGATCTTAGATAGAAGGTGCTCCGTTTCTCTTTAAAATTTGTGCCAAGTTGGATGCGCTGAGAAAAAGAAAAAGTTTTTTTGTTTGAAGGTTTTTTAATTTCTCCCCTGATCTAGGTCAAGCTAATTCTCACTTGTTCTCAAAAGATATATCACTTGTCAATTTTAAAAAAAATTTATAAATTTTGTGTCCCATTGTGATCGGATACTGTGGAGATTTGGGAATTTTTCTCCCTCTTGTGCTCTATGAAGAGCATGTTGCTCTCAGAATCACACAAAGAGACTCAGGTCCACGATTTCAATCCTCAATCATGGCTTCAAGTTGAAAGAGGGAAGCTTTCAAAGATTTCATCATACTCTCCTTCTTCTATGTAAGTCTACTTAGCAAAATGATTCTATTAATTCTTAGTTAAATATTTGCAGACTGTACCCTGATACACTGTGAACAAACAAAACCAGTCCTATTATAAATTTGCAAACCAGTTTATTTGTAGAAAACACCTACAGATCTAAAATGTAACATCATTTCAACAATATGAAAATAGCGTCCTCCATAAAAATCTCTGGTTGTTTATCTTTTAAATAATGTAGTTGTCTGAGGATAAATATGGTCTTTTTCAATAATCCTAACAGAATAATTAGACCAGGTTCTAAATAGCAAAAAAGTATATTGGGGTGTCTGCATATGTAACATGCATATTTTGCAAAATGTTTATAAAGAAGTTCAGATTTCTTCAATGCATTTATAATTGTTTTATTCTACTTTGATAATTGTAGAGAATCCTTAATTAAAATAGTGGAGCCGCCAATTCTTCCATATCTCAAACCAGTAGACTATGTTAGTGTATTAGCCCAAATTCACGAGGAACTCGAACAATGCAAGCCAGAAGAAAAATCAGATCGTTACTTGCTTCAATATCATGTCTTCCGAGGGCTTGGTGAAACCAAATTGCTCAGGAGAAGTCTCCATTCGGCTTGGAAGCATGCAAATACTGTCCATGAAAAAATCATTTATGGTACCTGGCTGCGGTATGAGAAGCAAGGAGAGGAGTTCATCACTGACCTCCTCTCCTCTTGTGGTAAGTGCTTGAGAGAGCTTGAGCCTGTAGAAGTCTCTTTGGAGATTCCAGTTGGGGTCTCTTTACCTGTTTCTGATACCAGTACCAGTAATGATGCACAAGAGGAGGCTACGATGTTGTCATTTCAAATAGGAGGAGAAATGATAATTTGTAACAGGTGCAAGATTGCTTCTTTGTCGATCCCTTTTCATACCATGCTTAATGGGCCTTTTAACGAATCAAATCTGGAGGTGATCAACTTGTCAGAGAATGGTATTTCAGCAGCTGGCATGAGATGCATTGCTAATTTCGCTGTTACTGGCATATTATCTGGCAATGGCTTATCAGCTGATATCTTACTTGAAATTCTCATATTTGCAAATAAATTTTGTTGTGAGAGATTAAAAGAAGCTTGTGATAGAAAACTGGCATCTTTGGTTTGTTCAAGACAAGAAGCAATTGAGTTAATAACATGTGCACTTGAGGAGAATGCTCCGGTTCTTGGGGCTACTTGCATGCAAGAGCTTTTACGGGAACTCCCGACATGTCTGGGTGATGATCAAGTGGTAAAGTTATTTTGTAGTGCTAACAAGGAACAACAATATGCCATGGTGGGGAGAGCTTCTTTTCCCTTTTATTCATTGCTGAGTGAGGTTTCGATGAAAACAGACCCAACTTCTGAGAAAACTTTAAGGTTTATAGAAAAAATGGTCGAGTCGGCTGTTGGTACATCGCAAAAACAAATTGCGTATCACCAACTTGGTTGTGTCCGGTTTTTAAGAGCAGAGTATGGGGAAGCAGTGTGTGCATTTAATGCTGCTCTCAGTTCAGGGCATGTATATTCTGTTACTGGTATTGCCAGAATAGCTTTTTTAAAGGGTGACACAATCTTGGCTTTTGAAAAACTCACCTCTGTTATGTCCTCGTCCCAGCCTCTTGGGTGGATGTTTCTAGAGAGAAGCCTGTATGCTGATGCCACTAGAAAACTAGAAGATTTGGATAAAGCAACAGAGCTTGACCCCACTCTGACATATCCATACATGTATCGCGCTATTAACCTCTTAAAAAAGCAAGACCCAAAAGCCGCATTGGATGAAGTAAACCGTATTTTGGGCTTCAAGATGGCACTTGAATGCCTTGAGCTAAGGTTCTGCATCCACCTAGTGATGGAGAATTATGATTTAGCTCTTCGGGACGTGCATGCGATCCTGACGCTAGCACCTGGGTATAGGATGGTGGAGGGGAGAGTGGCGGCATCAAAAATAGCAACTCTTCTGGGTGCACAAGTGGATAAATGGAGCTCTGCGGATTGCTGGATGCACCTCTATGACAGGTGGTCGGCAGTGGATGATGTGGGGTCACTTTCAGTGATTTTTCAGATGATGGAGACTGATGCACCAAAAGGAGTTCTTTATTTCAGACAGTCATTGCTTCTCCTTAGGTCAGGACCTTTATTAAATTAAGTACTTTGTTGTCTCAAAGAATGGTGCCTAAACATCATTTCTGTGAACATAAATATTTGCTCAGTGTACCCTTTTGATCTATTATACCTTTTCTTATATATAATATTATCATTCAGTGTATTGCTTTTGATCGAGTGTGCATTGCACCTTTTTTTTCAGAAAAAATCAGGTATACCTTTTTGCGCCGTAGAGAATTTGGTGCTTACTTTGGCTGTTATTGTTTTGTATTCACTATCAGTTCTTTATGTTCTTATAAAATATTAACCAGCATTGGCAATAGCAAAACATTGTTATTGTCATTTATGAATGGTCCTTCAGAATAAAAACTGGTCTGTTTAGGATTATTGTCTATTGCCAAATTTCATGTTTCTGAAGATTCTTCTCTTTAAAATTTTGAATGGTTATTTCTTCTAAAAAGATTATAGAAATCATGCCATTAACTTGTGTTGGTATGGTATGTACCATTTTACTGGGTTTGCTAGGTCATAATCCATTCATATAGTAGGTGGAGATGATCCACACTTTCAGTCAAATAAAAAAAAGGAACCAAAGAAGTAGGTGATCCACACATTCAATCAAGTAAAAAAAAAAAAAAAAAAAAAACCCAAAGAAATAGGTGATCCACACATTTAACCATTGCTGGTATGGTATGTACCATTAGCAAGTAGCAACTGTACAGTCTGGGTATTATTCCAACTTTAATATCATTCAATTATGTTCTGTTCACTTGATATTCATTCTGCCTGAAATAGGTGAAAGAAGGCTCAGTTTAATCAATTATACTACTTTTTTGGACTAATGTAATTGGGCAGAGTGTAAATACTTCTACATACCACGTAACCTTGTATTCTTTTTACATGCCCACACACACCATGTATTCTTTTTACTTGCCCATTCAAAAGCAAGCCTGAAGCCCAAGTCTTGGTAGTAAGTTTGCTTGATTGGGTGGTGGATCAGTACTGAATTATAAACCCTTCGTATTGCAAGTTTCGATATAACTTATTCGCTATAAAGCCAAAGCTTGATTTCTGAATAAATTTTTATATTTAGGTTAAACTGTCCTGAAGTGGCAATGCGCAGCTTACAGCTGGCACGGCAGCATGCCTCAAGTGAGCATGAACAACTTGTATATGAGGGCTGGCTTCTTTATGACACCGGCCACTGCAAAGAAGCATTGTGTAAGGCTGAAAAGTCCATTTCCATGCAGAGATCTTTTGAAGCCTTCTTTCTGAAGGCGTACGTGTTGGCTGATTCAGGCATGGATCCGTCATGCTCGTTGATTTGTATTTCTCTCCTTGAGGAGGCACTTAAATGCCCTTCTGACAGGCTTAGAAAGGGTCAGGTCAGTTCTTGTCCATTTGAATGTATTCTAATAGTTTGTTTTTTCTTTTTGCTATTTTGATTTTTCTGCTATTAGAACCTGCTTGGGTATTAGTACCTGTAATTTACTTACTTTATTTACTAAATACTAAAATTCTGGCTAGCCTGCTATAGCTTCTCTTTTTTTGCATATTTTATACAATTGATGTTAAATCAAGGCTAAAGTTGGGTGAAAGTAAAGACAAATTTAATCTTAATTTGAGGCATTTGCTGACTGAGGTTTCTTGATACAAAACTCGTTATTTTTGTGTGCACACGGAAACTTTACTTTTGCAACTTCACAGAAACAAACACGCTTACTCTCTTAATAATTTACAAGTGCTGATTGATTTTCTGTCACCAATAAAGCAGGCATTAAACAACCTAGGTGGTGTGTACCTTGACTGTGAGAAGCTGGATTTGGCAGCAGATTGTTACACAAGTGCTCTCAAGATCAGACACACCCGAGCTCATCAAGGCTTGGCTCGTGTCCATTTTTTAAAGAACAACCGGGTGGCAGCATTTGAGGAAATGACACAATTGATAGATAAGGCTAGGAGCAATGCATCAGCCTATGAGAAACGGTCTGAGTATTGTGACAGGGAGCAAACCATGAAAGATTTGGAGATGGTAACTCGTTTGGACCCGTTACGTGTTTATCCGTACCGGTACCGTGCTGCAGGTGAGATTTTATTGACTGTTAATTAAGATTATGTATTAGAGAAAATTGTCATGCTGAGAAGTGTTGGGTCGGGTCGGGTTTGAATCAGTTGGGTTTGGGTTTGGGTTTGAGCCGTATCAGGCAAATTCTTTGGGTTGAGTGAGATTTGTTACTTCTAAAGTGGCATTAGACGTACCAGATCATGTTCGGGTCGTGTTAGCTCGGGTCTGCTTGACTTTAGAGAATTATGGAGTCACAGGTTGGGTTGGGTCAGGTCAGGTCTCGGGCCGTCCAACTTTGGATCAAGTTTGGGGTTTGGGTAAGTTCGGTTCTTCAAAAAATCTGGTCAAGTCAGATTGGACCGATTCTTCTGGTTGGGTCAGATTTTGCCACCTCTGGAGGCTGGTTCTGTGAAGGAAAGAGGGCAGAAGAGATATCATAATTACAATTTGTGGTTGGGAATGACTAATATGGACTTAGGGTTCCAGAACTTCTAAGGTCCTTTAATCTTAAATTTTTTTTTTGGGTGGAATTGATTTATGTGTTAGATAGAGCATTCTTTCCCTTTATCAGGGCATGTTAATGGCTAGAGATCATGATCCGTTTTGTACACGTTATGGGCTTCAAAATACATGTTTTCATAATAAATTTTCTTAGAAATCTGAGAATCAAGTTGTATTGGTGATTTATCATCAGCTAAATCAGCACCAAATCCACTAAATTATGTAATTTTGTAACATTTTAGTTTGAAGTGTGCAAAATCCACAAAAGCCTTTTTAATATCTGCTTTTTAAAAGCTTAGCTGGTACGGAAAGGGCTAGAACAGTACCAAAATATGGTGCAACTTTTGCTAAAATAAAACAATGACCGGAAAAAGTGCTTAGTATCCTCACTAGCATACCAAACATTAGAAATCTGAATAATTTTTTTTGTACCAGTTACTCAGCCAGTAGTGTACTGAGATCATGGTATTCTCTGTAATGCAATGAGACTTTCTTGTGTTCAGAAATCATATTTTAACATGTTTGTGTAACCCAATGACCTTTATGTGATTTAAAAGTTGCATTTTGGTGATTCATACTGATTCCTTTTTTTTTTTTCTCTTATTCTTTTTTAATTATGGTGCAACTAGTGTTAATGGATAGTCACAAAGAGAAAGAGGCTATAGCAGAGCTGACCCGTGCCATTGCATTCAAAGCAGACCTTTATTTGTTGCACTTGCGAGCGGCATTTCATGAACACATTGGAGATTTACAAAGTGCACTTCGAGACTGCCGTGCTGCACTTTCCCTTGACCCCAATCACCAGGAGATGCTTGAGCTTCATAAGCGTGTACACAACCAAGAAACCATCACCGGGTTTGACACCATGTAGAATGTACAGACATGCAACTGAACACAACCATGATTTTTTAGTTTTGCTTTCGAAAAAAATGTGGAGATGCAGCCTGAAACCTGAAATGTTTTATTACCAGAGAAACTGTCCTCTCCTGATTTTAAAGGGGCCTTATTTTGCTGAGAAAAGATGTTTACAATATTTTATTTTATTTTATTTTTTATTTTCACTGGTCCTGTTCGTGTGATTTTATTATGAAATGTCTGATGAATTAGGGTTAATATCTTGGAGCTGAGGAAGCTGATTTCGTGTCTGTTATACTGAAATCGCAGTATAAAGTAATTTAGTCAATCAAAATTAATTTCTTGTGTTGATCCATATTTGTTGAGAGTATAAACGGAATCGACGAGTTGTTGGTCTGGAATTCTGGATCTACATTTTCCAAAATGAATCTAGATCCAAGCGATCTAACCGACAAATTAACGGCCCAGTCTAGATAAGGCCCACGAATCTGTATTCCATTCACCTCAGTGCACTTTATACTGGCCTTTCGAACCTGAGGAAAGGCGAAGTCGGTAACCCAACCTGATTTGAGTTCGGATCCAGTGAAGTAACCCAATCTTTGGGTTTTAGATCGGGACCGTCCGATTCGAATCCGAGAAAATCCATCCGCGAAGTGGGCGCACATATCCCCACGACGAATTCGAATCCCGAGACGATCTCGAGCGACGAATTCGAATCGGACGGTCTCGATCCAAAACCCAAAGATTGGGTTACTTTAGGGGATCCGGACCCACCTGATTTCTCTCCATTTTACAACACCTGGAGTCCTGTGAGTCATCTCATTCCTAATCAACATACTCTATCTTCTCCTACATATACCTCCATTTGTTGAACTACCCGGGTACCACTTTATTCGGAGGAGGCGGTGAGCGCACGCATCGGTCAGCATATCAACGGATCCGCAACTCCCTCTTCCTCGGCCTTTCTGCTCCACTCGTCTCTGAAGTCTATACTACGACCGACGCCCGCTTCATCAATCGCTAATCGCTCTTTTTTCCAGAAGCTTCAGCTGTTTCACCGTATCTCCGATTCAAGATTCGATGTCGACCCCACCTCTTCTCTAGAATGTTCCTTTCCTCCCCTGTTCCCTCTCCCGCCCCCACTTTTTAAATCCAACGCCGCTTGTCTCATATTTTACTCATCAGCTCTGTTACCAAACTTCGTACTCTTTATCCCGTACCTCGGATTGAAATTCGTACTTACTTCTGTGGAAGATTTCTCTGATTCATCCACTCAGGTCGCCATTTTGACATCTCAACTGGTCTTCTATCCGATTTAACATTTGCAATTAGATTTAAAATCTTCAGTTTTAACAGTTTCTTGACAACCCAAACCCTAGTTAATTTGATTTCTGAGAAGATACATGGATCCTGTGCTGAACCCAGTGAAAGAGGAGTATCCAGGTGGTGAGCAATCAGGTATGGTTTTTGATGAGGGACCTGAATTTTCACCGAAGCCAATGGAAGGGTTGCATGAGGTGGGACCACCGCCGTTTCTGACTAAGACCTATGAAATGGTGGATGATGTGGCGACACAGCGTATTGTCTCATGGAGCCAGGCCGGGAATAGCTTTGTGGTATGGGATCCGCATGCTTTCGCAACTACTCTGTTGCCGCAGTACTTCAAGCACAACAATTTCTCAAGCTTCGTGAGGCAGCTCAATACTTATGTGAGTGTCTTGGTTCTAAGATGCAAAATCTTTTTTGTGACATAATTTTAGGTTGTAATGCTCTCTGCATGGACCACACTTGTTTCTAAATTAATCATTTTAGTTTCATTTACTTCAATTTAAAGGGTAATTTGTTGCATGCACATGTCAGCGCATATTAGCATCACTGGAGAGTGGCTAACTAGGAATCTTGAACTAAAGGGGAAAAGATTTAATTTTATGCCTTGATTAATTAAAAGAAAGAAAAGTAAAATGTTCATGATGCTGTGCCCTTATCAATATTGAAAGAAAGTAGTCCTCAAGATGTCTGCAAGAGCAATGATAGATGATGTGCAACAAGTTATTTTAGAGAAATGAAAATTATGTAGATGGAAGTAGAGAAATAATAAAAAAAAGCAATGTAAACTTTTGAGTGTATTGACAATATTCATCACGATTTTGAGGATACATTGACAGTGTTAATCACAATTTAGAAAGGAGGAATGATAAATAGTGGAATTGATATGTAACTTTAAAAAACAACTTAACAGTAAGTTTATGAAACATGTTATTTTTGGAAGATTTCTGATATAGATTTTTATTTTTCTTTCTTTGAACAACACTTAAACCTGTAATAGTTTCCTTTTAATGTTTTAAACTGTACAATCCAAACAATATCTTTACTAATCCGAATAGCACCATTTTCACACTAATCTGAAAATCACTATTTTTTTCTCTATTCTCATTTGCTATTCTCAAATTTCGCTATTCTAGCTATTCTAGCTCCCATCCAAATGTACCCTTAAGAGTACAAGATATCAATTATTCTTCACCATAATTTGATATAAGCTACACATTATTTTGCACATTGCTGATAAAGAAAGTATGTACTAATAACTTATATAGCATTTGAACTTTCTGTAAGAGTCGTACAAACTTTTTTGAACTCCAGTATGATATTTCTGGATGAGGAAACACGCCCATTATTTAACTGACCTTATTCAACTATTACTTTTAGTTATGAGAAAGTAGAAACAGTAAATGATCTTTGTGTTATTGTCTATTAAAACAATAGAAGAAGGTGAAGAAAGCAGAAGAAAGTTGAAGAACCCCTTGCAACTCAAAAATGTTTCACCCAGGTTGTAAGAGGTATATGCAGCATATATTTATTTTCTTTATACAAATAATTAAAAATAACTTTTTCTAGATTCAATGAGAATAATAAACCCAATAAAAAGTTGATCAAAATTTTCTTAATTAAACAAATGTGAACGCCGGATAATTTTGTAGTACATAAAAATGCTGGTTCATTTGCCCCTCCAATTTTTTAAATCTTCCTTTTTTAATCTGCTAAATTCTGGTGTTCTTACCAACTTGTTTACAATATTATGCAGGGATTCAGAAAAGTAGACCCCGACAAGTGGGAATTTGCCAACGAGGGTTTCTTAAGAGGCCAGAGGCACCTCTTAAAAACTATAAAAAGACGAAAACCACTAACACAACCTGTATCCTCGCAACAGTCTCATGGCCCTTACCTCGAATTAGGCCAATTCCAATATGAATCTGAAATTGACCGCCTGAAACGAGATAAGCAACTACTGATGACTGAGCTTGTAAAACTGAGACAAGAGCAACAGACGACCCGCTCCCACCTCAAGGCGATGGAGGATCGGCTGCAGGGCACTGAACAGAGGCAGCAGCACATGATGGCATTCCTGGCGCGAGTGATGCGCAACCCTGAGTTGTTGCAGCAGCTGATCTCTAAAAATGATAAGAGGAGGGAACTAGAAGAGGAGATATCAAAGAAAAGACGGAGAAGGATCAACCAGGCGCCAGAAATTGATGATGTGGGGGCAAGCAGCTGTACTGAGCAGGAGACTGCAATGAAGATTGAGGAGGGCATCACGGTGTCTGACGGGTTGTTTGGGTTGGAGATGGAGCAAGGGATGGGTTTAGGGTTAGGGCTAGATGAGGGAGGGGAAGATAGTTTGCTATTGGATCCCTTGGTAGAGTTGCCAGAGGAAGAGGCTAAGGTGGAGTTGCCCGGGGAAGAATTAAATGATGATTTCTGGGAGGATTTGCTGAATGATGGAGTTGGAGAGAAGGCAAGTGGGTCCTGCATGGCAGAGCGAGGGAGAAATGGAGATCAGATGAGCTTGTTTGCAGATAATCCCATTTGAACTCAAATATCCCAAGGAAAAGGTGATGTATGTTTTGGAATTATAATGCCTGGTTTGCACATATAAGATACGTTGGCATGCTTTTCTGCATTCATCTGTGGGTTTCTTCATAATTTGGTAATCACTAGTTAAAGTTGACACCTTTATAATGACCTTAAATTTTTCTGGTAGCTGTTTGGCCGCCTTTAATTGGGTCACTGATGTGAAGGAAGATTTCTTTTTTCGACTTGGTTATAGAATGCATGAATCTTACAGATGAATTTGGAATTTTTTTCTTTTAGTTTTTTTTAGCTTAGTAGTAACCTTATCTTAGTTGTGCTTTAGTTGTTTATTTATTACTGACAATTACATTTTTTTTTTGTAATCAACTTTTTGCTCATGCATGGACATGGAATACTGATTTTTAAATGAGATAGCTGAGCATTCAATGTAATATTTGAAATTCATGGTCGGGATGGTATGGTACTTTTGACAAAAACGGGTCCTCCAATTTCACAGAATTCATTGGATGTGGATAGTTCATTGTGACTTGAATTACAATGCACTGTATCATGCGGTTATAGTTCACAGTTTTACATTACGAGCTTATCGCTACAACTTGGAAGCATTTGTTATCTGGTGCATCCTAGTATTTGTGGTCTGAATTCAAAGGCATGTATTTTGCACTGTGTGATTTACTAGTGTATTTATGTGTTAATTGATAAACGAATAAAAAGTAAACGTATATGAGCCGAAATTTTTATTAATAACCCCAAACAAAAGAAAAATATCAAATCTAACCTCAACTCCAAAAAATTTTCAAAAATAACCCAACCGCCCCATCATTGGGCAGTTCACCCTACCCACCAAACCGCCCAGTGGTTGGGCGGTCCACACGGCCAAGCAAACCGCCCAGAAATGGGGCGGTCAGCATTTTTTTTTTTTTTTTTTTTAGATTTGAGAGACAATATGAATGAAATTTAATAATAAAAATTCGAATTTTGTTTTTAATATTTGTTAGATTAATTCTTTTGATGTATAAACCGACATTTTTAAAAATACCCAAAGTTAATTAAAGATTAATAAAAATGTCCAAACTGGCCGGTCCCTTGACTAAATAACTAAAATGCTGATATATAACACTAAAATATTAATTTTTTTTTAAATATTTGTCAAATTACTTTTTTGATAGCATATTTATACTAAAATACACTAAATTACTTGAGAATTCCGACATTTTTAAAAATACCCCAAGTTAATTACAGATTAATAAATATGCCCACGGTTCCCGTAAAATATGCAAAATCCGAGATTTTTATTTTTACCCAAAAAAAAAAAAATTAATATATTTAACCAAGTTTTTGAAACAATTAAATTTTTACCCAAACCGTAAATATTATTTACGGTTTGAAACTTTTTTTTTTTTTTTTTTTAGAGAAAAATAGCTAAAATGCTGAAATGAAATATAACACAAAAAAATCGAATTGTTTTTTAAAATATTTGTTAGATGATGCACGAAAAGACCCTAAAAACTCTAATATTGTAAAGAAAGTTCGAAAACTCTATATCCGACGGTCGGATCGGGCTGGAAAGGAAATTAGCTTGGTTTTTGAATTCGGGATTTCCTGTCAAAATTTCAGCCCGATCCGACGGACGGATTAAAAGTTACGCTCCTTTTCGTGAAGCATGCGCAGGCCCATATTGCATCATTTTCGATTAAGATTTTCATTTCTATTCTTCAATCTACGTAGCTCAATAAATTACCGTATTTTAGCATAATTCTACATAATTATTGTAATTTCAGCATTTTAGTAAATTTACTGTATTTTAGTATAATTATTGTAATCTACCGTATTTTAGCACAAAATCGGCTCTATTCGTAACGTATTTTCTAACAAAACAATTCGATTTGGACATCAAAAGAATTAATCTAACAAATATAATCTAACAAAAGAATTAATATCAGCATTTTAGTTATTTAGTCAAGGGACCGGCCGGTTTGGACATTTTTATTAATCTTTAATTAACTTTGGGTATTTTTAAAAATGTCGGTTTATACATCAAAAGAATTAATCTAACAAATATTAAAAACAAAATTCGAATTTTTATTATTAAATTTCATTCATATTGTCTCTCAAATCTAAAAAAAAAAAAAAAAAAAAAAAAAAAGCTGACCGCCCCATTTCTGGGCGGTTTGCTTGGCCGTGTGGACCGCCCAACCACTGGGCGGTTTGGTGGGTAGGGTGAACCGCCCAATGATGGGGCGGTTGGGTTATTTTTGAAAATTTTTTGGAGTTGAGGTTAGATTTGATATTTTTCTTTTGTTTGGGGTTATTAATAAAAATTTCGGGTATATGAGCAACGCGAATGTTATAAAATGATCTTATTTACCGCTGAGAGTTTTAAGTGTCATTATTTATTGTCTAATTTAGCCGAGAAACTTGAGCCTCAAAATCTACATCGGCGATTAGAGCTATATACCCATATATATCCTAAATGAATTCCACAAGTAAATGAGAACATGAGCACGGTCATTGTGTTAAATATATTATTATTTTTTTAATGAAAGAAATGGTTTATTTAATTAATTAACAAATAACCCTTCAGTGAAGAAAACAAAATTGATCCTTCAAATCTGTGCTGACTTTTGATCTCCACGAACTGAAAAGACGAAGTAGTCACAAGCTTTCATGAAAGTTGCAGTTATTGAGTGGTTATGTATATGAGGGATCGGATTATACCGTTTTTTGTGACATCGAATTACATCGTGTATTTTTAAAGTTTTAAAAGTCCAAACAGTCGATCCAAACCGTTCAATATGATAGATATATTAAAATGTACTTGCAGATCAAATTTTACATTATTTTGATTTTTTTTTTACTATTTATTAAGTACTTTACAAAATTGTTGTTTTCAGACCATTAAATTTTTGTACCTATCTTAATAAATAGTAAAAAATTCAAAAAAAATGTAAAATTTGATCTGCAAACACATTTTAATATATCTATCATATTGAACGGTTTGGATCAACTGTTTGCACTTTGAAAATAGACGATGTCATTCGATGTTACCAAAAAATAGTGTAATCCGATCCCTCCTCCATATATATATCCAAAAATCCAAATCAAACATAAAATGGCTCTCTCATGCCGGGAGGAAGCCTACAGATCTGCCGCGATTGAATTATTTACATCCAAAATAAGCATAAAATAGCTATCTCATGACATATATTGACACAACTCACATCTTTGGATTAAGCATAAAATAACTATTCACGAAGCATTGGATGTAACATTCTGATTACGATTCAACTCGATTTAAAATAACAAAAAATTGACGTGAATACTTTCTGAATAAGAATCCTCTTCGGAAACCTCCTCGCCCCTGACCCAGCAATTAATTCAATCGAATCAATACATGTCATGAGTATATCTATTCAGAGCCTAATTATGAGGTCCGAAGCATTGGATGTAACATTCTGATTACGATTCAACTCAATTTAAAATAATAAAAAATTGACGGATCAAAAGTTGAACTTGAATACTTTCTGAATAAGAATCCTCTCCGGAAACCTCCTTGCCCCTGACCTAGAGGTGCCAATGAGTACGATACGTATGATACGTATAGGGTGAAAATATTTTCAAATTCATATCTATTAAAAATTGACTTTATTCATAGCACACTCTTATTCATTAAGAATTGACCGTATTATACCCTATCTTATCTGCTAAAATTACCGGGTAACGAAACAGTAGCTGATGAATAACTAATAATATTAATATAATAATTAATTTTATTATATTTTAAATATTGAACATCAAAACTCATTCATTTCACACATATACAATCACATTACTAATACGAAAAAAAACAAATGTGCAATTAATTTCAACTAAATTGTTTTTTATAAAGAAAACAAGTGTGCTCCAGAAGAGGGTAGAGGAGGAGGTAACGAGTACGAAATAGTTCTTACCTGTACCATTATCCATTTAGCTAATGGAAAAATTCCTTACCCATATCCATACTCGATAAGCTACTGAAAAAAAAAGAATTCCTCATACTCACCTTATCGAATACGGTATGAATATGATAAACATTTAAGGGTATCATTGACACCCTACCCCGACCCGTAACACTTTTAATTGCAACTAACTAGGAAGTTATCAATATATGTCACCACCTTTTTTTTTATCATATCTAACAATTATTTATTATGGATCCATACGGATACCATGAAACTCGTAAGAATAATTATTTAGACACGGATTATTCAGCTATGGTGCGTATATTTATGATATATACTTTTTTTTTCAGCTGTAGTGTGGGTCTCTGCTCAATTGTACTAAAATTGTTGGGTCAGCAATAAATACTGACCCAAATATTTGGTCTCATTTTATTCGTTTCTCTGATTTATTGAGCGCTCTGAATTTGGATCACCTCCGGTACTTTAATTGTGACACAAATTTGGACCACCTCCGAATTTGGATCACCTCTGGTACTTCAATTGTGACACAAATTTGGACCACTTCCGAATTTGGATCACCACTGGTACTTTAAATTGTGACACAAATTTGGACCACATCCGAATTTGGATCACCTCCGGTACTTTTTCTTGAGCGCCCCGAATACATTTAATTATTAAATCCGGATTGTTCTTTAATTGTGATACAAATTTCAAAAACGGACCCCCTATGTTTAAATAAGCGACATAGGCACCAAATTTCTATCGCTCAGTTGGGAGTTTTTTTTTTTTTTGGGGCAATTTCATGTATCCCCCCTCAAAAACTTCAATATTACGTATTTCCCCCTCTAAAATTTGAAATTATATATTTCCCCTTCTAAACTTTCCAAACTCACAAATTTACCTATTTAATCAATAAAATATATCTTTAAAAATACTTAAATAATATTATTTCGGATTCTAAATTTTTTTCAGACCATTATACCCCTTCCTCCTTCCAATCTCGTTCTTTCTCTTCAATTCATGTGCGTCTCACACCGTCCCCACCTATGGATCGGAGCAATGCGGCGAGCTCTAGCTGCGTCAGGCTGCCGCACCATCCATGTCGAATCGGCGAAAGATGTCACGCAGCTGCTTCAATCCATAGGTGGGGACGGTGTGAGACGCTCATGAATTGAAGAGAGAACGAGATTGGAAGGAGGAAGGGGGTATAATGGTCTGAAAAAAATTTAGAATCCGAAATAATATTATTTAAGTATTTTTAAATATACTAAATATATTTTATTGATTAAATGGGTAAATTTGTGAGTTTGGAAAGTTTAGAAGGGGAAATATGTAATTTAAAATTTTAGAGGGGGAAATACGTAATATTGAAGTTTTTGAGGGGGATATATGAAATTCCCCCTTTTTTTTTTGAGGAAAAATGCAAGTCAAAGTTCACACTTCATTTATTAAGAACCGGTACAAGAGTTTTGTTACACAGTACTAAGTAGAAAGCAAACCATACTGAAAACATTTGAGTATTAGAAATTAAAAAAGAAAGATATGAAAGAAGAAAACAAAGCAGTATGTAAAGCAAAATAAGAAAAAAAACATGAAATTAGAGACTGATTAGAGCCAATTCTCTGAAGCGCCTTAGCGTTGATTTGTATGTCTTAACTGTTCCTCTTCAGTAACTATTTTTCATTGCACAAATGCTGGTATGTCCCTTTTTCCGGTACAGGCTGTATGTATCCACTTCGCCACTGTACAGTGTCAGTCCCAGTCAGCATTACATGTGTTCCTGGAGTTGTGCCAGTTCGATATGCATAACCGTACCAGTCCAGTGTGTCACAGAGCTGTACCAGTCCATTGTGCCATCAGTTGAGTGTGTTAAAAGGTGATGAAGCTGAGTTGTGCCTGCAGATCCATCCAAAGTTCTGGTATTGTTTTGATTCTCTCGAAAAATCCTAGAGCAGCATTCCTTCCACAGTATGAACTGAGTGTAATCATCAGGATTGACCTAGTCTTCAATTATATTGTGTCATTTAGAACAATTGTAGGAAGATTGTTTGCCAGTAAGGTCAGTAGCTGTTGTGTACGCAAGTCCCGGTACAGTTCCCTTGTTAAGGCACATTCGTTGAACAAATGATGTATCGACTCTGAATCTGACTTGCACAAGGGGCATCTATTGACTAGTGTCCCACCTTTCTTTATCAAGTTATCAGTTGTCAGGATCCGATTTAGCGATGCTAGCCACCCAAAAACTCTGATTCGCGGTGGTACCTTTAATGCCCAAATGCCCAAATGATTCGCTCAGCTGGGAGTTAATCTCAGCTCATTGAACCGAGTGCAGTACCATAAAGGATACGAACTTGACTCTTATCACCCCAACCTGATATCGAGGACCCGGCTCTTTTATTTCTCCTCTTAAGGTTGACAATTTTTACTTGGTTTGTAGTGGAAGGGTCTTAATATTTAGGCTTAATTTTATATTAGTTCTAGGAAACTACTTCAATTACTTATTTCTTCTAAATTTTTTTTATATTTGCTCTTTAACTCTTCTTTTTCTTTAATATTTATCATTAAAACCAGCCAGATAAAATTAATACTAGTTGAACTTCACAAACTAATTGTTTATCTTTGTAAACTGACAAAACTAACCTTATTGGTAATCATCTCTATTCGTATTTCTTGCCACCATCTAACCTTATTGATGAAACTAATTTTATTATTTTATTTTTCTTTCGTCGCATTTTTTTTGTATTTGGTAGCTGCTATTCAGTATTTCAAAAGAGAGATGCATTTGGTAATCATCTCTCTTCGTATTTCGGTCTCTGTCTCCCTCTCTCTCCAAGTTATTTAGGCTTAATATTATATTAGAGTTTGCTATCTCTCGCCATATGAATCGCTCTTTAAAAAAAAAAAAAAAAAAAGCGAAAGTCGCTCCCCGACTCCTCAAAATCTTGATCCACAATTATATACTAATTTCACACTTGTGCAAAGTGCAAACCATTTTTAAGTTCACCTATTAATTTTTATTTTCAAGAGAATAGTTCCAACCTTTAAGTGCATATTATTAGTTTTTTTGTAATAGCAATTTATGTACGCACTATGTGAATAGTTTGATCAAGAGAAAAATTTACACAGTATGACATTAGTGATAATTTCATATTTGAAAACTAAAACAACAAATCAATGTTCTCAAGCTTACATCAATCAAGGGCTCTGTATCTGCTTCTTTTCAATCTGAGGTAATAAAATATCACTAATGAAATACTGCCATTGTAATCTACTATAAGCAATTTTTCTTGTTCAATCACTCAAATTGAATGATCAAAGCATGCCTTCTTCATGGACATAAAAAAATAATAGGAATAACAATCCTCAACCCAATCATGGAATGAGGCAATTAATAAATTTAAACAAGTTCTATACAAATGCTTTCAGAAATCGATTTCCTTATAAGTATCTCCTACGAACATTTTATTATTACCTGCATTAAATTGATCGACCATATTCCAAACCAAATGAAAGCATGAAGCAATTTCAGGAACCCTAAAAGGTAAAACAAAGAAAAAAATTGCAACAAACTTAAAATAAACAACAGAGACAAGAAATCCTGAAGTATTATTCTTTGTGCAACCAACACGATCAAACAAACATCACATCAAAATCAAAATTCTTAGTCTTGAATTATTATAAGTTAATAGAACATAAAACAAGTTACATTAATTATGCCGAGCATATTATTGTGAAGCTAGCTAGTGCACATGCATCTTCTAAGTGCGCTCCGGAACCTTCCTTATAATTACTCTGATGAGGTCAAGGTAAAATGGAAATTGTTCAACAGCAATGAAAGTGACAGGAAAGCACATGATAGCGTATATGGGGTACACAGCATATTTGAGCTTGTTTTCAACAACAAAAAAGTCTCCAGCACAGAATGCGACAAGCATAGAAGCAATTCCCATGAAGAGGGAGGTCAGCCCCAGGATAAGCTTCACGGGAAGTCCATAATTGAAATCTCTTACCTGATCAGCAAATGAATGAGAATTTCAGTTTCCAATGTTGAAATGTCAAAAGGAAGAAATTCTAATTAAGATAAGGGTTTTTGTAACCTGGTAACGGGAGTTAAATATTGCGAGGAACATGACAAGGGATGTAACAGAGAAGGAAAAAGCGGAAAGGGATGAGATGGCAAACAGCTCAAAAGCTGGTCTTCCACTGAGGACTGGCAACCCAGACTTCTGGTCTACACCTCCTGGAACTGTGCTTGCAGATGCAAAGGCCACCGTAGCGACGAAAGCAGCTACTGCAGAGCAAAACTGGGAAGCATTTGCCAGCCAAGTGATTCCATCTTTAACCAGTGTATCATGACTCTCTATGAACACCTCCTCTGCCGTCTTTCCATCCTTGTTGATTCTTGAGAATATTTCTAGGTTCATACTTTCTGTTGATATTTGATAACTATTTTGGTGGAGGGAAGAGAGACAAAACAAGTTCTTTCTTTTTATTTCTCACCACACATTCTTACAACAGAATAGTACTCTATTTATAGTCCTAAACAAAACTCTTAAAATTCGTATTAAAAAACAGCTTTAAAACAGAACAGTAAATTTTGACCCTTCCTTGCTAAAACTGCCATAGCTTATTGTAGGTTATTCCAAATGACCTGAAACCTTCACCATTAAAAACTAGACTTAAAAACACACGAAGTAGACTCTTCATTTGCTCACAATGATCTGGAATTGCCCCTTCAATTCCTCATTCAATACTGTCTTAAAATCTGTCCGTTTTTTATTTGAGTTTATTTTCCACAAATTCCTCCCTTAAACTCAAATTTCTTCCATCCTTCATGCCTACTGCCATCTTGCATTTATCCAGCAAAACCGTGGGTAACGGCTTTGTGAACATGTCGGCTACTTGATCATGACTCGCTACATGATTCAACTTCACACTCCCTTCCCGGATTTGTTCTCGAATGAAATGAAACTTAACATCGATATGCTTGCTCCTTTCGTGATGTACTGGATTCTTTGCGAGTTCAATTGCCGATTTGCTATCAACTCGGATCTCGGTTGCTTCTTCTTGTCCGAGATTCAACTCGCTTAAAAGTTTCCTTAGCCAAACTGCATGTCGCACACACCATGATGCTGCCACATATTCTGCTTCGCATGTCGAGAGTGTCACGATGGGTTGTTTTTTCGACATCCATGTGAACGCTGTGTCTCCCATAAAGAATACGTATCCCGATGTACTCTTTCGATCATCTATGTCTCCACACCAGTCACTGTCGGAGTATCCCACCAGTTTATACTCTTCTGTTCTCGAGAAAAATAACCCGAGTGATTCTGTACCTCGGATATATCGCAGAATTCTCTTCAACGCTTTCCAATGTGTATAGACTGGTTCTTCCATGAACCGACTTATCACTCCAACACTGTAAGATATGTCTGGTCTCGTGCATGTGAGATAACGTAGACTTCCCACCAAACTTCGGTATTTTGTCGGATCAACTTGATTTCCACCATCATATCTCGAGAGCTTCGCACCTGGTTCCATCGGTGTCGAAACCGAGTTGCAATCTCTCATCTTGTTTTTCTTCAGGATATCTTTCGAGTATGCTTCTTGTGACACAAATATTCCCGATAATCCTTGTCGGACCTCGAGACCAAGAGATGACTTCATCAAACCCAAATCTGTCATCTCGAATTCTCTCTTCATTTCTTCTTTGAACTTTTCAACCATCCCGAGATTATTTCTCATGAAAATAAGGTCATTGACATAGATAGCGACAACCAGCATTTTACCTTCCTTTTTCTTCACATACAATGCATGTTCATATGGGCACTGTATGAACCCGTTCTCCTTGAAATACTTGTCGATGCGAGTATTCCATGCTCGAGGTGCCTGCTTCAACCCATAAAGTGCTTTCTTTAACTTTAGCACCTCATGTTCTTTCCCGACTTTCATGTAACCGGGTGGTTGTTCGAGATATACTTCTTCTTCTAGCACTCCATTCAAGAATGCTGACTTCACATCCATCTGGTATATTGGCCATCCGAATTGTGCTGCATGCGAGATGAGAAGTCGAATTGTTTCCATTCTTGCAACCGGGGCAAAAACTTCATCATAGTCAATCCCGGCTTTTTGTTTGTACCCTTTTGCAACAAGTCGTGCCTTGTACTTCTCTAATTCGCCTTGAGCATTCATCTTTTTCTTGAATACCCACTTTACTCCAATGGACCGACTATCTGTAGGTAGTTTTGCGAGTTCCCATGTATCATTTTTCTCGATCGACTTGATCTCATCGTCCATGGCTGCTTGCCATTTCTTGTTCTTTACTGCTTCTTCAAAACTTATGTTCTCAGCATCTACAAGGAGACATATGAGATGTACCTCGCTTGTCGAGTCATACAAATCTCGCAGACTTCGCATTTTCGGTTGTCGAGGTTCTTCCTCATTATCAGTTGTTTGAGGGCTTCCTGCTATCTCGATCTCGGAGCTTGTTGTTGATGTGGTTGATGATTCTCCCCTTTCTACTATCACCTCAGAAGAGTTTTTCCAGTCCCACTCGCTTGCTTCATTCACCTTAACATCTCGGCTTATCATTACCTTCTTGTTTATTGGATCGAGAAGCTTGAAACCTTTAGTCTTCTCGTCATAACCAATGAACACAAATTTCTTGCTCTTATCCTCTAGCTTTGTTCTTCGCTGATCCGGTACGTGTGCATAAGCCACACTGCCGAATATTCTGAAGTGTGAGACTGTTGGATTTCTACCACTCCAATTTTCTTATGGAGTTTTATCTTCTAAACTCGCATGTGGACATCGGTTTTGCACATAAATTGCGCATTGCACAGCTTCCGCCCAAAATTCTTTTGGCAACTTCTTACTTTTCAACATTGATCGAACCATGTCGAGAATGGTCCGATTCTTTCTCTCTACCACACCATTTTGTTGAGGAGAGTACGGTGCGGTTAGGAACCTTCTTATTCCATGTTCTGCGCAGTATCTCACAAATTCTGTCGAGTTGTATTCGCCACCTCGATCAGAACGTAGAGCTCTAATAAACTTGCCAGTTGCCTTCTCTACCATTACTTTGAACTTTTTAAACACTTCGAATGCTTCAGATTTTTCTTTTAGGAAATAAACCCAAGTCTTTCTGGAATAGTCATCGATAAAAGTAATGAAATATTTTTTACCGCTGAATGACTCAGGAGTGATTGGCCCACAAATGTCGGTATGTATTAATGCGAGATGATCTGTTGTTCGGTATTCTGCCTTCTTCTGAAATGAGTGTCTCGAGTGCTTCCCGAGTACACACTCCTCGCAAAACTTCTCGATGTAGTCAATCTCGGGTAACCCATGTACCATTCCTTTCTTCGACAATTTTTGTAAACCACCATAGTGCAAATGACCATATCGCAAATGCCATAGGAACGCCTTGTCTTCTACATTAACTCGCAAACACCTTTCTCGCACATAACATAGGTTGATTTTGTACATTCGATTCTTCGCCATCTCAACTCGTGCTATTACTCGCTCTTTCTTGTCTTTCAGTTGTAATACTCGATTTTTCATAAACACCGAGTATCCTTTCTCCATGAGTTGTCCCATGCTCAGGATGTTGCTCTTGAGATCAGGTACATAATAAACATTCTCAATTAATCCCTTTAAACCATTCTTTTGCAAATACGATATTGTACCTTGACCTTTTACTTGGATCTTCGACGCATCTCCACAAAGAGGTGTTTGTACCCGCACATATGATTACTAGTGCCGGTATCGAGATACCACACTGTGTCGCTGTCAGGAATGGTATTTTTGTAGGCCATCATGAGAACGCCATCTTCTCTTGTCTCCTCTTCCGCGACTAGATTCGCGTTTTCTTCTACTTTTTTTTTCAGAATAGCACTCCTTTGCATAGTGCCCATGCTTGCCACAATTATAGCACTCGACATTTGATTTGCACTCTTTTGCGTAGTGCCCATGCTTGCCACAGTTGTAGCACTCAACATTTGAATGATTTGACCGGCCGCCTCTCCCATGACCACGTCCTCTACCTCGCGAATTTTGTTGGCTTGACTGCCCCTTCTCCTCATAGTATCCACCTCGACCGCGGCCTCCACCACCGCGACCATTGCTGCGACCTCCACGGCCGCGCCCTCTACCACGAAAGTTTTGAGTATAGAGTACCTTTTCATCTTTGATAGATACCTTGGCTTGCAGTGCTTCCTCAAGCGACTCGTTCTTCTTCTTCTTCCGCTGTTCATGCGCCTCAAGAGAACCAGCGAGGTCATCAAGGGTCATCTCTTCCAAATTTTTCGACTCCTCAATTGCACAAACGACATTCTCAAAATTCTCGGTTAATGACCGCAAAATTTTCTCCACCACTCTTGCATCAGTTATAATTTCTCCATTTCGTTTTAGTTGATTCACCACTGTTTGCACACGCGAGATGTAGTCGGATACACCTTCTGACATCTTCATCTTCATACTCTCCAACTCGCCGCGTAGAGTTTGGAGTCTTACTTGCTTTACTCGGTCGGCACCCTTGAACACCTTTTCCATAGTGTCCCATGCTTCCTTCGAAGTTGCTGCACCGGCAATCTTCTCGAAGCCCGACTCATCCACTGCTTGGTACAGTAAATAGAGCGCCGTCTTGTCTTTCATACGCGTTTCTTTCAATGCCTTTAACTAATTTGCCGTCTGGTTTGTGTTTGCAGCCGGCTCTTCATAGCCCTTTTCGACTACTTCCCATGCATCTTGCGCACCGAGCAATGCTCGCATCTGAATACTCCAATTTTCATAGTTCGACTTGGTAAGTCGAGGCAATGGCATACCTCCTACCGACATCCTCCCGGAATTTTCCATCGGCTCTGATACCAATTTGTTGATATTTGATAACTATTTTGGTGGAGGGAAGAGAGACAAAACAAGTTCTTTCTTTTTATTTCTCACCACACATTCTTACAACAGAATAGTACTCTATTTATAGTCCTAAACAAAACTCTTAAAATTCGTATTAAAAAACAGCTTTAAAACATAACAGTAAATCTTGACCCTTCCTTGCTAAAACTGCCATAGCTTATTGTAGGTTATTCCAAATGACCTGAAACTTTCACCATTAAAAGCTAGACTTAAAAACACACGAAGTAGACTCTTCATTTGCTCACAATGATCTGGAATTTCCCCTTCAATTCCTCATTCAATACTGTCTTAAAATCTGTCCGTTTTTTATTTGAGTTTATTTTCCACACTTTCCACGTACTGCACACCGCCATATTACATATGTTCAGTTTTTATTTTAGTTTAATTATTACATTTTTCAGAGAGAAGAGAGAGAGAGATCACCTTGTACCACTTGCTCTCCCATTGCATCTGAAGTGCTGCTCCAGGGATGCTCCACGGCCGGTTATGGCTGTGCATGGCTGCGAGATGTAAAGCACTATTTTCATCTTTATCTACTTGCCGAAATACACTCTCCATATGTTGAAAACCCAGCAGGTACGTGTACACGTGGACTTGTCGGTGCTCCACTGCCAATAAAACAATATTTTTCTTATCCTTGTCTTTGTCCATGACTGCCACTGGATACTTCTTAAGGATTTTTTTCACCATCTCTATTATTCCCCTCTTTGCAGCTACCAAAACAGGGCTTGCTGAACCACATGTTGACAAAATTGTAATGTATGTTAACAAAATGTGTAGCAATGTTTCGATTTCTCATGTTGGTACATTACGTGGCTATAGTAGTATCTTAGTAGCAAGGTTCCTGATTGGATGTTTTTGGGCAAGTCCTGCTGGAACTGAGAATTTAGCTTATTGATTATTGTGAAATTTGTGTTAGAAGCCTAGAGAAGAGAGAAATTTAGTATGAGCTGAATATATTTTATTTCACTAATGTTGTGTTAAGCTTGACTATTACAAAATTAATGAACATACCAGTATCAGGTCTATTCGTTGATTCCTTCTCTTCAACAATTTTCAGAGAAACTTTCTCGAAAGATTTTTTCAGCATGTCTATGCTTCCGCTTACCTCTTTTAAGGCTTTAATCAGGATGGTTTCACCTGTATTCGTTAAAAGTATATGACAGCATAGCAAAATACAAGAAGTCATTAGTCTGATTAAGGAAATGTAATGAGCCTTCTATAATTAATTGAATGACAAAGACGAGTTAGTTGCTCAATTTTTTTCCAAGAGAATAAAATAATTGTCATACTTCATAGTGCTGATTTTGTAGATTGAATAGACATGTATTTCACTGAATCACCGAACTGTTGGTTACAAATAACACTAAAAAGCATTACAAATTATATGCGTAGAAAATTAATTAATATATTTATTTTTTCATAGATGCAGGCCAATTAACATAAGGGAGTAAACTACACTCTGATTTATTCACGGCAATATAAGGCACAAAATTTTCTAAAACGTCAATCAAGAAAATTTATCTTTTCTAGTCAACATACCTTCACTTGGGTTTGGTGTATTTTCATGTAAGCCCAGATCAGTAGTTCCTACTGATGGAGGGGATTTTGATCCATGTACTACTGATGCAGACACAGCGGGTTGCTGTCCACCACTGATTTCCTCGTACTCCCAGAGTGTTGAACGATCCACTAGTTCCTTCATTATGGTCAGAGCATTTCTGTGCTTTTGTTTAATTTTTGTAATTGTTTGCAATCTCCATAACCCTTTAGGATGTTATTCACAGAGTGATATACTAAATTAATAGTGTAAACAGCTGAGCAAAAGGTCTATATAATAACTGGCAACTTTTCTTTTACACTTCAATAGAATCTAATTAATTAATTGTTCTGAGCTATATCAAGAATCATACTCCTTTCTTTCTTTCTTTGGCCATACAGTTGGATATTATAGTTGGTACTATGTTATACATTGGTTCTTTCCTCTATTTCTACAGACTTGTTTTCTATTGTCTAAATGAAGTTTGTACATCATAAACCAAATAATTGTAAATAAGTATCGAATATGAAACATTGTCTTTATCAGCTGCAAAAATTGCAATTCTAGAATTTGTAAGAACTTTGGAAAGAACTTCATCTAGAAATTAAAAATGAACTGTGCATATTGAGATTATAATTAGTTACTTCCTCATAACCTATATAAGAACAACTAGTTCATCTTATTCCTATTTTAAATGGAAGGAGCTTGCTTTTTTATTAAATTAACTTTTCAATCAGGGTATCTATCCCAAGTAACTTAATTGGTGTCGAAGAGTAACATGACATTTTCTTGAAGAAATTATGCAATACATATATGCACATACCTATACCAAGAACAACCAATAGGAGCTTCATGATAATCTTGAAAAAGAAAATCATGATATCATAGTTCGGTGGGAACCGCCTTCTCTGTTTCTGATTTTCATCTTCCTTTTTTGGTCCAGCTTTCTGATTTTCAGATGGCTTATCTTCATCTTCCTTTTTTGGTCCAGCTTTCTGATTTTCAGATGGCTTATCTTCATCTTCCTTTTTTGGTCCGGCTTTCATGCAGCGTAAAATGAAGGGAAACAATAAAAATTTATGAACATAAGTAAGATTTCATTAAAATTAGCTTATTATGTTATCATTTTTCTACAATTTAATATCATCCTGCATAATTGTTTGAGTCCTTAATGAATCATTTTATGCTTTTAGAAATCAGCATGACATACTGCCGAAACTAATCCTTGACTCAACAGAAAGAAATTATCGATGATTCTGATCCTTATTAACAACATATCAGTCTTATAGAAGACTTAATTGACAAAAGTATATATATCTTAATTCAATATATCGTACCTTTTTCTTTTACATTTTTATAAGTTCTTTCGTACAATTAGTTATATGAAAGTCTGTTTCCATTAAATTATTATTTTGTACCATTAGTTAAAGAGAGGGAAAGAGGCCTTCTTGCCAAAAAGAGGGCACAGCCCTGTTTTTTCATTATTCATACAGTGGGCCCCAATCCTCTTTTCAAAGATGAAAAATTAGCGTTCAAATAACTAGGATCTTCTTCACTAAAACTAGGATTCTTACCAGTTTTTGGGCTAGAAGCTGCAACAATTTTTGGGCTAGAAGCTGCAATATCAAATATGAAAGTTTAGTAGCCAAGTATTACTAAATTCTAAGAAAAAAATGATTGGTATAATTATAACATAATGGTTTGTGTACTATATATACATGTGTCGTCTATAACAGAAATGGGAGACTCGTATGGGTCTTCTTCAACATAAATGGAAAATTGGTGTGGGTCTTCTTCAACAAAACTGGGAGACTGGTGTGGGTCTTCTTTACCAGAACTGGGAGCCTTACTAGTTTTTGAGCTAGAAGCTGCAATACCAAATATGAAAGTTTAGTAGCCAAGTATTACTAAATTCTAAGAAAAAATTGATTGGTATAATTATAACATAATGGTTTGTATACTATACATGAGTCTTCTTCAACAGAAATGGGAGACTGGTATGGGTCTTCTTCAACAGAAATGGGAGACTGGTATGGGCCTTCTTCACCAGTTTTTGAGCTAGAAGCTGCAATAGCAAATATGAAAGTTTAGTAGCCAAGATTTACTAAATTCTATGAATGAAAAGCTTATTGGTATGATTATATCATGATGGTTTGTATACTAGACAAGGATTTTCAACATCAGTGCAACAAGCCTTATAGATACCAATTTTTGAGCTAGAAGCTGCAATAGGGCAAATATGAAAGTTTAGTCGACAAAAGAAATGATCTATATGAACAGTTTGTTCTTATTTTTTTTTTAATTATATTGAGTATTTTTTTTCTCATACCATCAGTATTAAATAGCCCCAATCCTCTTTTCATAGACTATAAAAGTTAGTTTGGATAGTTTTGAATCGGTAAAAATTCCACTGATCATTCTTTGTATCGAAATTATTTACCGATCTTTCTATGGTCGAAAAACAAAGGCACTCTTTCTCTTTCCCTGTCTTATTTTATAATATAATATTTTCTATAGACAAACAGTTCTCTTAATTAACCTTAGAATTCTAGCCAAGATTTACTATATTTTAAGAATGAAAAACTGATATGATTATATCATGATGGTTTGTTTACCATACATTGGTTTTCTTCATCAGCGCAGCAAGCCTTACAGATACCACCAGTTTTTAAGCTAGAAACTGCAGCAACACTTATGAAAGTTTAGTGCTTGAGGCTATGGTAACATGCATATTATGGATTGACTCGTGCTATGCATACATATTGTTTTTTTCAAATTTTAAACAGTCGCTCTGAAATGTTATATACATGATCTCCATATGAGCATACCACATTTTATAATTTTTTTACATAGGTAGATTTACACTGCTTTTGGATGGTCCAGAATGTTCAAATCAAGTGATTTTGTATCTATAAAAAAAATAGTAGACAAATTCAAAATTTTAAAATTTGATTTGCCTGTACATTTTCATATAAAGATCATATTTAACTGTCTGGACCAACTATTTGAACTTTAAAAATGAAGATATGCAGCCACTGCTAGGCCTTCAAAAAAAAAAAAAAATGAAGATATGATTCCATAGCAAATGCCATTTTGTAATATGCATATTACCAAAGATTTACTGTTGAGCAGACACAATAAATGATTTATATAAACAGTTATGCTCTTATTTTTATAAATTCTATTGAGTTTCTTTTCCACATACCGACAGTTTTATATATGCATTTGATGGAATCCTTCATCAAAGAAAATAGGTCAATACAAACTGTGTATGTCGGCGGCAGTAGTTTCTTTTCATCTTTCTGAATGTCTGATATGTTCTCCGTATTATTTTTTTCATTCTCCAAGAAATCAACAAACTTAAAAGTGAATGGCTCTGTAATTGTACCTACAATCAAAGCATCAAACATTCTGAAGACAAATAATTAAAGCAGCACCACATAGCAAATACTATTATTATTATTAAACTCGCTATTAACAATTAGATTTGACTCATTGAAAATGGTGTCACCATTAATATTAAACTAATTTATGGAAAAAAGTAGTTTAATTGTGAAGTACAGCAATTATTATTATGGTAAACTCACAATTAAGAATCGGATTTCAATCATTGAAAATGGTATCACCCTTAAAATTAAAGCAATATGTTTTAAGAAGTTTTCAACTTTTATAACTTCAAGCATGCAAAGGAGCTTGTTTTTAGGTCCTAACTAAAAGTATATTTATAATTTATTGTATATGAAATACAGGTTTTTTGTATTTTCTTTTATTTGGGGGGGGGGGTGGTGGGGGGGAGTACAGTGATAAATAATTGTATCATATAAGCCAAAGCGAGCTCCACTCTTGAAAACAGAGGGCTTGTTAGCCAGAGTGTGAAGTGCAGTTTCTCCGTTTGAATTGACATAGTTCATCAACTTTGGATATAGGCGAATGATCTCATATGCCAAACCTACAGTCAATAAATTTGAATGGTTATATTATGGATTACTTTTTATTTTACTTTTCTTTTTTTGCTGAAAGCGCATACCAAATTGTTCTCCTTTGATGGCGTGGTGAAGAATATTGTTACCATCACCTCCCCTACAATGAGTGATATCTCGATCTCTCAAGGATAAGCTGTCAACTTCAACAATTTTCAGTTTTTGTTCCTTATGGATGTCATACTCAAGCACAAAGAAGGTATTCTTCTTTCCATGACGCACTGCCGAAAAGAGCGGAGTCTCCTGAAGGTTGTTACGTGCACTGGTTACCATATCTGGACACATTTTTGTCATCTTCCTGCAAACCTTCTCAAATCCGAGAGCTGCCGCCAGATGAAGTGGGGTATCCCCAGCTATGTTTTGTAATTTCAAGATTTCGCGCATCTCTGTGGTTATTGCATCAAATATTCTTAGAACTCAAAATGGAAATTCAATTATGGGCAACATGATTATGGATTAAATTAATCATATTTAACTTCCTTATAAGAAAGAAGCATGTCAAGGTCAATTGTCCTTTATTTTTCATAAATCTCGAGAACACTGCTGTGTCAAGTTTCTGTCAGTATCCTCTCAAACTGGATAACCCTTGTAATTGATAGAAATATAATATATTATAGTGAAGTATAGAGAGACATGTTCAATACAAAATTCTGAATTTCTCACTAAAACTATCAATTTTCTTTCTTACACATACAAATGACTTTGTTATGTATATATTGACCTAATATAACTTTTGAATTTTCCAACAAAAAACTAAATGACTATTACAATATATACATTTTTTCCTAAGCAACATAGAGAATTCCGAATTAATTAATTATTTAACTACTACAATAAACATCACGAGCTAGCCTCGGTTCATTATTTATATGTTAAAGCATTAATTAATTAATTACATATATTATTTCAAATTCTTTTCTGCAACTTTTTAACTAGGTACCTAGCTATTTGAAACTAGGTAATTGGGTAATTAGAAACTAAGATTTTTAAGTTCGGCAACTTAAAAAGGAATCATCAAACCGTACAAATATGACATGTATATCAGTAAATGTACATATGTTAGCAGTAACTTCCTGCAGTCCCCACAACAGTTTATCAACTAGAGGAACCAAAGGGTTTGCCTGATATTAAAAAGGTAGAATTTTTAAATGATACATCACATAGCCGTATATGGTACCTGGTATATAGCTATTATATATAGCATATTGGTTTTTTTTTCTCTTAGGTATAAAGTAGTAATACCTTTGTTTTTTTTAACGATATCGAGGAGATCTAAAATTATTTTTTCCGTGGCACCAGAAACTGCGACATGAAGTAAGGTGTCATTGGCACGTGTAATAGGCTCGCCTTGGAGTTTTTCGGATTTACTGTAGAGCTCGCTCACTGTTTTCCATTCGCAATTCATGGCTGCTTTGAAGAGATCCTTTCTCGGATTGTACAATGAGGCGTCATAAGAACGTTCTGGTATTGTGGGGTTTTCTGGGATGATCTGTGGGGGTTCAACACTAGATATGGACATATTGTTATTACTCCCTCTCTTGTTTGTATTAATCAGAGTTTAATTAAGTTGTATGTGACTCATTTGATAGGTAGAGAGTACTAGCGATATTATATATGCTCCCTTTTATAAGGAAGACACTAGCAAGGAGAACATGTAGTGTGTGATTGACTGCTCTTCAATGCTCATTTAAATCTGTGTCCTTACAAAAAAGCAAAAGAGAAATTTACTTGGGCCAAGAATAAAGAACCTTACGTGTTGAAGTGTCAAGAGTTGTCTCCTTGAAATAAAATGGTTATAATTTGTTTTTGAGTGAGTCTTTAATACTTCATAAAAAATAGGAGTAAACAGGATATATTTTCATTTTAAATTTTAATCAAGTGTAGAACAAATTAAGATATCAATATAGTCTCTCAATTAATTACCACCATCCAAATTATAACATTTGATTAAAAAAGTACAACTTCATTATTACATATAATTTTGTAAAATCAATTTCAAAATGACTAGTAGACCTCTTATTTTTTATACTGAATATATTGAGTGCTCATAATTAAGAAAAGAGCAGAATTAAACAACTTACAACACACGTTTTAATTTACATGCTTCAATATGAGCAAGTAATATTATGAAACTTATCATAAGTGATGGACCTGGCAAATTAGACAAGTCCAGTTGTATTTCGATTGGATGGAGTTAGATTCATATTACTTTGGGTTTAATAGATACGTATTGGACTCAAATTGAAGAGATCGATTAACTCAGAGTCTGTGTATTTTCATATTTGAATAATGAACTATATGAGTTGGATTTTGCGGGTTCGAAATTCAAGTTTTGGACCAATCTCAGTTCGAGTTAATTGGGATGTCGGGTTGATTATGATTTTTGTAATCTTGTGTTACGTGTAATTTAGTTCCATTGTTCATACATAAATCGGGTGCCAGATTGTGTTTGAATTGAATTAAGTTGGATCCAGATTAATTTTGGACTTAGATAAGTATTAGATTTGATTTATTTCTGAATATTTCAATTAACTATGACACGGATATCGTCCGCGTTCTAGTCTTATTAATTTTGGATCAAGCCAACTAACAATAAAATGTGTAGTGCATATGCATGTATGTGTACCATAAGTTTTGATCTAGATATTTTTTTAGGTTTAATAAAGAAATTTATAATTTAGAGGAGGGTTCAAATACCTCCATTTTTTGTGTCTCCATCATGCCTCCATTTTTAAAATGTTACTAACTTAAAATTTAAATCATAAACTTCATAATAAAATCATTAAATGTGATCTATGTTATTTTTTCTAAGTGTTCATAAAAAATTATCACGTTTCGGTTTTGTTTTTATGTGAATCAATAAGTTAAAAAATCAACGTCTAAAAATTATCCACATTAGTACGTTTTTATAAGCTTTTAATGACAACCAAAACAAAGTTGAATATCATAATTTTTTACATGTGTATATATAAATAATGTAGATCATATCCAACGGTTTTATTTTGACTTTTAAGTTTTAAAATTTGAGTTACTTAAAATTTTAAAAATAGAGGCATGATGGAGGCACAAAAAATAAAGGCATTTGAACCCTCTTCTATAATTTATTGAATTTAATTTAATAAAACCTAAAAAAATTGATGAATAGAGAGAAAACATAAAATAGCTCAGTATTATGGAATAAATTCTTAATCTATTTGTTCAAATATTATATTGTATACTTTGAGCTTTATGTCAAACAAAAATCTCAAATCGATCACTGTCCTATAATACAAAAATAACATCCCACTTATAAAAGGAACACGGAATCCCTTATAAAGAATTTGACCCAACAAAATGTGAAGAATCAAAACCTTAGCACTGGTAAAATGGACTCCACAACTAAAATTGAATATCTTTTATCAAGTTACAATCTTTCTTGATTCATATTAACTAAGATTGGTATAATTGTCGTTTGGGTACCATTAAGCCTGATTGCTACGGGTTTGGACATCTTTTGGATCATGGATCATTTGGGTTTAGATTATTTTATGTTCGAATATTCAATATTTATAGATTTATTTATGTTCAAATATTTTTTAATTTGATGAATTACGAGTTTATATCATTTTTTTTATAAATTTTTAGTATGTCCGAGTCGGATTGGAATGTCAATTTCATCAAGATAGTTATTCTGGTTAGTTCACATTTTATCAAGGATCCATATAAGTTCTATTCTCTTCTTTTTGATAATCAATCGGTGCAGACAAATGTGAGAAATTTAAAATAATGCAACAATTGTGATCAATGCACAACCCAACATACAATACAAAAGTGTTCGCTTATTGCTCTTATTCCTTGCTTGCATTGAGACAAAAATTGAATGATTCTTGCTTTATCCTTTTTCTTTATTTCACATGCTTCATTTAGAAAGAGAAAAAAAGGGAAAAGAGGACATTCTCTAAATGATTCCAAATGTAGTGTCTGACAAGACAAGCTGATCGATATTTTCAAAATTAAAAGGCAAAATAATACAAACCAAAAAAAAATTTGAAGATAAGATGGCAAGTAGCTGGCTGGCAATATATTGATAAAAAAAATTATTTACAAATGTTTCAATTTCAGTTTACACTTCTCAACTAGTAAATAAAACACTAAGCAACATTATGAAGGAGCGGACTTGGTCCTCCGTGCCCAGTTTTCCTTTCACTAAGCTCGTAATTTCTCTTGAGCGCCCCGAATACACTTAATTATTAAATCCTGACTGTTCTTTAATTGTGATACAAATTTCAAAAACGGACTCCCTATTTTTAAATGAGCAACATAGACACCGAATTTCTATCGCTCAGCTGTGAGTTTTTCTTTTTTTAGGAAAAATGCAAGTCAAAGCTCACATTTAATTTATTAAGAACCGGCACAAGAGTTTTGTTGCACAGTACTAAGTAGAAAGCAAACCATACTGAAAACATTTGAGTATTAGAAATTAAAAAAGAAAGATACGAAATAAGAAAATAAAGCAGAAGATAAAGCAAAATAAGAAAAAAAAACATGAAATTAGAATTAGGGCCAATTCTCTGGAGCGCCTTAGCGTTGATTTGTATGTCTCAACTGTTCCTCCTCAGTAACTAATTTTCATTGCACAAATGCTGGTATGTCCCTTTTTCCGGTACAGGCTGTATCTATCCACTTCGCCACTGTACCGTGTCAGTCCCAGTCAGCATTACATGTGTTCCTGGAGTTGTGCCAGTTCAATATGCATAACCGTGCCAGTCCATTGTGTCACAGAGCTGTACCAGTCCATTGTGCCGTCAGTTGAGTGTGTTAAAAGGTGATGAAGCTGAGTTGTGCCTGCAGATCCATCCAAAGTTCTGGTATTGTTTTGCCTCTCTCGAAAAATCCTAGAGCAGCATTCCTTCCACAGTATGAACTGAGTAATCATCAGGATTGACCTAGTCTTCAATTAAATTGTGTCATTTAGAACAATTGTAGGAAGATTGTTTGCTGGTAAGGTCAGTAGCTGTTGTGTATGCAAGTTCCGGTACAGTTCCCTTGTTAAGGCACATTCGTTGAACAAATGATGTATCGACTCCGAATCTGACTTGCACAAGGGGCATCTGTTGACTAGTGTCCAACCTTTCTTTATCAAGTTATCAGTTGTCAGTATCCGATTTAGCGATGCTAGCCACCCAAAAACTCTGATTCACGGTGGTACCTTTAATGCCCAAATGATTCGCTCAGCTGGGAGTTAATCTCAGCTCATTGAACCGAGTGCGGTACCATAAAGGATACAAACTTGACTCTTATCACCCCAACCTGATATCGAGGACCCGACTCTTTTATTTTCCGCTTAAGGTTGACAATTTTTACTTGGTTTGTAGTGGAAGGGTCTTAATATTTAGGCTTAATTTTATATTAGTTCTAGGAAACTACTTCAATTACTTATTTCTTCTAATTTTTTTTTATATTTGCTCTTTAACTCTTCTTTTTCTTTAATATTTATCATTAAAACCAGCCAGATAAAATTAATACTAGTTGAACTTCACAAACTAATTGTTTATCTTTGTAAACTGACAAAACTAACCTTATTGGTAATCATCTCTATTCGTATTTCTTGCCACCATCTAACCTTATTGATGAAACTAATTTTATTATTTTATTTTTCTTTCGTCGCATTTTTTTTGTATTTGGTAGCTGCTATTCAGTATTTCAAGGGAATAGTTCCAACCTTTAAGTGCATATTATTAGTTTTTTTGTAATAGCAATTTATGTACGCACTATGTGAATAGTTTGATCAAGAGAAAAATTTACACAGTATGACATTAGTGATAATTTCATATTTGAAAACTAAAACAACAAATCAATGTTCTCAAGCTTACATCAATCAAGGGCTCTGTATCTGCTTCTTTTCAATCTGAGGTAATAAAATATCACTAATGAAATACTGCCATTGTAATCTACTATAAGCAATTTTTCTTGTTCAATCACTCAAATTGAATGATCAAAGCATGCCTTCTTCATGGACATAAACAAAAAATAGGAATTACAATCCTCAACCCAATCATGGAATGAGGCAATTAATAAATATAAACAAGTTCTATACAAATGCTTTCAGAAATCGATTTCCTTATAAGTATCTCCTACGAACATTTTATTATTACCTGCATTAAATTGATCGACCATATTCCAAACCAAATGAAAGCATGAAGCAATTTCAGGAACCCTAAAAGGTAAAACAAAGAAAAAAATTGCAAAAAACTTAAAATAAACAACAGAGACAAGAAATCCTGAAGTATTATTCTTTGTACAACCAACACGATCAAACAAACATCACATCAAAATCAAAATTCTTAGTCTCGAATTATTATAAGTTAATAGAACATAAAACAAGTTACATTAATTATGCCGAGCATATTATTGTGAAGCTAGCTAGTGCACATGCATCTTCTCAGTGCGCTCCGGAACCTTCTTTATAATTACTTTGATGAGGTCAAGGTAAAATGGAAATTGTGCAGCAGCAAAGAAAGTGACAGGAAAGCACATGATAGCGTATATGGGGTACACAGCATATTTGAGCTTGTTTTCAACAACAAAAAAGTCTCCAGCACAGAATGCGACAAGCATAGAAGCAATTCCCATGAAGAGGGAGGTCAGCCCCAGGATAAGCTTCACGGGAAGTCCCAAATGGAAATCACTTACCTGATCAGCAAATGAATGAGAATTTCAGTTTCCAATGTTGAAATGTCAAAAGGAAGAAATTCTAATTAAGATAAGGGTTTTTGTAACCTGGTAACGGGAGTTAAATATTATGAGGAACATGACAAGGGATGTAACAGAGAAGCAAAAAGCGGAAAGGGATGAGATGGCAAACAGCTCAAAAGCTGGTCTTCCACTGAGGACTGGCAACCCAGACTTCTGGTCTACACCTCCTGGAACTGTGCTTGCAGATGCAAAGGCCACCGTAGCGACGAAAGCAGCTACTGCAGAGCAAAACTGGGAAGCATTTGCCAGCCAAGTGATTCCGTCTTTAACCAGTGTATCATGACTCTCTATGAACACCTCCTCTGCCGTCTTTCCATCCTTGTTGATTCTTGAGAATATTTCTAGGTTCATACTTTCCACGTACTGCACACCGCCATATTACATATGTTCAGTTTTTATTTTAGTTTAATTATTACATTTTTCAGAGAGAAGAGAGAGAGAGATCACCTTGTACCACTTGCTCTCCCATTGCATCTGAAGTGCTGCTCCAGGGGTGCTCCACGGCCGGTTATGGCTGTGCATGGCTGCGAGATGTAAAGCACTATTTTCATCTTTATCTACTTGCCGAAATACACTCTCCATATGTTGAAAATCCAGCAGGTACGTGTACACGTGGACTTGTCGGTGCTCCACTGCCAATAAAACAATATTTTTCTTATCCTTGTCTTTGTCCATGACTGCCACTGGATACTTCTTAAGGATTTTTTTCACCATCTCTATTATTCCCCTCTTTGCAGCTACCAAAACAGGGCTTGCTGAACCACATGTTGACAAAATTGTAATGTATGTTAACAAAATGTGTAGCAATGTTTCGATTTCTCATGTTGGTACATTACGTGGCTATAGTAGTATCTTAGTAAAAAGGTGCCTGATTGGATGTTTTTGGGCAAGTACTGCTGGAACTGAGAATTTAGCTTATTGATTATTGTGAAATTTGTGTTAGAAGCCTAGAGAAGAGAGAAATTTAGTATGAGCTGAATATATTTTATTTCACTAATGTTGTGTTAAGCTTGACTATTACAAAATTAATGAACATACCAGTATCAGGTCTATTCGTTGATTCCTTCTCTTCAACAATTTTCAGAGAAACTTTCTCGAAGGATTTTTTCAGCATGTCTATGCTTCCGCTTACCTCTTTTAAGGCTTTAATCAGGATGGTTTCACCTGTATTCGTTAAAAGTATATGACAGCATAGCAAAATACAAGAAGTCATTAGTCTGATTAAGGAAATGTAATGAGCCTTCTATAATTAATTGAATGACAAAGACGAGTTAGTTGCTCAATTTTTTTCCAAGAGAATAAAATAATTGTCATACTTCATAGTGCTGATTTTGTAGATTGAATAGACATGTATTTCACTGAATCACCGAACTGTTGGTTACAAATAACACTAAAAAGCATTACAAATTATATGCGTAGAAAATTAATTAATATATTTATTTTTTCATAGATGCAGGCCAATTCAAATAAGGGAGTAAACTACACTCTGATTTATTCACGGCAATATAAGGCACAAAATTTTCTAAAACGTCAATCAAGAAAATTTATCTTTTCTAGTCAACATACCTTCACTTGGGTTTGGTGTATTTTCATGTAAGCCCAGATCAGTAGTTCCTACTGATGGAGGGGATTTTGATCCATGTACTACTGATGCAGACACAGCGGGTTGCTGTCCACCACTGGTTTCCTCGTACTCCCAGAGTGTTGAACGATCCACTAGTTCCTTCATTATGGTCAGAGCATTTCTGTGCTTTTGTTTAATTTTTGTAATTGTTTGCAATCTCCAAAACCCTTTAGGATGTTATTCACAGAGTGATATACTAAATTAATAGTGTAAACAGCTGAGCAAAAGGTCTATATAATAACTGGCAACTTTTCTTTTACACTTCAATAGAATCTAATTAATTAATTGTTCCGAGCTATATGAAGAATCATATTCCTTTCTTTCTTTCTTTGGCCATACAGAGGGATATTATAGTTGGTACTATGTTATACATTGGTTCTTTCCTCTATTTCTACAGACTTGTTTTCTATTGTCTAAATGAAGTTTGTACATCATAAACCAAATAATTGTAAGCAAGTATTCGAATATGAAACATTGTCTTTATCAGCTGCAAAAATTGCAATTCTAGAATTTGTAAGAACTTTGGAAAGAACGATCAATTACTTCATCTAGAAATTAAAAATGAACTGTGCATATTGAGATTATAATTAGTTACTTCCTCATATACCTATATAAGAGCAACTAGTTCATCTTATTCCTATTTTAAATGGAAGGAGCTTGCTTTTATATTAAATTAACTTTTTCAATCAGGGTATCTATCCCAAGAACTTAATTGGTGTCGAAGAGTAACTTGACATTTTCTTGAAGAAATTATGCAATACATATATGCACATACCTATACCAAGAACAACCAATAGGAGCTTCACGATAATCTTGAAAAAGAAAATCATCACATCATAGTTCGGTGGGTACCGCCTTCTCTGTTTCTGATTTTCAAATGGCTTATCTTCATCTTCCTTTTTTGCTCCAGCTTTCTGATTTTCAGATGGCTTATCTTCATCTTCCTTTTTTGCTCCAGCTTTCTGGTTTTCAGATGGCTTATCTTCATCTTCCTTTTTTGCTCCAGCTTTCATGCAGCGTAAAATGAAGGGAAACAATAAAAATTTATGAACATAAGTAAGATTTCATTAAAATTAGCTTATTATGTTATCATTTTTCTACAATTTAATTTCGTCCTTAATGAATCATTTTATGCTTTTAGAAATTAGCATGACATACTGCCGAAACTAATCCTTGACTCAACAGAAAGATATTATCGATGATTCTTATCCTTATTAACAAAAACATTGACTCAATAAGAGAGGGAAAGAGGCCTTCTTGCCAAAAAGAGAGCGCAGCCCTGTTTTTTAATTATTCATACAGTGGGCCCCAATCCTCTTTTCATAGACTATAAAAGTTAGTTTGGATAGTTTTGAATCCACTACTACAAAAAAGGAGATTATACACGGACAAAAATGGAAGAGCTACACGGATTTCCTACCGTGTTTAAATCGAGGGTGTATAAATAGGTCAATAACTACACACGGACATTTGTCCGTGTACAATCTTAACGATTATACACGGATAACTACACAAACAGCCGTGTAAAAAGCCCAGAATGTGTCGCTCTCCATGATACAGAGCTACACGGATATTACCTAAACAACCGTGTACGATTCTTTTCGTACACGGACTTTTAACTAAAAACCCGTGTAGCTTGACCCTTTCTACACGGACATTTAGTAAAATGTCCGTGTAGCTCTCCTCTTTATACACGGACATTTAACTAAATGTCCGTGTAGCTCTCCTCTTTCATACACGGACTTTAGTTAAATGTCCGTGTATGAAGACCATTTTTTTTTTTTTTTATATTTTTTGTTTTTCGGCTAGCCTCCAGTTTTGCTAGCCAGTTTTGTTCCAGAGAACTATTCCATATTTCCCATATTTTCCAGATTTCATATAACAAGAAATCCATATTTTCCAGATTACCAAGAAATTCATATTTTCCAGATTACCAATAAATCCATATTTTCCAGATTAGCCAGAAATTCATATGCAATAAATTATACAATATTCACATACACCAAATTATACAAAATTATGGAAATCCATGTTGAGCATTGCAAAATTCTGATACAAACCACCTTGCCCACACACACCTGATATCGTCGATCTGCTCCTTGGTGTAATGCGGTTGCTTTGGCAAATTCTACAATTACAATTTGGTATTAGTTAGTAACAAGAAAAGGTAGATGAAATACAGTCGCAAATATCAATTGCTATTATATAGGAACAATTAATATGAATTACATACCGAGTTTGGGAATTGGAATTGTATTCTTTCGACAAAGTCAAACATGAAAATCATTGTGTAGTAAGCGCATTCCCAACCCTCCAACTGTTGCGGGCCCTGAAATTTGCATTTAGCGGCCTATGTTAGAATGATAATATTTTTTTCGACAATATATATGAAATTATAAATTTATAGTGTGCTCACCAGCAACCACTTCCAACCCAACTTGGTTTTCTTGCTCTTGTTATGCGATCCTCCCTCTTTAACATATTTCGCAAAAGCCCTTACAAAATTGAGTGAATGTTTATAGCAATTTTATAATTTGATATAATTGAAAAAAATTCAAACCAATTAAATTATTATTGCTTACTTGTTGACATAAGGGAATATGTCTTTGCACTTGTTAGCCGGGATATTTCCTCCGGGCTTACAAGAATCAACAATTATGCACGTATTTAGGTAAGGCACAATTATTATCAGACGCCAGTGCTTGCTGTGGGAGGATAAAAATTAAAGTACTTTAGCATATAATAGTAACACGAGTGTTTGCTAATATGAACAATACATAAGCTAAGGTTAGAATTAACCTCTGGTGGTACGGCAAGAGAATGTATTTCTTCTCCTCCTCCTGAGCATGATGCAGCGCTGAACAAATGTACTCGATACCCTCCTTCGAAGAACGTCTCAGCATTGTAGCACTCACCATCTCGGGGTCCAGAAATACGCACAAGTTCTTCCTTTCTACCATCTCATCACAATTTCGGATTAGCTTCCTGAAAACTCAAAATTTTACATTAGAATTATATTTGAGTTGTATACAATAATGAAAATAATTTCGAGTCACTAACATGAGGAAAATGGAGATGAACGACACATCGAGCCATTTATCGGATGACGAGTGGTGGAGAATGTCCCTGAAGTCTTTGAACGACATAGTGATCATGCCACCGGCATGTAAAAACATCCCAGGTGGGACGGGGATGAAGATATCCCTCATGCTTTCGGGTGTCGACATCAAGCGGTCGTGGAGAAGGCGCAAATCACCGGGCAAACGGCTGTATTCTTCTTCGGTGACCAAAGGACGGTCTGGTGATCCTGGCGCGTCAGCCCCAACGTCGCAAGCCACAACAGTCCGTACCGGTGACATCAACTCCTGTGCACCGATGTCATCATCTCCTCGTGTTTGCATTAAAATTAACATATCTTCTTCAATTATTTGAAAAAGAATGATTTGAATGTAACAAAAGAAATTAATTTTTTAGATATTACCTGATGCAAAACAATCTGACTCCTGGGCCATTGGACAAATGTCTTGCGGGCATCATCAAGAACAACCATATCGCCGGTAGGGGCAGGAAGAGGTATGCGCCCCCATCCCTCCACGACTGAGTCAACCTGCACACATGCATAGTCGGGCAAGAGCTGAGCATGGTGTACAATCGAGACTCCTGGAAGTACAACGCCCGTGGCAACGGTCAGAGGAGAACTACCCTGCCACAGGACGAGGTCGCATGCTCTGGGGTCCTGCAATTATCAAAAAGTTGTTACTTTTTAATGGTGCGATGTTGTCTAACAATGCTACAAACAGGTATGAATTACCTTTAGACTATAAAACAGTAGTGATTACCTTTAGATTTTCCAAATCATCTAAGGCCCAAGTCCCGGATGCTTGGCTACTTCGCCGAACTCCCGGCGAAATAGGAGGTGGTTGCTCGGATTGCTGCGCAAGAGATGAAAACCGGTTCAACAACCTTGATTCCATCTCAGCCATCTTTGCAGTCGTACTCTTTGCTGACCTCCGCGCGTACCTGCGCAACTATCTCGTCTTTATCAACTCTGGCACGAGGTTTTCTTCGAGATTTTTCACCCTCAACTCGGAACACCTCCTTCCAGCCCCTGTAGGCCCCTACACCCCTTACCCGGCCCGTGTGTTCTGGATTCCCGAGCGCTGCGGCCAAGGAATCATTTTGTCGTTCGACCGACCGGGCACCCGAACTGACCTCCTGCTCCACCTCCAACTGTTAATAAAAAAATTAGTTAGAGCAAAAGATCAACTGATGTACATTCGAAGTTATAATTTCGTTTGAATGACACAAAGTTATAACAAAGGACTCTTACCATTCTCTGAGCCACGGGCTGCAATTTCTCTGGGAGTACTATCCTCCCGTCAGCGGTTAACTCAGATCTACCCATGAACCAACATTGGCCCCTAGGATTTTGGATCTGGACCACGGGTGAGTCTGAATTTCTGTTTTGCTCCAGTGCTGTCTTCCACTCTGCCGACTTACCCTCGTAACCAGCTGACCCTAAATGGTGCGGATACTTGTTCATGCCAGCGATCCTCTTGCCTTCTTTACTTTTTGCCTTCACATGTGCAAGAAAATCAATTAGTTTTAGAAAAATAATTGAAAATCGAGAAAAAACATAAACTACTTTGGATAATGTTACATACCTTGAACTCTTCTGTGGACTTCAAAGCTTGAAACTCCTCCCACACCTCTTGTGTTACCCAAGGATAGTACCCTACCGGACTTCTCCCTTCGTCCATGAACTCTGTCTTCAGCGTGCTCTTGAATTGCTTCCAACCTTCGTTCATGATCCTCAGAGTCTTGACCTTTGGGGTATCGCTCTCGATGTTCCACTGAGCCTGAGTGACACCAAATTAACTGCATTTAATTTCATGTACAACAATGAAAATAAAGTAAAGAGTTGTTCGGTGCTTTACCTTCACCATGTTCCACCAGTCGTTCTTCTCCTCTTTATCAAACTTATTCCAACTCTCTACAAGGATACTTGCCTTCGCTTCACCAAATTGCAACACCAATTTGAGTACGCCATTCGGTTTGGACCTTCCGCACGCCCGTCGTCCGTGAACCGGATTTCCAACTGCTTCTTCTCAGACGTGCTTGTGCACATTGTCGGACCTCTTTTCCTTCTTTCTGATGAGGCAGTAGCTTGCTGATCATCTTCTGCCATCGCATCTATGTGCTCACCCTCATCCGACATGGTTCTGCCATACAAAGAAATATTAAAAGAAATATTATATAAACACCAAATGGAGAGAATTAGTTTACTCATATATGCACATTAAGTTATGCACATTAAGTAATGGACCTATGTGCAAAACAAACACCACAGTAAAATGGAGGACTTCAAAACACACAAAATGGACCTTAATTTCATATTTTTCTGATTTTAATTCGATTTTATATGATTTTCCAAAGTTCAGCCTCTCAAAATGAAAATTCTGCACCTTTAAACATCAGATTTTCTCAAAATGAAAATGTGAACTTTAAAAAATCATATAAAATGGAAACAAAATCATAAAAATATGAAATTTGTGTCCATCTTGTGTGTTTTGGAGTCCTCTGTCTGTTGGTCAAGTTATAATCTTGTTTTGGTCACGGCATTGATCTGCACTGATCAATTTACCAGCAGAGGTCATTTTGGCCGTTTAGAGTACATTTCACTACTTTGCACATAGGTCCTCAAATAATGTTGAGATAAAAAAATAAATCAAATAGGTCACTACATAAATTAACAAATATGTCACTACTGCAGAAATTAAATAGGTCACTACTTCAAATAGGTGCAAGCCGATTTTTTTTTTGTCTTAGGGATAGTAAAGTGGCACCAGCACAATTAACTATATCCACCAGAAATTTAATAGGTTTTGAACTATAGGCACAGCACAGCAAAGAAAAGCAGAAAATTTAATAGGCACAACACAGCAAAATAAGCAAAAAAAACTTACAAATCAGTAGTGAGAACAGCAAGCGGCGACAATGAGCACAGCACAATGAGCACAGTAGAGGCGGCGACAATGAGCACAGCAAGGCAGAAGAGGCGGTGACAGAGGCGGCGGAGAGGGTGACAGAGGCGGCGACAATGAGCACAGCAAGGCAGAAGAGGCGGTGATAGAGGCGGCGGAGAGGGTGACAGAGGCGGCTAAGAGGGAGGGTGATAGAGGCGGAGTAGTGAAAAGGATTTTGAAAGAGAAGAGAAGGATTTGAAGCGGCTCGTTTTCAGAAAGAAATTGGAAGAGAGCTAGTGAAAAGGATTTTGAAAGAGAAGAGAAGGTTTTGAAGCGGCTCGTTTTCAGAAAGAAATTGGAAGAGAGCTTTTGAAAAACATGGTACACCTCTTTCTACACGGACATTTAGTAAAAGTCCGTGTACAAATCCCCGGTTTTTCTACACGGACTATTTAGTAAAAGTCCGTGTATAATTAGTCTTTCTACACGGACTATTAAGTAAAAGTCCGTGTAGCTCTCCGAACCTTTATACACGGTTTTATCGTAAAATCCGTGTACAATGACTATTTATAAACGGACTATTAACTAAAAGTCCGTGTACAAAAAGTTCAAACATATTAAATTATGTTTCTTTTTATTTTTTATTTCATTATTTCAGAATTCACTAATATTTTAAAAACTAATACTAATATTTGAACTAGAATTTTTTTAATATTATTAAAAAAATGAACTAATATTTGAACTAGAGGAATCTAATATTTGATATTTGAACTACAAATGTTTAATTATATATTACAAAGTTGTTTCTAAAAAGGAAATATTACAAGTTTAAATTTTAATGATATTATTTAGACAGATTATTTAAGTTAATTTTAAATAATTTACTTTTTAGTGATTATCCATGAATTAATTATTTGTTGGTTGTTTTGTACTGCTAATTCATATCTATAACAGTATTTATTTAGATAGCATGAAGTATTTAACAAAATAGTTAAACGGAAAGAAAACAAAATGCTGATTAAATTAAGAACAAAAATATATTACATCAAAACAAAACGAAAAAAAAAGCTAACTTAATTAAACACTCCTTCACTGGCCTGGCTGGATTGCTCCTTGGCCTGACCCCCTCCTTTTAATCCAGGGTCTCTTTGGCCTGATCCAGGGATTGCCCCTCCTTTTGTAGGGCTTTGGTGGTGGGTGCTCCCTTGGGCTTCGTCGTGGCACATTTGAGGGCGGCCATGGCCATGTCCTCCTGTAGTTGGGAGGAGGCATTTCATAGCCGGGAGGGACTTCGGGAGCATCTTCGGGAATGACATAGCCGGGGGGCAATGGCCATGGCACATTTGCGTCTTCTTCCGGTGGCACCGAAGCGGCCATTTCTTCTTCCAAATTCTCAGAGAAAAGTAATCGAAAAGGGGGAGTTTCTCAGATTATATTGAATTTTGAAGTCTTTTCGTCTTCTTAATTAAAAAGATAAGGCAACTTCTCGAATTCCATGTACAAAAGGCTTTTGAAGGTCGTTTAATTTTGAATTTCGTCTTATAAGAATCATACACGGTCATTTAATTAAAAATACGTGTACAAAAGCAACGTACACGGGCTATTAAGTAAAAGTCCGTGTAGCTCTCCGAACCTTTATACAAATCCCCTTTCTACACGGACTATTAAGTAAAAGTCCGTGTAGCTCTCCGAACCTTTATACACGGTTTTATCGAAAATCCGTGTACAATGACTATTTATAAACGGACTATTAACTAAAAGTCCGTGTACAAAAAGTTCAAACATATTAAATTATGTTTCTTTTTATTTTTTATATTATTTAAACTAATAATAAATTATCTAAAATATATAGTATCACGTCTAATATTTAAAACTTATACTAATATTAACTAATACCCGGTTTTTTATTATTATTAAAATTTGAACTATAGACATTTAATATTTGTACTAGTAATTAAAAACTAATACTAATATTTTATATTTTATTTTTATTATATAATATCTTAACTAATATTTTGAAAACTAATACTAATATTTGAAATAGAAATTTTGTACCATTATTATAAAAAATGAACTAACATTTGAACCAGAGAGCTACAAATATTTTATTTTTGAACTACAAATATTTTATTCGTAATATTTAATATTCATACTAATATTTAAAAACTAATACTAATATTTTATTTTTTATTTCATTATTTCAGAATTCACTAATATTTTAAAAACTAATACTAATATTTGAACTAGAATTTTTTTAATATTATTAAAAAAATGAACTAATATTTGAACTAGAGGAATCTAATATTTGATATTTGAACTACAAATGTTTAATTATTACAAAGTTGTTTCTAAAAAGGAAATATTACAAGTTTAAATTTTAAACAAAAAATAAATATTACACACCGGGTTTTTTTTTTCCTTTTTTTCTTTTTTTTTTCTCCTTTTCAACAGTACTCTCGGCCCATATTCCTTCATTGTGGTCGGATCGCATGTAGTTCGCTCCGTCGTTTTCTTCAATTGTTGCTACCTCAGGGTCCATGTCGGCACAAAATGGAGGTATTTCGTCGAACTGGTCATACTCTTCTTCATCAACGACATTTTCTACCCCGACAATCCTTCTTTTTCCAGATAGGACGACGCTCCACCTATCATCACTCGGGTCAGTGACATAAAAGACTTGGGTGGCTTGCTTGGCGAGTATAAACGGATCATCAACATACCCAAATTTGTTAAAATCAACGAGTGTGAACCCGTCGTTATCAACTTTAACACCCGGTCTTCGACCCATTGACACCGAAACAAGGGAATGCTCAGGCGAGGATTGTAAACGAGCTCCCAAATTTCTTCAATGACTCTATAATATGACCTCGATGTTGTTACAGCCTGGCCATTCCCAGATCTACTGAATTCTTGAGACGTCGCCACCAACGTCACCCCACTATTTTGCATTGTACTCTTCTCACTTTGCTGTTTAGTGTAAAAAGTATAACCGTTAATTTCGTATCCTTGGAATGTTTTGACAACAATTTGGGGTCCTTCGCCCAGCAGTTTAACAATTTCAGGTACGGGGTGTGACTTCACTCTTTCTTTCAGCCATCCTATAAAAGAACGATTATGCTCGTTAGTAAGCCACTTCTTACTTCTCGTGTAGTTCTGTTGTTTAAGGATTGTCATGTGCTCATCTATGTAGGGAGCAACATCTGTCATGTGCTGTAGTACAATAAAATGTGCCTTATGTAGATCATTTATATCAGCAACTACGGCTCTCAACCCAATTGTCCCGACTCCTTGGAGCCTTCCCTCGTATCGCGACTTCGGAACGCCAATTGGATCCACACCGGCCATGTAGTTGGTGCAAAACTCAATCACCTCTTCTGTGGAATATCCTTCTATAATGCTACCTTCAGGCCGATGTCGGTTCCTCACATACTTTTTCAAGATGCCCATGTATCTCTCGAACGGATACATATACCGCAGGAACACGGGACCACAGATCTGAATTTCTCTCACAAGATGAACAGCAAGGTGAACCATAACATCGAAAAAAGATGGCGGAAAATACATCTCAAGTTGGCAAAGAGTAACGACGATCTCCTTTTGCAAAGAGTCCAATTTTAGAGGGTCTATCACTTTGGAATTGATTGCATTGAAGAAAGAACAGAACTTCGTAATGGTTTCCCGAACCTCCTTTGGTAAAATTCCCCGAATTGCAACCGGAATCATATGTGTCAGTAAAACATGACAGTCGTGGGATTTCAGACCAAGCAATTTCAGGTCCTTCTTCGACACCAGCTTCTTAATATTCGAGGAATACCCCGATGGAACTTTAATACTATGAAGGCATTCACAAAAGCTTGTTTTCTCTTTCTTCGACATTGTGCACAGTGCGGGGGGTAGGTACGTGCGCTTCCCTTTCTCTTGCGGTGCAAGCTCGGGTCGTATTCCCATTTCAACCATGTCTTTCCGAACTTTAATACCATCTTTAGTCTTTCTCTTAATGTTCAACAGTAAACCGATCAAACTGTCGCAGACATTTTTTTCAACATGCATGACATCTATGCAATGTCTCACTTCTAAAAATTCCCAGTACGGTAGATCCCAAAATATGGACCTTTTTTTCCAAATATTCTTCGGTGGTGCTTCGGCACATTTTCCAAAAATAACATCAAGGTTTTTTACCCGATTGAAGACACTTTTCCCGTCTAATGGACGACGGGCCACTCCAAGCTCAATTTTCCCGTTGAATGCACTCTTCTTCTTACGGTATGGGTGATTAACAGGAAGAAACCTACGATGCCCCATGAAAACATTCTTCTGACAATTTTTCAGCCTCAGCACCTGCGTGTCATCTTCACAGATAGGGCACGCTTTTGCTCCTTTACAAGTGTAACCCGATAAATTCCCGTACGCGGGAAAATCATTTACTGTGCAAAACACCATGGCCCGCATTTGAAATACCTCTTTGCTGTACGCATCCCAGACCGGGACGCCATCACGCCATAATATCTGGAGGTCCTCAATTAATGGTGCGAGATACACATCTATGTCATTTCCGGGTTGCCTGGGTCCTTGGATTAGTAATGACATCATTATATATTTGCGTTTCATGCACAACCAAGGAGGAAGATTATAGATGGCTATAAGAACTGGCCAAGTACTGTGCCGACTGCTCAAGCTTCCAAACGGACTCATTCCATCTGTGCTCACCACAATCCTAAGGTTTCTCATTTCGGAACCAAATTCTTTGAAGTGTCTATCAATGTTCCTCCACTGAGGAGAATCGGCCGGGTGCCTTAGTTTACCGTCTTTTTTGCGCTCTTCTTCATGCCAACGCAATAATTTCGCATCCTTGGAATTCGCAAACAACCGTTTGAATCTCGGTATTATCGGCAAATACCACAACACCTTAGCCGGAGGCCGGCCCTTTTTGTCATCGTCACAATCATCAGTACTGTCCTGGTCCTTACGTTTATACCGTGAAACACCGCATTTAGGACAGACATGCATGGTCTCGTACTCGTTACGGTACAATACACAGTCGTTCGGACATGCATGTATTCTTTCGATCTTCAACCCCATTGGACATATCAATTTTTTCGCCTGATATATTGTACCGGGTAACTCGTTGTTATCTGGGAGCATTTCTTGTAAAAGCTGTAATAAGGACGTGAAACTCTTATCGCTCCAACCATTGTCTGCCTTTAAGTTTAATAATTTCAACACAGCTGACAGTTTCGTAAATTTGGTACACCCGGGATACAACTGCTTTTTGGAATCATTAGACAAATTTTGGAATTTATCATAATTTTTATCACTAATTTCATCTTCCGCGTCACGAAACATTTCCTCCAGATTTTCAATAAACTCGTGTTCTACATTTTCACCAGAATTCATCTCCATCTCATCATCGTCGGTTCCGGGTTCAATATTATCAAAAATTTCGGCATCCTCGTAATTCTCGTTCCAATCAAGTTCAAAATTATCAGAAATTTCTACATTCTCATCATTCAATTCACAACGATTAAAATCTTTATTGGTACTACTACTTTCACCAAATTTCTCACCGTGCATGATCCAACATGTATATCTCTTCTTAAATCCCCGACAAATTAAATGACCTCTAATTTCTTCGGAGTCCACAAATCTTAAAATATTTTTACAATCTCTACAAGGACACAAAATGTCTTTTTCTTTTTTCTTCACTCTATACATCTCAGCAAATTTTATAAACTCATCAACGCGAACCAAATATTCTTCACTGTCACGTCGCAATTCGTACATCCAACTTCGATCCATCTGAAATTAAATTATAAAAATGATTTGATCAATTAATCAAGCATGGTCAACATATATTGTACCAAATTTTGGGCTTACAAAGGGCCGGTTTACAATCCTAACCCACTCTTTGAATATTATGTCTCATATGTGAACACATATTAGCGAGTTTTAATTAGTATTTGAGAAAAATTCGGCAGCATTTCCCCTTAACTCCCCAAGTATGCGTACGAACCACATACTCGTAGGAGCAATAAGGGAAAATACCGTCGAACTTTCCTCAAATACTAATTAAAACCCACTAATATGTGTTCACATCCTAAATGAGACACAATATTCAAAGAGCAGTCCCAAAACGGGGACTGTCCAAAATTAATCCCTATTGGATTAATTTTGAACGGGCATGGACCTAAAAATCATTTATAGGTCGGTTATTGGACAACAATACACTAATTATATATTTACATTACCTAATTACTAATTAAATCAAGCATGCATGCATATATTACACACCTAAGTAAATAAGCAATAATAATTACTAAACAGAAAATTAGAGAGGAAAAAGGAAAATATGTATATACTAACCTTCGAAATTTAGAGAGGAGAAAATAAAAACTTCAAAGATGACAGCTTCCAGCTATGCTAGCCTTTAATTTGCGGAAATCAGATCTCAGTTCAACACAGACAGAGGGCGTATTAATTACTTGATCAAAACGGCGCAGCTGGAGCTAGAAGTCTCTGGAAGAGAAGGGCCCTTTTATATTGGATAAAACCCTACGCGGATTTTCTACACGGATTTATACTTAGCAATCCGTGTAGCTCTGTCACAATTTAAACACGGTTATTTATTAAAAAAGCCGTGTACAATAACCCTTTATACACGGATATTTGATAAGAAAACCGTGTAGCTCTCTTAATATTTGTACACGGACATGTTACTAAAAACCGTGTAGCTCTCTTAATATTTGTACACGGTTATTTAATCAAATATCCGTGTAGCAATTCATACACGGATTTTTGTATAATATCCGTGTAGCTCTCTCAATCTTTTCCACACGGTTTCTTTCCACGCGGCTTTTTTTTCCCTAATAAACCGTGTAGCTCTCTCAAACAATTCTACACTGATTTATAACTAAGTGCCCGTGTATAATTCCTCAATATTTTTAACCCTTTCACAATTTCATATTTGACACACGGTTTTTATATAAAATTAGAAAAACCGTGTACAATGTGCAGTGTAGAATTAGCTTTTTTGTAGTAGTGATCGGTACAAATTCCACCGATCATTCTTTGAATCGAAATTATTTACCGATCTTTCTATGGTCGAAAAACAAAGGCACTCTTTCTTTTTCCTTGTCTTATTTTATAATATAATATTTTCTATAGACAAACAGTTCTCTTAATAACCTTAGAATTCTAGCCAAGATTTACTATATTTTATGAATGAAAAACTGATATGATTATATCATGATGGTTTGTTTACCATACATTGGTTTTCTTCATCAGCGCAGCAAGCCTTATAGATACCACCAGTTTTTAAGCTAGAAACTGCAGCAACACTTATGAAAGTTTAGTGCTTGAGGCTATGGTAACATGCATATTATGGATTGACTCGTGCTATGCATACATATTGTTTTTTTTCAAATTTTAAACAGTCGCTCTGAAATGTTATATATATGATCTCCATATGAGCATACCACATTTTATAATTTTTTTACATAGGTAGATTCACATTGCTTTTGGATGGTCCAGAATGTTCAAATCAAGTGATTTTGTATCTATAAAAAAAATAGTAGACAAATTCAAAATTTTAAAATTTGATTTGCATGTACATTTTCATATGAAGATCATATTTAACTGTCTAGACCAACTATTTGAACTTTAAAAATGAAGATATGATTCCATAGCAAATGCCATTTTGTAATATGCATATTACCAAAGATTTACTGTTGAGCAGACACAATAATGATTTATATAAACAGTTGTGTTCTTATTTTTATAAATTCTATTGAATTTCTTTTCCTCATACCGACAGTTTTATATATGCATTTGATGGAATCCTGCATCAAAGAAAATAGGTCAATACAAACTGTGTATGTCGGCGGCAGTAGTTTCTTTTCATCTTTCTGAATGTCTGATGTGTTTTCCGTATTATTTTTTTGATTCTCCAAGAAATCAACAAACTTAAAAGTGAGTGGCTCTGTAATTGTACCTACAATCAAAGCATCAAACATTCTGAAGACAAATAATTAAAGCAGCACCACATAGCAAATACTATTATTATTATTATTAAACTCGCTATTAACAATTAGATTTGACTCATTGAAAATGGTGTCACCATTAATATTAAACTAATTTATGGAAAAAAGTAGTTTAATTGTGAAGTACAGCAATTATTATTATGGTAAACTCACACTTAAGAATCGGATTTCAATCATTGAAAATGGTATCACCCTTAAAATTAAAGCAATATGTTTTAAAAAGTTTTCAACTTTTATAACTTAAAGCATGCAAAGGAGCTTGATTTATTGGTTAAAAAAAACACATTTTTAGGTCCTAACTAAAAATATATTTATAATATATTGTATATGAAACACAGGGTTTTCGAATTTTCTTTTGTTTGGGTTGGGTTTGGGGGGGGGGGGGGATGAGTACAGTAATATATAATTGTATCATATAAGCCAAAGCGAGCTCCACTCTTGAAAACAGAGGGCTTGTTAGCCAGAGTGTGAAGTGCTGTTTCTCCGTTTGAATTGACATAGTTCATCAACTTTGGATATAGGCGAATGATCTCATATGCCAAACCTACAGTCAATAAATTTGAATGGTTACATTAAGGCTTACTTTTTATTTTACTTTCCTTTTTTTTGCTGAAAGCGCATACCAAATTGTTCTCCTTTGATGGCGTGGTGAAGAATATTGTTACCATCATCTCTCCTACAATGAGTGATATCTCTCAAGGATAAGCTGTCAACTTCAACAATTTTCAGTTTTTGTTCCTTATGGATGGCAGCCTCAAGCACAAAGAAGGTATTCTTCTTTCCGTGACGCACTGCCGAAAAGAGCGGAGTCTCCTGAAGGTTGTTACGTGCACTGGTTACCATATCTGGACACATTGTTGTCATCTTCCTGCAAACCTTCTCAAATCCGAGAGCTGCTGCCAGATGAAGTGGGGTATCCCCAGCTATGTTTTGTAATTTCAAGATTTCGCGCATCTCTGTGGTTATTGCATCAAATATTCTTAGAACTCAAAATGGAAATTCAATTATGGGCAACATGATTATGGATTAAATTAATCATATTTAACTTCCTTATAAGAAAGAAGCATGTCAAGGTCAATTGTCCTTTATTCTTCATAAATCTCGAGAACACTGCTGTGTCAAGTTTCTGTCAGTATCCTCTCAAACTGGATATGAACATAAATAACCCTTGTAATTGATAGAAATATAATACAAAATTCTGAAATTTCTCACTAAAACTATCAATTTTCTTTCTAACACATACAAATGACTTTGTTATGTATATATTGACCTAATTTAACTTTTGAATTTTCCAACAAAAAAACTAAATGACTATTACAATATATACATTTTTTCCTAAGCAACACAGACAATTCCGAATTCCAGTTTTTTATTTTTTCCAAAAAAACCTTTTGGACTCTCTTCATAAATTATTATTTTAATCATACGTCTTCTTAATAATTAAGTTTATAATTAACTGTAATTAGTAGGGACTGACGAAGTGTGTTATAACCTTCCGCCTGATAAAGACTTCTTGGACCATTCTTTCTTGCAGGTGCATTATAGTAATATTGTATAATCTCAGTTCTATTTGTTCGCAATTGCCACTAGGGTGTCAATGATACCCTTTGACCCGTTTACCCTATCCGTATCGTATTCGATAAGGTGAGTATGTGTAAGGTTTTTTTTTCGTTAGCTAATCGGGTATGGGTATGGGTAAAGATTTTTTTTCGTTAGCTAAACGGGTAAAGTCTATTTCATACCCATTACCTATAGGGTAATTATATAAAATAAATTACATTATAATGTTTGAGTAATAATTAGTGATGTTAAAATTTATTTGCATAATATTTCATATGATAATGTTTGAGCAATAATTAGTTATGTACTTTTGTTATTTAGTATACGAATTTTGCTATAAGAAAAATGTCAATCATATTACTTTTATTTACATGTTTTGTTATTTAGTTAAATAATTGAATTTGTCCGAAGAGATATTCGTGTTTTCAAATTCTCTTGCTTTATAAAAAAACAATTTAGTTGAAATTGATTACATATTAGTTTTTTTTATTAGTAATGTGATTGCATATGTCAATTGACCCCCATTTTTTTATAAAACTTTTTATACATTTACTCTATTTTATATATAATTTAGAGTAAAAAATGTCCTAGGTAGTGTAAATTGACCCCCATTTGGAGCAAATTTTGTTTATATGATTGATCCACATTCATATTTGACCCCCATAACTTGAAAGTCTAGCTCTGCCCTGATTATATTAGTATTATTCGTTATTCACGTGCTACTGTTTCGTTACCCGATAATTTTAACAAGTAAGAGTAGGGTAGGGTAAGATCAAATCTTAATGGGTAAGAGTAGGGTATGTGTAAGGTCAATTCTTAGTAGATATGGGTATGAAAATGCTTCCAACCTACCCGTATCGTACCCATTGACACCCCTAATTGCCACCTAGTTTGAAATTCAACACTTTATAGCAAAAGGAAAATAATATTTATTTCACCATGAATGAATATGTTTCCTGGTTACATTGCTAATATAACATGATACATTTGAAGGATCCTGCTCTGAAGTTACATATGTTTAGAAAGGGCTCGTTTTACATTTCCCTTATTTTAGTATTTAATCTTCACAAACTGCCTGTACAAAGTTTATTATTGAGTACCGGGGACTCTACATATAGTTTCTATCTGAAAGCTATAGGTAAAACATCTTAATTCCATATGAATATCCCTAATTAATGCATTGTGTCCATAAACAACACGAGCCTCGGTTCATTATTTATATGTTAAAGCATTAATTAATTACATATATTATTTCAAATTCTTTTCTACAACTTTTTAACTAGGTACCTAGCTATTTGAAACTAGGTAATTGGGTAATTAGAAACTAAGATTTTTAAGTTCGGTAACTTAAAAAGGAATCATCAAACCGTATAAATATGACATGTATATCTGTAGATGTACATATGTTAGCATTAACCTGCAGTCCCCACAACAGTTTTGGCAACTAGAGGAACCAAAGGGTTTGCCTGATATTAAAAGCAGAATTTTTAAATGATACATCACATAGCCGTATATGGTACCTGGTATATAGCTATTATATATAGCATATTGGTTTTTTTTTTCTTAGGTATAAAGTAGTAATACCTTTGTTTTTTTTAACGATCTCGAGGAGATCTAAAATTATTTTTTCCGTGGCACCAGAAACTGCGACATGAAGTAAGGTCTCATTGGCACGTGTAATATGCTCGCCTTGGAGTTTTTCGTTTTTACTGTAGAGCTCGTGCACTGTTTTCCATTCGCGATTCATGGCTGCTTTGAAGAGATCCTCTCTTGGATTGTACAATGAGGCGTCATAAGAAGGTTCTGGTATTGTGGGGTTTTCTGGGATGATCTGTGGGGATTCAACACTAGATACGGACATATTGTTATTACTCCCTCTCTTGTTTGTATTAATCAGAGTTTAATTAAGTTGTATGTGACTCATTTGATAGGTAGAGAGTACTAGCGATATTATATATGCTCCCATTTATAAGGAAGACACTAGCAAGGAGAGCATGTAGTGTGTGATTGACTGCTCTTCAATGCTCATTTAAATCTGTGTCCTTACAAAAAAGCCAAAGAGAAATTTACTTGGGCCAAGAATAAAGAACCTTACGTGTTGAAGTGTCAAGAGTTGTCTCCTTGAAATAAAATGGTTATAATTTGTTTTTGAGTGAGTCTTTAATACTTCATAAAAAATAGGAGTAAACAGGATATATTTTCATTTTAAATTTTAATCAAGTGTAGAACAAATTAAGATATCAATATAGTCTCTCAATTAATTACCACCATCCAAATCATAACATTTGATTAAAAAAGTACAACTTCATTATTATATATAATTTTGTAAAATCAATTTCAAAATGACTAGTAGACCTCTTATTTTTTATACTGAATATATTGAGTGCTCATAATTAAGAAAAGAGCAGAATTAAACAACTTACAACACACGTTTTAATTTACATGCTTCAATATGAGCAAGTAATATTATGAAACTTATCATAAGTGATGGACCTGGCAAATTAGACAAGTCCGGTTGTATTTGGATTGGATGGAGTTAGATTCATATTACTTTGGGTTTAATAGATACGTATTGGACTCAAATTGAAGAGATCGATTAATTCAGAGTCTGTGTATTTTCATATTTGAATAATGAACTATATGAGTTGGATTTTGCGGGTTCAAAATTCAAGTTTTGGACCAATCTCAGTTCGAGTTAATTGGGATGTCGGGTTGATTATGATTTTTGTAATCTTGTGTTACGTGTAATTTAGTTCCATTTTTCATACATAAATCGGGTGCCAGATTGTGTTTGAATTGAATTAAGCTGGATCCAGATTAATTTTGGACTTAGATAAGTATTACATTTGATTTATTTCTGAATATTTCAATTAACTATGACACGGATATCGTCCGCGTTCTAGTCTTATTAATTTTGGATCAAGCCAACTAGCAATAAAATGTCTAGTGCATATGCATGTATGTGTACCATAAGTTTTGATCTAGATATTTTTTTGGGTTTAATAAAGAAATTTATAATTTAGAGGAGGGTTCAAATACCTCCATTTTTAAAATGTTAATAACTTAAAATTTAAATCATAAACATCATAATAAAATCATTAAATGTGATCTATGTTATTTTTTCTAAGTGTTCATAAAAAATTATCACGTTTCGGTTTTGTTTTTATGTGAATCAATAAGTTAAAAAACCAACGTCTAAAAATTATCCACATTAGTACGTTTTTATAAGCTTTTAATGACAACCAAAACAAAGTTGAATATCATAATTTTTAACATGTGTATATATAAATAATGTAGATCATATCCAACGGTTTTATTTTGACTTTTAAGTTTTAAAATTTGAGTTATTTAAAATTTTAAAAATAGAGGCACAAAAAATAGAGGCATTTGAACCCTCTTCTATAATTTATTGAATTTAATTTAATCAAACCTAAAAAAATTGATGAATAGAGACAAAACATAAAATAGCTCAGTATTATGGAATAAATTCTTAATTTATCTGTTCAAATATTATATTGTGTACTTTGAGCTTTATGTAAAAAAAAAATCTCAAATCGATCATTGTCCTATAATACAAAAATAACATCCAACTTATAAAAGGAACATGGAATGCCTTATAAAGAATTTGACCCACTGGTAAAATGGACTCCACAACTAAATTTGAATATCTTTTATCAAGTTACAATCTTTTTTTATTCATATTAACTCAAATTGGTGTAATTGTCGTTTGGGTACCATTAAGTCTGATTGGTACGGGTTTGGACATCTTTTGGATCATGGATCATTTGGGTTTAGATTATTTTATGTTCGAATATTCAGTATTTATAGATTTATTTATGTTCAGGTATTTTTGAATTTGATTAATTACGAGTTTATATCATTTTTTTTTAATTTTTAGTAGTTTCGAGTCGGATTGAAATGTCGATTTCATCAACATAGTAATTGTGGTTAGTTCACATTTTATCAAGGATCCATAGAAGTTCTATTCTCTTCTTTTTGATAATCAATCGGTGCAGACAAATGTGAGAAATTAAAATACTGCAACAATTGTGATCAATGCACAACCCAGCATTACAAAAGTGTTCGCTTATTGCTCTTATTTCTTGCTTGCATTGAGACAAAAATTGAATGATTCTTGATTTATCCTTTTTCTTTATTTCACATTCTTCATTTAGAAAGAGTTAAAAAAAGAGTAAAGAGGACATTCTGTAAATGATTCCAAATGTAGTGTCTGACAAGGCAAGCTAATCGATATTTTCAAAATTAAAAGGCAAACTAACACAAACCAAAAAAATAATTTGAAGATCAGATGGCAAGTAGCCGGCTAGCAATATATTGATAAAAAAATTATTTACAAATGTTTCAATTTCAGTTTACACTTCTCAACTAGTAAATAAAACACTAAGCAACATTGTGAAGGAGCGGACTTGGTCCTTCGTGCCCAGTTTTCCTTTCACAAATCTTGTAATTTTTCTTGAGCGCCCCGAATACATTTAATTATTAAATCTGGACTGTTCTTTAATTGTGATACAAATTTCAAAAACAGACCCCCTATATTTAAATGAGCGACATAGACACCGAATTTCAATCGCTCAGCTGGGAGCTTTTCTTTTTTTAGGAATAATGCAAGTCAAAGGTGGGAGTTTTTCTTTATTTACATGTTTTGTTATTTAGTTAAATAATTATTTGTCCGAAGAGATATTCGTGTTTTTGTAATCTTGTGTTACGTGTAATTTAGTTCCATTGTTCATACATAAATCGGGTGCCAGATTGTGTTTGAATTGAATTAAGTTGGATCCAGATTAATTTTGGACTTAGATAAGTATTAGATTTGATTTATTTCTGAATATTTCAATTAACTATGACACGAATATCGTCCGCGTTCTAGTCTTATTAATTTTGGATCAAGCCAACTAACAATAAAATGTCTAGTGCATATGCATGTATGTGTACCATAAGTTTTGATCTAGATATTTTTTTGGGTTTAATAAAGAAATTTATAATTTAGAGGAGGGTTCAAATACCTCCATTTTTTGTGTCTCCATCGTGCCTCCATTTTTAAAACCTTAATAACTCAAAATTTAAATCATAAACTTTATAATAAAACCATTAAATGTGATCTATGTTATTCTTTCTATGTGGTCATAAAAAATTATCACGTTTCGGTTTTGTTTTTATGTGAATCTATAAGTTAAAAAATCAACGTCTAAAAATTATCCACATTAGTACGTTTTTATAAGCTTTTAATGAAAACCAAAACCAAGTTGAAATATCATAATTTTTTACATGTGCATATATAAATAATGTAGATCATATCCAACGGTTTTATTTTGACTTTTAAGTTTTAAATTTTGAGTTATTTAAAATTTTAAAAATGGAGGCATGATGGAGGCACAAAAAATGAAGGCATTTGAACACTCTTCTATAATTTATTGTATTTAATTTAATGAAACCTAAAAAAATTTGATGACTAGAGACAAAACATAAAATAGCTCAGTATTATGGAATAAATTCTTAATCTATTTGTTCAAATATTATATTGTGTACTTTGAGCTTTATGTCAAACAAAAATCTCAAATCGATCACTGTCCTATAATACAAAAATAACATCCCACTTATAAAAGGAACACGGAATCCCTTATAAAGAATTTGACCCAACAAAATGTGAAGCATCAAAACCTTAGCACTGGTAAAATGGACTCCACAACTAAATTTGAATATCTTTTATCAAGTTACAATCTTTCTTGATTCATATTAACTAAGATTGGTATAATTGTCGTTTGGGTACCATTAAGCCTGATTGCTACGGGTTTGGACATCTTTTGGATCATGGATCATTTGGGTTTATATTATTTTATGTTCGAATATTCAATATTTATAGATTTATTTATGTTCAAATATTTTTTAATTTGATTAATTATGAGTTTATATCATTTTTTTATAAATTTTTAGTATGTCCGAGTCGGATTGGAATGTCAATTTCATCAAGATAGTTATTCTGGTTAGTTCACATTTTATCAAGGATCCATATAAGTTCTATTCTCTTCTTTTTGATAATCAATCGGTGCAGACAAATGTGAGAAATTTAAAATAATGCAATAATTGTGATCAATGCACAACCCAACATACAATACAAAAGTGTTCGCTTATTGCTCTTATTCCTTGCTTGCATTGAGACAAAAATTGAATGATTCTTGCTTATCCTTTTTCTTTATTTCACATGCTTCATTTAGAAAGAGAAAAAAAGAGAAAAGAGGACATTCTCTAAATGATTCCAAATGTAGTGTCTGACAAAACAAGCTGATCGATATTTTCAAAATTAAAAGGCAAAATAATACAAACCAAAAAAAAATTTGAACATAAGATGGCAAGTAGCTGGCTGGCAATATATTGATAAAAAAAATTATTTACAAATGTTTCAATTTCAGTTTACACTTCTCAACTAGTAAATAAAACACTAAGCAACATTATGAAGGAGCGGACTTGGTCCTCCGTGCCCAGTTTTCCTTTCACTAAGCTTGTAATTTCTCTTGAGCGCCCCGAATACACTTAATTATTAAATCCTGACTGTTCTTTAATTGTGATACAAATTTCAAAAACGGACTCCCTATTTTTAAATGAGCAACATAGACACTGAATTTCTATCGCTCAGCTGTGAGTTTTTCTTTTTTTAGGAAAAATGCAAGTCAAAGCTCACATTTAATTTATTAAGAACCGGCACAAGAGTTTTGTTGCACAGTACTAAGTAGAAAGCAAACCATACTGAAAACATTTGAGTATTAGAAATTAAAAAAGAAAGATACGAAATAAGAAAACAGAGCAGAAGATAAAGAAAAATAAGAAAAAAAACATGAAATTAGAATTAGGGCCAATTCTCTGGAGCGCCTTAGCGTTGATTTGTATGTCTCAACTGTTCCTCCTCAGTAACTAATTTTCATTGCACAAATGCTGGTATGTCCCTTTTTCCGGTACAGGCTGTATCTATCCACTTCGCCACTGTACCGTGTCAGTCCCAGTCAGCATTACATGTGTTCCTGGAGTTGTGCCAGTTCAATATGCATAACCGTGCCAGTCCATTGTGTCACAGAGCTGTACCAGTCCATTGTGCCGTCAGTTGAGTGTGTTAAAAGGTGATGAAGCTGAGTTGTGCCTGCAGATCCATCCAAAGTTCTGGTATTGTTTTGCCTCTCTCGAAAAATCCTAGAGCAGCATTCCTTCCACAGTATGAACTGAGTAATCATCAGGATTGACCTAGTCTTCAATTCAATTGTGTCATTTAGAACAATTGTTGGAAAATTGTTTGCCGGTAAGGTCAGAAGCTGTTGTGTATGCAAGTTTCGGTACAGTTCCCTTGTTAAGGCACATTTGTTGAACAAATGACGTATTGACTCCGAATCTGACTTGCACAAGGGGCATCTGTTGACTAGTGTCCAACCTTTCTTTATCAAGTTATCAGTTGTCAGTATCCGATTTAGCGATGCTAGCCACCCAAAAACTCATATTCGCGGTGGTACCTTTAATGCCCAAATGCCCAAATGATTCGCTCAGCTGGGAGTTAATCTCAGCTCATTGAACCGAGTGCGGTACCATAAAGGATACGAACTTGACTCTTATCACCCCAACCTGATATCGAGGACCCGGCTCTTTTATTTCTCCGCTTAAGGTTGACAATTTTTACTTGGTTTGTAGTGGAAGGGTCTTAATATTTAGGCTTAATTTTATATTAGTTCTAGGAAACTACTTCAATTACTTATTTCTTCTAAATTTTTTTTATATTTGCTCTTTAACTCTTCTTTTTCTTTAATATTTATCATTAAAACCAACAAGATAAAATTAATACTAGTTGAACTTCACAAACTAATTGTTTATCTTTGTAAATTGACAAAACTAACCTTATTGGTAATCATCTCTATTCGTATTTCTTGCCACCATCTAACCTTATTGATGAAACTAATTTTATTTTTCTTTCGTCGCATGTCTTTTGTATTTGGTAGCTGCTATTAAGTATTTCAAAAGAGAGATGCATTTGGTAATCATCTCTCTTCGTATTTCGGTCTCTGTCTCCCTCTCTCTCCAAGTTATTTAGGCTTAATTTTATATTAGGGTTTGCTATCTGTCGCCATATGAATCACTCTTTTAAAAAAAAAAAAAAAATGAAAGTCGCTCCCTGACTCCTCAAAATCTTGATCCACAATTATATACTAATTTCACACTTGTACAAAGTGCAAAAAAAATTTAAGTTCACCTATTAATTTTTATTTTCAAGAGAATAGTTCCAACCTTTAAGTGCATATTATTAGTTTTTTTTGTAATAGCAATTTATGTACGCACTATGTGAATAGTTTGATCAAGAGAAAAATTTACACAGTATGACATTAGTGATAATTTCATATTTGAAAACTAAAACAACAAATCAATGTTCTCAAGCTTACATCAATCAAGGGCTCTGTATCTGCTTCTTTTCAATCTGAGGTAATAAAATATCACTAATGAAATACTGCCATTGTAATCTACTATAAGCAATTTTTCTTGTTCAATCACTCAAATTGGATGATCAAAGCATGCCTTCTTCATGGACATAAAAAATAATAGGAATAACAATCCTCAACCCAATCATGGAATGAGGCAATTAATAAATTTAAACAAGTTCTATACAAATGCTTTCAGAAATCGCTTTCCTTATAAGTATCTCCTACGAACTTTTTATTATTACCTGCATTAAATTGATAGACCATATTCCAAACCAAACGAAAGCATGAAGCAATTTCAGGAACCCTAAAAGGTAAAACAAAGAAAAAAATTGCAACAAACTTAAAATAAACAACAGAGACAAGAAATCCTGAAGTATTATTCTTTGTGCAACCAACACGATCAAACAAACATCACTTCAAAATCAAAATTCTTAGTCTTGAATTATTATAAGTTAATAGAACATAAAACGAGTTACATTAATTATGCCGAGCATATTATTGTGAAGCTAGCTAGTGCACATGCATCTTCTCAGTGCGCTCCGGAACCTTCTTTATAATTACTTTGATGAGGTCAATGTAAAATGGAAATTGTGCAGCAGCAAAGAAAGTGAAAGGAAAGCACATGATAGCGTATATGGGGTACACAGCATATTTGAGCTTGTTTTCAACAACAAAAAAGTCTCCAGCACAGAATGCGACAAGCATAGAAGCAATTCCCATGAAGAGGGAGGTCAGCCCCAGGACAAGCTTCACGGGAAGTCCCAAATTGAAATCACTTACCTGATCAGCAAATGAATGAGAATTTCAGTTTCCAATGTTGAATTGTCAAAAGGAAGAAATTCTAATTAAGATAAGGGTTTTTGTAACCTGGTAACGGGAGTTAAATATTGCGAGGAACATGACAAGGGATGTAACAGAAAAGCAAAAAGCGGAAAGGGATGAGATGGCAAACAGCTCAAAAGCTGGTCTTCCACTGAGGACTGGCAACCCAGACTTCTGGTCTACACCTCCTGGAACTGTGCTTGCAGATGCAAAGGCCACCGTAGTGACGAAAGCAGCTACTGCAGAGCAAAACTGGGAAGCATTTGCCAGCCAAGTGATTCCGTCTTTAACCAGTGTATCATGAGTCTCTATGAACACCTCCTCTGCCGTCTTTCCATCCTTGTTGATTCTTGAGAATATTTCTAGGTTCATACTTTCCACGTACTGCACACCGCCATATTACATATGTTCAGTTTTTATTTTAGTTTAATTATTACATTTTTCAGAGAGAAGAGAGAGAGAGATCACCTTGTACCACTTGCTCTCCCATTGCATCTGAAGTGCTGCTCCAGGGGTGCTCCACGGCCGGTTATGGCTGTGCATGGCTGCGAGATGTAAAGCACTATTTTCATCTTTATCTACTTGCCAAAATACACTCTCCATATGTTGAAAACCCAGCAGGTACGTGTACACGTGGACTTGTCGGTGCTCCACTGCCAATAAAACAATATTTTTCTTATCCTTGTCTTTGTCCATGACTGCCAATGGATACTTCTTAAGGATTTTTTTCACCATCTCTATTATTCCCCTCTTTGTAGCTACCAAAACAGGGCTTGCTGAACCACATGTTGTCAAAATTGTAATGTATGTTAACAAAATGTGTAGCAATGTTTCGATTTCTCATGTTGGTACATTACGTGGCTATAGTAGTATCTTAGTAGCAAGGTGCCTGATTGGATGTTTTTGGGCAAGTACTGCTGGAACTGAGAATTTAGCTTATTGATTATTGTGAAATTTGTGTTAGAAGCCTAGAGAAGAGAGAAATTTAGTATGAGCTGAATATATTTTATTTCACTAATGTTGTGTTAAGCTTGACTATTACAAAATTAATGAACATACCAGTATCAGGTCTATTCGTTGATTCCTTCTCTTCAACAATTTTCAGAGAAACTTTCTCGAAGGATTTTTTCAGCATGTCTATGCTTCCGCTTACCTCTTTTAAGGCTTTAATCAGGATGGTTTCACCTGTATTCGTTAAAAGTATATGACAGCATAGCAAAATACAAGAAGTCATTAGTCTGATTAAGGAAATGTAATGAGCCTTCTATAATTAATTGAATGACAAAGACGAGTTAGTTGCTCAATTTTTTTCCAAGAGAATAAAATAATTGTCATACTTCATAGTGATGATTTTGTAGATTGAATAGACATGTATTTCATTGAATCACCGAACTGTTGGTTACAAATAACACTAAAAAAGCATTACAAATTATATGCGTAGAAAATTAATTAATATATTTATTTTTTCATAGATGCATGCCAATTCAAATAAGGGAGTAAACTACACTCTGATTTATTCACGGCAATATAAGGCACAAAATTTTCTAAAACGTCAATCAAGAAAATTTATCTTTTCTAGTCAACATACCTTCACTTGGGTTTGGTGTATTTTCATGTAAGCCCAGATCAGTAGTTCCTACTGATGGAGGGGATTTTGATCCATGTACTACTGATGCAGACACAGCGGGTTGCTGTCCACCACTGGTTTCCTCGTACTCCCAGAGTGTTGAACGATCCACTAGTTCCTTCATTATGGTCAGAGCATTTCTGTGCTTTTGTTTAATTTTTGTAATTGTTGGCAATCTCCATAACCCTTTAGGATGTTATTCACAGAGTGATATACTAAATTAATAGTGTAAACAGCTGAGCAAAAGGTCTATATAATAACTGGCAACTTTTCTTTTACACTTCAATAGAATCTAATTAATTAATTGTTCCGAGCTATATCAAGAATCATACTCCTTTCTTTCTTTCTTTGGCCATACAGTTGGATATTATAGTTGGTACTATGTTATACATTGGTTCTTTCCTCTATTTCTACAGACTTGTTTTCTATTGTCTAAATGAAGTTTGTACATCATAAACCAAATAATTGTAAGCAAGTATCGAATATGAATCATTGTCTTTATCAGCTGCAAAAATTGCAATTCTAGAATTTGTAAGAACTTTGGAAAGAACGATCAATTACTTCATCTAGAAATTAAAAATGAACTGTGCATATTGAGATTATAATTAGTTACTTCCTCATATACCTATATAAGAACAACTAGTTCATCTTATTCCTATTTTAAATGGAAGGAGCTTGCTTTTTTATTAAATTAACTTTTTCAATCAGGGTATCTATCCCAAGAACTTAATTGGTGTCGAAGAGTAACTTGACATTTTCTTGAAGAAATTATGCAATACATATATGCACATACCTATACCAAGAACAACCAATAGGAGCTTCACGATAATCTTGAAAAAGAAAATCATCACATCATAGTTCGGTGGGTACCGCCTTCTCTGTTTCTGATTTTCAGATGGCTTATCTTCATCTTCCTTTTTTGCTCCAGCTTTCTGATTTTCAGATGGCTTATCTTCATCTTCCTTTTTTGCTCCAGCTTTCTGATTTTCAGATGGCTTATCTTCATCTTCCTTTTTTGCTCCAGCTTTCATGCAGCGTAAAATGAAGGGAAACAATAAAAATTTATGAACATAAGTAAGATTTCATTAAAATTAGCTTATTATGTATGTTATCATTTTTCTACAATTTAATTTCGTCCTGCATAATTGTTTGAGTCCTTAATGAATCATTTTATGCTTTTAGAAATTAGCATGACATGCTGCCGAAACTAATCCTTGACTCAACAGAAAGATATTATCGATGATTCTTATCCTTGTTAACAAAAACATTGACTCAATAAGAGAGGGAAAGAGGCCTTCTTGCCAAAAAGAGGGCACAGCCCTGTTTTTTAATTATTCATACAGTGGGCCCCAATCCTCTTTTCATAGATATAAAAGTTAGTTTGGATAGTTTTGAATCGGTAAAAATTCCACCGATCATTCTTTGTATCGAAATTATTTACCGATCTTTCTATGGTCGAAAAACAAAGGCACTCTTTCTTTTTCCCTGTCTTATTTTATAATATAATATTTTCTATAGACAAATAGTTCTCTTAATTAACCTTAGAATTCTAGCCAAGATTTACTATTATTTAAGAATGAAAAACTGATATGATTATATCCTGATGGTTTGTTTACCATACATTGGTTTTCTTCATCAGCGCAGCAAGCCTTACAGATATCACCAGTTTTTAAGCTAGAAACTGCAGCAACACTTATGAAAGTTTAGTGCTTGAGGCTATGGTAACATGCATATTATGGATTGACTCGTGCTATGCATACATATTGTTTTTTTCAAATTTTAAACAGTCGCTCTGAAATGTTATATACATGATCTCCATATGAGCATACCACATTTTATAATTTTTTTACATAGGTAGATTTACACTGCTTTTGGATGGTCCAGAATGTTCAAATCAAGTGATTTTGTACCTATAAAAAAAATAGTAGACAAATTCAAAATTTTAAAATTTGATTTGCATGTACATTTTCATATGAAGATCATATTTAATTGTTTGGACCAACTATTTGAACTTTAAAAATGAAGATATGATTCCATAGCAAATGCCATTTTGTAATATGCATATTACCAAAGATTTACTGTTGAGCAGACACAATAAATGATTTATATAAACAGTTATGTTCTTATTTTTATAAATTCTATTGAGTTTCTTTTCCTCATACCGACAGTTTTATATATGCATTTGATGGAATCCTTCATCAAAGAAAATAGGTCAATACAAACTGTGTATGTCGGCGGCAGTAGTTTCTTTTCATCTTTCTGAATGTCTGATGTGTTTTCCGTATTATTTTTTTGATTCTCCAAGAAATCAACAAACTTAAAAGTGAGTGGCTCTGTAATTGTACCTACAATCAAAGCATCAAACATTCTGAAGACAAATAATTAAAGCAGCACCACATAGCAAATACTATTATTATTATTAAACTCGCTATTAACAATTAGATTTGACTCATTGAAAATGGTGTCACCATTAATATTAAACTAATTTATGGAAAAAAAAAAAGTAGTTTAATTGTGAAGTACAGCAATTATTATTATGGTAAACTCACAATTAAGAATCGGATTTCAATCATTGAAAATGGTATCACCCTTAAAATTAAAGCAATATGTTTTAAAAAGTTTTCAACTTTTATAACTTAAAGCATGCAAAGGAGCTTGATTTATTGGTTAAAAAAAAACACATTTTTAGGTCAGGGTAGTTTTCGAATTTTCTTTTGTTTGGGTTGGGTTTGGAGGGGGGGGGGGGGGGGGGCGGGGTGAGTACAGTGATAAATAATTGTATCATATAAGCCAAAGCGAGCTCCACTCTTGAAAACAGAGGGCTTGTTAGCCAGAGTGTGAAGTGCAGTTTCTCCGTTTGAATTGACATAGTTCATCAACTTTGGATATAGGCGAATGATCTCATATGCCAAACCTACAGTCAATAAATTTGAATGGTTATATTATGGATTACTTTTTATTTTACTTTTCTTTTTTTGCTGAAAGCGCATACCAAATTGTTCTCCTTTGATGGCGTGGTGAAGAATATTGTTACCATCACCTCCCCTACAATGAGTGATATCTCGATCTCTCAAGGATAAGCTGTCAACTTCAACAATTTTCAGTTTTTGTTCCTTATGGATGGCAGACTCAAGCACAAAGAAGGTATTCTTCTTTCCATGACGCACTGCCGAAAAGAGCGGAGTCTCCTGAAGGTTGTTACGTGCACTGGTTACCATATCTGGACACATTTTTGCCATCATCCTGCAAACCTTCTCAAGCCCGAGAGCTGCCGCCAGATGAAGTGGGGTATCCCCAGCTTTGTTTTGTAAGTTCAAGATATTGCTCATCTCTGTGGTTAGTGCATCAAATATTCTTAGAACTCAAAATGGAAATTCAATTATGGGCAACATGATTATGGATTAAATTAATCATATTTAACTTCCTTATAAGAAAGAAGCATGTCAAGGTCAATTGTCTTTTATTTTTCATAAATCTCGAGAACACTGCTGTGTCAAGTTTCTGTCAGTATCCTCTCAAACTGGATATGAACATAAATAACTCTTGTAATTGATAGAAATATAATATATTATAGTGAAGTATAGAGAGACATGTTCAATACAAAATTCTGAAATTTCTCACTAAAACTATCAATTTTCTTTCTTACACATACAAATGACTTTGTTATGTATATATTGACCTAATTTAACTTTTGAATTTTCCAACAAAAAAACTAAATGACTATTACAATATATACATTTTTTCCTAAGCAACACAGACAATTCCGAATTCCAGTTTTTTATTTTTTCCAAAAAAACCTTTTGGACTCTCTTCATAAATTATTATTTTAATCATACGTCTTCTTAATAATTAAGTTTATAATTAACTGTAATTAGTAGGGACTGACGAAGTGTGTTATAACCTTCCGCCTGATAAAGACTTCTTGGATCATTCTTTCTTGCAGGTGCATTATAGTAATATTGTATAATCTCAGTTCTATTTGTTCACAATTGCCACTAGGGTGTCAATGATACACTTTCACCCGTTTACCCTATCCGTATCGTATTCGATAAGATGGGTATGTGTAAGGTTTTTTTTTCGTTAGCTAATCGGGTATGGGTATGGGTAAAGATTTTTTTTCGTTAGCTAAACGGGTAAAGTCTATTTCATACCAATTACCTATAGGGTAATTATATAAAATAAAATTACATTATAATGTTTGAGTAATAATTAGTGATGTTAAAATTTATTTGCATAATATTTCATATGATAATGTTTGAGCAATAATTAGTTATGTACTTTTGTTATTTAGTATACGAATTTTGCTATAAGAAAAATGTCAATCATATTACTTTTATTTACATGTTTTGTTATTTAGTTAAATAATTGAATTTGTCCGAAGAGATATTCGTGTTTTCAAATTCTCTTGCTTTATAAAAAAACAATTTAGTTGAAATTGATTACATATTAGTTTTTTTTTTATTAGTAAAGTGATTGCATATGTCAATTGACCCCCATTTTTTTACAAAACTTTTTATACATTTACTCTATTTTATATATAATTTAGAGTAAAAAATGTTATAGGTAGTGTAAATTGACCCCCATTTGGAGCAAATTTTGTTTATATGATTGACCCACATTCATATTTGACCCCCATAACTTGAAAGTCTAGCTCTGCCCTGATTATATTAGTATTATTCGTTATTCACGTGCTACCGTTTCGTTACCCGATAATTTTAACAAGTAAGAGTAGGATAGGGTAAGATCAAATCTTAATGGGTAAGAGTAGGGTATGTGTAAGGTCAATTCTTAGTAGATATGGGTATGAAAATGCTTCCAACCTACCCGTATCGTACCCATTGACACCCCTAATTGCCACCTAGTTTGAAATTCATCACTTTATAGCAAAAGGAAAATAATATTTATTTCACCAAGAATGAATATGTTTCCTGGTTACATTGCTAATATAACATGATACATTTGAAGGATCCTGCCCTGAAGTTACATATGCTTAGAAAGGGCTCGTTTTACATTTCCCTTATTTTAGTATTTAATTTTCACAAACTGCCTGTACAAAGTTTATTATTGAGTACCGGGGACTCTACATATAGTTTCTATCGGAAAGCTATAGGCAAAACATCTTAATTCCATATGAAAATCCCTAATTAATGCATTGTGTCCATAAACAACACGAGCCTCGGTTCATTATTTATATGCTAAAGCATTAATTAATTAATTACATATATTATTTCAAATTCTTTTCTACAACTTTTTAACTAGGTACCTAGCTATTTGAAACTAGGTAATTGGGTAATTAGAAACTAAGATTTTTAAGTTCGGCAACTTAAAAAGGAATCATCAAACCGTACAAATATGATATGTATATCTATAGATGCACATATGTTACCATTAACCTGCAGTCCCCACAACAGTTTTGGCAACTAGAGGAACCAAAGGGTTTGCCTGATATTAAAAGCAGAATTTTTAAATGATACATCACATAGCCGTATATGGTACCTGGTATATAGCTATTATATATAGCATATTGGTTTTTTTTTTTCTTAGGTATAAAGTAGTAATACCTTTGTTTTTTTTAACGATCTCGAGGAGATCTAAAATTATTTTTTCCGTGGCACCAGAAACTGCGACATGAAGTAAGGTCTCATTGGCACGTGTAATATGCTCGCCTTGAAGTTTTTCGTTTTTACTGTAGAGCTCGTGCACTGTTTTCCATTCGCGATTCATGGCTGCTTTGAAGAGATCCTCTCTTGGATTGTACAATGAGGCGTCATAAGAAGGTTCTGGTATTGTGGGGTTTTCTGGGATGATCTGTGGGGATTCAACACTAGATACGGACATATTGTTATTACTCCCTCTCTTGTTTGTATTAATCAGAGTTTAATTAAGTTGTATGTGACTCATTTGATAGGTAGAGAGTACTAGCAATATTATATATGCTCCCTTTTATAAGGAAGACACTAGCAAGGAGAACATGTAGTGTGTGATTGACTGCTCTTCAATGCTCGTTTAAATCTGTGTCCTTACAAAAAAGCCAAAGAGAAATTTACTTGGGCCAAGAATAAAGAACCTTACGTGTTGAAGTGTCAAGAGTTGTCTCCTTGAAATAAAATGGTTATAATTTGTTTTTGAGTGAGTCTTTAATACTTCATAAAAAATAGGAGTAAACAGGATATATTTTCATTTTAAATTTTAATCAAGTGTAGAACAAATTAAGATATCAATATAGTCTCTCAATTAATTACCACCATCCAAATCATAACATTTGATTAAAAAAGTACAACTTCATTATTATATATAATTTTGTAAAATCAATTTCAAAATGACTAGTAGACCTCTTATTTTTTATACTGAATATATTGAGTGCTCATAATTAAGAAAAGAGCAGAATTAAACAACTTACAACACACGTTTTAATTTACATGCTTCAATATTAGCAAGTAAAATTATGAAACATAATATCATAAGTGATGGACCTGGCAAATTAGACAAGTCCAGTTGTATTTCGATTGGATGGAGTTAGATTCATATTACTTTGGGTTTAATAGATACGTATTGTACTCAAATTGAAGAGATCGATTAACTCAGAGTCTGTGTATTTTCATATTTGAATAATGAACTATATGAGTTGGATTTTGCGGGTTCGAAATTCAAGTTTTGGACCAATCTCAGTTCGAGTTAATTGGGATGTCGGGTTGATTATGATTTTTGTAATCTTGTGTTACGTGTAATTTAGTTCCATTGTTCATACATAAATCGGGTGCCAGATTGTGTTTGAATTGAATTAAGTTGGATCCAGATTAATTTTGGACTTAGATAAGTATTAGATTTGATTTATTTCTGAATATTTCAATTAACTATGACACGGATATCGTCCGCGTTCTAGTCTTATTAATTTTGGATCAAGCCAACTAACAATAAAATGTGTAGTGCATATGCATGTATGTGTACCATAAGTTTTGATCTAGATATTTTTTTAGGTTTAATAAAGAAATTTATAATTTAGAGGAGGGTTCAAATACCTCCATTTTTTGTGTCTCCATCATGCCTCCATTTTTAAAATGTTACTAACTTAAAATTTAAATCATAAACTTCATAATAAAATCATTAAATGTGATCTATGTTATTTTTTCTAAGTGTTCATAAAAAATTATCACGTTTCGGTTTTGTTTTTATGTGAATCAATAAGTTAAAAAATCAACGTCTAAAAATTATCCACATTAGTACGTTTTTATAAGCTTTTAATGACAACCAAAACAAAGTTGAATATCATAATTTTTTACATGTGTATATATAAATAATGTAGATCATATCCAACGGTTTTATTTTGACTTTTAAGTTTTAAAATTTGAGTTACTTAAAATTTTAAAAATAGAGGCATGATGGAGGCACAAAAAATAAAGGCATTTGAACCCTCTTCTATAATTTATTGAATTTAATTTAATAAAACCTAAAAAAATTGATGAATAGAGACAAAACATAAAATAGCTCAGTATTATGGAATAAATTCTTAATTTATCTGTTCAAATATTATATTGTGTACTTTGAGCTTTATGTCAAAAAAAAATCTCAAATCGATCATTGTCCTATAATACAAAAATAACATCCAACTTATAAAAGGAACATGGAATGCCTTATAAAGAATTTGACCCACTGGTAAAATGGACTCCACAACTAAATTTGAATATCTTTTATCAAGTTACAATCTTTTTTGATTCATATTAACTCAAATTGGTGTAATTGTCGTTTGGGTACCATTAAGTCTGATTGGTACGGGTTTGGACATCTTTTGGATCATGGATCATTTGGGTTTAGATTATTTTATGTTCGAATATTCAGTATTTATAGATTTATTTATGTTCAGGTATTTTTCAATTTGATTAATTACGAGTTTATATCATTTTTTTTATAAATTTTTAGTAGTTTCGAGTCGGATTGAAATGTCGATTTCATCAAGATAGTTATTCTGGTTAGTTCACATTTTATCAAGGATCCATAGAAGTTCTATTCTCTTCTTTTTGATAATCAATCAGTGCAGACAAATGTGAGAAATTAAAATACTGCAACAATTGTGATCAATGCACAACCCAGCATTACAAAAGTGTTCGCTTATTGCTCTTATTTCTTGCTTGCATTGAGACAAAAATTGAATGATTCTTGATTTATCCTTTTTCTTTATTTCACATTCTTCATTTAGAAAGAGTTAAAAAAAGAGTAAAGAGGACATTCTGTAAATGATTCCAAATGTAGTGTCTGACAAGGCAAGCTAATCGATATTTTCAAAATTAAAAGGCAAACTAACACAAACCAAAAAAAAAAATTTGAAGATCAGATGGCAAGTAGCCGGCTAGCAATATATTGATAAAAAAATTATTTACAAATGTTTCAATTTCAGTTTACACTTCTCAACTAGTAAATAAAACACTAAGCAACATTGTGAAGGAGCGGACTTGGTCCTTCGTGCCCAGTTTTCCTTTCACAAATCTTGTAATTTTTCTTGAGCGCCCCGAATACATTTAATTATTAAATCTGGACTGTTCTTTAATTGTGATACAAATTTCAAAAACAGACCCCCTATATTTAAATGAGCGACATAGACACCGAATTTCAATCGCTCAGCTGGGAGCTTTTCTTTTTTTAGGAATAATGCAAGTCAAAGGTGGGAGTTTTTCTTTATTTACATGTTTTGTTATTTAGTTAAATAATTATTTGTCCGAAGAGATATTCGTGTTTTTGTAATCTTGTGTTACGTGTAATTTAGTTCCATTGTTCATACATAAATCGGGTGCCAGATTGTGTTTGAATTGAATTAAGTTGGATCCAGATTAATTTTGGACTTAGATAAGTATTAGATTTGATTTATTTCTGAATATTTCAATTAACTATGACACGAATATCGTCCGCGTTCTAGTCTTATTAATTTTGGATCAAGCCAACTAACAATAAAATGTCTAGTGCATATGCATGTATGTGTACCATAAGTTTTGATCTAGATATTTTTTTGGGTTTAATAAAGAAATTTATAATTTAGAGGAGGGTTCAAATACCTCCATTTTTTGTGTCTCCATCGTGCCTCCATTTTTAAAACCTTAATAACTCAAAATTTAAATCATAAACTTTATAATAAAACCATTAAATGTGATCTATGTTATTCTTTCTATGTGGTCATAAAAAATTATCACGTTTCGGTTTTGTTTTTATGTGAATCTATAAGTTAAAAAATCAACGTCTAAAAATTATCCACATCAGTACGTTTTTATAAGCTTTTAATGAAAACCAAAACCAAGTTGAAATATCATAATTTTTTACATGTGCATATATAAATAATGTAGATCATATCCAACGGTTTTTTTTTTACTTTTAAGTTTTAAATTTTGAGTTATTTAAAATTTTAAAAATGGAGGCATGATGGAGGCACAAAAAATGAAGGCATTTGAACCCTCTTCTATAATTTATTTATTTAATTTAATAAAACCTAAAAAAATTTGATGACTAGAGACAAAAAAATAAAATAGCTCAGTATTATGGAATAAATTCTTAATCTATTTGTTCAAATATTATATTGTGTACTTTGAGCTTTATGTCAAACAAAAATCTCAAATCGATCACTGTCCTATAATACAAAAATAACATCCCACTTATAAAAGGAACACGGAATCCCTTATAAAGAATTTGACCCAGCAAAATGTGAAGAATCAAAATCTTAGCACTAGTAAAATGGACTCCACAACTAAATTTGAATATCTTTTATCAAGTTACAATCTTTCTTGATTCATATTAACTAAGATTGGTATAATTGTCGTTTGGGTACCATTAAGCCTGATTGCTACGGGTTTGGACATCTTTTGGATCATGGATCATTTGGGTTTAGATTATTTTATGTTCGAATATTCAATATTTATAGATTTATTTATGTTCAGATATTTTTTAATTTGATTAATTACGAGTTTATATCATTTTTTTATAAATTTTTAGTATGTCCGAGTCGGATTGGAATGTCAATTTCATCAAGATAGTTATTCTGGTTAGTTCACATTTTATCAAGGATCCATATAAGTTCTATTCTCTTCTTTTTGATAATCAATCGGTGCAGACAAATGTGAGAAATTTAAAATAATGCAACAATTGTGATCAATGCACAACCCAACATACAATACAAAAGTGTTCGCTTATTGCTCTTATTCCTTGCTTGCATTGAGACAAAAATTGAATGATTCTTGCTTTATTCTTTTTCTTTATTTCACATGCTTCATTTAGAAAGAGAAAAAAAGGGAAAAGAGGACATTCTCTAAATGATTCCAAATGTAGTGTCTGACAAGACAAGCTGATCGATATTTTCAAAATTAAAAGGCAAAATAATACAAACCAAAAAAAAATTTGAAGATAAGATGGCAAGTAGCTGGCTGGCAATATATTGATAAAAAAAATTATTTACAAATGTTTCAATTTCAGTTTACACTTCTCAACTAGTAAATAAAACACTAAGCAACATTATGAAGGAGCGGACTTGGTCCTCCGTGCCCAGTTTTCCTTTCACTAAGCTTGTAATTTCTCTTGAGCGCCCCGAATACACTTAATTATTAAATCCTGACTGTTCTTTAATTGTGATACAAATTTCAAAAACAGACTCCCTATTTTTAAATGAGCAACATAGACACCGAATTTCTATCGCTCAGCTGTGAGTTTTTCTGTTTTTAGGAAAAATGCAAGTCAAAGCTCACATTTAATTTTTAAGAACCGGCACAAGAGTTTTGTTGCATAGTACTAAGTAGAAAGCAAACCATACTGAAAACATTTGAGTATTAGAAATTAAAAAAGAAAGATACGAAATAAGAAAATAAAGCAGAAGATAAAGCAAAATAAGAAAAAAAAACATGAAATTAGAATTAGGGCCAATTCTCTGGAGCGCCTTAGCGTTGATTTGTATGTCTCAACTGTTCCTCCTCAGTAACTAATTTTCATTGCACAAATGCTGGTATGTCCCTTTTTTCGGTACAGGCTGTATCTATCCACTTCGCCACTATACCGTGTCAGTCCCAGTCAGCATTACATGTGTTCCTGGAGTTATGCCAGTTCAATATGCATAACCGTGCCAGTCCATTGTGTCACAGAGCTGTACCAGTCCATTGTGCCGTCAGTTGAGTGTGTTAAAAGGTGATGAAGCTGAGTTGTGCCTGCAGATCCATCCAAAGTTCTGGTATCTCGAAAAATCCTAGAGCAGCATTCCTTCCGCAGTATGAACTGAGTAATCATCAGGATTGACCTAGTCTTCAATTCAATTGTGTCATTTAGAACAATTGTTGGAAAATTGTTTGCCGGTAAGGTCAGAAGCTGTTGTGTATGCAAGTTCCGGTACAGTTCCCTTGTTAAGGCACATTTGTTGAACAAATGATGTATCGACTCCGAATCTGACTTGCACAAGGGGCATCTGTTGACTAGTGTCCAACCTTTCTTTATCAAGTTATCAGTTGTCAGTATCCGATTTAGCGATGCTAGCCACCCAAAAACTCTGATTCGCGGTGGTACCTTTAATGCCCAAATGCCCAAATGATTCGCTCAGCTGGGAGTTAATCTCAGCTCATTGAACCGAGTGCGGTACCATAAAGGATACGAACTTGACTCTTATCACCCCAACCTGATATCGAGGACCCGGCTCTTTTATTTCTCCGCTTAAGGTTGACAATTTTTACTTGGTTTGTAGTGGAAGGGTCTTAATATTTAGGCTTAATTTTATATTAGTTCTAGGAAACTACTTCAATTACTTATTTCTTCTAATTTTTTTTATATTTGCTCTTTAACTCTTCTTTTTCTTTAATATTTATCATTAAAATCAACCAGATAAAATTAATACTAGTTGAACTTCACAAACTAATTGTTTATCTTTGTAAACTGACAAAACTAACCTTATTGGTAATCATCTCTATTCGTATTTCTTGCCACCATCTAACCTTATTGATGAAACTAATTTTATTATTTTATTTTTCTTTCGTCGCATTTTTTTTGTATTTGGTAGCTGCTATTCAGTATTTCAAAAGAGAGATGCATTTGGTAATCATCTCTCTTCGTATTTCGGTCTCTGTCTCCCTCTCTCTCCAAGTTATTTAGGCTTAATATTATATTAGAGTTTGCTATCTCTCGCCATATGAATCGCTCTTTTAAAAAAAAAAAAAAAATGAAAGTCGCTCCCCGACTCCTCAAAATCTTGATCCACAATTATATACTAATTTCACACTTGTGCAAAGTGCAAACCATTTTTAAGTTCACCTATTAATTTTTATTTTCAAGAGAATAGTTCCAACCTTTAAGTGCATATTATTAGTTTTTTTGTAATAGCAATTTATGTACGCACTATGTGAATAGTTTGATCAAGAGAAAAATTTACACAGTATGACATTAGTGATAATTTCATATTTGAAAACTAAAACAACAAATCAATTTTCTCAAGCTTACATCAATCAAGGGCTCTGTATCTGCTTCTTTTCAATCTGAGGTAATAAAATATCACTAATGAAATACTGCCATTGTAATCTACTATAAGCAATTTTTCTTGTTCAATCACTCAAATTGGATGATCAAAGCTTGCCTTCTTCATGGACATAAAAAATAATAGGAATAACAATCCTCAACCCAATCATGGAATGAGGCAATTAATAAATTTAAACAAGTTCTATACAAATGCTTTCAGAAATCGATTTCCTTATAAGCATAGAAGGCAAAATCGGCCGTTCCGGAGCGGAATCGGCCGTTCCGGAGCGGGATCGGACGGTGCCGATCCGATTCCAGACCGATTTACGCGGACAGTGCAAATTTCGGTCAATTTCGGCCGTTTCGGCCATATTTCGGCCATATTTCGGCCAGTTCCAGTCAAATTTCGGACCGTTCCGGCCCGTTCCAGTCAAATTCCTGCCGAAACGCAAATATAAACAAGTTGAAAAATTTTTGCGGCAGCTGGGATTCGATCTCTAGATCATTGGAATGGAGTCCAAGCAAGTTACCACCACACCATCCAAGTGTTTTTGATTTATACCATAACTCATTTGTATATATATAATACTTATATCACAGATTGATACAAATCAAAAGTCCGATTTTCCGATCCGATTCGGCCGATCCCGACCGATTTTTCCGATCCGGATCGGGATCGGTTGGGGCCGATCCGGATCGGGATCGGTTGGGGCCGATCCGGATCGGGATCGGTTGGGGCCGATCCGGATCGGGATCGGTTGGGGCCGATCCCGATTCCGATTCCGATTTTTCCTTCTATGCTTATAAGTATCTCCTACGAACATTTTATTATTACCTGCATTAAATTGATCAACCATATTCCAAACCAAACGAAAGCATGAAGCAATTTCAGGAACCCTAAAAGGTAAAACAAAGAAAAAAATTGCAACAAACTTAAAATAAACAACAGAGACAAGAAATCCTGAAGTATTATTCTTTGTGCAACCAACACGATCAAACAAACATCACATCAAAATCAAAATTCTTAGTCTTGAATTATTACAAGTTAATAGAACATAAAACGAGTTACATTAATTATGCCGAGCATATTATTGTGAAGCTAGCTAGTTCACATGCATCTTCTCAGTGCGCTCCGGAACTTTCTTTATAGTTGCTTTGATGAGGTCAATGTATAATGGAAATTGTGCAGCAGCAAAGAAAGTGACAGGAAAGCACATGATAGCGTATATGGGGTACACAGCATATTTGAGCTTGTTTTCAACAACAAAAAAGTCTCCAGCACAGAATGCGACAAGCATAGAAGCAATTCCCATGAAGAGGGAGGTCAGCCCCAGGATAAGCTTCAGGGGAAGTCCCCTATTGAAATCTCTTGCCTGGTCAGCAAATGAATGAGAATTTCAGTTTCCAATGTTGAAATGTCAAAAGGAAGATATTCTAATTAAGAAAAGGGTTTTTGTAACCTGGTATCGGGAGGTAAGTATTGCGAGGAACATGACAAGAGATGTAACAGAGAAGCAAAGAGCGACAAGGGATGAGATGGCGAACATCTGAAAAGCTGGTCTTCTACTGAGGACTGGAAACCCAGACTGCTGGTCTACACCTCCTGGAACTGTGCTTGCAGATGCAAAGGCCACCGTAGCGACGAGAGCAGCTACTACAGAGCAAGACTGGGAAGTATTTGTCAGCCAAGTGCTTCCGTCTTTAACCAGTGTATCATGACTCTCTATGAACACCTCCTCTGCCGTCTTTCCATCGTTGTTGATTCTTGAGAATGTTTCTAGGTTCATACTTTGCACGTACTACACACCGCCATATTACATATGTTCAGTTTTTATTTTAGTTCATTACATTTTTCAGAGAGAAGAGAGAGAGAGATCACCTTGTACCACTTGCTCTCCCATTGCATCTGAAGTGCTGCTCCAGGGATGCTCCACGGCCGGTTATGGCTGAGCATGGCTGCGAGATGTAGAGCACTATTTTCATCTTTATCTACTTGCCAAAATACACTCTCCATAGTTTGAACACCCAACATGTACGTGTACACATGGACTTGTCGGTGCTCCACTGCCAGTAAAACAATATTTTTCTTATCCTTGTCTTTGTCCATGACTGCCACTGGATACTTCTTAAGGATTCTTTTCACCATCTCTGTTATTCCCCTCTTTGCAGCTACCAAAACAGGGCTTGCTGAGCCACATGTTGACAAAATTGTAATGTATGTTAACAAAATGTGTAGCAATGTTTCGATTTCTCATGTTGGTACATTACATGGCTATAGTAGTATCTTAGTGGCAAGGTGCCTGATTGGGTGTTTTTGGGCAAGTACTGCTGGAACTGAGAAATTAGCTTATTCATTATTGTGAAATTTGTGTTAGAAGCCTAGAGAAGAGAGAAATGTAGTATGAGCTGAATATATTTTATTTCACTAATGTTGTGTTAAGCTTGACTATTACAAAATTAATGAACATACCAGTATCAGGTCTATTCGTCGATTCCTTCTCTTCAACAATTTTTTGAGAACCTTTCTCCAAGAATTTGTTCAGCATGTCTATGCCTACCTCTTTTAAGGCTTTAATCAGGACGGTTTCACCTGTATTCGTTAAAAGTATATGACAGCATAGCAAAATACAAGATGTCATTAGTCTGATTAAGGAAATGTAACGAGTCTTCTATAATTAATTGAATGACGAAGACAAGTTAGTTGCTCAATTTTTTCCAACAGAATAAAATAATTGTCATACTTCATAGTGCTGATTTTGTAGATTGAATAGACATGTATTTCACTGAATCACCGAACTGTTGGTTACAAATAACACTAAAAGAGCATTATAAATTATACGCGTAGAAAATTAATTAATATATTTATTTTTTCATAGATGCGGGCCAATTAACATAAGGGGGTAAACTACACTCTGATTTACTAAAACGTGAATCAAGAAAATTTATCTTTTCTAGTCAACATACCTTCACTTGGGTTTGGTGTATTTTCATGTAAGCCCGGATCATTAGTTCCTACTGATGGAGGGGATTTTGATCCAATATCAGATGGTAATTCAGACAGAGCTGGTTGCTGTCCACCACTGGCTTCCTCGTACTCCCAGAGTGTTGAACGATCCACCAGTTCCTTCATTATGGTCAGTGCATTTCTGTGCTTTTGTTTAAGTTTTGTAATTGTTTGCAATCTCCTTAACCCTTTAGGATGTTATTCACAGAGTGATATACTAAATTAATAGTGTAAACAGCTGAGCAAAAGGTCTATATAATAACTGGCAACTTTTCTTTTACACTTCAATAGAATCTAATTAATTAATTGTTCCGAGCTATATCAAGAATCATACTCCTTTCTTTCTTTCTTTGGCCATACAGTTGGATATTATAGTTGGTACTATGTTATACATTGGTTCTTTCCTCTATTTCTACAGACTTGTTTTCTATTGTCTAAATGAAGTTTGTACATCATAAACCAAATAATTGTAAGCAAGTATCGAATATGAATCATTGTCTTTATCAGCTGCAAAAATTGCAATTCTAGAATTTGTAAGACTTTGGAAAGAACTTCATCTAGAAATTAAAAATGAACTGTGCATATTGAGATTATAATTAGTTACTTCCTCATATACCTATATAAGAACAACTAGTTCATCTTATTCCTATTTTAAATGGAAGGAGCTTGCTTTTTTATTAAATTAACTTTTTCAATCAGGGTATCTATCCCAAGAACTTAATTGGTGTCGAAGAGTAACTTGACATTTTCTTGAAGAAATTATGCAATACATATATGGACATACCTATACCAAGAACAACCAACAGGAGCTTCATGATAATCTTGAAAAAGAAAATCATGATATCATAGTTCGGTGGGAACCGCCTTCTCTGTTTCTGATTTTCATCTTCCTTTTTTGCTCCAGCTTTCTGATTTTCTGATGGCTTATCTTCATCTTCCTTTTTTGCTCCAGCTTTCTGATTTTCAGATGGCTTATCTTCATCTTCCCTTTTTGGTCCAGCTTTCTGATTTTCAGATGGCTTATCTTCATCTTTCTTTTTTGGTCCAGCTTTCATGCAGCGTAAAATGAAGGGAAACAATAAAAATTTATGAACATAAGTAAGATTTCATTAAAATTAGCTTATTATGTTATCATTTTTCTACAATTTAATTTCGTCCTGCATAATTGTTTGAGTCCTTAATGAATCATTTTATGCTTTTAGAAATCAGCATGACATACTGCCGAAACTAATCCTTGACTCAACAGAAAGAAATTATCGATGATTCTGATCCTTATTAACAAAAACATTGACATTGACATTGGATTCTCCTTGATTACTCCAAGTTAAAATATTATACCATAAGATAGGGAAAGAGGCCTTCTTGCCAAAAAGAGGGCACAGCCCTGTTTTTTCATTATTCTTACAGTGGGCCCCAATCCTCTTTTCATAGGCTATAAAAGTTAGTTTGGATAGTTTTGAATCGGTAAAAATTCCACCGATCATTCTATGTATCGAAATTATTTACCAATCCTTCTATGCATCGAAAAAAACAAAGGCACTCTTTCTCTTTCCATGTCTTATTTTATAATATAATATTTTCTATAAACAAACAGTTCTCTTAATTAACCTTAGAATTCTAGCCAAGATTTACTAAATTTTAAGAATGAAAAACTGATATGATTATATCATGATGGTTTGTTTACCATACATTGGTTTTCTTCATCAGCGCAGCAAGCCTTACAGATACTACCAGTTTTTAAGCTAGAATCTGCAGCACCACATATGAAAGTTTAGTGATTGAGGCTATGGTAACATGCATATTACGGATGGACTCGTGCTATGGATACATATTTTTTTTTTTCAATATGAGCAGACCACATTTTATAATTTTTTTACATAGGTAGATTTACACTGCCTTTGGATGGTCCAGAATGTTCAAACCAAGTGATTTTGTACCTATAAAAAAAATAGTAGACAAATTCAAAATTTTAAAATTTGATTTGCATGTACATTTTCATATGAAGATCATATTTAATTGTTTGGACCAACTATTGGAATTTTAAAAATGAAGATATGATTCCATAGCAAATGCCATTTTGTAATATGCATATTACCAAAGCCTTGCTGTTGAGCAGACACAATAAATGATTTATATAAACAGTTATGTTCTTATATTTATAAATTCTATTGAGTTTATTTTCCTCATACCGACAGTTTTATATATGCATTTGATGGAATCCTTCATCAAAGAAAATAGGTCAATACAAACTGTGTATGTCGGCGGCAGTAGTTTCTTTTCATCTTTCTGAATGTCTGATGTGTTTTCCGTATTATTTTTTTGATTCTCCAAGAAATCAACAAACTTAAAAGTGAGTGGCTCTGTAATTGTACCTACAATCAAAGCATCAAACATTCCGAAGACAAATAATTAAAGCAGCACCACATAGCAAATACTACTACTATTATTAAACTCGCTATTAACAATTAGATTTGACTCATTGAAAATGGTGTCACCATTAATATTAAACTAATTTATGGAAAAAAGTAGTTTAATTGTGAAGTACAGCAATTATTATTATGGTGAACTCACAATTAAGAATCGGATTTCAATCATTGAAAATGGTATCACCCTTAAAATTAAAGCAATATGTTTTAAAGTTTTCAACTTTTATAACTTAAAGCATGCAAAGGAGCTTGATTTTAAAAAAAACACATTTTTAGGTCCTAACTAAAAGTATATTTATAATTTATTGTATATGAAACACAGGTTTGTATTTTCTTTTGTTTGGATTGGGTTGTGGGGGTGGAGGGGGGGGGGAGGAGGAGGGGATGAGTACAGTAATATATAATTGTATCATATAAGCCAAAGCGAGCTCCACTCTTGAAAACAGAGGGCTTGTTAGCCAGAGTGTGAAGTGCTGTTTCTCCGTTTGAATTGACATAGTTCATCAACTTTGGATATAGGCGAATGATCTCATATGCCAAACCTACAATCAATATATTTGAATGGTTACATTAAGGCTTACCTTTTATTTTACTTTACTTTTTTTTGCTGAAAGCGCATACCAAATTGTTCTCCTTTGATGGCGTGGTGAAGAATATTGTTACCATCATCTCTCCTACAATGAGTGATATCTCTCAAGGATAAGCTGTCAACTTCAACAATTTTCAGTTTTTGTTCCTTATGGATGGCATACTCAAGCACAAAGAAGGTATTCTTCTTTCCATGACGCACTGCCGAAAAGAGCGGAGTCTCCTGAAGGTTGTTACGTGCACTGGTTACCATATCTGGACACATTGTTGTCATCTTCCTGCAAACCTTCTCAAATCCGAGAGCTGCTGCCAGATGAAGTGGGGTATCCCCAGCTATGTTTTGTAATTTCAAGATTTCGCGCATCTCTGTCTCTGTGGTTAGTGCATCAAATATTCTTAGAACTCAAAATGGAAATTCAATTATGGGCAACATGATTATGGATTAAATTAATCATATTTAACTTCCTTATAAGAAAGAAGCATGTCAAGGTCAATTGTCCTTTATTTTTCATAAATCTCGAGAACACTGCTGTGTCAAGTTTCTGTCAGTATCCTCTCAAACTGGATATGAACATAAATAACCCTTGTAATTGATAGAAATATAATATATTATAGTGAAGTATAAGGAGACATGTTCAATACAAAATTCTGAAATTTCTCACTAAAACTATCAATTTTCTTTCTTACACATACAAATGACTTTGTTATGTATATATTGACCTAATATAACTTTTGAATTTTCCAACAAAAAACTAAATGACTATTACAATATATACATTTTTTCCTAAGCAACACAGAGAATTCCGAATTAATTAATTATTTAACTACTACAATAAACATCACGAGCTAGCCTCGGTTCATTATTTATATGTTAAAGCATTAATTAATTAATTACATATATTATTTCAAATTCTTTTCTGCAACTTTTTAACTAGGTACCTAGCTATTTGAAACTAGGTAATTGGGTAATTAGAAACTAAGATTTTTAAGTTCGGCAACTTAAAAAGGAATCATCAAACCGTACAAATATGACATGTAAATCAGTAAATGTACATATGTTAGCAGTAACTTCCTACAGTCCCCACAACAGTTTTGGCAACTAGAGGAATCAAAGGGTTTGCCTGATATTAAAAAGGTAGAATTTTTAAATGATACATCACATAGCCGTATATGGTACCTGGTATATAGCTATTATATATAGCATATTGGTTTTTTTTTTCTCTTAGGTATAAAGTAGTAATACCTTTGTTTTTTTTAACGATATCGAGGAGATCTAAAATTATTTTTTCCGTGGCACCAGAAACTGCGACATGAAGTAAGGTGTCATTGGCACGTGTAATAGGCTCGCCTTGGAGTTTTTCGGATTTACTGTAGAGCTCGCTCACTGTTTTCCATTCGCGATTCATGGCTGCTTTGAAGAGATCTTTTCTCATATTGTACAATGAGGCATCATAAGAAGGTTCTGGTATTGTGGGGTTTTCTGGGATGATCTGTGGGGGTTCAACACTAGATATGGACATATTGTTATTACTCCCTCTCTTGTTTGTATTAATCAGAGTTTAATTAAGTTGTATGTGACTCATTTGATAGGTAGAGAGTACTAGCGATATTATATATGCTCCCTTTTATAAGGAAGACACTAGCAAGGAGAGCATGTAGTGTGTGATTGACTGCTCTTCAATGCTCATTTACATAGTAGATTTATCATATATGTGTCCTTACAAAAAAGGAAAAGAGAAAGCTACTTGGGCCAGGAATAAAGACCCTTACGTGTTGAAGTGCTTCAAGAATTGTCTCCTTTAAATAAAATGTTATAATTTTGTTTTTGATTGAGTCTTTAATACTTCATAAAAAAATAGGAGTAAACAGGATATATTTTCTTTTAAAATTTTATTCAAGTGTAGAACAAATTAAGATATCAATATAGTCTCTCAATTAATTACCACCATCCAAATTATAGCATTTGATTAAAAAAGTACAACTTAATTATTATATATAATTTTGTAAAATTAATTTCAAAATGACTAGTAGACCTCTTAATTTTTATACTAAATATATTGAGTGCTCATAATTAAGAAAAGGGCAGAATTAAACAACTTACAACACACGTTTTAATTATTATGAAACTTATTATAAGTGATGGACCTGGCAAATTAGACAAGTCCGGTTGTATTTGGATTGGATGGAGTTAGATTCAGATTACTTTTGGGTTTAATAGATACGTATTGGACTCAAATTGAAGAGATCGATTAATTCAGAGTCTGTGTATTTTCAAATTTGAATAATTAACTATATGAGTTGGATTTTGCGGGTTCGGAATTCAAGTTTTGGACCAATCTCAGTTCGGGTTAATTGGGATGTCGGGTTGATTGGAATTCAAGATAACGGGTTAATTGGGATGTCGGGTTAATTGGAATTCAAGATATTTTTTAATTTGATTAATTACGAGTTTAGATCATTTTTTTATAAATTGTTAGTAGGTCCGAGTCGGATTGGAATGTCGATTTCATCAAGATAGTTATTCTGGTTAGTTCACATTTTATCAAGGATCCATATAAGTTCTATTCTCTTCTTTTTGATAATCAATCGGGTGCAGACAAATGTGAGAAATTTAAAATACTGCAACAATTGTGATCAATGCACAACCCAACATACAATACAAAAGTGTTCGCTTATTGCTCTTATTCCTTGCTTGCATTGAGACAAAAATTGAATGATTCTTGCTTTATCCTTTTTCTTTATTTCACATCATTCATTTAGAAAGAGAAAAAAAGAAAAAGAGGACATTCTCTAAATGATTTCAAATGTAGTGTCTGACAAGGCAAGATGGACTTCTTATGGACATTTTACTCTCTAAGTACGATGTTCTATTCATGGTTAAAATTTTGAGTCTCCAACAAAGAATATGACAATATTTGAAAATTTAGAATCCCTCTTAAAATAAAAAGTTTTTTGTGGTTTGTAAAAAGGAATAGAATACTTACTAAAGACAATCTTCTCAAAAGAGGCTGGGCTGGTAATCCTATATGCCCTTAATTTCTGTACTCAGAATGAGTCTATTGATTACATATTCACCTATTGTGATATTGTTTTTACCATATGAATGGATAGGTAAGCATAAATAGATTTACTTTTAACTGTGATCAAGTTGTTGAATGAATTAGTTAGAGAAGTGCAGTATTGTGAATACTATAATTGGAAAGAAATAATGTTTGCTTTAGAAATACTACTCCAAAATCAATAAGAAATATAGGTACTCAGATCATCTCACTTGCATCCTTCTGGTACAAGAGTGGGGGAGAACTATTTTTCCAAACTTAACACTTGTTTTACCTTTTGATATTAAGGACCTTCGTACACAAGGTTCCAGTCTGGTGGTGGTGAAAGTAGATCCAATTCCTAGATCTGGACCCGTTTTAGCTAATTCAGAGATGCAGGTGCCTTTCTCCCAATCACTAAAGGCTTTTGATAGATTTGGCATTAGTTGTATCTTTTTTTTTTGTTTGGTTGTTGCTTATTATTTGTGACTAAGACTAAATGTTTTGTACTTGTTTTTGCTCTTTTATATTGTATATATGATAGATACCAGATGTTAGGTGCTTACCAACTGTAAAACATTTGAATTTCTGTAATAAAATCGGTGGAGTTACTTTTAAAAAAATACATAAAACTAAATAGCTTTTAAATAGTAAAAATTTAATATAAAAGTACAAGAAACTGTATCAGACGTTTGAATCTTTTTCTAAATTCTCTGAATCTCTTTGTCAAATTATTTTGCCTGAAGGATGAAAATTGAACGTCATAATTAAGCCCAACCTATAGATCAGAAGTCCAGCATGATAGATTCTATTTACAGTCAAGGCAAGTTCTTACGGTGGATATCAAACTTAAAATTGGGTTTCAGTGGAACGATCGAGAGCTCAAAGTTGTTTGAAATTGAAACTAAAAAAAAGTAGTAAAGGAACCAAAATGTACCTCGTACATTTTTCGTCCGGCATGCTTCCCATGTTTGCTAACATGTATTCAATACTACTCTGACCCTCCAACTAGTAAAAAAAACAAGTCTTGGGCATAGGCCTGCTAAACGAGTCGGGCCGACTCATGAACTTTGAGCTGAGCTTTTAAATGTGTCAAATTGAGCTGAGCTCAATTCGAGTGGAGCCCAAACTCGGCTCGAACTCGAAATAATTTTTCGTTTCCCTAATCGAGTCGAGTCGATCTGATCTGAGCCAAGCTGCCGAGTCGAATCATTCCCTTCCTTCACTTCTTCCTGTTGAAGCTCCGTCGCTCGGTCACCAAATTTGTAATTATATTGGAAGGAAATTATGATTTTATTCTATAAGAACTCCAAATTTGTGATTTCACTCATCGAATCGTACAGAAATTTGTGATTTCAACAAAGCATTAGCATCCATGAAGGCATAAATAAATTGTAGGTTTATAGATTAATTGATTTTGTTTTCATTTGTACATTATTTTTAACATTCATTAAAATAATATCAGGCAGCAAGGCTGTTGGGAACCCCGACAACATTTGAAGCATCAAAGCTGAAAGTTGAATTTAATGGGGATCAAATGGACCGAGTTCAAGCTGAGCCGAGTTCGGGCCGAGCCGAGAGGATCAAATGGACCGAGTCGAGCCGGGCTTTTTCCTTCATATTTGATCTGAGTCCGAATTAGACTTTAATGAAGGTTGATAGAGCCGGATTGAGTTTTGAGTTTGATCCGACTCATTAGCGGGCCTACTTGGGCAGTTTGGGCACTATAGCGGGTCCATATGGTCTTCCTTGTTCAAGACACCCTCAAAATGCAGACAAACTTGCAGGTGCAGATCTACCGCCAAACTATGGTGCTTTTATCTTCATAATTTAAAAAAAATTAATCATCTATATTAACATTTAATTGATTTTTTTAATTTTATATAGATAAGTCCTCTTATAATATGTCAAATGTGTATTTGTAGCTTAGTAATTAGAGTTTCACTTTGTTATTGTGGAGACTTGAGTTTAAATTTCGACTACCGTATATTATACATTTTGTGGTTTCGTTTCAGCAAAATAGCTTGGAAGGTGCCAGTGAGATTTTGCAGTGGTCAGTGGAACCGAGACTGCACGGCGCTGGGTATGTAAATGTCTGTTGGGCAACTTTTTTTTTTTATTTATATACCATGAACACTAATCATTAATTTAATTAGTTTGCAAACTGCTCAAACACTCTTTAGTAGGCGGATTTAAAAAACAATGTTTAAGAGGACAAACTTGAAGCAATGTTTGGTTTGATAAAATTAGAGCATAATTAACCTTCCTACCTTTGATCGAGTGTGGTCTTTTTCGTGTGGTATTATATATTGTATCTAATAACTAGTTAAAATATCATTTACAATACGAAAGCAACAAAGTTCCCGGAACAGAGGGTGTGGAAACCGGTCTTTCAGGGGACAAGGCTCAATGAAAATCTCATGCCTGACTCCATCTTGTTCACAGGAACGCTACAGGAACGTCACAGTTTCTGGGAGGGAGCTGTCACACACATTTTTGGCCAGGGCGATCAAATATCCTTATGGAATCACAATTGGGGGCATGGTATATTAAAACATGAGTTACGGACACTTTACACACATGCGACTGATGTCTCGATCAACCTGAAAGATGCTCTGCAGGGGACGACCCGACAATATTTTCAACAGGTACTCACGGAAAAGGCAGAAGAGGAATTACAGCTACTCAGAGGATACCTGCAGAGAGTGGTCTCACACACGGACCAAGAACCAGATGACATCAAATGGAATTTGACGGACACAGGTACATATACGGTTAAGAGTGCATACAAATTACTCAAAAACCGACCATACATCACCAACCACGTCGACCATCTGTGGAAGCTTCGAGTACCGCCTAGAACAAAAGTCTTTGGTTGGCTTTTAGTTAACAACAGATTGCTAACCATTGATAATTTAAGGAAAAGAGGATGGCTAATCACAAACATATGTGTTATGTGCCGTCGCGATGCGGAATCAGCAAAACACATGGTTAGCCAATGCTCATTTGCAACGGAGATGTACGGACGGATGAAGATTGCGACACAAATGAGAGCACAACCGATTGAAGCCATACTGCGGCTAGACAACAATAAAAGGGAAAGAGGTACTTTACTAGTGGCAATGTTTGTAATCTGGAGAGAAAGATGTGCACGCATCTTCAGAGATATCAACAAGTCACATAGAGATCTAATAGAGAAAGTGGTGCAAATGTTGCATCGCCACGAGCAACCACCGGGAGAAGTCTGACTATCGAATAACATTTTGTTTTTTTGTTATATATTCTTAGACTTTTTGTTTTACATTTCTTATTTACTAAGCTTTCTTTTATTTTGCTCAAGCTTATTTGAGCAACTTGTGTTTATTTTCGATTGCAACTACAAACTCTTGTAACCGCAATTATCAATCTAAATATGGGCTAGACCCTTATTTTTCCTACAAAAAAGAAAGCAACAAAGTTCGAGATGCAGACATGTTCCGTAAGATTTTTGAAATGACAAAATGTGATTGACATTTTTCGCTAAGGCCTTTTAACTTATATAAATTACAAAGTGTTATAGCAATTTTTTATTTCTGTATTTTAAACTATAACATTTCTGCGTATATCAATTGGAGCTACGTTTTTTAGAATTCTCGTATCATTTTTGCAACAAAATTAGTCTGATATTGGATATATGTTGCGGCCATTTTGATATAGTCTATCATGTTTTAGTAAATATATAGTAAATAAGAAAAGCGTACACAACAACTTATTCCTTTTATATTCTAATTTTGATAAATAAATCTATTAAAGAATGCCTTTATTAAATTAAGATTGTTGTTTATTTATGTATAAGACTATGTATAGAGTAGAACTAGGGTGTTCTTAAGCTCACCAAGCCTCTTTGTGAGCTTAACTAAAAAATCTATCGGATTGGCTTTAAACAACACATCCAAACCGTTGAAACCGGTCCACTTCACGAGTGATGCATTTACATGTCAAATTTATAATTTTTTGAATTAGTTTAGTATAAAGTCAAGCGGCCAAAAAATGATGAAAAATGAACTCATTAAAATTAATTTATAATCATTCTTTTTTTACCGCTTGACTTCATACTAAATTAGTTCAAAATTTTAAAAATTTGACATGTAAACGCATCACTCATGAAATAGATCGGTTTGAACGGTTTGGATACATCGTTTGAAGTCAATCCCATAGGTTTTGAGTTAAGCTCATAAAGAAGCTTGATGAGCGTAAGAACACCTTAGTTCTACTCCTATATATATCTTAAATTTATAATCATATAAAGATTGAGGCCATGCTAATACATATCGCAAAATAATACAATACAAAGTTATTAAGCTTATCAAGTCCAAATTATCGGATTTGTTTCAAATGACGGATTACAAACTGTTGAAATCGATCTACGAGTAATGTTTTTGCATGCAAAATTTATAAATTTATAAATTAGTTGTATAAAATTAAGCGGTCACAAAATGATGAAAAATGAATGAATTAAAATTATAAAATTATAAAAATGCTATTGCAAATTATCCGTAATCTTTTGATCAAGTGATTTTTTATTTTGTAAATTTTATAAAATTATGTCTACATATAAATAATATTGAGCAGTTTGAATCCACTGTTTTTAAAAATGAAAATAGAAATTTCATGAGTGGTTTGTAATATGTATATTACCGCAATCTTGCTCTTATATAAATATATTAAAAAATATTTAAAATAATTAAAGAGGTTGTTTTATTCACGTCAATATTTCTGATTTGAAGCAAATTATCGATTCAAACCGTTCGACATGATCTTCATATTAAAATGTGTTTGGAGACTAAATTTTATATTTTTTAAAAAATTCACTATTTCTTCATATAAGTACAAAATCGTTGTGTTTTTAAAAAAGGTTTAAATAGCATTTATCGCGTCATAGCGGAACGGATGAAAAAACAGCGCTATGCCATATAGAGCCGCTATAGCGCGAAATAACGTGCAATAACGGCAATAGTGTCATAGCTTTTATGGTCTAAAAACGCTATAGCGTGCTATTTAGAACCTTGATTTTTAATGTAAAATATTAAAAGTTCTGAAAATATAAAATTTGTCTCCTGAGTACATTTTGATTTTGATACGAAGATGATATTCAAATATTCGGATTTACTGTTTGAATATTAAAATCATAAAATATGAAAACAAGTTAGAACGAGGATTTTAATTGGCCTATTACAAATAGCCAAACTCGAAATTAATGTGTCATAAAGAAGGCTTCCCGCCGAAGTCATCTCGTACCGTGGAAGTTGCATCGTGCCTCTTCTGAAATCTTTACGATCTCCTACCGACTACCGAGGCATGCGTTCATATGTCGGATTAGTGTTTTGAAAATACCCCCACGGGTCAGACCCGACCCGGCCCGCCCGGGACCCGTGCCCGTCCTGCCCGTGCCCCGTGCACGGGTTTTGCACGGGTTCACGGGTTAAACGGGTACGGGTTGAGAAGGGCCGGGTACGATTTTTTTTTAAAATTTACCCGTGATACCCGTACCCGCCCGTACCCGTCCGTACCGACCCGTGGACCCGTATTACCCGTACCCGCAAACCCGTGCCCGTCTACCCGTAGACCCGTGCCCGCCTACCCGTGTACTTTTTTTTTTTGAAATTCAAATTTTTTCCCCCCAAAAAAACAAAAACAGAAAAAAAAAAACAAAAACAAAAACAGAAACAGAAAAAAAAAACAGCAAAGAAAAAAAAAAAAATACCCGCCCGGACCAGACCCGTGCTACCCGGACCTAAACCCGCCTACCCGTGACCCGTGTTGCCCGGGGGGTTTGAGAGGGGCCGGGTAGGATTTTTCAAAAAAATACCCGTGCTAACCCGTCCCGTGTCGCCCGTGACCCGCCCCGGATTTTGCCCGTGCCCGTTTGCAAAACACTATGTCGGATACTCGCCACAAGAATGATAATAATCTTATAAACGAGTAGAACTAGGGTGTTCCTAAGCTCACCAAGCCCTTCCGTGAGCTCGACTCTAAAACCTATCGAATTGACTTCAAACGACATTTTCAAACCATTAGATGTTCAATCTATATTAAAATGTGCTTGGAGACCAAATTTTACATTTTTTGGAATTTTTTACTATTTATTAAGATGGTTTGAAAATCGCTGTTTTCCAATGGTACAGAATTTTAATAAAAACAGTGATTTTCAAACCATCTTAATAAATAGTAAAAAAATTCAAAAAAATATAAAATTTGGTCTCCAAGTACATTTTAATATAGATTAAACATCTAACAGTTTGAAAATGTCGTTTGAAGTCAATTCGATAGGTTTTAGAGTCGAGCTCACGAAGAGCTTGATGAGCTTAGGAACACCCTAGTTCTACTCCTTATAAACCTCATATAATATTTGCGCTAACGGGGCTTCGAGTTCGGATCTCCTAAAGTAACCCAATTTTTGAGTTTAGATCTAGACCGTCAGATTTGAATCGGGCCGTCATATTAAAGGGGTCCCGTGCGCTCCACCTCGGGCCGGATTGGCCCAGATTCGAATCGGACGGTGTGGATCTAAACTAAAAAATTGGGTTACTGTAGGGGATCCGGACCCGCTTCGACTCTCGAGTCTAGTCGGTAAAAAATATTAACAGGGTAGATTTTATTTCATGCAGCGCATTAGTTATATGAAGTATTATCTTGACTCTTGTCGTCTGTGCACTGCATGAAGCAAACACTACTCTGTAAAATCTTTACTCGTCTTGAGTCGCCAAGCGGCCAAGGCATCCGTAAAAAAAAAAAAAATTGGAAAATTTTCAGAGTAAATATTTTAACAGAGCAATTTTGACTTTATGCAGCGGACGAACAATATATAGGGCTGTTTGATTCTCTGTCCGTGCGTTGCATAAAGGCAAAACTACTCTGTTAGAATCTTTGTCCAAATTCCATAACTCTGGAACTTCCCCTTGCATCGATTCCTTTCCATCTCGTCCCGTCAATTCCCACCTTTGGTCTCTCTCTCTCTCTCGTCTCTCATGGCAAGTATGTTCAACTTCCAGCGAATGGAGAAGCAGACGGACATAGAATCCGGGCAGCCCGAGGCGCTGTACCCAGGCATGGTGGAGAGCCCAGAGTTGCGCTGGGCCTTCATTCGCAAGATCTACGCCATCTTGACCGTCCAACTGGCGCTCACCGCCGTCGTCGCGGCTGTTGTGGTCACGGTCAAGCCGATCTCTCACTTCTTCGTCTCCTCCAACAGTGGCCTGGCGCTCTATATCGTTCTCCTCATTCTTCCCTTCATCAGTTCTGTATTTCTCCTCTTCTTTTTAAGTCAAATAACTAAGTTTTTAATTGGGTAAAGAAAAATTAGGTTCAAATTGTCCCCAACCTTAAAAAAAAAAAAAAAAAAATTGGGTTGTTTTACTTAATGGGTCCAGTATAGAATATCTAGTTCGCTATTGCAAAGTACTTGTTTCGAATTTCAAGAATTGGAATTGGATATGGTTGCGCTGGAAATTAAGAAGGAAAAAGCTTTGAAATTACTGATTCCTACTTATTCATGAGGAAATTGGCTGTTTTCTTCATTTTGATACTACCTTGGAGGGACTTAGGTTAACTCTGATCATTATCCAACATAATTTATTGGGTTTAACATCATTTAATGAATAGCAATAGTTACAGTATGGGTTCAATTAGAAAGTGCCCCATTATGAGAAATTAAGCAGAAACGAAAAAAAATGAAACCACCAAATTTTTATAGCCATTGACGCAGAGGTTAAATTTCTGAATTGGAATTCCAGGTCAATTCTGATCTCACTTCCTAATTTCTTGATTAAACATCCCTAAAGGAATAGGAGTTTGTTACAGGATATAGGGGTTCATGAATCACTAGTGCTATACAAAAAATTTGATTTTAAGGGGAACAATTCCCAAAATCATATAGAAAGTGCCTAATAGAAAATTAAGCAAGAATGAGAAAATGAATCCACCAAATTTTTATAGCCATTCACACAAAGGCTATATTTCTGAATTGGAACCATGTCAATGAATTTAAATGGTGATGAATCTTTTCTCAGTTAATTCCTTTTCCAATTGATTTCTTGTTATAATATCTTAATTGTTTTTTGTGCAGTACTATGCCCATTGTATTACTACCACCAGAAGCATCCTATTAATTTTGTATTGCTGGGACTATTTACTGCCTCCATCAGCTTTGCTGTGGGAATGTCTTGTGCATTCACCAGCGGTTAGTACACAATTCTTCATTTACTATTGCATTTTCTTAGTTTAGTTATCAACTTATCATTACTTTTGGGATATTACTATCTCTCAACTGCTATATTTAACTAAGCTAAAATTAAGTAGATGATATCATAATAACTCGGTCTAGCCAACAGAGAGATTGTTAGATGGTTGATGGTATAGATGATTATATATTGCATAGAAATACCAGCAACACCCCCTCCCCCCCCCCCCCACAAAAAAAAAAAATATGCCATTGACTTTGAAAAGGTAAAGATGGAAAATGACTTGAAACACCGTGTCAAGTTTTGGATTGTTATAATACATAATTTGATGACCTGTGGTCAGTATAGTAAATTAGCATGGTTTGACTTTTATGGTTGAGTTTTACTAATAGAGGAGGGATTACTGCAGTTCTTCATTTTGAAAATCTTACATTTTTCAAAATTAAAGGTTAAATTTGAAATCCAATATTATAGGCATGATCTATATTATCCACATATCATGTGTATAAAATATGATGAGATATGATTTATATCTAACCGTGCATCAAGTGAATTGAAATTTCAAAGGTTCGTAATTAACTGTCCTTGATGCATCATCAAACAATAATTAAATTGCATGAAATTTGACTGTTAGTATATCTATATATGTCCAGTAACATACCTATAAATTTTCTTTTCAATTTTCAATTTTATTTGAATTCAAAAAAATTTAAATCCATTGTCAAGATGGTCAAATTAACCATTGTCAGGATGATCCCTTCTTGTACTAATTTTGTGCATTTTTGTTTACAATCAGTAGCCTCTATGTCTATAAAATGCATGGCACCATATTTCATTAATGAACCTAATTATACACAAGTCCAGAAAAAGAAAAGAGAAACGAAAAGTTCAAACCTAAGTTTGAAATATGTTTGCTATTATTATAATTTAAAATGATGAAAAGTGTGCATTCCTACAAATTGTTGAAAGTTATTTTAGCTATGCATCTGAACAACACAATTTATCCTCACCAGGATAACCAAGTTTCATCACCAAAAGTATTATTACTCCTTTTGTATAAAGTTAAAAGAAAAGAGTGAGGCTATGGTACTATGCATAGCGCATAATGATCTGTATTATGGATCAATATCTCTATTTTCTAAGTCCAAACAATCGATCTGAATTGTTCAACATGTTCATCATATAAAAATGAACTTGTGGATCATATTTTACATTTCTAAGAATTTTTTACTATTTTTTTAAATAAGTAGAAAAATACTTGATCTAAAAATTCTAGACCATTCAAAAGTAGTTATTTTTTACCTTTCTAAAAAAATAGTAAAAAAATTCTAAAAAGAAAAGTAAAATTTAGTCTGCTTGTACAGTTTCATACGGAGATCACATTAAACGGTTCAGATCGACTATTTGGACTTCAAAAGCAAAAATATTGATCTGTAGTACGGACCAATCTGTGCTATGCATAGTACCATAGCCTCACTAAAAAGAAAATGTTCATACAGTGAATCCTTCATTTTGTGAAATTTTGGATTGATTAATGTAGGCAAGATAATTTTAGAAGCAGCAATCCTGACATCAGCAGTGGTGGTGGGACTTACGCTTTACACATTCTGGGCTGCTAAACGGGGCTATGACTTCAACTTCCTTGGCCCCTTCCTTTTCGCTGCTGTCATAGTTCTATTGGTTTTCAGCTTCATCCAGGTAAACCAAAAATAATGCACTTATTTTGCTACTTGCCCGGTAATTTTAATTCTAAAATCATGATTTTGTTTATATGCTACATATTTTTTATTTTACTATATATAGGGTAAAATGGGTAATTTATAAATTTAAAATAAGTTCTAATAGAAAAGAATAAAATGGGTAAATTTGTAAGTTTATGAAATATAAAAGGGTATATATGATATTATGAAGAGGAGGGATCCAATTACACCTTTTTTGGTGACACATCGTGACACCGTTTTTTATATAAGTCAATTTTGCGATTTCAAAATCCAAACAGTCGATCCGAACCGTTCAACATGATCACCATATTAAAATGTGCTTGGAGATCAAATTTTACATTTTTTTTGAATTTTTTTACTATTTATTAAGATGGTTGCAAAATCGCTGTTTTTCAATGGTCTGAAAACAACAATTTTTGTAACTATCTTAATAAATAGCAAAAAAATTCAAAAAAATGTAAAATTTGATCTCCAAGCACATTTTAATATATCCATCATGTTGAACGGTTTAAATCAACTATTTGGACTTTCAAAATGGTAGGTGTCAAAGTGTGTCACCAAAAAAGGTGTAATTGGATCCCTCCTCTATTATGAATTTTAGAGGGGGAAATACGTAATTTCAAAGTTTTTTAGGGGTATACATGAATTCCCCCACTGCAGGGGAATTTAAATGGATCACCTCAGTTCATTTCTTCTTTACTCCAGCAGGTGGGATACCGATCAATCCAATTATCAAGGTGGGTTGTATGACCCATGCTTGTTTTCAATTTGTATTTGTGATACCATCTTTCTTTTTTTTGCTCATATAGATAATATTCCCTCTGGGCAAGATCTCTGTCATGATATATGGCGGTCTAGGCGCACTAGTTTTCTCGGGCTACATAATTTATGATACTGACAACATCATCAAGCGCCACACATATGATGAATACATCTGGGCTGCAGTATCCCTCTATCTTGACATTATAAATCTATTCCTTCAGCTTCTCTCACTGCTCAGGGCAGCTGATAGTTGAAAATTTGCATGAATTTAAAGACGAGTTTGAATTGAAAGCACGTGCAATTCTTTGGAATGAATTATTGCCTTTACTTTCTTCCTTTTGTTCAAAAGATGTGTAAATAGGTCCTTGTACTATATGCTAGTTGCTTGATCTGAGAATATTTAAGCTGTTATGAAGTATTATTGGAGATGAATTGATGTCAACACCTGAACTTGCATTAAACTTGGGAAGGTATTCTCTAAATTGTTGAAAATATCTAAATTGACCCTAGTATCTGCAAGGAAATTTATAGACCATAAGCTGGTCATATGTATACGTTTCAAAACTACTGTATTAACTATGTACAAATTTCATCAAATGTGGTTTTACAATATCTGTGCGGTTGATTACCGTATAGACCATAAGCGGTATGTGATACCAGTGTTGTAAAAAACGTCCGTTCAGGCCGATTAATTGTCCGATTAGTTGTTGGTGGTGACCAAACCGTCACGGATTTTTCTGAATAATCGGCCGATTATTTCCGAATAATCGTTTGGTGGTACCATGTCCGTCCGATGAGCGCATACTGTTATTTACAACATTGTGTGATACAGATAAGTATAGGTGGATGTGTATTCAGAAAAATTCAAAACTTGCATATTGAATTTTTTTATTAAATAATAGTCCTTTTATTAATTTTATATGTATAACTCAGATGGCAATTTTAAAATATTAAAATATGTTAGTGAATTTACCATGTTTCTCATGCATATAATTTTGTATTGTATAATTATATGCGGTCGTACCTCAAGTATATGTGGTACATGCAGCCGTATTTTTAAAAATGCATTGTATATTACCTCCTTTAGCACTGCCGATCAAGAAAAGACAGCTAACAAAACCATTCGATCCTATACTATTACCTCCTTAAAGCACTGCCGATCATCCGTTGTATAACGGATAAAAAGTTCGACATAACTGTCGACAATTTGATGGCATATATGACCACAATTATGTGTGACCGTATGTGGCCACTTTTGTTAATCTCTGTATCTAGAGGCGGATGCATTAAGAATAAATGAGGTTAATTGATTTCTATTTATTTCTAAATTTTTATATTTATATGTGATTTTTTATATAGTTTGAAATAAAATGATATAAATTTATAAATTTGATCTTCATTTATATTATAAAATTTTTATATGATTGACCTCTTAATCTCTTATTATGCTTGACTCCACGCTATTTGTATCCCACATATTGGGAGCATCCAATCATATGTCGTACATATATAGTTTTGAAAATCCTTGTGTATAGTTATTAAGATTTCTAGATTGTTTTTCTAATTTGATATTTAGATTGCTTTCTAAAAGGTGTGATTGAGAGTAAAAATTTCCTAATGCTACCGGTGATTCATTGTTGCTGTACTTGGCAAATCGTCCATGTTGAAATGTATTTAGTGAAAAACACTTTCAGATTCAGATAGATAATTGGAGTTGTTTCGGAACAATTGATTTCTAAATAGGTATACTATCTTTTTTTGAGAGAATGACTGGCAGAGGCTACCAGTCACAACAACAAAGTAGGCACTTTTTGCGAGGAAACTTCGTCACTAAAAGTACCGTCGCAAAAGAAAAAGCACATTTATGACGGTACTCCGTCGCAAAAAGTCACTTTTTATCCTCGCGAAAAGTGCCTATCTTTTGTAGTGAGTTTTTGTTTATTGAAAAAAAAAATACCCAAAAGGGTTACAACGCAGCTTGCAAACCCAGCAAAAAACATAACATTACAATAAACAGTCCATGCATGGTACTTTTTTTACGTTGCCTCAACAGTTTTTCAACCACATGCGCACTTCTTCTATTATTAACTGCACCAAAACCTGAGGCCCTCTTTTTACCCCATGAAATATAACTCCGTTTCTCTGTTTCCAAATCATCCAGCATGCACACTCTATTCATGTAGTCCATGTTTTCTTATTCATCGTACCTTGTATTATGGCCGGTTTGTGTGAGGTTGATGTGTAGGTGGCGGGCGGGATAGCAAGTTCCAGGCTGATTGCGCATAGGGGCACAGGAAGAATAGGTGTACCGCCGTCTCAATGGCACTAGTGTTACATACCACATAGCCTAGATCACACCGGAAGCCTCTTCTTCCATTACATCATGCGTTAGTAATTTCTGCCTTAGCAACAAGAAGGCAAAAATCCTAACTGTGGCCGGAGACTTGCAGTGCCAATCCTCCGTGTGCGCCCATGTCTCTTTCCCTCCCTCAGTGAATACCTTATAAAAAGATTTAGCCGAGTAGGTTCCGTATTGGTCCAATGCCAATAGAGGCAGTCGTTGTTCTCATTTAGCATAATCTGCTCTGTTAAGGTCTGGTGCAATGTCTTGCATGATTGGTAACGCCTCTGCTAAGGAAATTCTGGGTAAGGGTGGGTCATGCTCATTTAAAGGAGTGTCATTCCAAGAATCCTGTCAGAATGAAATGGTCAAGCCATTCCCGATCGACCAAAAGGCTTACCAGTGAAACAACTCCTTTAACTTGTATAGTTGTCTCCAGAAGTAGGAGCCTATGATAAGTCAAAACATGGGTCCATCGATCTGAGTTCTTCTTCTATACAGTCAGGTCATGACTTGGGTCCATAGTGAGTCCGAATTAGTGTACCCCGTCCACCACCACCTTAATAACAGCGATATATTTTGTATTTCTATATTTTTGACTCCCAAGCCCCCACAGCTGATTGGATAGCAAACCTCTTCCCAATTCAGCAGTGATATACCTCTTCCGTTTTACTGTAGAAGTTTTTGCAGTCCGGTTGTGCTTGGGGCTCGTTCCATATCATATTTATCTTGTCTTGCACCTCATGGTATTCTAACCAAAACATTTCCATTCTCATATGTTGGGTGTGTGTGTTGTCGTTTCTTGCATGTTAGCAGAAGTGGCATGTGGTCCGAGGTAATCATCTCAAGGGTCGCTAGTGTGACAATAGGAAAGCTTTGAGACCACTATGGACTTAGAAAGACTCAATCAAGCTTCGAAAAAGTTGGGGTAGGCCTCTTACTCGACCATGTATAGTCCCGGTTTTTAAGAGGAATATCCATCTATGCCAGTTTGGCTATCAAGTCATTAAATGCTTTCATCAGAGAGAAATTTCGTGAGTCACATCTTCTATTGGTTAACCAACGTACCAAGTTGAAGTCCCCCATTATGATCGATCTCAGGTGCATGTATTAGGTGCCATGTAATTCACATATGAACTGCCTCATATTCTCATCGTTGTCACTTGGGCCAGACACGTTAGTAATGGTGAACATTGTACCAGTTGCATTTTTTTGAAGTAGTGTACAGGTATGTGGTGAGGCCCAAGATGAGATTAGCGTATAATTGCTGCAAGTGCTATACAATTTCGGTCAAAAAAAAGAAGGCAACACCTTTGCATAATTGGCAATATCAAACGAATTCCACTTGGTCTTTTAAAAACAACATATATCACAATGGGACGCTCTAATCGTTGATACGTCAAAAGGGTATATATAAAAAGCTTTATCCTCAAATACACTTTCGATTCGGATTGCAAGTATACAATCCTACCGTGTAGTATATTATCGGGTATCGAACCACAAGGAGTAAGATAAATACTTAATTTTCAACTTTTGATGATAAATTTCAGAAAAGAAAGAAAGTAAATTGCAATAAAGTAAATTTGGGGGGTTTGTACTAAAAATCCTAAGGTTGGGTTCAATACCCGAAGAAAGGAGTTTTTAAACAATTAAAAATAAAAGTAGAAGAAAGAAAAGTCGGTTTGTTTTCAAGGTTAAGAGAATCTAGGGGTCTTTGGTCTACAATCTCTTGTTAACTCTATTCATTCGGTATTTGCTTAAATTCATGTATGATTTGATAAGGTTTCTAACCTAATATGTCATTAATGGTCACTTTCATGAATTAATAACGTGTCTAAGTAATTCGGACTTCACGTTTAGGTCCTTCACCCTAGCTACCTAGACCATAAGCTCTTGTTAGTCTCTCCTCTCCTCGAATATTGGTATTTCACAATCAAGTCCATGATACCAATATCCGACTTGATTTGAGATGTCCTAATTAGGGTTTGACTTCTCGTTTAGGTTCTTCACCAAGTCCCTAACCTTAATTTTTGTAGTTCCGGCTTAGATTAAATTGGTTAGAATCTTAATCTAAACCTAAGGTATTAGCATTCACAATTTGGTACTATCCTATTGATCCTAGTCAAATTTGGTTCTTTTGAAACCAAAACGAGATGTTACAATTCAAGTACTAATTATGTATTTAACACAAATTATTTAAATCACAGAAATTAACGATCAAATCCGATAAAACAATCATAATAAAAGAAAATAATCGAATAAAATAGAATTAAACAAGTTCATGCATAAGACCTAAACCCCTAAAGAGAGAACTACTCCCTCTTGGAGGGAAACATTGCAAAGTTTGGCAAAGAATAAAAGGAAATGAAATAAAGAATAATTACACCCTTTGAATCTAGAACCTCAATCTTGCCGAATCTTGCTCAAGAAATCCTTCTTCTCCTTGCTTGAAAGCTTTGCCTCCTTCAGAAAATATTGCTGAGTTGTGTGTGTAGAGAGAGAATTAGATGTGTTGTAGGGATGGATAGTGGATGCTTTGGAAAGGAAAGTTGTAGCCCTTTTATAGGAGAAGTCTTTCTTAATTCTGGAGCAAATGGACGTGAGGAGTCATTAAATACTTGCCCCACAAGTTTTCCCACGTTGTGCATTCCAATTTTGGCCCTTGGAACACGGCCAGGAGTGCCGAAAATAGAAAAACCGTCGAAAACGCTGTTTTTAGGCTGAATGCGACCTTAGTGCGTCCACACGGTATTTTACATTCCGAATTTGGATTTCTTTCCTTCATGATAGTTGTAGATCTTGTTGTTCTGGTTCCGTCAAGCTTTGACTCACCCAAATCGGAGTTCGTATGACCAAGTTATGGCCAAAATACGAACTGTGTGTCGGAAGCTGAAATTTCAATGCAGCCCGAGTGCATCCGCACTGGTTCTCACTGCGTCCGCACTAGGCTCGGACTTTTTCTGTGCGACCAGAGTGCGTCCGCATCAATATCCGTGCGTCCGCACGAATTTTGATGCACAGCTCATTATACCTTTTTCAAATTGGCGCGTGTACAGAAATCCTTCTAAGTACTTAGTGCGGCCGTATCTCAATCCCTGCGTCCGCACTGGGCATTTTTCTTCGTTTTTCTTCATTTTTCTTCATTCCTGCAAATTAAAGCCGAGCAAACGCAGTAACTTGATTCTAGATGTAATCTATTCTCTTTATGTTCAAAATACAAGATATTTGGTATTATTTTATGATAAAAATCAGATCGAATATATATATAAATTAGGTCTATCAATCGTGTTCCTCACAACATCGCACTTCTTTGAGTCTCCCAGCCCTCTAACATTCCAGCACAATATTTTTACTTTTTTCATTGACATAAGAAACCAAATTTAACATCTACTTTCAAACAACACTAGAGGCAAAATTATGCCCCTTGCTCGGTTGTGCCCGCCTGGCTTGAGGCGGTCGCACCACTCTGATCCTTACCATCAACCGGCCTATTCGCAGTAGCAAGCCTTCTTTTGTGATTGTCCTCATCTACAGTCTTGACTTAGCCAGTTTGACCCCTGTAATGCTGGCGAGGTCCAAACAGTGAATGTAGTCAACGTTGACCTCATAGTACCCATCTGATCTCAGTGTGGCCCGAACCGCTTTATCAGTAGGCTTAGATTGGGTAAGTCCACTATTTGGCTTCTTGGGCTGATCAACATTTCCTTCTAAGTGGGCTTCCTGGACTGCCTTACGCTTTTGCTTCAGGGCTAATTTTAATTCTTGAATAGTGACCCACTCCAGTGTCCCTTCTCCATTCTCTGGACCTGAACTTTGAGGCATGTCAGGCACCCTTTCCCATAAATTGTCGCTTTCCTCAATTACACCCTGACTAGAAGGAACGTTCCTCTGGTCTGACCGTTTCAGTATCCTTATCGAGAAGCCAGCCTGGGCCTCCCGGTCTTCTGTGGCCATATAGTAGCGGTTGGAGCTACTTTTTCACTATTTTGCCTCATCAAATCCCGTTCCAGATCCCGATTGTCTATGTGCTGGCCAAATGTCAGGGGCCTGGGGGGAAGGTACTGTGGTGACGCGATTGACTCCAAAACTCATGCTGGAGAATTAGAAATAGTGCCGCTGATATCTTGTGACCCCTCGGTGTAGCCTCGTCCACTTCCCCACCCAAGAACATAACCGCTACATCTGTTTGCCTCACCAGATCCCCGTTCATATCATTTGCCAGTTTATTGTGGCCTCATGCGGTGTGTTTGGTATGGAGCACCCTACCATTGGCTCACCGGCGGCCGCCCCCATCAAGTCCATTCCTTGAGACCTGAATAAATCCTTGACCTCCTAAGGCAGAGAAGATAACGGTTGTCCTCTGCACATCTCTGCCAGCACCTTACGAGGGATTATGACTAGATCATCTATTTCCTGAGGTGTCACTCCTTCATCATCAGAGGATTCAGTGGAGCTAATGGGTGGTCCGGTGAAGGTAGGGCTGGGGCTGGGATGTCAGAATCCTTTTATAGTGGCGTCTCCATCCATTTGATTATTTAGATAGGCACATTGACCTTCATACCTCTGGCCACCATGGTTATGTTATGAGGGATGTCTAGGTTCGTAGTGGCTACTACTGCCAGCCACCCAGTTAGGCCATTCGGGCGCTGTGGTGAGATGGTTCCCAAGTATACCCCAATCGTAGTCATTGCCCGGGCTATCATCCATTCCTTTCTCAACTCCACCGAGACTTCGATCAAGTTGAGTATCACCTTGTTTGAAGGTAAACGTGGTAAACGTGGCATCCAATCTAGGGTTCCAAGTGTAGAAGATGACTTCTTTCCTCCACACGAATCTGGGTATTGCATTGATGAAGGTGGTCGGTGCTAGCCATGTTGGCAGGACGATAAGGTACCTCCACCCCAAAACCGATGTACTTGACCGTTAAAACCGATGTACTTCACGAGTGATGCGTGCACATACAAAATTTTGAAATTTTCGAATTCATTTAGTCCAAAGTCAAGAAGTCAAAAGTGATAAAAAATGAATGCACCAAAATGAAGATTTAGGAGTTATTTTCATGCATTTATTTTTTATCACTTTTGACTGCTTGACTTTGGACTAAATGAATTCGAAAATTTTAAAATTGTGTATGTGCATGAATCACTCATGAAGTACATCGGTTTCAACGGTTTGGATTCGTCTCGTTTGAAGTCAATCCGATAGATTTAGGAGTTATGCTCACCAAACCCTTTGGTGAGCACAACACACTCAAGTTCTACTCATGTATATTATATTGGATGCAGTCGGTTCAGCATAATTCATATTCTGATCATTATCGGCTTGAGTAGCATGTAATTTGGAGTCGCTTCAAATTCGGATTTTTTTTTTTTTCAGGTAATGGGTCACTTAGATTCTGCAAGTTCATATTTAGATACTAACTAAAGATTTGGAAGTTTATTGATCAGGTTCATTTTTTTCAATTTCCGTTAATTAATGCTTCTGATTAATTTTTTTTTTTTCAATTATAGTATTGACTGTCTGTCTGATTTATCGGGTCAAATTTGACCGATCAAATTTCTGCACAAATTTTGAATTAAAATGTTTTGTTTTTACTTCACACAGCACACGAATTCTATATTTCTTTTATTTTAGCTTTATTATATATGCGTTGCATGAAATCAAAACAGCACCGCCAATATAATTACTCGATTTTTCGGATGATTTACATGCCTAGAGTTACAACGCCCGTGGTTCGTACACTGCTTTGACATCAAAATTGACCAAAACCAAGCTATAAATAGCAATCCAACTCAAACATTAAAGAAAAAAGATCATTTTGGTCACCAATAGAAAACCCGCGTAGTTCTCTCTCTTCCTGCATGCTCTGAGTATATCTCCACCACCGCACCACCTTGCACACTTTCTCTCTCTAGAATTCCCTTACTGAATCACCCGGGTTCCCTTGATCCCTCAGGGAAAATGGGCAAGTCGTCAAACCATTATGGCAATGACATTGAATTAGGCGGAGGTAGTTCGGGCGGCGGGTTGTACCCGAACATGGTAGAAGACCCGCAACTGCGGTGGGCCTTCATTCGCAAAGTATATTCCATCCTGACATTTCAACTCCTTATCACTGTTATAGTTGCAGCCGTGTTTGTTTTCGTGCCCGCTATCCAGGCTTACTTCCGTGCAAATCGAATGGCCACTATGGGTTTTTTGATTGGAGCTTGTGTTGCGGAATTTATCGGTAAAGTTGTCCTTCTATCAACTAAAAGTTCTTGCGCAGTTGTACTTTAGGATGTATATGAATTAGAAATTAAATTGACAAAATAGTTAATTGATAGAATTTCATGGATTGTATGATTATCTTTGAAATTTATATTTACAAAAAGATGCATATAGCTAGGGCTGCACAAAAAATTCGTAGTTCGTAATTCGATTCGAGTCTGATTCGAAAAAATTCGTAAAAAATTCGATTCGAAATTAATTCAAACCAAACTTAGTTCGAAATTAATTCAAACCAAACTCAAACTGGACCTAGTTCGTTCGAAATAGGTTCGCAAACCAAATTTAGTTCGAAATTAACTCAAACGTGAACCGTTGATTTCCGCTGATAACTTATGTTCATTGATGAAAATATAAGGCCGCCCAGTCCATAATTTCTCTTAGTTCTAACTTAAATTGTACTTTGAATACTTTAGATATTTGAAAACTTTGGTGATGTTGCTCCAACTTTGGATACTGTAATTGTACTGAACTTTGATTGATTGTACTAAACTTTGGTGTTTGATATAAATTTTGGTATTTGTAATGAACTTTGAAATAAACTTTGGTGTAATGTGTAATTAGAATTCAGAATGCCTGAGTTTTTATTGAAGTGCTGTAATTTCGAACTATGGCTCAGCCATAAGTCATAACTCGTAAATCGTAACAAAATTCATAAAAGTTCGAAATTGAGTTCGTAAAAAATTCGATTCGAAATTGAGTTCGTTCGAAATTAATTCAAACCAAACTTAGTTCAAAATTAATTCAAACCAAACTCAAACTGGAGGTAAGTTCGATTCGGTTCGGTTCGTTTGCAGCCCTACATATAGCAGATGGATTGATTGAAAAACCTGGTTAAATAGTGGGAAAAAATACAAAAAGATACATATTACACAAATGAAGTTAGTAAAACGACTTCATGATGAATTCTTTTTTTTTTGTGCTATGAAAAAATATTGCACTGGATACATAGAAAATATTCAGAAATCTCCATAATTGTGGATACTAATTTTTTTGCTTCTTATGCTGATCATATGTTAATTGTGCAGTTTTACTGGCAATGTATTTCCTCAAAGATCGACACCCGCTAAATATTTTTCTGCTGCTTCTGTTCACTGTGTGCACCAGCATTATGATTGGTCTAGTATGCATGTTTGCTAGTGGTTAGTTTATTAATCCCATCAACCAAATGAAAATTTTATTGTTAGTGGTTACTGGTTAATTTATTGCCCAGAAATTTAATTTGATTATCTTAACATATATCCTGAAGTTGAGTGCAAACCTGTAAACCTACCATGTCGGAATGTGATATAGATACATATTATTTAATGATATTTGGAAATATATTGCTGATCAATAAATAATTAACAAAATCAATAGTCATATTGAAATCTTTTAAATATCTATAAAATGCCAGTTCAGATTGAACCTAGTATAATATGTATCCTAATCTATCAAGGTGATTAGCAGGAACCAACAAAAAAGATTTGTTTGAATTTTTTGAATTTGTCAAAAGTAAATTAATTGTCTAGTAGGATTTTATATATGTTATTTTTTTTTTTAGTTTTAAGACACACAAAATAAACTTATTTATATGACAGGGAGGCTGGTATTGCAAGCAGCTGGTGTGACAGTGGTGATATTTCTGTCACTTACTATGTACACATTCTGGGCAGCTAAGAGAGGCAAAGATTTCAATTTCCTCGGTCCTTTCCTCTTTGCAGCAATCATTACTTTGTCGATATTTAGCATTATTCAGGTAAACACATGTTTTGCATTAGAGTTTTGTTTCAGTTGCTAGTAATTTTCTTAACAAATTTTTGCATCCAAAACTTGGATATATGCCATCTTAAATAACAAGCTCAATTATAGAGAAAAAAAATTCTGGCAACCCTGTGTAAGTATGATACGTTATATGAAAGTTTAAGGTCACTAAAATGAAGGTATTATGGTATTTTCCTGCTTTTGGTGCAGTTCTTCTTTCCATTGGGGAAAACATTCAAAACAGTTATAGCTGGCATTGCGGTACTTATATTCTGTGCCTTCATCATTTATGACACTGATAACATTATAAAGAGGTTTGACTACGACGATTACGTCATTGCCTCTGTCGACTTATATCTAGACATCATTAATCTTTTCTTGTATCTCCTCCAAATATTTAGCAATCTTGAATGAAGAGGTAACTACCTCCATATAGTACCTTTGTTCATGAGTAATTTGTTTTCGAGTAAAACTCTACTGCTAGACATTTTGGGTTGTCAGTGTTTATATGTACCTAATATGCAAGTTATTATATTATTATGTTTGGACTATTTTGCTTTGATCTTATGCTATCAAATTCTAGACTTGAAGTTTATGTTTATTCTTCAATTTCAATGTTGAAATAAAAGGCCACAACAATAACCGAAGGAAAAGAAATTAATTCTACTGCACTTCTCTATGAAAGAAGGAAAAGGAATTACGTAAACAAATAATAAACCATGCAACCTTGTAATCACAGTACATGTTCTGATAGGTAGGTAGTACTAGCAACTACGTGACCTTTTAAAAATGACGATGATTACAGGTATATCAAACCAAAGGACAGGGAAAGTATCTCATAAGCATCCTAAAGTCTCATAAATAGGATTTCATGGCCAGGGCAAAATGCTTCTAAGTGCTAACTGTTAAAAGTAAAAGCTACATCCAGAACTGTAAAATTCAAGGCGGAAAAAATAGCAATTTGACGCATGAATTTGTTGACTAATTGCAAAATGACATGAACCAAATTGCAGTTTCATCTGATAGAGATATGAAGCTGGGGTCTTTTGTAAATTCATTGATATGATATAGTTAATCAATGCTCCTCTATCTTCTTCAAGTCTTTCATGTTTGTCGTATCCACTCTGCAAATATAGCACACAATCCACCTCAGCATCGATAAAAACATGGAAAAGAAATGCCATAACAACCTAGAAAACCTACAAAATAATGACAACCTCCATTCCTCTTTGACCCTCACCAATGCATCCATATAAAGACAAATTCTGTAGTTTTGCAGGGGTTCAGAAGAAACTTATGTTTACATCAACTCATCCATCATCTATTCAAGGAACTCTACCTTTTCTGTATGAGTATAAAATTTGACTACTATCACAACCTGAGTATGTTATTAATTTATCATTCAATGATTGGTGTTTTATTGGTGTTACCCAAAAACTTGATTGCTAGAATGCAGCTTGCTTCTGTACCTTTCGGTACGAGATATATGCTTGGAACAAGTCAACAAAAGTGCAGGCTGCCATCGCAATACTTGGAACAAAAAATTAAGTACCAGATACTTGAAAATGTAGAATAATACTCAGTTTTTCATATTATTTTTTCAAGAGCAATGGAATACTTACGTGGTTCCAAATAAAGCGATCTTATGAACTATAGAGACATCACCACCACCTTGATTGTCTTCAACAAATATAGTCAAACTGCAACATAGTTCATCTTCAATTAAATAAAGAAGGTATAATATAATAAGAAGGTCTATAAAATCACATGCATTTTAGGTAGTTGCTATTTCCAAATAACATGAAGCTTTATCATATGATCTAATTCTAACACCCAACATTCTTTGGATTATTGGTAGATGACACCCATCTATTAAAGCATAGTAAAACCCAAAAAAAAAAAATTGTGATGCCTCCCTGAACATTCCATGTAAATTCAAACAAAGTGGTTCACTTAAAATGTAAATATTTCACAATTTGGCTTAATTAGTGTAATCAGGAAAGTGGGACAATAGCTCATTTAAGCTTAAGTAAATTTACAAGATGAAGAATATCTTGCATCATACTTATCTAACAAATTGGTCCTCATTTGCAAAATCTGGGAAAGACTGGTGCTAGTTGCACTACTAAAATTGTTGCCCGATTATTGCAAGTTAGGATAAATTTTAACAAAAGGAAAAAAAAAACCCAGACTGGTGCTAGTTGCACTGCTAAAATTATTGCACGTTAGGATAAAAAATTTAACAAAAGAAAAAAAAAATCCTTCGACAACATTGCCCGGTCTCAAGTGAATTTGCAAATGATACCTAACATTCCTGATATTTGCAGACATTGTAATTCACGTATTTGTGTTAGTGAAGAGAATACATTCATTCCCTCTATTGGTATTTGACCTTTTTCACTCCTATTCCATAAAGAGTATGCATAGATTATTTCAGCACTGCACAAACTGAGTCCTAGACGTTTCTTGCAAATAGCACCAAATATACAGTTTGTTTTATACGAACTTCGAAAAAAAAAGGAAACAAGCCGAATAAAATTTACAATACCTTCGAACATTCTGAAACTTGACATACTTTAAGATAACAGGCTTCCCCTACAAAATGGCAATTAAATATGCACCGTTATTTCTAAATAAATCATTAGACCGCAAAAGTAACCATATGAATATAACACATACTATCTACTATCTACAAGGTAAGAAAAAGAAAAACAGCAGACATTGATAAAGGTTTACCTTTAGTTCTTCATCAGACAAGACAACAGTGTCACTAGGTGGATAGTCATTAACATTGCTGAATTATATCATAAAACAAAAACCTTCAAGTTATTTACTATAATTGCTGAATATATCATAAAAAAACAAAAATTCAAGTTATATTCAAAACAAATAAAGAGAGGGCAACAAGAAACTGCAAATAAATAAAAAGGATAATTCATTGATCAAATCAAGAAAAAGAAGGTACCTAAAGCCCATATGTTCTTTGTTTGAGAAGAGTTTCACTGTTTTTGGGCCTGATATATAATGTAACAAATAAAATAGCTGCTCCATTAAAGATTTAGTGAATAATGACAATATATGAGTCAAACCATGGTCTATGCATCAACAATACAAAACAGGCAACATAAAATTTCTCCTTTTTCTCAGGTCACAAAACAAAATTGTCAATTTTTATTAATTTAAAACCCTAAAAATGTGCTAAGCAGATTGGCCATTACAAGTACATAGAAAAATTAGCAGATGCACAAAAGTATAATGTGCATTTGCAAGTAAAAATTATTTGGTAAATGTTATATCATATTGTCCTTTCCCCACCAATGCAATACTTTCAAATTGGCAAATGTCTACCATCTAGAATCCCTACAATAGCACGAATCTGTTCCTGAGTATCAAATTACAGTAGATTCTACAGTTTGACTTGCAATGGAAGTCATAGAAAAGAAATCAAACTATTAACCTTCTTCTTCTGGTCCTGTAATTACGATGGAATGAAGCTTAATCATTTGCGTGAAGGGGATATAAATTAAAAGCTGCTCATCAGAATCACTAGCCAGATGCAACCCATCGTCGTCTCTGTAACCCTAATTTTAAAGAAGAAATCAAATTAACTGATATTAAATAAAAGGGATGATTTAACAAACGATCGAGGAATTACCTGCTTCAATGCGTTGGCAATCGAGTGGCCACCACTCTGATTGAGGCACTCAACGCTACTCCACTCGACGAAGTCAACCAAATCAACCTAAATTGCAAAAAGTTACAAAAATTGTCGAGTACAGATGGTATAAGGGGGAATTAGGGTTTGAGAGACATTAGTGCGAAAGCTTACCTGGCCGCGTTGGCTTGTGGAAGAAGTCGCGGATGCCATGTAAGAGAAAAACGAGAAAAGGAAAGTTTGAGAGAGAGAGATGGTACCGAAGAACGGGTTAACTTGTCCAGAAAGCAAATATTTCAACAAGTGTGTTTACCCTTTTTCGTCTTTGAATCCTTTTCGTAGACAATTTACCAGTTTTGTCTGATTAAATTTGGTCTCACGAACAGGTTCAAGGCGAGGATCCGGATCCCTTAAGTAACTCAAATTTTGAGATGATTCGACCGTCCGTTCAGAATCGGATCAAAACTGTTAAAAAACTAAAATTTGCTGAACTCTTTAATATCCGTGCAGATTTTGATCGGACGGTCCATTGTACATTAGTGTCCACCTGACGTTATTTCGTAGTTGGAATCATATTTGTTACATGCGCTGGTCAATATTTATTCTTGCGGTAGGATCTCACTCCGCTGCTTTTTTGCAAAGAAAAGCAGCTTCCTGCTCGTTTTTTACTGTCTATCTTTCTCTTAAGAGAGGAGTAGAGAGAGGAAGAGAAGCACGTGTTAGAGAGAGGAAAAAGGAGAGAGATAGAGAGAAGAGCAGAAAAACGAAAAGCAACAGAGTTGGAATCCTTGCGGTAATACTAAGGTCATATTGACTTGGGTCCAACCCCAATTATTGATAAATAGTCTCGGTTAACCTCTCAAAGTTAACCTTAATCTTGCACTAAACATGGTTTAATAAAAAAATACTAATATCAAAACTCTATTCATAATATAATTGGTTATATTTTTAAATTCAAAATATGAACAGAAAATTACATCATCTTATACACAACCCCCAACATAGTTCATTCTCCATGTAGTACTGGTTATAAAATATCCCGTAGGAACAAAGTATTAGTTTCAGTTATAAATTTTATGGAGTTTTTTCGAATGAGTTAAGTGTATGTAAGAAACATAAATATAAATGCAGATTTAATAAGCAATAGGGTTAGTTTTGTCATTAAAAATTTAGGACTATTTTTCGGAATTCGTCTCGGAAATAGAAACTACCATTGGAGAAAAATTAAATTAATCTTCCTGAATTATACAAAAATCTTATATGTTTCTAACAAAGGTTTAAGAGTGGAACTAAGGTGCTCTTAAGCTCACCAAGTTCTTTGTGAGCTTAACTCAAAAACCTATCAATCCGACTTCAAACGACATTTCCAAACCGTTAGATGTTCAATCTATATTAAAATGTGCTTGGAGACCAAATTTTTCATTTTTTGGAATTTTTTTACTATTTATCAAGCTGGTTTGAAAACCGTTGTTTTTATTAAATTTTTGGAGCATTGAAAAACAGCGGTTTTCAAACCAGCTTGATAAATAGTAAAAAAATGAAAAAAATGAAAAATTTGGTCTCCAAGCACATATTAATATAGATTGAACATCTAACGGTTTGGAAATGTCGTTTGAAGTCAGATTGATAGGTTTTTGAGTTAAGCTCACGGTTTGGCTTGGTGAGCTTAAGAGCATCTTAGTTCTACTCAAGGTTTAAATAGCGTTTATTGCGTCATAACAGTACAGCTAAAAAAACGACTTTATTGTCATATTGCGCCGCTTAACGCATTATAGCGTGCTATAGTGCCAATAGCATCATAGTTTTTATGGTCTGAAAACGCTATAGCGCGCTATTTAGAACCCTGGTTTCTAAATTTTATGAGTTCAATCTAAAAATATTAAAAGATTGTGTATATGGTCATGAAATCTAGATCATATTCTAACTCAACCTATTAATTCAAGATCGAGCTACTGTCGAATAAGCTATACTCAGGACAGCTGTGCTATAACCTCAGCTTGAAATCGTGACAAACCAGTCCAAGTTGGACCGAGCTAGCTCACGAGCTAATCAAGTACCTCTAATGTTTTCTCAATTAAAATAAAATTTATGTTACCAGTGAGCTCTTAGTCTTTTTTTTTAGACCAGTGAGTTCTTAATCAAAAGTGTACAATTTGAGTTCCTCTGTCATGTTGTTACTAGTAAATTAGTATAATTGGAAATTTATTAATACAATTATACTCCATATATTCATACTTGCAATCAATATACCTCAGTAAGTAAGCAAATAAAATGAAGAGACGAGCGTAGAATACAAAAATTAGGTGTTAAGAGAGTTTTAGAGCAACAAAAGCTAGAACACCAGAGCGAGATTGGAGAGAAGCAACAAAGCACGTGGTTTTTGGCTGAAACCCTAAAACCTACACAGTGAAGAAATTAATTCTCAGAAAAAGGTCCTCTAGCTCGTTAATGGGCCAAGTTGGCTCACTCCGAGCTAGGTTCTAGCTCAGTTTATTAATTTTGAATCGAACTACTAGCGAACTAGCTTGCTAACAGCTCAGCTCACTATCGAACAAGCTGTTAGCGATCGAGTCAGACTCACGAGCGATCCATTCTTTTTTGCCGGCCTTAGGCGCGACAAAGATTCCATGAGTGAGTATGCCCCCGTGGTACCTCCATCGCGTAGAATAATATTTAGCCGAGTCAAAATTATTTTCGTACCTATTTTGAATTAGAAAAAGGTCCACTATGAGATTCATATCAGGTTAAAACGATGATGCCGATATGATTCTACACAGTAGGATACCGCACTAGATCGGAAGCCCGTCCGATAACCTAAGTTCCCCTAAAAAAAGTGCACTATCGTTGAGATTCCATAAAGAGTCTCAATAAAGTCCGTACGTGACCCATATGGTATTTATTAAAGTATATCTAGTTAGATTTTTGTTTCCTTAATTTATAGGGTAGAGATACAGATAGAGCGGGAAAAATGGCACGGCGGGGACGGCTCCGTCGCGGAACTGCATGATTACGGCACGGCACGGTATGTGTGTCACTTACGTGCTGTGACCATTCGCGTGTCGTGTTTATCTTTAGTCACAGCACGGCACGGCACATAGTCACGTGTAATTAGGATCATTAGATATTGATTTAATGGTAAATTTTGAATAACTAATCTAAATTATGATTAAATTGTCATCCAAGTCACGTATGGTCACGGCACGTTTAGACACGGCGTGACTCACGTGGCGTGACTATTCGCATGCCGTAACCACTCCTTGATATTTTGGTCACGGTACGGCACGGCACATGAAAAATTAACTTAATCACGGCACGAGATCAAAATCACAGCGTGTTAGTCACGTCACGGCATGGCACAGCACGTTTTTTCCACTCTAGATACAGATAAGGAAATATTAAATTAGCTTATATGATAAGAGAAGTATGAGTTAGAACTATTTGATATCTTGTACTTTCCGATAATTATTAAAAATAGTTATTTTTTATATATTAATTTTTATTTAGTTATTTAATTGTATGATGTTCATAACTACGTAAAAATTGATTTATATAATATTATTTAATTTGTAATTTTTATCTTATTAAAATAGCTGGAGGAATATATATATTTCTTAATATATGAATTATATTATGTTGATTGTTTAATTAATATATGTACTTATCCACTATTTATATAAATCATAAAATATAAATTATCATAGAGTGAGGCTATGATAATATGCATATTAATACATAGTGTCTCGTGCTATGAATTTCTATTTCTATTTTTTTTATCTCAATGATAACTTTATTTTCTCTCTCATTTATGTCTGAAAATAATTAATTCTGGCCTCCTATATTTAGAAATAAATTTAGATTTAATTTGAAATTTTACGTATCTCAGATAAAGAAATTCGGTTATTTAAACTCATTTGCAATAATTTTTACATTTCAAATATTGTATGAAAAATAGTTACAATAAAAAAACTTAGGAAAGAGAGTAGGTCCATTAATGAACCGGCTCATGAGCAAACGAGTTGGACAGCTCAATAATTTAAAATGAGCCGAGTGTAATCAAAATAGAGCTCAAACTCAGCTAGAACTCAAATCTTATCACTCCAACAGGGCCGAATTCGGGCCGATTCGAACTCAAATCTTATCACTCCAACAGGGCCGACTTTGGGCCGAATCGAGCGGCCCATTGAACCTAATCACATTTTAGAATTGTCGGGGTTCAAACGCATTTTTCAACCTAACAATGTAATTCAGATAGATAAAGAGATTCTTTTACAAGCACAGCTCATGTAAGAGACTGCAGCGTAGGCCACGCGACGTCATACCGGATCCTTTGAAAACGGAGAACCACCACTGCCATCTTTGGCAACGTGTGGGGACGACGACTCCGACACCAGCAGTAAAACGCTCTTCTGATTCTTTCATCTCAGATCGGAACTCTTATCGGGTTCGGATCGATCAACCGAGAATAAAAGGACAGATAATTTGATTCATGCCTCTCAGATCAGCCCTGGCGAATTCCCTCTCGTGACAAAGGAGTCAGAGAATCTGCATTTAGAATTGGAAAAAGGAGAAGATGGGAAAGACGAATTCAGAGTAGGTCCGATGCCCATCGGACCTACCTTGGTTCAATGGGTGTGATGACCATCCGATCTGCATCACGATTTGTGTACTCCGCATCAAATCCGTGCAAGTCTGTATCAATTTCCGTGTGCATAGATCTTGATGCTAATTGTATGGTGCTAGAACTAATTGAACCTAAATGTAGGTCCGATGCCCATCGGACCTACTACTATCTCCACAGATAATTTGAAGTCCCTGATTCTCTGCATTTGTGTGTATGTATTTATCGTGAAACGGGTCACTAAAATAGAGTGTGTTGTGACCTGCCACATGGAAGACAGTAGTTTGCAGAGAGATTTGGTTTTCATCTTTTAAATTGTTGGAATAATCTGGAGGACATTTCTTTGGGACTTGGGCCGTGAATTTAGAATTAATAGAAACAGTAGCGACTCAGTTTTTTCTATTTCCGAGCGGAGCTGAGTTTGTACTGAACCGAATTCGAGCCGAGTAAAAAGGATCAGACGAGACGAGTCGATTTTTCCTTGAAAATCGAGCGAAGTCCGATTTGGGCTTTTATCGTTTTTGAACGAGCTGGGCCGAGTTTGAGTTAGGCCCGTTCATTAGCAGCCTTCCTTGGTATCCGAGTTCCATCTACGTTTAGAGTAGAGGTGCTACTTTTATCCGATTACCCGGATCCGATCTGGAACCGAACCAGATCCAACCCAGAACCGACCCGGATCCGGTTAATTTGGGTAGGGTATGGTTTAAAAAATATAACCGGTTAAATTATGGGTACGGTTACAAAATTAATAATTTAATATCCAATCCGGATCCGAACCGGAACCGATATTGTAATGGATAGGATATGGGTTTGATTTAGTTATCCGATTCATAACCGAACCCGACCCGATACCCATATAAATACCCGATAAAACATATATGAATAACTATACAAATACAATTTTACATATAATCAAATCAACAAATATCACGCCAGTAATCACATTTTGCATATTAATTTTTTGAATAAAATTTATTGCTTTGAATATATCCTTCAATATCTGCCTTATATATCCTCCTCATAATCATGAAAATTTATTGCTCTGATTGATATGTCATTTGCAATAAATCTCATTGAAATCAAATATTTGTCATAAATTTAATTATCTATTCAAACATATTAGTATTAATATTCCATTCATGGATTTTTTGAATCATAGAAAAGGAAATCACCATCTCCAATATTTTACTTTCTAAAAATTATATATATTCTTCAATATTTTGATTTTCAAAAGTTATTTATCTCCAGCCTCCTGAATTCAAAAGCTATTAACAAAAAACAAAAAACTTTCGAATATTTTTTGTTACACCATGAGTACTCCAAACAATCAACAATCAAATCCTGAAAATACTACCCAAGTTCCACAAAATATTATTGAAGGCTCTTAATGAGAAAAAAAAAAGAAAAAACATTTGTAGTATGGGAGTTGTGACATATACCCGCTCCGGATCCGGAACCGCCCCATATCCGAACCGGACCCGATAATCCACAAACAAGTTATGAGTATCTATCTATCCGGAACCGAAGACTGGATCCGAAATATCTACGGGTAGATAGGTATCCGGATCCGGACCCGATCCGATTTGAAACAAATAAGTATATGGATCGAAATTTGGACCCGAACACTTTTAGGGTACGGGTCCAAATATAATAGTATCCGGACCCGATCCGACCCGATAGCACCTCTAGTTTAGAGGTTATCTCCCTCTTCTCAACAAACCGAAATTATATCACCTAAGGTAACAAATTATTTCTGCTTAGATTCTAACTGTACGATCAGAATCCGCACGAATATTAAGGGCCCGTGCATTCCACCTACGATCGGATTAGCCCGAATTCTGATTCATACCTCAGAGCTATGGACTTCGTTTATCTCCCTCCTCTCAACAAACCTCCCCCGTAAGCTCTCTTTCTCACATCTCTGATCTCTCACCCAAACCCACACCACCCATCTCCAATCCACCTCTCTAATGGCTTCCGTCTCTCTCCACCTCTCATCCCGCCTCCACGTGACTCCTCCCCGATTCTCCTCCCTGCGGCGCCCCCGCTTGGCGCCGATTAAAGCCCTCTCCGTCCCCTCCACCGCTCTAACCCAAGACGACCTGAAGAAACTCGCGGCGATCAAGGCGGTGGAGTATGTATCAAGCGGCATGGTTCTCGGCCTTGGCACTGGCTCTACGGCGGCTTTCGTCGTGGCCGAAATTGGGTCTCTTTTGTCGTCTGGTAAGCTCACTGGCATCGTCGGAGTGCCTACTTCGAAGAGAACCTTTGAACAGGCGCAGTCTCTAGGGATCCCGCTTTCTACATTGGATGAGCATCCGAGACTCAATCTTGCTATCGATGGAGCTGATGAGGTATGTTTTTAGTTTTGTTTTGTTTGATTTTCGCAAAGCTGTCATGCTAAGAAGCTTAGAGAATGATGTCTCAGCTATTCCATAAATAGAATGCATATAAATTTGGTAGCTTGGTCTTCCTTTTTAAGCAAATGCTTCTGATCAATTACCATGGGAACTTATTCTAGGTTTCAGCTGATGAGGTAGCCCAGTTGGCTAGGAAAAAAGTCCTAGGACTGTTGGTTACCCAAAGGTCGAGAGTTCGATTCCCCCTCACGACTTCGCAGCTTCTGCGAAGGTTTTCAAAAAAAAACAAAAGAGAGAGAAAGAAAATAACTTGAATTGGCATGTCAAAATTGTGGGCTTTTTGCATAATTTCTACTAGTTATTGCTGAAATATTTTTTGAATAAAAGACTTGATGCCCGTTTCACTAAACTGAACTGAAATGGTTAAATTACAAAATGTATTGCTAAAATTATCACAACATACCTGAAGAAAACAACTAAAAATGTCAAGAAAAGGAGGCTCATCATCAATTACTAAATGCGGCCGCTAAACAATTTCTGGTTTTTTTTATACTTTTAGCAATTTTTCATTTGTTCCATTGGAACTTTTTTCTACAACACATGTAGTGGCAAACAAAATACCAAAAATGGTATTGATTTCATTAAATTGATTCATGGTTTGGACAGGTTGATCCGAACCTTGACTTGGTAAAAGGACGAGGTGGAGCCCTCCTGCGTGAGAAAATGGTGGAGGCTGCCTCTGACAAATTTGTAGTTGTAGTTGATGATACCAAGCTAGTAACAGGCCTCGGCGGCAGTGGCCTTGCCATGCCGGTTGAAGTTGTGCAATTCTGCTGGAAGTACAACCTAACTAGACTCCAAGAACTCTTCAAGGATGAGGGGGTCGATGCAAAGCTCAGACTAGATGCTGATGGAACACCATATGTGACTGATAATTCAAATTACATCGTGGATTTGTATTTCAAGACGCCGATAAAAGATGCAGGGGCCGCTGGTAAGGAGATATCAGCTCTCGAAGGTGTTGTTGAGCACGGGTTGTTCTTGGACATGACAAGTGCCGTGATTATTGCGGGAAAAGACGGAGTCAGTGTTAAGAGCAAGTAAATCACATGTTTGTTTCAGTATTGGAGAAGCAGGTTGGGGATTTTTCTCTTAAGGTGTATATTTGTGTTGTAATTCATGTTTTGACGAGAAGCACAATAAGCTGTTTTTCTTCCGTCATTCTTTAATAATTAATAAAATTATGTTCTACTCTCTTAAATGTGGATTTAGGACTTTGTCAAAATTTGTTACATAAAGTACTGCAATTTTATTTTTGAGGTATTAGCTGACAAGACCATTTGATGCTACAACTGATTCGATTCAATTTTGCAATCAAATTTGAATGTACAATAATTGATCCTACAACATATAGGATTTGTTTTTGTCGATCCTCCATTGTACAATTTGCTCAATTTAACCTTAGTTTATCAACTATTGAACCATTTAACGTGAAACGAACCTATAAAAAACAAAATATGTGACCCAGTAAAAAGTAGTTAAATCATTGGGGTACTTACCAGTGCTGGAACCTATGTGCAGTTGTTTTAAATAAATGTATAGTTTTGGATACTAACCAGTCAATTTCTCCAATGAGCTACCTCTCATTTATTGTTAATTTGTTAGATTGTTTATATCCTTCATTTTGGCTTTTTTTAGGTACTGTTAAGAGATAAGTTTTTGTGCTTTTTACTTATCTTTTTATTCTCTGTGTAAAATTGTTGGTGCATCATAGTGCAGTTAGGAGAACTTTTGTGGCCTATTCTATATTGTTGTCCAGTGAAGTCATATTAGCTGTGCCAATTATGTTCAGATTTTTATTAGCACAACTGCACAAGTGATATATTCCCCCATTTGATTGCTTTGGCTATCTCATATTATTGTTTCAAATCTTCATACTTGAATGCAATCAACTGATTGTATATCTTGATTTACATTTAGTATGCTTGTTGACTGAACTTAAATTTCAACCCCAGGTCCTTTTGAACTACAAATGTAATATAATATATTTTTCTCAATCTTTCATATTTGTTGAAATCTAAACACTCATGCAATTTCATACATACAAAAATCGGGTTATGCGCAGGAAGACACTTTTCTCATCCAATTTTTTGTTTCTTTTTTATATTTGGATTAACTTTGTATGAAAAAGGTTGAACTTCTATGAATATATGATTGACTGCTGCAATACCACAAGAAGTATCATCCATGTATAGATCCATTGCAGCCTTAACTTGGTTGTAATAGCTGATGAAAAATGAAATTCTATAGATTAGAATTTGACCTTTACATAAAAGAGACAAAAATTGAAAGACAAATGAACTTTTCCTATGCAAATCTGGACCAATCTTGGATTTCAGGACTATACTGGTAAATCAAGATATATTCTGTAGCCCCATTTATCAATTCATAACTAAATAATGTAATATTTATAATGTTTTAATTGTTGAAAAAAGATTCAACAATTGCTTCTACCGATTCAGGATGTCCTTATTTGGAGTTTTTGCTACTAAAAAAAAACAATTATGTATAAAAAATTAACAGAAGGACAAGGAAGGGCACTCACCACTACCACTCTGCTCTAGATGATTGGGAGGCGAAGATGTAGTAGTATTTGAAATGGTAAAACCCAGTAGCGGGCAATCGGCTTTCACTTTACCTGAAATTAGTACCACACATGAATCCTTTTAAATATTCTGGTACCGTACACTCGTCATATAGTTTGAGCAGTAACTGCCCTGGATATGTTATCAAGCTTAGATAAGCCCTGTTTGAGCGATAAGATGCTAAAAACGGTACCCACAAAGATATTGTTGGTTGGGGGGGGGGGGGGCGGGGCGTTAAGAAAAGGGGTAAAAACAGCAAGTAATAAAAAGATGTGGCAAGATCGTAACAAAGTGCGCTCTTACATTCTTTGAAGCATGGTAGGTTAGACATGTTCAAGAAGTTTGTGTATCCCTCTTTGCACTCGCAGTGGTGTTCAAAATCTGACATTTTGATGCATGTCCCTTCGCCGCAAAATGACCACAAGCATGCTAATAAAACCGCAAAAAAGTGTAAATGACATGGAGACATTACTACGACAATGATTATTGAATAGGAGGGCATTCGTTGCAAAGATCTTACTTCAAACCAAGAAAGTAAATACCAGTGCTGGACTTAACTAGAATGGTGCCATAGGTATGTGACTAGATTTACTGGTTAAGCTTAAACGGGTAAAGAGATTAACAGAGCAGTTTTTGCTTCATGCAGCGCACGAGTCTATGGAGCATTGTTTTGACTCTATAGTATGTGCGCTGCATGAAGCAAAAACTGCTCTGTTAATAGTTTTACCCGCTTAAAACTGGCAGTCAAGTTAAAAGTAGAGTTTTTCAATAGAACAATATAGAGTTGGGCTATGGTGCATTGTAATGTATAGGCCTCTTGTATATTAGACTATAAATTGTTAGATTTGAAGTTGAAATAGTCGATCTCAAGGGCTCAACATGTTCTCCATATCAAAATGTGCTTGGAGACCAAATTTTTTACTATTTTTTTAAAATTTTTGAAAATCGCTGTTTTTTAGAAATTTCTAGACCATAGAAAAATAGTGATTTTCAAAAATTCTAAAAAAATAGTAAAAAAATGGTAAAAAAATTTCAAAAAATATAAAATTTGGTCTCCAAGCACATTTTGATATGGAGAACATGTTAAGCCCTTGAGATCGACTATTTCAACTTCAAATCCAACGATTTATAATCCAATATACAAGAGAGCCTATATATTGCAATGCACCATAGCCCAACTCGAACAATATATATACAAGAGAGCCTATACATTGAAATTGTCTAAAATCCTACTTTATTTTTGGTGTTTTCGACCTAAAAAGGGAAAAAAAAATAGTAAAAACCATGCAAATTGTTCAGGAAGTTAACAAAAAGGCCAAAGTGTAATTACGTACGGTCAAAAAGAGAAGTATGAGGAATAGCTGGAAAAGTACTTGTCTGAGCAATTGAATCATTATAACAAACTGAATCATACACACCTGAGAAAAATCAAACAGAAGTTGAGTCAATGAGTTAAATGTTTCATATAATTTGCTTCAGAAGCAAAACAAGTTAAATACAGATGGTGTGTTCTAGGCTTCTAGCAAAACAAATACTGGGATATATATACAGGGAGCGGCTAAGTTGCTGCCGGCAGCATTTCGGCGAGGTGCTTACGGGGGCATATCTTGCAATTTGATGTTCAAACAACAAATTCAAACCGTTAGATGTTTAATCTATATTAAAATCTACTTGGAGACCAAATTTTACATTTTTTGGAATTTTTTTACTATTTTTTAAGCTGGTTTGAAAACCGCTGTTTTTATTAAATTTCTGAAGCATTGAAAACAACGGTTTTCAAACCAGCTTAAAAAATAGTAAAAAAATTCCAAAAAATGTAAAATTTGGTCTCCAAATAGATTTTAATATAGATTGAACATCTAACGGTTTGGATTTGTTGTTTGAACATCAAATTGCAAGATATGCCCCCGTAAGCACCTCGGCCGAAATGCTTCCGGAAGCAAATTAGCCATACTCATAAGCTTTCCTTATTTAATTTTAGAACTATTGTTGCTACTACTTAACTGGGCTTTATATATCCAATTAAAGCAGGATTTTATAGATGAATTACTGCATTAATTTTAAAGCCATCGTGAGCCTTTTTTTGGGCTACTAACAAATTAACCTTCTAGGCTTTTGACTATGAACAGCACCTTGCATGCTTCATAAACATATTAGAAAAATAACACTGGAGAAACAAAGTCCTTCTTGGATTTGATGTTGTTGGTTCCATGTAATTTCTCTTTATTAGGGGAAGATTATAAAAAAAAAAGACATGATATTGACTACATAAATTAAAGGGATCGACTAATTATACAACAACAAAGTAGGCACTTTTCGCGAGAGAAAAAGCACAATGATGACGGTACTCTCTCGCGAAAAGTACTATTGCAAATAGAAAAAGCACGTTTATGACAATACTCCGTCGTGAAACGTCACTTTTTATCCTCGCGAAAAGTCTATGATTCTTGTTGTCTATCCCCAATTCATTTCCCCCATTCATCCCCCAGTCATTAACTACTTGGGGGGACCGCTCATTAACTGGGGGGGCCACTAACTACTTGGGGGATCGCCTAATATTTGATAGATTTTACAACTGACGCACGTAAATATGGATACATATGCATGCAAGTGTTAATATATTATATATTAAATATTCATACTTAAGATACCAAATTTTTCAAAAAAAAACTAGACATATCATCATACACATATTTTTTACACGTTTTTAGAGGTGGTTTTTTTTTCTCCATTCAATCTCGCCAATATATCCGATGATCTGTGAGAAATTTTGCGAATCTAAAATCACGAACATTTTCTACGCAATTTTATCTTTCAAATAAGATCCATGATAATATACTTTCGGATTGTTCGACGCACAAGTATTCATACCTCGTCGTGCAAGTATTCATACCTCGTTGTGCAAATTTTCATACATCGTCGAGCAAGTATTCATACCTCATAATACAAGTATTCATATCTAAGATACCAAATATTTCTAGAAAATGGACATATCAACTTCGTTTTTCTCTCTCATCACACACTCATCTTTTACATGTTTTTAGAGGTGAGTTATTTTTCTCTGTTTAATTTCGCTCATATTTCTGACGATCTGTGAGAAATTATGTGAATCTAAAATCACAAACATCTTCTACGTAATTGAGGGACCATTGACTACTTGGGGGACCCACCTCTAAAAACGTGTAAAAGATGGGCGTGTGATGTATCCAGTTTCATTTTCCGAAATACTTGATATCTTAGGTATGAATACTTGTTCGACGCGGTATGAATATTTGCTCGACGTGGTATGAATACTTGCGCGACGGATAACTCAAAAGTACTTCATCATGGATCTCATTTGAAAGAGAAAATTACATAGAAGACGCTCGTGGTTTTAGATTCGCAAATTTTCTTGCAGATCGTCAGAAATATTGGCGAGATTGAACGAAGAAAAAAAACCCACCTCTAAAAACTTGTAAAATATGAGTATGTGATGAGAGAGAAGATAAAGTTGATGTCTATTTTTTTAAAGAAATACTTTATATCTTAGACATAAATACTTAATATATTATATGTTAATACTTACGTGCATAAGTATACATATTTGCACGCGTCAGTTGTAAAAAATTTCAAATATAAGCGGTCCCCACGTAATTAATGATTGATACGCGTTTTCTTTTATCTTTTTGTGCTTGAAATTGTGATCCCCTAGATAATTAATAATTGAGAGATGAATGGGGAAAAGACACTGGGGAAATAAATATTTTCCCTAAATTAAAAGGCCAAAATTCCCCTAAGCATCAAGTGTTTTTCTTCTTCATTTCTTCATTCTTTTATTTATTTATTTATTTATTTTAATGCAGATCTTTGAGTTAATTAAAAGAGTGATTTTTTTTTTTTAGAATGAGATGAGAGTAAAGCCTTCAAATCAAGCACCTGGTTAAAATCGTCTATCAGGTTTCTAATTTATGTCCTAATTTCACGCGGAGAGCATTACGTTAGCTAAAACCTGCTAAACATGATTTTCAACATGATGATTTTAGGTTAAAAAAAGTACAATCTTGTTTTGTATATACAAATGGTTATATAGTACCAAAGAGAAATACTAATTCCAATTAGCATTAATGGCAGATTTGTATTTTAACTTTTAAGGCTATGAAAAAGTTCCTTCAAAAGAAAAAAAAAGGAAAAGAAGAAAATAATTTATTTTTAGTGATCCACATCCATCCATCTCAAGTGCAAGTCAATTTTGTGTAGGCCAGAGAGAATGGGTTAGTATAGTTCAACAACCATATCAAATATTTTTAAGCTTTTCACTAGGAAGATTTTCAATCAAATTTGCCATCATTTATTTTTATTTTTATTGTAGCCCCTGAAAATGTCGCATTCTTTGCTAGCTACAGGGTACAAATGGACCTACTCAACCTCCCATTGCACTAAATCGAAGCGGTTCGATGAGCATCGGAACAAATTCGATTCGATGCCCGGTCGGAACTATTCGATCGTATTAAAATTTGTGCATATAAATTTTAAATTCGTGTGTAACCTTAAAAAAAAATGAAATTAGCGTGAATCACGTGGCACGAATCTTAATACGGATCGAACAGTTCTGACGATGCATCAGAACATCAGTCTAACGAGGAAATTAATACGCATTAAGATTTGTGCGTAAAAACTTTAGATTCGTGTGGATCATGTGTGCACAGTAGTTCTGAAATCTTTAACCTATATTTAAAACAGACTGAGCACTCAAGGGAATTAATCAAGTACCTGAAAACAAAAGGAACAAGTGTATAACTTACATTGTGGAATTAAACAAGGAAGAAAAGCAAATTGATCGCCGGACCAAAACCGATTCCAACCGGGATCGCACTCGCACTCGAACCCGAATCTTGAACTTTGATCAACCTTACATGTGCCTTTCCCGCATACCATGCTATCACATACGCCACCTCAAAACAAAACATATCATCATAATTAGTTTTCATGTGTGCATGTGATTATATATGCATAAGAAACAGGGAGAGAAAGGGGGGTACCAAGAACAGGAGATAATAGGTCTCCTTTGACACCTTGCATTATCCATGAAAAACTTGCTCCTTGGAGTAGTATCAGAAGATAAACTACTAACAAGCGCATCTGTTGGTCCAGTCAGAGAGAGAGAGAGAGAGATATAGAGATGGAGTGTGATTTCTGAAAATAACAGAGAGAGGGGGGAAAGGGGGGATTGTTAGTTTGCTACTATAGTAGTGTGGGAAGAGATTAGTTGGATTGTTTTGTAGAAGTAGCCTAATTTTGCTTTATAATTTTTAAGTTAAATTATTTTATTCTTGACCAGCCAGAGCACCCAACAATCTGTGGGCTGTGGCCAACCTACCTACTGTTTTTTTTTAATAAGAGGTTTTATGAAATTCAAGTGTATGAATTGATTCCACTGGACTTTTGCTATTGCAACACATTTATTGTACTTTACCCAAGATAACAAAATTTATTGACGATAAATTTTATAAATATATAAGTAATAAAAATACAGATGTTTTTTCTATGATTTAATTACCATAATAAAATTTGGTACAATTTTGAAAATCGATTGATTATCCATTAAGGTTTTAGAAAAATATTTTTTTAGTTTTATTGACACGTAATTGTTGATCAAATAATTTTGAATTATATTAAATTAATACACAACATATTTGAACTATAAATTTCATATCTATAGTTTATCTGGCACTGCACAAATTAAAGTTGTGAGATTAATAAATCATTAGAAGAGTCAAATATCATGATTTCATAACCAATGATAGTACTACAAGCTAAAGATGCAACAAACCGCAACAAATTTGAACTACGTGTAGTCTCCTAAAATGAAATTGTTGCGAGAGTCAGCCTGGTCGGTATGGCAGCTGACTGGTAAAAGTTGACCGGTTACTGGTTTAGTTTGAATGAAAACAGAGCTCCATTGTAGGTAACACTGATAGAGGCTTAAAATATGAAATTTCCATTCTCTACGTTGTATTTGAATATTGTCAGAATTTATGATATTACATTATTTTACGTATGAGATTTATGCCATTACATGTTTTTTTTGGTACCACAAGTAATCACAATTTTTGTACATTAATATTCTAAAATACAAGGTACAAAAAAAATCTGAATTATTTATCTAATTTTATTGGAAGAGATTTATGCACATTAATATTTTATAAATAAAAAATTGAATGTATAAACTTGGTTATATATATGGACAGATCTCAATGTCGTCATCAAAATGTTTTTACAAAATTTACAGCATTTTTACATAACTCGTGAGATCTGTGAAGCCCCTTGGCCATATTAATTAATACTTACTTTCTACTAAATAAATTCATAAATTTGTAATTTTTGTATATAAACACATTACTAGTGAAGTGGATTAGTTTTACTGATTTGAATTCACTCTAATAATTATATTGTGCAAGACATGTTGGATTAAATCTAGAGATAAAGTGAGACTTTAAGTCATTTTTTTGTGTACATTGAAACAAGTCAGAAGTGGTGTTTGATTTGACCTATATTTTCAGATTATTCTTCATTAAATTGCTGCTATGTCTAGTTAGCAAATTAGTTGACAACATAAGCAGCTAACATTCCTCTCGGTGGATTCAAGAAATACAGGCTGTGAATAAAAATATTGTTATTTGTGTTCAATCCATTTTCATTTAAATTCAACATGATATGGCCCAAAAAACAGACAGAGTAGGCCTCGAAGCTTAGTTGGGGTGATGCTCTAATTTAGACCCAACAAAATCTTCTTCTTCTTCTTTTTTCTTTTTGAACATGAGATAACTATGTTACTCGGATACTCCAATATAGGCTCCGTACCCGTGTCAGACACATATCAGACACGGATACGCGTCCGATACGGCCCGGATACGTATCCGATACGCCAGCTGGCGTATCGGCTTACGTGGCATATCCTTAACTCTTGATACGGTCTCAGATACGGCCTGGATACGTGCACATTTGATGTTAAACTAGCTGTACACCACGAGTATGGACCACGCCCACCATAAACCTGTCCTAAACTAGTTGTACACTGCGAGTATGGACCAACCAAAAATAAGGTTTTTCTTGGGCCCGTGGAAAATCGAACTCTTGTTGTTCCCTCTAGGGGAACTTGACTCTTACCACTACACTACATCACATTTGATGTTAGATTCTAGTAGCTATTATACTTAATGTATACCTAGAAATTTTGATATTTAATTTATATAATACAAGTGTTGAATTAATAATATAATTAAATAATAAAAAATGATATAATATAATAAGCGTATCGTATTCTTGATTTTTTAGAATTACCGTATCCGTATCGTATCGGATACGATACCATGCAACATAGTGAGATAAGGATTAAATTCCTTTCAACTCATCTCCAAGACTCCAATACAGAAATTGAATTTTAAAAATGTCCTCTTAGTCACTAGAATAGAAGTAATTATCGGAAATAAGATTTAATTGATGCTGCAACTTAAACATACTATATTATACAAAAACAATTGCTAAACGAACTTATCAAGCTCTCAAAGTAAAACCAAATGACAGGAAAAAAAAAACTAGTGTTAATATTGAATTAGTTTTCCTACTGTTGACAATTTCATTGCAATGAACAAATTGTGGATGATTTGCTGGAAATAGCTGGTCTAAAGTTGGATTTCTCTTGCTTGACCCAAAATCCAATGCAATGCATCCATTATTTGTTTTTCTAATATGTTTGGATACCCACTAAAAGTAGAAAAAAAAAAAAATTTGGCATCCATTCTTTATTATTTTTTTATTTTTTTTCTGTTGAGCTTTCTTTTTTGTTTTGGCTTTGAAATTATGCAGACTAATCACCACAAAGTTGTCAGGTTCAACAAAAGCCTAGTTAGTTGTTAACAAGTTTATTAAAATTATTTTTTGTTTCAGACTTTTATTAGAGCAAATAAAATTCTACTCATGTTGTAGTACAACTGTATCAAAGCATATAAAAATTGATTAAATTGACATATTGAACAGTCAAAGGCAATTTAAACACCTTGTGCTCTGCAATTAATACTAAAATATATACAGACAGGTGTCTCTAATACTTATCTGTGGAACATTCCTATGTAAATGTGATAAAGATAGGTGCTAATGTGCTATTTTCAGAGAAACAGGATATTGGGAAAAGAAAAGGAAAAGAGGAAGGCAACCCACATGATTCATATTAGAGTTTTAATTACAAGACACGACTTTGCAAAACCAATGCATCAATTGCTGAAAAAAAGTAGGTGAAAGCACTTTAGCAAATTATAAATTAAGAATCTTGTTAATTTAAACCATTTACATAACCAAGACAACTAAACCGAACTCTCACAGGTCAAGCTTCAAGAGGACAGTACTATCATTAGAACTCAAATTTCTGCACCAAATTACTGTTTCTTTCCTTGAAGCTCTTTGCTAGCCAAATCGCGGTTTCTCTCGGAGAGACCTTCCGGGGCCCGAAAGGCCTCAACAAAACACCCAATTCCTCATACTTCTCCTGATCCAAGAGCTGAGCACTGAATTCAAGCAGGCCCTCCAAGGCCTCAGCTCTCTGCTGATACGATGACGGATCAAATCTCTTTACATGTGTGAAATCTGATAAGCTTGGGTTTGGATCTGAAAACACACTAAAATCCTCTCTTTCTTCTGAACAGAATACCTGGAGATGGGACCCGAACCATTAGTCTGATGACTCACTGAATTTGAATTGTGTTCCTTCAAATGTAATAGGGACTAGACATTGTCATTATTCTAAACCGAATATGTATATAATAAGATGACTAAGGATACGGGTACTATGCATAGCACGAATTAGTACTACGAATCAACATTTTCGTTTTCAAAGTCAAAATAGTTGATATGAACTGTTCAACATGATTTTCATATGGAAATATATTTGCAGACTAAAGTTTACATTTTTTAGAATTTTTTTACTATTTTTCTAGATAGGTTGAAAATCACTTGATCAAAAGATTCTAGACCATTCAAAAGTAGTGATTTCTAGTTATCTATAAAAATAGTTTCAAAAAAATCTAAAAAACGTAAAATTTGATCTACAAGTATATTATCATATGGAGATCATGTTGAACGGTTCAGATCGATTGTTTGGACTTTGAAAATGAAGATATTAATTCATAGTACGGACCAATATGCACTATGCATAGTACAGTACAAGCAAGACATTATGATCCTTAAAATCAGGTTTAAGTATGCTACCATTACCGGAATGTTGGGTAAATTTGTTGTACCCGTAAGGTCCATTATGTTTCCAATTAGGGACGAAACGTGAATAATCTGATGTAATTTAATATAAAAGCAAGAAAAATAAAAACTAAATGATAAGCATGCCATGACAAGTACAAAATAAAATATCAGTATTAAGTTCCTTGGAATACCTGCACAGTGCACCTGTCCTTGGTAATGGAGCAGTCATTAAGGCCGGAATCAGAACCTGAACCTGATACGGACAACTTAGTGCAGCCTTTGAAGGAAAGAACTGGATCTACTTCGTAGGAAGGAAGATCGAACTCGGCCATGCGATCCATGATAGGTGAATTAACTGACACATCAGGGGATTTAATGCGGCGCAGGATTGCAGCCGTTCGCGTTGTTAGTGGTTGGTGAGGAGTAGATATTTCAACAGGGAGAGAAGCTCTTCGAACAGGATTGGCATTTTGTTGAACAGGGGTCGTGCTCCTTTGAGTGGATGTACTTGGATTATGTACAGGTGTTGTGCTCCTTTGAATGGGTGTACTAGCTCTACGTACAGGTGTTGTATTCCTTCGAGTTGTACTAGGATTACGTACAGGTGTTGTGCTCCTTTGAGTGGGTGTACTAGCTCTGGGTACAGGTGTTGTGCTCCTTTTAATGGGTGTACTAGCTCTATGTACTGGAGTGGGGATTCTTGCTGCTGGCGGTGGCAGTGGTTCAACCTATAATACAGAAAAAATATGAATTTATCTCATATATACTTGACCTGGTAAGTTTGCACCCAAGAAGGGTTTATAGCTTCATGTAAATTACACCTAGATTTTACATAAATATGCTGGATTGTTTAATATTAATCCTTATCTTGGAACAAAAGGTGAGGTCAAGTAACTTTCACACCAGTTTTTGTGCAAGTGCCACCTGCAATTATTTTGTTTATTTTCAATTTTTCATTTATTCTATAGTTCAATTTGTGTTGTGACTGAAAAAATTACAAAAAAACAATCATTTTAAAGCAGACTGCATTGAATATTTGGTAACAAATTTTAGTTGAATATACAGTTACCATCACCTAATCTAACCTAACCCTTGGCTATTGTTGGAAAATTCCAAATTCATGAACTATGGTAAGTTTCAGATACTGCAAATGTTTTATATCTTCCTGCGAGTACTACTAACATTGGGTGCTATCTACAAAGAGTAAATAAATAAAGGACCTGGTAAAGAAAATAACCTCTTTAGAAGCAGTCCTTCCATGGAAGGTTCTAGAAGGCTGAAGGCGCCTTTTCGGGGAAGTGAAGCTCTTCGCACGAGTGTACATAGGGGTTACCATATTTGTGCTCCTTAGAGGCATCTCATTGGCCGATTTTCCCCCTTCGGCTCGGTTGCTTCCTACTGATGATACTTCTTTTACCTCGACCTCAGAAAAATCAACACAATTATCCTTATCAATTTCCGCATAGGGTTCTATAATTCTTTCACTGCCGTCAATCTTTCTTCTTGGTTTATCCTCATAAACTAAATGCTCTTCATCGTACGGATCGGTATCGTCTGTGCTGATACTGATCGGGGAAGTTTTGAGGCACACTTGGAGCAGGTACGGCTGGAGCTGAGGATGCCTGAGTAATTGGCCGGCCTGAAAACAAAGGACAGGAATTTTATATCAGTTACTTCTAGTCTTCTTCCTACTAAAAGTATCTTATAGCTCCTCTAGAGCATGAAAAGATATCATAGATACCCCTCTATCAATTTCTTTGTTTGAGTACACAAAATATCCCCTATAAAATCAGTTGCATAGATCTGGATAGTGGAGGATTGCTCTGCACAACTTTGAAATAATTGAACCAGGATGGGTCATTGGAAAACAATTAATGCTTTATAGGGGTCTGAAAGGTACATTTCAATGTAATCCAAGGTTAGGCATTACCCTTGTGATCCTCATATTTGGAAGGATTGAATGAATCACCCCTAAAATATTTTTTTTTTAGGACTGATTGGAAAGCAAGAAAAAATTAATATTAGTATGATGAGAGAAAAAGAAGGGGCATACACTTGGTCTTTGATCAGGGTTCTTACGGAGCATGCTTTTAATGAGCCCCCGGCTACCATGAAAAAAAATATATAGGTAGTTAAAATCTTATTAAAAAAATAAATTGAGTATAACTGATATGGCAGTGAAATTTAAAGGAACTAGTGGAATGTGCTTTTACAATGCACTGGAGTATGTGGATGGCAGAGGTGCAATTATCGATCTGTTAATTTTGTTTATCAGTGCCCCCATATCCTGCTCACAAAAATTCAAGAAGCAGATAGAACATTTAGACCAAAATTTTCATGTCAAGCACAAGTAAATCTATCATTTTAAATGATTGTAACTTGCGAGAGCATTCGTATAACCACCCAATTTGAGCACTTTAGGGCTGTTCTAATGCGCCAACAGTTGGATTAGTTTGGTGGAATAGATTACATTACAACTCTGATCATTTTCTCCTTCTAGGAACCAGCAATTTTACTCGTTTATATGATTCAGTAGTTCAACTAATATGAAAGCTCGGTTGTTTGAAATACATGCAAATTGAAACTATCAAAAATTGTCATTTTTTATTTCTAACTAATTTAAACAATCAACTGATTTGCAGGATGAGACAGAAATTTTAGAATACTAAATTTTCCAACTTACGAATGCTTTGAATGCATGCCTCTGAGCAGTCATTTCATATATACAGCAACCTAAATTTAATAAAAAACAAATACAATATTGCAATTCATAACAACTATAATAATAAAAAAGATCAGTCAACTAACACTCATCAAAAAATATATTAACTTACCTAGAGACCATATGTCAGATTTGCTTCCATAAGGAATATCAGCTAGAAGTTCAGGGCACATATAACTTGGGGTGCCCACAACCTAAATAGGGAAAAGAGTGACCATATTAGCAAAAATCAAATATTTAGATAACATTATTTCAACCAGTGTTTAAAAGGTGGTTTGAATGTCATGCGGAAGGACACTGCATATTGCATATGCAGGTTTATATGCGGATTATTCTTTTAATTTTACTATCATACAAGTAAAAATATTATAGAAATACAAATTGTCTACTAAGAGACTAAACAATATTATCAGAGTTTTGAATACTGATTTTAATTAATTAGAACTAAACCACACTCTAAAACAAAGTTATGCAACTTAGTATTACTAATAGTACTATAGTAGTATTACTAAGATGATTAATCCGCAGGGGAATTTCATGTATACCCCTCAACATCTTGGAAATTACATATTTCCCCCAATCTAAAATTCATAAAAATAATTTTTACCCTTCTGAACTTCAAAAACTCACAAATTTACCCATTTTAATATCTTTTCTACTAAAACTCTTAAATTTATGAAGTACCCATTTTACCCTTCATTAAAAATAAAAACTAGTAGCAAATTTAGAAAAATGTTAGTCTTCAAATTGGTCGGTTTTCGAGGGCAACTGGGTCATTTCTCTTCTTCTACGCTTACACAGGTATATACCTAAATGTCATTGTATAAGCGTCAGAAGTAGAAAAATGACGCATTTGCCCTCAGAAACCGTCCAATTAGAAGACTTGACATTTTCTAAAACATGTTACATATTTTTTTATTTTTTTGATGAAGGGTAAAATGGGTACTTCATAGATTTAAAATGAGTTTTAATAGAAAAAACATTAAAATGGGTAAATTTGTGATTTTTGAAGTTTAGAAGGGAAAATGTGATATTATGAATTTTAGAGGGGGAAATATGTAATTTCCATGTTTTTGAGGGGTATACATGAAATTCCCCCATTATCCGCATACTGCATAGACAGCAGTGTAACTAATATGCATTCTGCATATTCAAATTAGCATATTGTCAACCACATTATTTTTTAGTACATGTTATTGACTGCATACATACATGTGGCCGCATATGCGGTCCATGTGACTACATTTTAAAACAATGGTTGGTATAATTTTCAATATATGTTAATGATTGTAGAAAGAACTTTTGTAATTTACACCCAATATGTTGTAAGATTTGAGTTGTGGCCAGTACATTTAAAAGTATTATGTAAAATTAGATGTCATCTAAGCATTAATTATTAACTAGATTGCACAATGATTTATTTAAAATTGACTGTTTCCATTTGGTTTATTAATTATTAAACAAATTCATCACTACATGATGGAATATAGCTGTCCTATCCTCTTCAAGATGAATTTAAATAATAATATGTATACAGAGTTTTCTAAACAATTTAGGGCACCTTTGCAATAAATCATATATTTAGTTGATTTTTATTTCCACAAGACAAATTATAAGTATTGAATAGGAAAATTATATGGTCTTGATAAACTCACCGAACAAGCCAAATCATCTGATGTGAGCACCTTAGCAAGACCAAAATCACCTGAAGGTCATTCCAAATTAAAAATAAAATTAAATAATTAACATCTAAGTCTCTGATTGCAGCATTCAAGGAACATAATAAGCTGATTTGAAAAGAAAAAATGACATACCGAGCCTAATATTTTGGTCCTTCGTAAGAAATATATTTGAGCACTGAAAGATTATTGCAAGGGTCACGATAAATACTGTGAATTTTTTTTTGTACAAATATAAAGAGGAAAGCAGGGACTTAATTCCAAACCTTCACATCTCGATGGAGAATATGGTTTGAATGCAAATAGTCAAGCGCCATTAGGAGTTGTACAAGCCATTTGCACAGCTTCTGCATAAACCAAAATAAAAACAAGCATGATGAAATTATAAAGATACATTAAAATGTTACAAGGAACAAAAAGGAAATCTTATACAGAAAGAAAAAGAAATTGCTATACGAAATTTCAGTACAATTTCGATAATTTAGTTGATTTTAAATCTTTGTGTTCTTTCTACTAATTACTCAATTAAGAAATTGCAAATAATCAATACATTGTACCAATCAATACGCCAAATAAGGCAATTTTTTTAAGAAGAAAAAAACTGAGATAATAAATAAAGCAATTAAAATTAAAACCTCTTCAGGAAACAAGATTCCATTTGCCTTTTTAATAGCCTCTGTCCTGTTCAAAGAAGAAAAAAACAATGAATTGGGGATTTCCTATTTTTCATTTGCTCATTATCAAGTAAAGAATCTAAACATTAAAAATATTTTAAAAAGAATACATGTCTCCCCCCTCGCAATAGCCTATTACAATGCACACATAGCAACCCTGAAAAAATAACCATAGATTGGTATGAAATGATATACATCTTACAATTTCAAACAAGTTAGGGACTTAAGTGCTACATTTACCTTTTCTACCCATGCTTCTTTATACTCCACAATAAATGGGCATCTCACTTTGGCAATAAGCTCCATCTATAAAGCAAACAACATGTCACACAATGAAGGTCAAATTAGGTACACATTAAATCATGTAATCTCGTCATTAAATGATGCAAAATTTACAAACAAAAACAGATTAAAGCACAGAAAAATTGAAAAGCAACTTCATTTAAGCACCGCCATTTATGAGAGTAATATCACTTCTAACTTCTAAGCCCTCTAAACCCTTTTACACTTTGACTTTTTCTCTTGTTTTTAGTTGCCCTCGTTTAAACAAAAAAAGGGGGGAATTTCATTTATACCTCTCAAAAACCTTGAAATTAGGTATTTCCCCTCTAAAATTCATAATATCATATTTACCCTTCTAAATTTCAAAGACTCAGTCTATTGACTTTTCTATTAAAAGTCTTTTTAAATTTATAAAATATAAAATACATATTTTTACTTTTTCTCTTGTTGTTAGTTTCCATTGTTTAAAACAAAAAAGAAACTCATTAGGCACAAAATAAGTAGCAAAATTAAAGAGAAAGAAATGTACCTCCTGGTGAGCCGAACGCCTACACCGATCAGTTTGCCGAGCAAGACGAATCTTTTTCAAGACATACCTGCCAGAGATTACAAAAATGTCATTGATAATTATTTTCTAAACTAAGCCAATTTTCAAATAAGGCACCAAAACTTTAAAATTTAGGCTATTTCCGATCTCTTAACCTCTTCCTTTCAAGTCTGTGCCTCACAAGAAGAGCTGAACCAAATGCCCCTTTTCCTATCTGCTCCAAAACCTCATATCGTTCCATGATTTCTTAACTATACTGCAATACAAAGTAATTAGTCAATCGAAAAGGCTTTCCTATCATATAAACATAATTAGTTTAGTTTACTACAGCGCACATGAACAGTAAAAATGCAATTAGAAAACCTCATGCAAAGAAGGAAACTCATTTACAATTGGGACCTAACATTTTGCTAATCATAACTCAGAGAATTTGCCCACAATCAATCGCACTTATGTGATTAACGATTTCTTTTAAGTTTAGATTGTGCATGTGTCAGTATCTGAAATTTTCTGTCAAAAAAAAACAAAGAAAGAAAGCAAACACATGCTTGAAAAGGAAATTTGTTAATTGCAATGATACCAGAAAACAAAGAAGAAAATCCATAATGAAAGATAGGCTTACTGGTGTTTCTTTCTAAAACTTGTTAGAATTTATTTTGGAGATGCCATGGCTCGTGAAGGACATCAAATATGATCGCTTCTCTTTCTCACATTTCTGGATGGAGAGAGAAGGAGAGAAGGAGAAATTGAGAAGGCGCCAAAACAGACAAATAAAGAGGCGATAGACTCTGGATTTCAAAATGGAAAAGAGTACAAAATTGAGAAAAAGAATACAAATAAAATGGAGGAGTCGGAATCGTGCGGGGGTGCGCAGTAGAGAAGTGGGAACTGGGAAGGGGATATGAAACAGGTGGTGGGGTAGAGAGGTGGGGATTGTTTGTGGTAAAACATGTACATCAAATTATGTGGTTGGTTCATCTTGGATAACTCTTTACACTTTGGTTGTTTGAGAGGATGTCGTATTCAATCAATGAATTAGTAGATAAACTGTATCATCATTGTTAATAAATAACATTTATTTAAAATTTTGTGAAAGGTGTGAAAGATGTTAAGATATCAAATGTCAGTAATTTGTCAAATAAGATGTAATTTGTTGGAATGCTCTTGTTCATATACATAAAAAGAGAAGTAATCATTTATATCAATAGAATAAGCAACTCTACAAAAAAAAGTAAATAATATAAGTTCTCAAAATATTAAATAATTTTGTAACACAAAGGTGTGCTTCTTTTCAATGCAAAATTGTACACGCATTTTCTTTCTTTTGACATTCTTTATAACTTGATAAAAAAAACATTTGACCACAAAATACTATAATTTCAAGTTATTTTGAGAATTAATAATAAAACATAAATATTACGATAATTTACAACTGATAAAAAACATCGACGTTTATATATGTAGTAATTTTGTTACTCAAATAAAATACAAAACTAGTATTTTCGCATTACCATTATAGGCATTAAATTGTTAAACTTTTTATAACTTTTATATATATTCAGTATTTATATAAAAGAAATTAATCAATATCATTATATGTAAAAGTAGATTTGATCATAATTTTAAAAAACTATTTACATTCACTTGAGGAAGCAAAAGGTCATAATGCTATTATTATTATTTATTTTAAAAAATTGATATGTTGCAAATCTGTCGATAATTTTATTAAAAATAAACATGAAGCCCTATAACTGAGAAATTACTCATGAAATAGAATTCAGATGTTTCAATTATTAGTATCTCCATTATACCTCTATATTTTCAAATCGTTAATAACAAAAAATTTAGATTGATAATAACTAATATCATCTGTATTTTTTTTTTACGTGACAAATCAAAGCAGGACATTTCAATTTTGTTTATATAAAAATCAAGATGAAAAATTAGCATTCAAAAAACACGATACAAAAACTAAAAATAGAGACATCGGAATTCGGAACCATCATTCTCGTGATGAATAAGAAATATATATATTTATACAAATATTAGGATCCGTTACATCCATTAAATTGCCACAGAAGATCCTCAACAAGAAATCAAATTTAAGGTGAGCTGAAGACAACTGCATTTCTTTTGCTTTTGTTCTAAGAGAAAAGCAGATAACACCAAATGACAATCTTGGCTTACCTTGTTATTATAATTTTTTTCTTAATATTTGCTTACCTTGTTAGCTTTTAGTTAATTTTATAACCATGTACTTCTTAAAGATATTATTACATAGTCAAACAAATGTTTCTGCTCCAACTAAAAGTGCTGAGCTTGAGCTTGATGTATAAAAAAGTTTGATTGGATGTCAAATAAATAAATTAATGTGTGGATGGCATGTTATGTTATTTACAATAGAGATTTTGCAATGACTTTTTATTTCTTATTTATTTGATTTGTCATAACGTTAGGTTACACCCGTTTATATATTAAATTATGAATTTTAATTCGAAGGTGTCTTCTGCCTACATTTTGTGATTGGTTATGTTAGGATATTTTTTTTAAGAACAGGTTGGGATCAAATATTCATTTGAATTTCTACTGAATCAAAGACTAATTTTTTTTTCAGGTAAGGTGGTAACGTGCCATCTTACAGATTTTTATTCATAAAAAGATTTATTTACATAAGTCCTTGGCAATAAAAAGAAAAATACCGAAAAAATAAATTGCCGGAAGACTGATTTTCATTTGAATTTCTACTGAATCAAAGACTAATATTCGTCATGCTTAAATAATGCAACTGAAAATAATAATGAAGAACAATTTTTAGCAGATACTGCTCAGATGAGCGTCAGAGGAGAATGCTTAGGTTGGGAAAAAGGGTAAGAGAATGAAAGATCAAATTTATTTTGATTTATAGTTGTATTTTTATTCATCAAGCGCTAAAACAAATTAAACCCCGAGATTTTTATTTTTACCCCAAAAAAAAAATATTTTAATATAAATAACCAAGTTTTAAAAAAAATTAAATTTATACCCAAACCGTAAATAATATTTACGGTTTGAATTCTTATTCAAACCGTAAATATTATTTACGGTTTGAACTTTTTTTTTTTTTTTTTTTTTTTTTTTTAGAGAAAAATAGCTAAAATGCTGAAATGAAATATAACAAAAAAAAAATCGAATTGTTTTTTAAAATATTTGTTAGAAAATACGTTACGAATAGAGCCGATTTTGTGCTAAAATACGGTAAATTACAATAATTATGCTAAAATACGGGAAATTTACTAAATTGCTGAAATTACAATAATTATGTAGAATTATGCTAAAATACGGTAAATTACGCTAAATTACGTATGAAATGATGCAATATGGGCCTGCGCATGCTTCATGAAAATGAGCATAACTTTTGATCCGTCCGTCGGATCGGGCTGAAATTTTGACAGGAACTCCACAGCCCAAAGTCGGACCCGAAACCAATCTATGATCTGTTTCGCCCATTTGCGGGCTCAGATTCGCGATCCGAGTCTTCCTTCATGGACTTTTGGACCTTTCTTTATAATTTTAGAGTTTTTAGGGTCTTTGATGTATCTTTTATATATATTTTCTGTATAATTTTAGAGTTTTTAGGGTCTTTGTATTTAAACAGACGTCATGTCTTTTGGCATAATTATTGTAATTTACCGTATTTTAGCACAAAATCGGCTCTATTCGTAACGTATTTTCTAACAAATATTTTAAAAAACAATTCGATTTTTTTGTGTTATATTTCATTTCAGCATTTTAGCTATTTTTCTCTAAAAAAAAAAAAAAAAAAAAAAAAGTTCAAACCGTAAATAATATTTACGGTTTGGGTATAAATTTAATTTTTTCAAAAATTTGGTTAATTATATTAAAATATATTTTTTTTGGGGTAAAAATAAAAATCTCGCCACCCATGCGTTTTTTATCACAGATTTTTACCAAGTTGCACCTTTAATGGAATCAGCTTTTTTACAAAGAAAAATGAGGTAATTTCACCTTTTTCCTATTATATTTTTTTTATAAAACCTTTTTTCTACGAGGAGGGATCCAATTACACCTATTTTGGTGACACATCATGACACTGTTTTTTGTATAGGTCAATTTTGCGATTTCAAAATCCAAACAGTCAATCCGAACCGTTCAACATGATCACCGTATTAAAATGTGCTTGGAGATCAAATTTTACATTTTTTTGAATTTTTTTACTATTTATTAAGATGGTTACAAAATCGTTGTTTTTCAATGATCTGAAAACAACGATTTTGTAACCATCTTAATAAATAGTAACAAAATTCAAAAAAATATAAAATTTGATCTCCAAGCACATTTTAATATATCCATCATGTTGAACGGTTTGGATCGACTATTTGAACTTTGAAAATGGTAGGTGTCAAAGTGTGTCACCAAAAAAGGTGTAATTGGATCCCTCCTCTTTTTCTATTATATATTGCCAGTAAATATATATTTTTCAGATTGGTCCTTAGGCTACCCTACAACCACGGCAAATTGCCTAAGGCCTAAGGCAACTAATCACTAGTGAAAACATAAATTATAAATAAATAAACAAATAAATAAGAATAAAATAAGAGAGAAATAAATGTTTCATAAATTATATGGTAGTGTGTGTTTTAAAGGAGCCATCAAATTTTATAACGGACATGAGTTCAGTAACCAATCCAAAAGATTAGTTGAGATTTCTATTGTCAACAAGTCTATATATATATATATATATACCAAAGAAATCTTATTTCTTAAATGCAATGTATCTTCTGTCCAAAAAAGAAAAATATTTTGACGATTAATATTAGATTTTTTTTTTTGTTCCTCACAATTGGGTAGATGGTTTCATCAAAAACTCAATATGAACCACTGGAGGAGAAATACATGCTTGATTGACCATAGAAAGGATCATTAAATTTTCTAACCAATTAACACATAAGAGCATCTACAATGGTGATTGCTTTTAAATTGCTAATCTGATGTGTTACCACAGTTTCTAAATTAGCAAATTTGTTTTAAAAGAAAACGTTTTCTTAATGACACACTGGTTAATTGATTGGTTAAATTTTCTGGGATTGAGTGATTTAGGCTTTCTAAATTGGCTGACGTGGCATTAATTGCAACTTTAATTAAATTTCTGGGATGGAGTGATTTAAAAATTATGAATCTCTTTAATTGCTAAACTTAGACGTGGTCCAAATTAATTACTAAACGTTTGCTGGAATGGAAATGCTCTAAGCAAGCATATATTGATATAAAATAAAATATATAATAATGTTTTTTTTAGTAAGAACATGAGTCATGCTTCTATTTGATTAACCGCAATTGGTTAATATATAATATATAAATATATAATAATGTTGCTTATCAAGCAGGAAACAAATCAGGAACTTATTCTTTAATGTTCTCCCTACATCAGTGTTTAACATGTGATACAGTAGCCTAATATTTAGAAGCAATTATGAAGATATTTTCTATGATTTGTTCTCCAATAATCAAATTATGAAGATATTCCCTATGATTTAAGTAAATCATGTATCAAATTCTATGATTCGTTTAATTAGATGCCATAGTTACCAAAAAAAATTATTTATAACCATTCTCTTTTACTAAAATATTGTTTTTACGTCCATCCATTTTACCCTTCCTTCCAATCAGATAAACAATAAGAAACAAATCACACATTCACACGCCCAAAAAAGTAAAAATGTTTGGACAAGGGAGGATTTTTCAAAATTGAAAAGTTAAGTGGCTTCAGTGGGCTTTATCGGCCCAGAGAAATAAAAGTACTGCTACTTTGATTTAGGCCCTGAAATGGGCTGAATAATAATAAGTTTGGTGATATCAGTTAAAAGAGTAGGGTAGGCAAATGAGAAATGGGAGCAGTCGTCCGGGAGACCGGAGTAGGTCCGATGTCCATCGGACCTACTTTTAGGTTCAACGAGCATGATGACCGTCCGATCTAACTTAAGATTTGTCCGCACAATAATTGAAACAGATTCGCACGAAATTTAAAGCGTTTCGCACGAATCTTAAAGTAGATCGACGGTGATTAAACCCATCGAACCAAAGTAGGTCCGATGCCTGTCGAACCTACTCTCGAGTCGTCCGGGCTGGGTATTGTGAAGCCGTTTGATCCGCATAAAAATTTGTACGAACAGACATGAGATTCGAACATATCAAATATGCACAAATATTTGGACAGATCCAATGGCTCTGATTGAACATCAGACTGATTTGGTCCGACGCCCATCAGATCGCCTCCCACGACAGCCGAGAAGGGCTGGACAATTAAAAAAAAAACCTGATTTTGGACTTTAATGGCGTATTCTAGTATTTACCCACAAATACTTTGAAAAAAGAAAGCTATAATTTCATGCAGCCAGCTCGTGTTTAGTAGAATCTATCAGATTAAAACCTCTAATGACTATGATTTAATATCAGTTGGTTGTTTCTCCACTTGAGATTCTTTGTCAGTATTAATAATTTTAGGATCTTAAATAAGGCTCAAATTCAATAAAAACTTGAACAAACACTCAAAACGCGTTAGTAAATTCAATTTAACATAATTTCATGTATTTGTTTGATTTTATACAAGTGATGTATGCACTTGTAAACGACAAATGTTATAATCTATTGATAGGATTAAAATGCGCTAATGTTTTCAGGCCCAAATCTACTTATCTATCTCAATATCTAAACCATGTAATTAATATATTTTCAGGTTCGCGCTGCATGTCTCTGTTAGCGAGATCGATCAAGAAAGAATTCTAAGGATCTGTTTGGCATTTACTGTTTACGTGGGAAAAAAAAGTTCATTCAGAGTGAATTTTTTTTTCTCACATAAACAGTAAAAATCAGTTAAAAGTTTTTGCTTTCCTGTGCCCATTCTCCAGCCCACGCTGCAGCCGAACAGACCCTAAGAAAGGTGCTAAATGAGACCAACTTTTAGGCTTTTTTGTTCCGTCAAACTCAATCCGCGCTCCATCAAAGCGCATATACAAAACCAGATCAAATATGAACTGGAACATTTTAAGTTTTTAACCCTTCTCGATATATGAACTGCACATCTCATTATGAGGCAATTCCAAATGCTGCAACACTTGTTTGCATAACTATTATGGAATCATTTCAAGTGATTCAACAATAAAAAAACGTGCATACACTCACAAATGCACTATAAATACATTGTAGCAGAATTATTTACATTATTTTTTATTTTTTTATTATATTCACAAAATAAGTTTATATAAATGTATCTCTCTCAATTTTGATGGTTAAGAATTTTACTTTTAACAAAACTGATTAAAGTCATGAACGAACCTTAAAAACGAACTGGATGTACATTCTAACATAATTATACATAATTATTTTTGTATATATCTGACTGATTCCAAGTAAACTTATCACGTGAATCTTGACAAGAAGACCCGAATTTTTATTTTTATTTGCGTCACTTGATCCAATACTTTTCTTTTGTTCCTTTATAATTTACATTTCTGATCATTTTTTAATGCCACCTTTTTCTTCTTTATTATTAGACCAATCAATACCCGGAGATAACTTCTAATGTTGGTCTAAATTTAACTAAAAAAACATTGTGCATACGCGTAAAGAAAAGAGAATAAACAAATTAATTTCAAACTCTCAACCAAACATTCGTTGCTTAGGATTCTCTCAACACAATTGTTCCCCAAATAATGCATTTCAATTTTTATTATTTTGAAACCGTTGTTCTGGCTCCATCATGCAACTATAATCCTAACCACATGCATGATTTGCTTTCCCTAAAACCTCGCAACTAATCAGATAAATGAAATATATGTATCTTGATGGCATGCATAGTGGCATCCTAAAATTAATAGAGATGTATATGTTCAAAATGGTTCAACGACACTCGGCATTACTTAACCAAATTTACAATAAATTTTTGAGGGATGCTTCGGTGGACATAAGGACCTATTTGTAAAATGAACATATTTTCATTTTCAAAGTTCAAACAGTCGATCCGACCGTTCAACATTATCTCCATATTAAAATGTACTTGGAGGTTAAATTTTACATTTTTTTTGAATTTTTTTACTATTTATTAAGATGGTTACAAAATCGTTGTTTTTCAATGGTCTGAAAATAACGATTTGTAACCATCTTAATAAATAGTAAAAAAATTCAAAAAAATGTAAAAAATTTGACCTCCAAGTACATTTTAATATGGAGATAATGTTGGACGGTCGGATCGACTGTTTGAACTTTGAAAATGAAAATATGTTCATTTTACAAATAGGTCCTTATGTCCACCGAAGCAAATGCCTAAATTTTTTAATAAGTTTTCATATATACCCCTGAGAACTCAAGTTTATAAATAACCCCCACAAAATTTCAAATCAGAACTTTTTGCATTTATTGAACATTTTGATTGTTAACTCACTTTTAAACCGTTAGTTTTGATTTAGGTAGAAGATTCTCACACTTCATGATTTACAAAGAAAACTTTGCTTGTTTCGATGCAGTAAAAATGATAGCAAATAAAACAAATAATTCCATGTGGGCCCCACGAGTATAAAAATGTAAGAGACGCGTACTGATTCATAATTATCTTAAATAATTATTTTTAATCGTTATGCATTTATAGCCTTATCTACTTTAGCATTAAGGAAGTGTAAATTTTTCCAAACTTTATATTTGAAGAAATTTATAAATATAATTGAAAATTTTAATAGTAATCTCATGTTAAGATTATCAAAACAGACCTTACATATAATTCTTTTTGGAATTGTCATGAGAGGAAAAAAAATGACTAAACTAATATTGATTTAATGATTTTTTATAAGTAAGATGGATAAAAGAAAAAACAAGTTCCCTTTTTACGTAGAGAAAGCAAGATTTGTTAATAATGTGGGTGAGATTAATGTTTTAAATATTTAAATATGTGCATGAGTTTATGCGAACTTGCTGCATTTAATACATAAATTTGTAAAGTAATGAAATTTTGAGAAAATTGTAGGCTACTTAAATAAAGTAGACAAGGATGTATGTGCATAATTATAAAAAGTAGACAACTATAAATAGGGCTATAATATTAAAACTACTTATCTTTTTATTAACACAATTTTATCTAAATATTTAAATATATAGACAATTATATTTTTTATTAATTATTTCAATTAAAGCTTCGTTGTATTTCCTTAACATCTTTAAGATTTTTAAAGATTTACAAGAGTGGAAGATTTTATTATATTATGAAAATCTATCAATATTGTATATATCTAATTAAGAAGTCGATTGTTTTCATTTGCATCATTCAAATTTCAAAACAATATTTTTCAAGTTTTCTCCCTGCTGGTTAGGATATTGATTTTCCATCTATTCAATTAACAAATATAATTAACTACAAAACTTTAATTTCAATTTTGTCATAACATCTTTGATTAAAATAGACATATAGACTATAATATAAAATTTAAGAGAAAAAAATACAAAAATTAAACACTATAGATGAGTTGGTTCATATTACATATTATAGCATGTGTATCATGTTGTTCCTAACGGCACCTAAAAGGGAAAAAATTTCTTATTAAGAAATTGTTTATAAACTCCATACTGACTAAATGATTGACTCAAATTATTTCTCCTTTATAAGACGCATTGACTCAGAATTGTTTAGAAAAGGCGCACTGACGATGTTGTGTTGCCCTGAGACGTAGACATTTTAAGACGAACTCTGTTATCATCCCGCGTGTCAATCTCTCTTACTCTATCTATTTACTTTACATTGTTGATTGATTGCGGTTGTTTGTTTGTTTTACTGGCCATCACAAAAACATTTAAGGTCCTTTATGTCACCATATTTTACTTTATAGTTTCTAAATAATAAACTCTCTCACATCTTTAAAACTATATTAAAAACTACCACATCAGATTAGAAATTCTAATAATATCAGGGACGTGGATGCTCTAATATCTTGAAACGGAAGAATCCTGAAGTCAATCTCTTATCCAGTGATTGAAAAAAAAAATTGAATGGGGATATTAATTGCAAGTGTTGAAACGTTGCTTTTAACTACGATAGACATTTGGTCCAAAGAGTAAATCATGCGATTGATACAAACAGTTTAGATTTAGAATTGTTTAAATTTATTAAACTATAAATTATTTGTACAGATTTAACGCATATCGAACAGTTTGAACATTATTTTGGACAATACCCAAAGGGAATTCAGAGTAGGTCCGATGCCCATCGGACCTACTTTGGTTCAATGGGTGTGATGATCATCCGATATGCATCAAGATTCGTGTGCTCCGCATCAAAATCCGTGCATGTCCGTATCAATTTCTGTGTACATAGATCTTAATGCAAATTGTACGGTAATAAAGCTAATTGAACCTAAATGTAGGTCCGATGCCCATCGGACCTACTCCTATCTCACCCAAAGGAGCGTAATGAGAAATACAGCTTAAGTTTTCCAAGGGGCAAAATGATTTTTTCTAAAGAGGCAAAAATAGAGAGAACATATTAGTTGAAAGGACTCGATCAAAGGGATGTGCATGGAGTAGGCAAGGGGTTTCTTTCTTTCCTGTTTACCTTTTGACTATGTCATGTACTTCGAATAAATATTCGCATATTAAAGCATGACAATATAACCATAAAAAATAGATAGTATTAGATGTGATTTTTTTTTTTTTTTTCAAAATTTGCGGTTAGTTTGTAGTAGTTGCAATTTTGTGTCATTAATCATTTGATCCGTATCATTGTTAATTTGCAATGATTTTGTTTTTCTCTTTGGCATAATTTAGTTATACCCTAATACCCAACATAAATTTTTTATTTCATAATTATCATCTAAGTATTAATTAACATATAATATTTCCCATAAAAAAACATTGATTTCTAGAAAGTTTGACCATTTCTGGTAATAATTGGAAAAGGGTGCAAATAGTTTTAAGCTTCTCTGATTGGTCATTTAGATTTTCATTTTTGACTTTTGACCAAAGACTTATTTTTTATTTTATTTTAACTCTCTAATCTCTATTGAGAAAAATAGAAAATGCGACCAGCTTTGACTTTTGACCAAATATGAATTACACGTTATGTCATTTGTTGTCTAATTAATGTTACTGGTTTCGCATTCTATCAATTGATTCAATTCTTTAATTATCTCAATACAAAGCCACCATGTCCGACGCGTAGCACCCTACAGCACATCATTGTCACATTTTTGCGGCGTGTCTATGTTCTTTTAATATTTAGAAATTTGGTTTAGAGGTCATATATGATATATCACTTTTATTAATTTGAATTTTGACGTGTAACATGATATTTTATTAAAAATTAATTCATTTTAGGGTCAAAATACTCATTCTATCTACTACTATTTCGTCCTTTATTAAGACTAATAATTTTTTAGTACATTTTGATCAATAATAATAATAATAAGGTTGAATTTCATGTATACCCCTCAAAAACTTGGAAATTACATATGTCCCCTCTAAAATTTATAATATCGTATTTACCTTTCTAAACTTCAAAAACTCCCAAATTTATCTATTTTATTGTCTTTTCTATTGAAACAAATACGGATACAATTTAATTAGTATCGGTCAATATCCAATCCGTTTACACTCCTAGTATGAGTTGATCGATATCCAATCCGTTTACACTCCTAGAATCTGAATCCTCCCAGGTACGTAACTCAAGCAAATTTAATTAGTATGGGCAGTATTACTTGTGCTTTGAGATTCTTGCCGAGATAAAAAAACGATTCTGGACCGTCCGTTTCCAATTTGCTTGAGTCAGGTGAGGTAATTCGAATTCCTCTGTACAAGTTTACCACGCGTGTTATGGATTTATAAATCTGCTGCGATCCTTCACGTGTAAACAGTAATCCTAAAATTTCTGTTTTTTTAAATCCAGCCGTTAACTCTTTCTGTGCACGTATCTCGAAATAATTGATTTTTCTATGCATGCATCTCAAAATAATTAGACAGATGGATTAAGGAAAACAGAAATTGCAGGATACTGTTCACCTGTGAAAGATCGCAGCAGATTCGGATCCGTCCAAAACTCCAAATATCTGAATGCATTGACCATATTATAACTCTAAATGGACCATGTCATTAGTTGGCGTATCAAACACAGTGCGCACAAGAATAATGTTGTAGACCAATTGACAAAAACCTAATTACCTAAATAACAAGGTTAATTACCCCATTAAAGAACGATTTGCTATGTAAATAAATTAAGGTCACCAACTCCGCTCATGCAAGTATATATGCAACCTTCATTCTACACAGCAATTTTCCATGGTGAAATGTTTGCAATTATTTAGTTCGTATTCACCCCAAATGTTTCGAAAAAGTATTTCCTTAATCATTTGAAGACAAATTTCGAATAAACATCCGTGACAGAACTGGTAGCAGGGATGTAAAAAATGTCACAGTGTAATCCGAAACATTACGAAACGGTACAATTTTGTTTCGGTACAACACATCACAGTATCACACTATAGTTTTGTGTCGTGACTCATGTTTTGTGTATCGAGTCTATTTGTTTACCGTGATCACTCCTCGAAAAAATAACACAACACGATATTAAACGCAAATCGGCCTGGTCACGACACGACATAACATGTCACCAAATGTAATTATATACGACCAAAACAAAATAGAATTTATGCCATCATTTATTCCGAACAATAATATATATAATTCAAGCAATGAATTTATTTTTTACACATAAATATTTTTATAATATTTCTTTATTTTATAATTGTTTACAATATTTTCATTTTTTTTTCTGGTTCTAACTTTTTTCTTCTTTAAACAAATTTAAAAGTTTGAAAAAATAATTAAACGCGATAAAATGTGACAAAACGTACTAATGTCACATACTTGACAAGTTACATTATGTTTGGTCACAGTGTAACTTGACCCCAGCACGACTAACTTGTCGCAACCATTTACGTACCGTGATCATTTTGCAGTTTTGGTCATGGCACAATATAACAATTGAAAACTTAATTTGGTCACGACACAAAACGTGACCCAAGTCACGGTGTGATTGGCCATGAAATAGCACGACACATATTTACACCTCTAAGTAGAAGTTTAAATTATTGGGAGAATTTCATATATGCCCCTCAAAAATCTTAAAATTACGTATTTCTCATTCTAAATTTCATAATATCATATTTATCCTTCCTTCTAAGTTTTAAACACTCACAAATTTACTCAATTTATTGACTTTTCTAATTAAACTCATTTAAATTTATAAAGTACTCATTTTATCTTTTATTTAAAAAAAAAAAATTGTTCAAGAGAAATATTTAGTTTTCTTATTGAACGGTTTTGAAACAAATTGTTAATTTTTTTACTTGCAATGCACACAAAAGCATATACCTAAATGTATGTCATTGTATACGAATCACAAGTAAATAAATAAACCATTTATTTTTAGAAACCAATTAGTGTATATGAATCACAAGTAAAGAAATAAACCATTTATTTTTAGAAACCAATCAGTTAGAAGAAGAAATATTTTACTTAGACTACATATTTTTATTTTCTAATAAAAAATAAATGAGAACTTTTTAAATTTAAAATGAGTTTTGATTGTACCAAACTAATTGCTATTAACATGTACCACATTGATTTTTTTAGAACCCAGTGCTATATGTTTTTTTTGCCTTTCTCTGAAAATTCAAGATTTAAAGTTTAATTTGCAAATATCAAGAAGTCAGAGTTAAAATTTTTATATGAACATTCTATAAAGCACAGGATCCGACAGCCTTCTAAAAATTATAATATCTAATATTTAATAAAGGATGGTTCAAATGTCTCCATTTTGTGTGCCTCTATCATGCTTTCATTTTTAAAAACGTTAATAACTCAAAATTTAAAACTTAAAGTCAAAATAAAACCGTTAGATATGATCTACATAATTTTATCTATGCATGTGTAAAAAGTTATGATATTTCAACTTTGTTTTGGTTGTCATCAAGAGTTCGTAAAAACGTACTAATGTGGATAATTTCTATACGTTGATTCTTTAACTTATCGATTCACATAAAAACAAAATCAAAATGTAATAATTTTTTATGAGCACATAGAGATAATAATATAGATCACATTTAACTGTTTTATTTTAACGTTTATGATTTAAATTTTGAGTTATTAACGTTTTAAAAATGGAGACATGTGGAGGCACAAAAAATAAAGGCATTTGAACCCTCTATTTAATGGAATCAAAGTAGGTCCGATGCCCACGGACTTACCTTGGTTCGATGGGTGTGATGACCATTCGATCTACATCAAGATTCGTGTGATCTGTATCAAAATACGTGCAAATCTGTATCAATTTCCGTGCGCATAGATATTGATGCTAATCGTACGGTCCTAAAGCTAATTGAACCTAAATGTAGGTCCGATGCCCATCGGACCTACTCCTATCTCCTATTTAATATCGTCAATAATTCGATTAAGCTTTGCGATGAACATAATGTCATAATTACATTTCGCTTTTGTTTAAAGATCATTCACTAAATGATTAGTTAAAAGCTAGTGATAGATAACCAATGAGATTAAAAATTCAATGATTGGCTAGAATGTCATCCGAGCACATCGCTTTTTTAACTTTCGCTTTGTATTGAAAAGTTGGACAAGTTGGAGGCAACAAGGGATTGGTCGCAATTCGCAAGTGGCAAGTAGGCAACTGCTCTTGAGTGAACAAATTAATATACAAATGAAAAGAACTGTTTATTTTTTCAGAATCTCAGTGCACTTCGATAAAGGAATTAAGTGGAATTGGATAATAATAGGAGGCTTCACGTGGGCTCCGGATCCCCTCAAGTAACTCAATTTTTTTGAGTTAATTTTTTTGAGTTTTGGATCGGGATCGTCCGAATCGAATCCGTCGCTTGAGATTGTCTCAGAATTCAAACATGTCTCTCGAAATGCGTGCACTCCACTTTAGTTGGATGGTCACAGATTCGAATCGGACGGTTCTGATCCAAAATCTAATTTTTGAGTTAATTCACTAAATCTGAATTCCTTCACGTGTGTCTCTGCATATCGATTGATGCACAATACAGGGGTCCTAAACGAATACTAGGACTATCTTTGGAAATTGCCGGCACCTATGAAGGTTAAGATCTTTGTATGGTTAATGCTGGATGACAAGATTCTGACGTAAAAAATCCTGCTCACGAGAGGATGTACGATACAATCGGGATGTCAATTGCGCCGTTCGCATAACACAAAAACAAGATATCATATTATGTGGAAGTATGTCTACACAACAAACTTCTGGAGAGGGATTACAGCCCACTTCAACCTCCTCAATTGTCGGGGCCGAAGTATCACTAAGGTCTGAATACGAGTTCAACAATCCTTGTCACCACGGGCAAAAAAAAATTGGAATGCGGCCTAGGTAGTAGGTGCCTGGGCACTATGGCAAGAAATGAATAGAAGATTCTTTTCGAACAAAAGACATTATGTGAATCAGTTAATAAAAGCCATTTCTTGAACGCGATTCACATAAGACTCAACTAAGAGGAGGCTTCGCGGGAGAGTATTGCATACTCGACAATCTTTTTTAGTTAGAGCTTTTTATTTCTTTGTAGACTACATTGCGGAGTAAGCAATTTAGATTTTGTAAATATTTCAAAAAAAAAATTATTCAATATATTGTTGACGATAATTTGCCGTTAACCTTAAAAAAAATATTTAAACAAATATTTGAAACAAGCAATCATATGCTCAAATCCACACGGGTTAAATAAATCAAATAAATACTAAAAAGTAGCCGACAGAGGGTAAAGGCATGGGGTCCACTAGCACCAACTTTTTTTTTAGAAACTACAAAATCAAATTATTGAAAACAAGATGATTTGTTTTCTTTTATAATGTTACAAGTAAGACCGAATCAACAGTGATTCATATCCTTTACATCTATGTTACTCGGATACCGTATCCATATTGGACACATATCTAATACCGATACGCGTCTGATACGGTACCAATACTTATCCGATACGCCAGCTGGCATATCAGCCTACATGGCGTAGCCTTACTCGACCGATACTCTGTTGACACTCCAGGATACGGCAAATAACGTGTGGATATGGCGGGATACAGCGGGACACCCGTGAGACGCATAGGTGAACCGCGCCCGCACCCGTGAGCTGCACAAACACCGGCGCTCAATAGAGTATTTTTTGGTGCCCAGCGGGATTCGAAGAGGGGACCTCTCCCAAGAGAACCAAAATCTTTACCACTCCGCCACAGTTTCACTTGTGTATTATTCCAATAAATATAGTATTTAATATATACTTAGATTAAGCCTTTAATTTTTTATAGTTTGAGCCTTTAATTAAATTTTTTATGATTATCTAAATACAATATATAAAAAATAAAAAATAATATATATATAATTGGCGTATCGTATCCGTATCCGGGATTTTTAAAAATTACCGTATCGCCATATCCGTATCGTATCCGATATGATACCCGTATCCAGGCAACATAGCTTTACATAAACGCACTATTTGAGTTTAAATATGATCGTTCGTTACATATGAGCATGAAATTTAAATGGGTATGTGCATTACAGGTTTTGGTCAAATTGGTCTGAATTCTGATCGAACGATCTGAAACAAAATTCAAACAGTGTGTTAAAGCATAGAATATGGTCTTAATAATTTTCATAAATTGCAACATGTTTTCATTATATAAAATTTAAAAATTATTGAAACCAAACTATTGTTTCATTCCCAGCAACGGCCGTAAAATACGCGACAGGCCTCTTTCACCCGAACCTCATTGGAAAGAGGCCAATGAAACCGAACTAATTAGGCCCCCATTGGGAGAGGCTAATAGGACCAAATCATTCCATTGATTTTCCACACTGTGTTGCTGTGAGTGTGATAAATTGTGAAAATTAGTGAGACCGGAACCATTGATTGAGTCTCATTAAGTATCCACATTGTACGATCGTTACTATAGTAAATTGGTGACATCCAAACTATCAGTTCAGTTTCATCCATTTATTTAAAAAATTATCCATCTTCCATCCAACAATTTAATTTTTTAGTTTCTAAAAGTAAAATAAAAACTGTGACTAGTACATAGTAAAATAATAGCGAACTGTTGATGGATGGCGATTGATGGATCAGACCAACGAAAACGCGCACGCAGTCAACTCCTACTGAAATCTCGTCTGATTGCAACCCTGATTTACAAAGAAAAAAACAAAAGAAGGTAAGCTTGGTTCAAAACTATTCAGCAAACTATACCTTCAAATCATGTTTGGTTGGGCCGTTCAGGGATATAGTCAAAGAATAAAAGAGAATAACTCTTATTCTCCGCACTTATTATTCGATTTAATAATTTAATTGGCCTCACCATTCTATTTTTAAAGAAAAAATGATTTTATTTTATTTGATTAGGTACGAGCTGAATTTTAATTGACCCGCCAAGTACATATTTGTTTTGAATTTTAGAAAATATATAGGTTGAATTTAGACCCAACCGCATAATATAATTAAATTTATATTTTAGATAAACATAATTTTGAAAATGAATAAGCATTGTTGAAAAATTCTAAACAAATTCTAAAATTATATTTTAGATAAACATAATTTAATTTGAAAATGAATAAGCATATGCCCTCATTTGTTATATTAAAACACTGTTTTGAAAAATTCTAAAAAAATAGTAAAAAAATTCCAAAAAATGTAAAATTTGGTCTCCAAGCACATTCTAATATGGAGAACATATTGAGCGCTTCAAATCGATTATTTGAACTTCGAAAACATAAAAATGACTTATAAGCGTATGCTCTCATATTCTTATGTAAGTAGAGTATCCACTCACTATATATATATGAGTGGTTATATCAAAACGTTTGTTCCTAAGCCCTCGTGCAACCAAGTCATTTTCGGATTTTCAAAGTCCAAACGGTCAATCCAAACCATGAGATGTTCAATTCATATTAAAATCTGCTTAGAGACCAAATTTTACATTTTTTTGAATTTTTTTACTATTTATTAAGCCACTTTGAAAATTGCTGATTCGGGTGAACAGTAAAAACAGTGCAACCAAATTCTGGACCATGTGATCAACAATTTTCAAAGTGGCTTAATAAATAGTAAAAAAATTCTAAAAAATGTAAAATTTGGTCTCCAAGAAGATTTTAATATAGAGATCACATCTAACGGTTTGGATCGACCGTTTGGACTTTGAAAATCCGAAAACGACTTGGTTGCACGAGGGCTTAGGAACAAACATTTTGATATAGCCACTCTCTATATATATATACTAGGCAAGGTTCTAAATAGCGTTTATAGCATCATAGCGGGAAGACTACAAAAAAAGCTATAGCGAATAGCGTCGCTATAGCAGAAGCTATGCCACATAGCGTTTTTTTTTTACATTCCGTATATTCAATATTTGTACTAAATATCAATATTATCTAAAGTCTCATAGAACAATAAATAACACCAAAGTAATTACGAAATTATAATATTCATATTGAACCAGTACATAGTCCAAATTGTAGTTCAAAATATCCATAGTAATATCATAAACTATCGATTTTTCCTATTAAAAATATCTTAAGCATCATGATTCATGACATAATCTATTTTTTTTTTCTATTCAAATTTCAATTTATATTTCCAATTTCAAATTGATTTATCTGTAGCAAGTAGCAACAAATTCAATTTCGGTTTGAACTTTTTTGGGTCTTTATTTAAAGCCCATATAAATTGCTTAAAAAAATCCATATTGTTTTTTTTGAAAAATTTGGCAGTAGCTGCCAAATAGGTTTTATTAAAAGATAAAAAAATAATAATAATAAAAACTCATATTGTATAGCGGCCATAGCGCAAATAGCGGACCTTTATCACCGCTATAGCGGTCGTAGCGCATTTTGATGTCATAGCTTAGCGTTTGGGGTCCAAAAACGCTATAGCGCGCTATTTAGAACACTGATACTAGTTAATTATTATTTCACTGCTGCATATTTATGCTTATTATTTATCCTAGTTATGTAAGTGTAATGCTAAATATTAACACCTACATAGTCTGGTATTTACACTTCAATTGTTGAATCAAATAGGTTGCTCTTCTTTAAGAAAAATAGATTTCTGCTTTTCTTCATCTCAATCATTCAAATATTTTCAACAGTTCATATTTATTTGTTCTATTACAATCTGAATAGAAAGAACAAAAAAAAACCAGAATTGTTGAAAAAAATTGAACAGTTGGATAAAGAAAGACAGCTTCCTGTTTTTTTTAAGAAGAGCAGCAGATGTTGATCCTTTAACTGTTCGGTGTTAATATATATAAATTATTAAATTTAGATGAAATTTGCACCATTTAATAATTGAACCTCTTAAAAGTTAATTACGAATATATTAAAAAAAACAAAAATATGAAATAAATGGTGACATTTAAGCATTTTTATCTAAAAATGACAAAAAAAGAAGAGAGGAAATACGTGTGCTAAAAATGGTAGGCGAAATGGCACGGAAAAATGTTTGCTAAAAAGGAAAGGCAAAAAGGTCACCAAAGATTAAAAAAAAGGGTATTGAGTAGAACGATTGAAAAATAAAAAAGATAATTCTCTTTTGTTTCCGTTGGAGTGCACCATTAATATAGAATTATAAATGTCGGATAGTACGTCTCAATTAATATACTATTTTTTTATTATTCCGACATATTTTTTGATGCATCCTTTTTACCTACGATATCTTATTCTTTATTACCAAAATAGGCATTATACATCTAAAATATTGTGTGCAGTAATCAGTGATTCTCTTACATATGCATTTTAGATTCCGTTATTTTTAAATATAGCACAGAAAAAAAAATATACCAAAACGGCACCGATTTTCAGGAATTTCAGATTTAGCACGGCCGCAAATTGGCTGAGCGGCCCCATTTACTGGGGACCGCAGATTGGTTGAGCGGCCTCATTTTTTTTTTTTTTAAGATTTGAGAGACAATATGAATGAAATTGAACCATAAAAATTCGAATTTTGTTTTTAATAATTTTAGATTACTTCTTTTGATGTATCTGAAATTTTTTTTAATTTATATTAAAATACGCTAAATTACTTGAAATTATGTTAATTCATGCTGAATTATACTAAATTATACTAAATTACAATAATTATGTAAAATTATGCTAAAATACGGTAAATTACGCTAAATTACGTATGAATAGGGATGATATCTTCACTGAGAAGGCGAAAAACGACGACGAAATTTCAAACGGCTATAAAACGGCGCTCGAGTGTCCGATTTCAGCAAATGACCACTTTTCGGAAAGCTTGTGAAAATGCGCATGCATCCAAACTAGCATTGCCAGATTTCCAAATTCAGAATCGCCAAAAAATAAAGGGAAGAGTCTCAAAACTTCAGTTGAAGTTTCCGATTAAGATTTTCATTTCTATTCTCCAATCTACGTAGCTCAGTAAATTAGTTATGTAATGAACTTGTAGAATACCAATTTTTATTATTTTTGGAATTTTTTTTACTATTTTTTATGATTTATGAAAGATGCCACAAAATAGGCCTATTCGTACGTAATTTAGCGTAATTTACCGTATTTTAGCATAATTCTACATAATTATTGTAATTTAGTATAATTTAGTGTAATTCAGCATAATTCAATATAATTTCAAGTAATTTAGCGTATTTTAGTATTAATTAAACAAATTCGGATACATCAAAAAAAGTAATCTAACAAATATTAAAAACAAAATTTGAATTTTTATGGTTCAATTTCATTCTCTCAAAAAAAAAAAATGGGGCCACTCAGCCAATCTGCGGCCCCAGAAATGGGGCCGCTCAGTCAATCTGCGGTCCCCAGTAAATGGGGCCGCTCAGCCGATCTGCGGCCGTGCTAAATCTGGAATTCCCAAAAAACAGTGCCGTTTTGGTATATTTTTTTTTCTGTGCTATATTTAAAAATTTCGGTTTTAGATTAGTCACCGGAGCAAAACTTAAGCATGGATATTGAATTAATTGATCTATTTTTCTCTAAAAAAACAGTGCATTGTTTTGAAATCATTATTATTGTGTGCAATCTATAAATTTACACTCCCTTATTTAAAATTATTCTGCCATCGGCCTTAAGAGCATCTACATCCCTGGTACTATGAGAGTTTCTAATTTGATGTGGCAATTTCTAATCCAGTTTCAGGGATTCAGGATAGTTTCTTATTTAAAAACTATGCAGAAAAGTTTCTTATTAAGAAATTGTTTATAAACTCCGCGCTGGCCAAATAATTGGCTCAAATTATTTCTCCTTTTTAATTTATTGCTGACGTGGCTTAATAGAAACTCTAAAATTAATTCCAGGAATGTGAGAGTTAGAAACTTTAGAGACCTCAATTTCTAAAAAGTGGTTAACAGTTATTTAGAAACTCATTTGAGTTGTTAGGATGTAGATGCTCTAACTAGTCTGCTATTTGTTTCACAACATATTGAGTGACGTTATAATATATATTTAGTTCATGTTTGATTGCAACTTAAGTTGAGGAATAAGAAATTTATTTCTCACTTAAGTTGAACTTATAATAGCTTAAGATGGAGCAAGGATTAAGGCACGGTGGAGTAAATTAAACCACCTCTTTAGATGGTTTAACTAATTCCGTCTATAAGATTAGATGTTTGATAGGAAAAAAATATTTTTCAAATTTTCTCTTAGATTTTAAAATTATAACTTTAAGTAACATGTTTCAACTAAACAGAAATAATTTAAACCAACTTAACTTAAATAAATAATTTATTGTTTGCAATATCCAACCAAGTAAAATTTAATATGTAAAGAAAAAAAAAGTTTGAGGACACCAAATCTTACTTTTTGTAAACCTCATGCCTCGTGACATCCATAAGATTCTAAATGTTGGAGCTACGTTGAATAATTGCTACGCTGCTCCAAAAGCAGAATTTTTTTATAGAAATTATTTAAAAATAATATAAAATTTGAACAAGAGTGTAGGAAATTCAGATTAATAGAAGAAACCAAATTAATAATTTTATAGCAATGATCCATAGATTTACATGAAGTTAAGAGTCTGCTTTAATTGAGGGTACGCGGAGGGAGAAAAAGAGAGAAACACTGTGTGGAGGAAGTCTCGCTTTAAATCACACCTGATCGACAGACTTCACCTGCTTAAAAGAGAAGAGACGAAGGAGTGGAGGTGATCGAACAATGTGCAAAAGATGAGGCAAGATTAGCGTTGTGTTGATTTCTGACGAAAACATCCATCTCCAAATCGGAATGTAAAATCACTGTACGGAGGTGAACGAAACTCTATCTCATTTCCTTCTTCTTTTATTAATGTAAGAGGTTGTGGAGCACAGCCTAAAGAATTTAAGAGTCAAATTTGTTGTGTAGTTTTTTTATAATCATATAACGTGATGTGACAAGTAAAGAAACCGAGTCGAAATATCCATACAATTCATTTATTTCTCTATATTATTTTAAATAATATGTATAAATATAAAACTATTCTCCAATAGCAATCCCTGTCAATGAAAGCAGAGAAGGAAACTTCCGAGGAAACAACGAACTTTCTTTTTGAGCAACCACATATTTTATCCCAAAAAGTGAAAAGGGTTTTATTTTTTTACGTGAACGGGTACTAAACCTGGATTAACAATTAATCAATGGGATTATATTATATCATAAATAGGTTAACAGTTGAATTAAATTTCGGTAAGACAACTTTGTGAAAGAAAGAAAGAAAGAATCTATCCTGACATCATTATTGTTTTTGGTAAAACATATTTTGAATTTTTAATCGAGTTGACAAAAGATATGTTAACATCCTAACTCTCAAGTTAGAAAATTAAATTGCCAATGTCATCTAAGACTTAATTTATTTGTTTAGATATTTCTGCCACGTACGCTTATCTTCCGATATCCAATTATTATTCACAGTGGCGGAACCAGAAATGATCGGTAGGGGGGGGGGGGCAGGAACCAAAAATCAATCGTAATTTTCAACCAGTTTTTTTTTTTATTAAAGGGGCTTTATATGTTTTATGGGGCCAAGGGGGGCCAGGGCCTAGGCTGGCCCCGGCCTTGGTTCCGCCCCTGATTATTCATCCTTTTTTGGAGTAAGAATAGGAGTCGAATTATTATTCATCCTTATAAGAGTTTTTTCAGTTGCTGAAAAATAGTAACGGGTCAGAGTACCTAACGGGTAAAATTTTAGAAAAAAAAAATCATAATTTTACTATTGTTTTGAACTATAAAAAAAAAATAGATCGGAAAATACGTAATGCAACATTAACTCAAAAGATTCTTTTTTTTTTTGTTAATGCAGAGGATACGAATTCAACATCCACAGCCTTCTTTTAGGAGTGCATTACGTATTTTCCGATCTATTATTTTTCCCTCTTTCCATAATAGGAAAAAATATGACACAGCTCGCGTGATGTAACTAATGCATTCTAATTTGGTCACGGCATGTGATTAATATTTTATTTTATATAATGTAAGTGTATCTTTATTTTTAAAGTTTAAATAATTGATTTGATCCGTTCAACACAAATTTTATATAAAAATGTACATGTATATCAAATTTTACATTTTTCATTTTTTTTTTTTACTATTTCTTTAGATAGGTAAAAAATCACTTGATCGAAAGATTCTAGACCATACAGAAATAGTGACTTTCTATCTATCCGAAAAAATAGTAACAATATTCTTTGTGCCTCCATCATGCTTATATTTTTAAAAAATTTAATATTTCAAAATCTAAAATTTAAAAGTCAAAATAAAACCATTAGATATGATCTACATCATTTTATCTATGCACGTGTAAAAAATTATGACATTCCAACTTTATTTTGGTTGTCATCAAAAGCTTGTAAAAAATGTACTAATGTGGATAATTTAGAGACGTTGATTTTTCAACTTATTAATTCACATAAAAACAAAATTGAAATGTGATAATTTTTTATAAGCACATAGAGAAAATAACATAAATCACATCCAACGGTTTTATTTTGACTATTAAGTTTTAGATTTTGAGCTATTAAAGTTTTTAAAAATTGAGGCACGAAGGAGGCATAAAAAATAGAGGCATTGGAATCCTCCTCTCTAAAAAATATAAAATTTAGTCTGCAAGTATATTTTCATATAAAAGTCATGTTGAACGGTTCAGATTAACTATTTGAACTTTGAAAAAAAAAAATATCAATGCGTAGTATGAACCAATTTGCGCTATCCATATTAGCATAAGTCTCACTCGTCTTTTTTTTTTACTATTATTAAAATTAATTATTGTGATAGCGTATGTCTCTGCACCTACACGGAGAAAAAAAGCGGGGTAGTTTTGGAAACTTAAAGTGTCAGAAAAGAAATGTGAGTCCGACTCTACTGCTTTTCCGAAAGAAAAGCAGGAGCCTACTTTTCCGGATCCAGCCATTCAAATTCGTCGAGATTTGTACTTGAAAAAGTTTCTTTATCGAGATACGTAAATAAAAAAAATTGAATGATTGGATCCTGAAAAGCAGATTCCTGCTTTTCTTTTGAAAAAGCAGCAGAGTTGATTTCATAGATATGAACAAAATAAGTCGTATACTGCATGTTTCCAAATGACCAATTGCTTACATTATTTTTTCAATAATACGCCATATTTCCATTAAGTTAATTTCCTTTATTTTCTTAATCATAAGGTGGGAATTAAGCGATGTTAATTAATCAACTTTGGTTAGAAAGCCCAAATTGCACCTCCTCTGATCATAAGTGCTTTATCAGAAAGACTGAAAATCAAACTGGTAGCCGCCTCTCTTAAAAACAAATAATAAAATAGAAGAAATTTTGTGGGGAAATTAAAGAAAAGGAGTAGATAGGGATTATATTCAAGTTCAACAGCTCTTTTGAAGCTCAACGCGAAATCGAGTTTCAATGACGTCAACTTTAGGTACTCACTCCCAGCTAATACTGATATCCTCTCCATTTGGTTGGTAATGGAGACCTCCGTTTATCTTAGTTAGATTTATCTCCTGTGCAAATCTCAATTTGTTTATTTGGAACAGAAGTGCAATCGGCTGCAGTAACAGAAAATCAGTTTGTGTATTTTATTTCCTCTAATATGATTTATCATTGAACCAATAATTTGTTACTATTTAGATTCATTCAAGTGATTACATACATTAGAGCAAAGAATTGTAGGAGAAAAACATTCTCTTCAGTTTTAATTGATTTTATGGTCATCATAAGTATTTCAACATAATGTGTTCTAGTTATGTAATGCTTGATTTTAGACTACCAAAATAGGTTAAAAAAACATTCATATGACATGTATATTGTTTATACTTTAATAAATGTAATATTCAACAAAATTAAACCCCTTAATTAAAAATAAAGAAAGCCCTTAAATTACATAGATCTGCTGAAAAAGATATCAGTCCTGAAAATGATAGAATGCAAAAATGATGAAAATGGAGTGGATCAGGTAATAAACCAATTTAGTTTCCTCTGCTCTAACCACTGGCATTAACCTATTTAAGCCCTTCATGCCCCTCATTACTCCCAAACCCCCACCATTTCTCCTCAAAGAAAAACAAAAAAGAACCAGAACAAATCAGAACAAAAGAAACACACGTACATTGCCCCAACTAATGCTACAATGACCCTTTCCTCATCCCCTCTGTTCTTCCTCCTTTGCCTTCTCTCCCTCCCCTTCCTCTCCTTCTCCCAAAACCAAACAGCATTGAACAACAATAGGCTTCAAAAAGCTTACACAGCTCTTCAGGCCTTGAAGCACTCCATCACCTCCGACCCGAAAAACTTCACGGCAAATTGGTGTGGTCCCGACGTGTGCAGCTACAAAGGCGTATTTTGCGCACCCGCACCAGATGAGCCATGTCACCAAACCGTGGCGGGACTTGACCTAAACCGTGCCCGCTTAGTCGGCACATTGCCGGAGGATTTGGGTCTCTTGTCCGACCTCGCTTTATTCCATCTTAATTCGAATAAATTCAAAGGTTGCCTACCAAGTTCCTTCTCAAATTTCAAACTCCTCCATGAGCTCGATGTGAGCAACAACAAGCTAACCGGCCCGTTCCCTTCGCATGTTCTATGCCTACCAAATCTCAAATATCTTGACATTAGGTACAACAAGTTCAAAGGTCAGGTACCGAATGAGATTTTCGATCGGGATTTCGATGCGGTTTTCATAAACAACAATAAGTTCAAATTCACCTTGCCAGAAAACCTTGGCAACTCAAAAGCATCCGTGCTAGTTTTGGCAAACAACAAACTCAACGGTTGCATTCCAAAGAGTATAATTAACATGAGGCATACACTAAACGAGTTAGTACTCTTAAATGCCAACATCACCTCATGTATACCACCCGAAATCGGGAACCTCGATCAATTGACAGTGTTCGACATAAGCTTCAACAACATAGAAGGCACCGTGCCGGAGAGCATTGGCAACATGAAAAAGTTAGAACAGTTGAATATAGCACACAACAACCTTGCAGGAGAGATACCGGAAGTCATATGCGAGTTGCCGAACTTGAAGAATTTCACATTTTCGTACAACTATTTTTGCGGCGAACCGGGACGGTGCCTCGACATCAAGAGAATCGATGATAGAGAGAATTGTATTGCAGGTCGTCCCGACCAACGACCACATGACGAGTGCATGGCGTTTTTGCACCGACCGCCAGTTCATTGCGATTCTGATGGGTGCATCGCACCACCACCACCGTCACCGTCACCACCGCCTCCGTATCACTATTAATTAGGTGATTTGTGTGAGCCGTAATTTATTGTTTTAATTTTTTTTTATTTTCTAATGTGAACAAACTTATATATAATTATATACCGGGACATAGTATATAATTTTACTGTGTGTGTGGAACATGTTTGGTATACAATTTGAGTTCATTAATTTGCTGTGAATTTTTTTTTTTTTCTCTCTTTTTTGGACATGCATGAGCGTCTACTGACCTTTGTCAAGGTCTGTCCCTTTCAACCTTTTGAGAATTATTGATTTTTATAATTTTATCCCAGCAAAACTTCTTAATATACAATCTAGCTAATTCCTCTTTTCCAACCACTATTTTCACAATTACTCTCATAAAAAAAAAAAAAAAATTTCAGTGCCTCCTCCTCCAGTGGTTCATTTTGTATATTTTTTTGGGTAGTGGAAGCATATCTGATTGGTTGTTCATTTTATTTAAAATTTTATTCTGTTACCAACCACCCCCTTATTCTCAGAGAACTAATCAGATATTTCTTATTTTCCTAACAATATATAACACAAATTTGTGTTTTTGCAAGGGTAAAAAAAAAATGTCTCATTAGCTGGTTTTGATAGTGATAAAAATAATTGTGGAATTGAGGTGCATGTCCCTCCAAACAGCGATCTTGACAGTGATTAAACAAAAGAATTCAAATTAATTAGAAATTAATTAATGTTTGGGAGAAAATAGAAAGATGTATTTTTAGTTCCAGTGATCTTATCTGTATATTCTGGGAACCGGCAGGAAATTCCTGCTCTTAAAATCACTGACACGTGAGTCCGAAGTGAGTTTTGAAACAAAACTATATTTAATATTTAAATATCAAAATCCACTCCGGATCCACGTATCAGTGACTTTAGGGGCAAAATTTTCTTGTCCACAAGGGGCAGGTGATCTGGTTTCTATATTCTGTTATCTATTCATCTTGGCTTGTTCTCTGTATAAAACTTACCAGTAATTACTATTTTATTTTTTAAAATAAATTTAATGCTGCTTGTTTTGCATGAAATATTTACGTCTCCAGGTCTTATGCTATATTACCGTGACCAAGTTTATAGAAATATTATTACAGTGCAAAATGTGTGATTTAAAGTTTTAAAGGCACACACACACACACCCACACACACACTATCAGAGCCAAAAAAAATTGATAATAACAAAGGATTGGTTTTTTGGCCTATAAAAGAAGAATGATTTATAAGAAAAGTGAATGTAGATGTGACATCGTGTACCCCAAAACAAAGAAATATGACGGTGGCTTGTAAGAAAAGGTCAATATAAAGTAAAATAAAATTTAGGAACAATTTAATTTAATAAAATTTGGAGGTTATATCATTCAACTATTTCAAATTTATAAAAATATTTTTATTTGAATTTTGATCATACGACCTCATACGTAAAAGTTATTATTATTACAGTAAAATCGTCATATTTTTTGCGTGAATTATTAAATTCTTTTTTTATCCTAGCTATAAAGTATGGAGCGCTAATGCGCTATAGTTGGTATAAATTGGTTGAAACATTTATTTACCCTTCGTAGGGCATTTAATTTCTAATTTTTGTCCGTGAAAATATAATTTCTAAATTAAATTGCTAATCCTGTATGTAGTACGTGACGTGTAATGTATTCCTCATTAAAAAAAATTATCAAATTTTATATTTTTTTTTGTCTTTATATAAGTAGTGAAAATTTCCACATAATTAATTAAATCAAAATTAATAGAATGTATATGTGCCTCTATCCATGTTAGGTGATCTATATGCAAATATTTCCTTACGACCAAAAATTAAAAATTGTAAATTAATAAGAAATCAAAAGGAAATTTCTAAAATATTAAAAAGGCAGCATGCACGGGGACCAGAAATCTATATTTTACCAATATGTTTCAAAAAGGGAATTGGGTGCGTTTTGTCCAAAGGCAATTGGAAAATTTTTATCTAAATTGGGTTCAAACAGTACGATTTGTATTGAGATTTGTACGAATAATTTAAAATTTAATAAATTTAAACGGTCCGTAAATCTAAATTGTTTGTGTGATTTTGACACTGATTGGATGATTTAAATCCGGTTTTAAATATGATTAATTTGTTCAAAGTTTTTTTGGACAAAAATTCAATCCAAAAAAATACCAAGCGGGGCAATTACTTTTGTTTTAAATGGATTTTGTATCTATCGGTATTTTCGTTCAATTTCTTAATTTCATCGTCTTAACCAGATTTGAAGATCACTTATATAAAATAAGAAAATCAATCTTTAGTGATTATCGTATTATTTTTCATACACAATGTCGCAGATTTAAAATTTGATTGGAGAATTTTTATATGAATATTTGAAGTTAAAAAATTTGACTTTCATCTTTATTTAAAAAAGTACTTTAAAAAATTGACATGTTAGTAATACAATTGGCAAAATTAATACATTGAAGAAATTTGCTGAATTATTTTTAGATTTTCTTGATTAATTTATGATGAAAACAGTCATTCTTCTTATCATCAGGATATAATCGTATGTACTAAGTGGTTTATAGTTTTTAAATCATTTTCGCACATTATTTCATACAATGAATTATATAACAGTTTTTTTCATATTTTAAATTTTGCGCTAACATCATGTGCGAGCGTTAGACTAGCAACGTAAAGATTTTTTTTTTTTTTGAAAAAAGGCACGAAGGCCCATTTCATATAAGAAACATATGTAACTTACAAACCATTGTTGTCAAGTCTGAAGTAAGCAAATATACCTGCAAAATCGAACAACAAGCAAAAAACATAAGCCCTTCGTTTTAAAGTCCACCAAAACACAAATAAAGAAAATAACACTTGTGCTAAGCCTCCTCTCAAGAGGCTATGATAAGCTACTCCTAGATGTGAATTTGTGCAAAATTGGGGCTTCATCTTCACTCGGCTGGAAGTCCAGCTTCTCTTCCTATGCACTGTTGCGCTGCTGCTGGCGGCTGATACACTACCATCTGCAAGTCAGTGGGCTCCCACACGCTCAAAGGAATAGCATCAATGTCAGGTGGTAACCAATGAGCTGCGAGCAACGTAAAGATATTGCGTGTTAGTTCTTCATGCAGCACATGACTCATATACTTTATTATTTTGACTCCATTATCCATATGCTGCATGAAGTTTAAATAGTGTTTTTAATATATTTTACCTTAATATAGTTATTAGTTATCTATTATTTGACAAACCAAACACTTATCCTTTAGAAGAAAAAAAAGAGAGATTATTAAATGAAGAAATTACACAAGTTGACGTGTTCAACAAATTTTATAGCTCCAGCTTGAAACAGCTATCTTTTTTTTTTTATAGTTCTCTGATTTATTTATTTTGTAATTAGAAGACGCGTTTGTTGATAAAGTCCTCCTAGGAAAGAAAAAAAAAATCCCAAAAATTTCCGTTCAATTTATTTATTAGAGATATTCTTTTATATTCTGCGGTTGATATTCTTTAATTTACTCTGCAAAATTTCCAAGCAATAGAAATATCATCTGGCATATTAGTCGCCACATATTTTTTACAAGAGGAGGGATCCAATTACACCTTTTTTGGTGACACATCATGACACTGTTTTTTTTTATAGGTCAATTTTGCGATTTCAAAGACCAAATAGTCGATCCAAACCTTTCAACATGATGGATATATTAAAATGTGCTTGGAGATCAAATTTTACATTTTTTTGAATTTTTTTACTATTTATTAAGATGGTTACAAAATCGCTGTTTTTCAATGGTCTGAAAACAACGATTTTGTAACCATCTTAATAAATAGTAAAAAAATTCAAAAAAATGTAAAATTTGATCTCCAAGCACATTTTAATATATCCATCATGTTGAACGGTTTGGATCGACTATTTGGACTTTGAAAATGATAGATAGCAAAGTGTGTCACCAAAAAAAGTGTAATTTGATCCCTCCTCTTTTTACAATGCAACATTATCAAATTTTTGCATAAAATGTTGTAAAAGCACACGTTTAATAAAGTCAAAATTAAAAAATATATAATTTGTAATGCTGCATGAAATCAAAACAGAGTTATTAATATTTGTATTCATGATTAACACTGTGCCATAATCATTTCTTGCCTCGTATGACACGTTTAAAATCTACTAAATATGCACAAATAATTTGAAGAATGAGTCCAGAAAATATATATATAATCAAGAAGTCAAGCTGTGAGAGTTGGCTTCGCCAAGGGTCAAAAGACAGCCTGGCAACAGTAGAGAGAGAAAAAGAAAAGAAAAGAAAAGATTTGTTCAAATTCTCAAATTTTGTATCAGGAGAGAAGGAAAATTGGGAGTCGTCGTAATTGAGAAGTCGGATGCATGCCAACTTGCCAGTAACACGAGCTGTCTGAAAACGACTTACGTGCAGGTATAACGCAACCAAACAGCGACCTACCTGAGCTAATTCTCCAAGCCTCCACATAAATTTAAGTGATACTTAATTCTGAATTGAAAGGGGTCTCAGGAAATTTTGGTTTCTAGTTTGGGCCAATTTATATGACAGCTAGTACGACAGTGCTCTTCCAGTGAAATTGCATTATCATGGTTTGTCAAATCGTAGGATGCCACGTGGACTCTCCTCTAAACGAACAAATAGAGCAATATTTATTGAATTGTAAACGTGCCGTGCCGTATTATCGTACCAACACGTGTCCGGTATAAGTGTCGTGTCGTGTCGTACTGTTCAGTAGAACAGTACGATTTCGAACACAACATTTGTATTGGCACGGCACGTTATGATATACTGTAATGCCGTAACGTCCTTACAGGGGCGGAGTCAGTAAGGGGAAACGAGGGTCAATTGACTCCATTTTTTTTTATTTTTTTTGTATTTAGATATAATTTTCTATATAATTTAGAGTGAAATAGCTTGATATTATGAAATTGATTCTCATTCTCCATAGAAAAATTGTATATGATGGACTCTCATATATTTTTTACCCTCATAGTTCGAAAGTCTGGCTCTGCCCCTGCGTTCTTATATGTGCCGATGAGATTATGCTTGATAAGCAGCGGTTCAGGTCGAAATGTATGTGAATTAAGATATATTATGTTGTATTCTGATGTAGAATAGAATGTCATATGACTGAATAGAATTACTGTCAATTTGTAATGATTTCTTCGTTTCAATTTATAAATGTAAGGATTTCTTATTCTCTTTTAATTTTGTTGGAGTTTATTTTTTATTTTGTAAACTTTTAACAATAAACTGAAGAGGCAATTATAATTCTGAAATTAATTTAAGCACCAAGATACTCCTGTCAAAGTAATATTCCATTTTCATTGGTGGAAAGTGGAAATTGATGGTTGCTTAGATTACATATAAGATGATTTAGAATTGTTTAAATTTTGATCCGTGTTTAGATGTGTTCTAGCCATGTCGTATTAAGACGTGTCACAAAACACTTCTTACAACACGGCATAGACACGTCTTGACATGATACGTCTAACACCGAGTACCGTGTTTCAACCCGTACATGACGTGTCGTGTTTCTGTGTTACGTGTTTTTTACAATTCACTAGTAGCATGCTACTTATTCCACAAGGCTACAGCAGCATCCTTGATTCCAAATTTTCTCGAAATTTATAAAAAGAAAATCAAAATAACTCAATTGTGTTCTACGAACATCGCATTCTCAGTTATGGAATCAGAGTAGGTCTGATGCCTATCAGACCTACCTTGGTTTGATGGGTGTGATGAACATTCAATATGCATTAAGATTCGTGTGCTCTGTATCAAAATCCGTGCAAGTATGTATCAATTTCCATGCACATAGATCTTGATGCTAATCGTACGGTTCTAGAGCTAATTGAACCTAAATGTAGGTCCGATGCCCATCGGACCTACTCCTATCTCCTCAGTTATTATTATTCCTAATGTGATAACATGACACAACTCAGATTTACTACTAAGCATATGGCTATTTGTTATTATTTTATTAACAATACAATTTTCTTACTCGTATATTTCTAAAGTAATAATTTTAAGATGTTACATTATTGACGTATTTACTGGTCCATTTAACAATTAATTAACCTAGCTTAAACATATAACTAATTATGATTAAAGTTTAGTGAGTTATTACAAAATACTGGAGATGTCTATGGGTTGACAGTGAAATAGACTTTGTATTTTCCAACATTTATCAGTATTTCTTGATGGGCTTAGAACCCGCTAAAAAGGCAAGGAGGGAATCGTATCTTCTGAGTATTACAGAGGTACTGTTCCGTAGAGTTAGTGGATCCAGAATGGTCTTTTAACCTGGCACGAATTTTAAAGGGGATCCCTAAAGTCTAAATAGGCACTGGATTGAGTTTAATCCGGCTGGAAGTAAATCTGAATCATAAAGTTGTGAGCCCCACTGTGCAGTACAGAAAATACGGGTCCAAAAAGGAGAGTGTGGCTTGGTTACCTCTTTTAACTTCATAGATCTCCATGATTTTTTTTTTAAAAGATTGAAGAATATGTTTTTAATTCAATATAATTGTAAGATTATCCTCCATCTTAAGCTCAAGGTTATCACAAGGGAATCAGAGGCGATCCGGTATCAGATTAGAATCATTGGTTCCGCATCAAGATTTGTACAGATGAATTGTACACGAATCTTAATGTAAATCACCCACCACTCCTATCATAAGAGCTCGGGGTCATCGGATGGTTGGTTATGAACTATGTTCATCATATGATTTGAGCATATATGGACCGTCGATTTAAATCCTACTGTTCAAAACAAATTGGGGATAGCCCAAACGAATTCGTATCCTCTGCAGAGTTATCTCCTGCGGAGTCGTGCGGAGCTTTTAATCTGGTCTGTTTGTTTTGATCGGACGGACCAGATTAGATCTTGTCCGAATTGAAAACAAAAAAACAAAATTCCCCTACCCGATAAGATCTGATCTGGTCCGTCCGATCAAAACGAACAGATCAGATTAAAAGCTTCGCACGACTCCGTAGGGGATAACTCCACAGAGGATTCGTGCGCCAAACAGCAAACATCTATTTGGTTCAAATTGTTGTTAATCGTCCCAACTCCCAATAAAATAAGCACTCTATGCCCGCCCGACTTGTCATTGTTTATTCGAATTCCCTAATATTTGTACTTCATAAAAAGGATTAATTATCAATATTTTTAATTACCTTGTCACATTATCAACCGTCTCATCCATTGAATTATGGAAGCTGATATGAGTACCCGCACTGTATCCGCATCTAAATTGTCATAACTGCTTGTGTGGACTGCAACTATTTCAAAACTATAATTTTGTTTTACAAATGTTAATAGTAACATTGTGAAGTATATAGCTCAAACGGGACAAGTATTTATACCTATACATTGAACTACATATAATATATGAATTTTTTTTAAATAACTGTACCCGCACATTTTCTTAAAAAATCCTCATGTCGTACCCGCATTAGGGAACCACTCAAACGGCATGTGGGGACCACTAAAAATTTTCAACAAAAAATGTTGACTTAGCTTATGTGCGGATAATAAAGTATTTATATCTACATGCTTCTGATATTTATGCTTACGAATAAAGTATTTATGCCTATACATTGAACTACATATGATATATGAATTTTTCTAAAATAACCGTACCTGCACTTTTTCTTGAAAAATCCTCGTGTCGTACCCGCATTAGGGGACCACTCAAACGGCATGTGGGGACCACTAAAAAATTTCAACAAAAAATATTGACTTAGCTTATGTGCGGGTAATAAAGTATTTTTATCTACATGCTTGTGGTATTTATACTTACGAAATAAAGTATTTATATCTATATGCTAAGCTATGACGCCCAACCAGAGGTAAAGAAAGAATTAAAGAAATGGTGCCCCTTTGACTCTTGCACAACGTAACGATATGACCAGCAGTTGAGTACAGTGCGGGTACTGTAGCGTGGGTACTGAAATAATTATTCTTGAATTATATACTATATATCTCCTTTTAATTATTATGATTGGGCATGTAATTTCTCACTCTTTCTCCTCACGTAGAAGAGAATATATATTTGTTTCTACGTAGGAACTAACGATTAAACGTATTTTTTATTATATAAAATTTTAGAGTTTTATACATTAGCATTTTGTATTTAAATTTTATTTGAGTGCAAGATTTTTTTTTATAAAGATTATTATTGTAAAATTTTCATTTATTATTAAATAAACATATATTTTTTAAACGAAGTTCCAGGGATAATAACAAGATAAACATCAGGTAAGTTAAATAAGATTTCGTTAGATATCCGAATGATTAAATCAACATACTCTTTTTTCCTATTTTGCTTCCTTTCCTCTTTTGGTTCATATTATCTCCATTCCATTATTAAGCACGTTGGGTGTCCGATCCGCCAACGGCTACGATTGAAAGATGAAATTTCGGATTTAATCTCAGCCCTTCAATCACATAATCTGTCTTCTTTTGATTAAATACATATGTTTTATGTGTAGAAGTCTAAATTTAGTTAAAAACATACTCACCACACATACTGCCACACGATACAATACAAGTAATACCAAGAATTGAGCAAATGGAATTAGCATTAAATATTTATTATCATATCTCTCTCCAGCTTTAATTGGTGCATAAAAAGATTAATTTCCAATTTAGACATATAACATATCTTATTTCCGAATTTTCTACCTCTTATTCATTTTTGGAAGATAACAAAAAAGGCATATTATTGATTTATTCTCTAGCAACTTTTCACATTTAATTTAATTGAATTATAACGCAAAAATTGTATATGCACTGACATGCAAAGAATGTTGTTGTATTAAAACAGTCATTTGTTGTTGTTTATTTTATTATTATTTATTATTTACCTCTCTATGTTAAATCTTATAATATGTCCCGTTGCAACGCACGGTATGATACTAGTTTTAAATTAAGAATCAATGAGCAAACTACATTTGATAGCTTTGAATTAGGGCTGTCATATCCTGTCTAATCAGCACACACCTAGCAGTTTTGAAGAATATGTTTTTTTTTTAGGGAGAAATGGAGTTCATAGTCTTTCAAATTTTAGAAATTATTACGAAAAGGTTATTTAAATTTTGAAGCTGCGATCTTGTGTCACTGAACTAAAGAATGGTTATCGGTTTGAACGGAGAATGGAGTAGGTCCGATGCCCATCGGACCAACTTTTAGATTCAACGAGCATGATGACCGTCCGATCTAAATTAAGATTTGTGCGCACGAAATTAAAACACACATGCATGAATTTTAAAGCGTTCCGCACGAATCTTAAAGAAAATCGACGTTGATTAAACCCATCGAACCAAAGTAGGTCCGATGCCCATCGGACCTACTCTCAAGTAGTTTGAACGATAAGTTAGAACATAAAATAAAAGATTTGTTATTTTACATATAAGATCTCAGTAGAATAGTAGTTTCTACCGGAGGTTTGTCGGCCCAAGACAGTTTCTCAGAGAGGCAAAATTTAGCCAACTAATTTTGCGATATTCGTTTCTTCTGTGCTGGTATTTGATTTCATGCGCTAAAATCGATATCATTGAAAACGAAAATGTATGCAATAAGCTATCAATTATTTTTTTAAAGCAGATGGAATAAGCTAACAATCAGTGCCCTAGTCTTAGCCTCATAAAAGAAAAATACTATGTTTGTGGTTTTTTTTGTTTTGACAAATGATATTCACTCATCCACCAAAGCGGGACCATGAACTTAAAAATATAAAAGAGAAATGATTCATTATTGCCAGGAGGAGATAAGATAATATAAAGTTTCAAACCATTGTTTTTTAATATGCCTTGGCCATACTTACATTATTATTGCGTAGCTTGTACCAGCTCTCCTTTATAACAAAATTCACACCAAATTATTCTTTCTCACAGATTCGTTACGAGCTACTATGATGTTAAATTATCTCAATCATTGCTAGTTTAATAAAAATATAGGGTAAATTTTGCTGAAGGTCATTAAACTTTGTTATTTATTACGGATTGATTACTCAAGTTTGATTTGTCTCTTTTTAGTCATTCAACTTTGTCATTTGTCTCAATCAAGTCACTCTATATTTTTCCGTCCAAAATGCTAACGGAATATGCTGATTCCATTAGTACTTTGGACAGAATATGCTAATTCCGTTAATATTTTGGACGGAATAAGTATATTATGTTAGTATTTTGGACAGAATGGAAATATTATGTTAAAATTTTGGATGAAAAGTATAGAGTGGTTTGATTGGAACAAATGACAAAGTTGAGTGACTAAAAAGGGACAATCAAACTTGAGTGACCAATTCGTGACAAATGACAAAGTTTAGTGACCTCCAGCAAAATTTATCCAAAAATATATATAATTTTACTCATTCAGGAAAAATCGCTCATATCTCATACATATAAGATCGCTCGTTTCTTTGGTTTTTTTCTTTCCTTATAAATTGACAAATCATGCAAATTGAAGAGTGAACTCTGTTGTATGAATTATAAAGCGAAAAAAAAAAAATCTTAGGTGACATTATCTTAATCCTTTAGGAATAGACAACATGAAGAAAGCATATACTAGCCCAATAGTGCCCAAGATACCTTTTGAAACCTCCACTAAAGATGGCTTAGCAAAGGTCAGTTCGTTACTAAAACAGATCATGCCTGAAATAAAAAAGGAAACAGCCGTCTAACTTTTTACCGAAATTTGTTAAGCAAACCTACAATAGTACAACAATATACTAGACAAACTGCTTACGGTTTTGATTGTTATATGTTGATTTGTACAAAAATGTCATTTCAATAAAAATGAAACAGGTAATACACTGGACAACTTTGATCACGAAAAAACACAATTGTAGACTTTTGCATCCCAAATTTTGTTAATGATGAATAATAATTAAATTAATATCACTATGACCAGAGCTTTTCGCTTATATTAAAAAAGACACCAAGAGGACACATAGAAAATAGCTCACTAAAAAGCTTATTTTAACTAGTCACTAAAGAGAAGGCAACAGGGTTTAGACAAAAGTATAACATAGATCTACCTATTATTAAACAAGATCTGCACATACTAATCTTAAAAATAAAAATCTAGCTTCACTGCAGGAACAGGTTATCAAACTTACCCTGAGGCAACTAGAAAGCATGAAAAAATGGTACAAGGGATTACTCCAATAGCCAACCATCACATATTGCATTACATATATAAGGTGCCCAACTTTCCAACTATAGGAAACTCCAGCTTCTAGTCCATATCCGAAAAGATTTCCTAAGGTCCTGAAAATAAAAAAAAAATAAAAAAAAAGCATGCATCAACTGTGTAATTGTTACAAAAATGAAAAAAAAGAAGCAGAATCAAGAACCAAACACAGACACATCTGTATGTACAAAAAGAGGCAAGACCAACAGGCAGAGTAAAATCCATTCACAGCAATAATACCTAAAAAGAACTTGCCACCATCCTACTACCAAATACATTTGGCATGAAATCTCAACACAACTTTGTCATTAGTCCAGTACCAAATTGTATGATGACAAAACTACATTCAATACTACATTGAAAAAAGGGGTAACAAAATAAGATACTACCACATTTGACAGAATCAACACACCTCTGGTAATTGAAGTTGAACCAAAAGAACTGCCCTTCTGAGTATTGCCGAAACAGTCGCTGAACCCATCACCAGCGAGAGAAGGAAATGAAGGGATCGATTTCAGAATTAGCTTCCTACCCCCTTTGCGGTTCGGGGAGGCACCCGCACCGGAGTGAGGAGGCGAGACTCTCTTCCCATTGGGAGAAGATGTTTTGGTAACGCCACTATGGGGAGAGTCTTTATTTATCAGGTACCTGTCAGGTGTGTCTTCGTTTTCACCGCAGGGGGCAGGGTTGGTAAGGTTTTTGAGATTTATAAGAGTGCGGGATGTATATAGGCCAGAGGATATTACTGTGGGGAGGGTGTATGTAGGTTTTGGTGGTTTCGCACTTGAATAACACGGTAGCTTCAACAATGTTCTGTTTAACAATGAGTTTTTTTTATTAACTAATAATTATAGTTTAGCTGTGTTGATGAGAAAATGTAAAACCTAGCCTACCAATAAGTACTATGGTAGAGTTTATTACTGTTATTTTGAAATAGAAGCTCCACAGAGCTTGCAACTTTTGTTGCTACTGATGGACACAAATAAAACATTGGTTGGGCCAAAAAAGCAAACCAACAGCACTAGTGATAAGGCAAAAGGACCTTTTCACTGAGACTAACTTATAGTAAAATAATGATAAATGCAAATGGTAGAGATAAACTCTAGGGGAGAATTGAAGTGACTGACCCACAAGTCTCGAAAGGAGGGGTTATTGGAATAAGGTCATGAGGATCAAAATTATGAACACCAGCCTTTTCTTGGCTATCTTCAAGCCCTTCCTCTTCATTGTCTTCAACATTTCCTTCTTCCCCTTCTTGCACAAACTCTTCAGATTTAAATATATATTCAAAAGGAGACCAACTATATTAGCAAAGGAAAAGATAAAGAATATGGATAATGAAATAAGAGCAAAATTTCAGCAATTTGGTAATATAACAGAACAGTATGGTTCAGTACTTGCACTACTCTAAACCCTTTTTTTGTATTTTGATAAAGGGCAGGGCCGATTCACAGTTTGCTGGGAGGGAGGAAAATGGAAGTTAGGTATAACACATTTGTTTGTTGTGTTTATATAGCACATGCACCAAGGATTAGCTAAGAAGGTAAATAGTTGCGTCAAGAAAATGAATTTCTCCTCCATAATAGTAATACAACATATGAAGACCATCCAACCAAGTATTGCTACAAACAAAATGAAAAATTCAAAAAACTCTGGACCTATATTTTTAGATTGCCTTTTCTTTTCTTAATAATATATTGGAGCTTGTAAATCAGTCAAGGTTGCAAAAACACTAAAATTCAATTGCAATGCAGAAAGCAACAAAATAAATAGAAGAAACATGAATTTACCCTCTCTTCTTCCAAAAGTGTTCTTACAACTCTCACACCTACAGTTAACGGAACAACCAACTCCTCCCTGAAAACAAGAATTACATATTAAATACGATTAAGAATAAAATATTGCTCCAATGCAAATCAAAAGCCAATATCAAACTTCGATGTAAAAAAAAAGAAGAAAAAAAGAACCTGAAAACATTCACAATACTTCTTCAAACAGTTGGATTTTTTACAATTACATCCTCTCTTGTGACGGGCCGAAGCAGGGGTGTTATTTGACTCCTCCTACAATGCCAGTACCACAAGGTCTCAAATTTAGAGATAACATAAAAACCAAAGTCCTGCACAGATTTAAGCACCACAGGCTCCACAGCACTATATATACCAGTTACATGACATAATTGATAATTGAGGTTGAAAAATGCCTCGTGTCTTTCATGCCTCACATCCTTTATTTGCGTTTTCAAAGTTCAAACAGTCGAGATCCAAAACGCTCAACATGATCTCCATATTAAAATGTGCTTGAAAACCAAATTTCGTATTTTCTGGAACGTTTTTTACTATTTTTTTAAATAGGAACAAAATCACAGTCCATCCAAACAATGATTTTGTACCTATCTTATTGAGCGGTTCGGATTGACTGTTTGGACAATGAAAACGGAGATAAAGGATGTGAGGCACAATGAGGCATTTGAACTTTCCTCTTGATAATTTTCATTGTAAGCCTCGGTTGCAACAAATGTTGTTCTTACCCCCAGTTCAAGACCAGTGTGAATGACTTTGGGTGCAAATGCAAGGGGATTACGGAACTCAATCTGCTTGCGAGTGGAAAGGACTGTTTCCTCATGAATGGGCTTGTTGAAGCACCCCTGGCATGCACATGGCTCAGAGCAGTACACCCCAGCTGCAAAGCATTCGCAATATCTGCACATGGGAATCAAATCAGAATTATTTTCCCTTCAAATTGGAATAGGCAAACACAATAGCACAGAAAATTTGGGTTCTGGCCTGAATCCAGTGTCAAGAAAGTTTTATAGTAAAGAACTACATCCTGGATAAGGAAGGGATTGGAATTATAACCAGAACTAGATTCTGGACGCAAGAAAGTTTTACAGTAAAGAACTACATCCTGGATAAGGACGGGATTGGAATTATGCCCAGAACTAGATTCTGGACAAGACCCAAAATAATATCCAAGTACAAAATCTCGTACATGTGAAAAAAAAAAACTCAAAATGATGTCTATCAATGTTCCAAATCTCATTTCTTTATATAAAAGTGCAAAATGAAAAACTAGAAATAAAACATACAGTTTCAGGCATTTTGATTTCTTGCAACTGCAACGCTTGCAGGCATCCCCATCACTGCTATCAGCCTTTTTCCTGTAACATAAAAGAGTTATTTTATCCAATTATATGATATTAAAATAGAGCAGTTCCTGTCACAAATGGGACATCAAATGTATCTTCTCGTATACCCTCCCATGTCAACGGTATAGAAGTGATTATTTTCCATTCTCTAGGATAAGATTCAACCAAAGATTTAAATAGCGTTTATCACGTCATAGCAGAACGGCTAAAAAAACGACGCTATTGTCATATTGCGAAGCTATAGCACGCTATAGCGCCAATAGCACCATAGCTTTTATGGTCTGAAAACGATATAGCGCCGCTAGAGCTTGCTATTTAGAACCCTGGATTCAACAATTGCATGACAAAATGGGTATTTTATGGTTAAAGGAAGATGGCGAGATATGTCATGTACCTCCTCTTCTTCGGGCTGTTATGGGATACGACATCATCAAGAGGTACAATTGCAAGAGACGACTCCTCTCCCCCTAAACTGGTCTCTTGGGATGCAGTAGTTGTACACTCCAAATTCTCACAAGCAACCAGTAATTTTTTTTGGCCTTTGTGCACAGACATGTTGCCAACATTCTATATTTAGAAATCAGAATCAGCCAGAAAATTTTAACCAAATATGGTTAAGCTAATTGGAAATTTCATAACACAGATTTTCAACTCAAGATGTAATTCCACCACATTGTATTGACCATTTCCTTTCTAGAAGCTTTTCCAATCATTTTATGTTTGTGTATAGGAATTTTTATTGGACTTTTTCTCTTTTATAATAATATTAAAATCATGCCAAAAGTAGTTATCACACACAGAAAAATTTAACACTTGATTTTATCATTCGGGACCGAAATGAAATCATGTCAGTGACCATGTGAACATGCTAGAATTTACATAAAGATCATACAAGAGGATAATCTCAGAACTTACCAATACATCCTTTGATACTGCAGTGAGAGAATTCAAGTGCAGCCCAATACCAGGCAATGCAGGCATGGCAGGAGGTTTTCTAGGCTTGGTACCGTCAGAGTTCATTTTGCCCCTGGAGGTTACAGATATTGATGGATCAAAAACCAAACAACGCCTTCGCATGCCTCGTTGTTGTGGGGTCTCTTCCTGAGAAAAACAAGGAATATATAGCAAGGTTACTATAATCCCTAGTACTTTATCATGTGAGAGTATTTGAGGAGAAATAAAAGAAAGAAAATTATTGCACTGTGTAATGATCAGGTCTGGAAAGTCCGGGGAATAATTATAAGATTTGATTTAATTAAAGAGGGTTCAAATGCCTCCATTTTTTGTGCCTCCATCATGCCTCCATTTTTGAAACATTAATATCTTAAAATGTAAAACTCAAATGTCAAAAAAAAAAAGCCGTTAGATATGATCTATATCATTTTCTCTATGCATATATAAAAACTTACGATATTTCGACTTTTATTGATTGGTGTCAAGAGCTTGCAAAAATACATTGGTATGGATAAATTCTAGACGTTGATTTTTCAACTTATTGATTCATACGAAAAACATAATCAAAAAGTGATAATTTTTTATGTGAATGTAAACCTTCCTCTTTATTAAAACATGACAACCCCAACCACTAAATTGGGGCAACTTTTTTTCTGTAATATAGACGCCTTCATTTTGAGAATAAACTCTCATCTCATGCATGAGTGCAGAACTTGAAATGAGACAACATAAGCCATCTAGTGCTAGCATAGCAATAACTAGTACACCATAATAGTGAATCTGACCAGCATATACAAAAGACAGACTAAATGCTTATTTTACCAAAATGGAGCATGCAAGTAATATCTAAGCAAACATGGGCCATTTTTTAATCCTTGTTTTACCTAGAGTGTATGGTTTAAATTTCATATCCACCAAAATCTCAGCATTACCATACCTTATGGGTCATGTTACTAGTATCTCCCCCCTGAGCCTTCTCGTTCATTTCCCCATTCAAGCCAGTGTCACTTGTAACACTCACAAACACATCTGGGCTTTGATTTGCATTACCAAGGAGCATGTGAGACTCCACACCACTTGGTTGGGTGTTATTTATTAAAAACGGATATGAAACTGTGCCTCCATCATCTAACTTATCACTGCCTTCCTCCCCTTCAGTTGATGGGTCACAAATTAGGAGGTCATCAGGGTTACCAGACAGCAAGTAGTCCCAATCACTATCCAGCACCTCATCCTTGCATTCTCCACTGGTCACAGTTTCAGAGGCAAAAAGGTTCTTTCTTTGACTGGGCCCCTCACTGGTCTCAGGCCTGAAATTTGTATTGAAAGTCCGACATGTGGTGTTATGATCGGGGCTCCCTGCATCAAAGTCCGTGCATTTGTCGGCTTCATTAAGTAAGCACTTTGTACTGCATTCTGAATTAATGTCTGTTGGTTCAAAGGCTGTGGGGGCAGTTTGAGTATTTGGTTGTGCACTATTCTCGGTACAGTCTTTGTTGGGACCAATTTCAGTTGCGGAAGCTTCGGTTACATCATCTCTGTGAAAAGGATAGAGAAATGCAGAGGGGAGAGGAGAAATGTTAATCTGAGCGACTTCACATGATAATTCTCAAGACATAACCAAGCAGATAAGAAAAACGAGAACCAAATAAAAAAGCAAAGGAATATCTCCCCGTTAACTGGAATTTGGATCTCTGAATCCAATAATTTCAAGAACTATAGTTAATTCTCAAAGTACATTTGCAAAAACAGGCATTTGCAATTGCTAATGGAAAGAACTTACATAGCCTAGTTCTCCACCCCCACCCTCCTTTCACAACAAAATCAATGAAATGAAAGATTCAAGCTGAGATCTACCTAAGTTGAGGTCTCAGTGCCTTCTGTAGGTTAGCATGTGGTGAAGTAAATATGGAGAAACTGAGGGGCTGATATGCCTGTACTGAACTTGTGGTGTATGTTGATTTCACAGGCTGGATCGGGGAGAGATTGTTGATAAAACTAAAAACGGGAGAATCCTGCACTTGAAAAAAAAACTTGTAATTATCCAAAATCACAAGAATATAAATTTCACAAACAGCTAGTTGTTAATGCTGGATTGATATTTTAACCTGCAGGCATGTATAAGATCATTTAATGATGTACTGCTGGTCTTTTTTTGTGTAAGAAATAGGGCCAATCTCACGGCATTGATGAGGGTTCATTGTTTCTAAATTATAAGGGTATTCACAATTAAGTTTTTACCAAACAATATGCACATAATTAGTGACTATTAAATTACTACAGATACATAAGAATAAAGTAGAGATCTGGGTGGTTCTATATATATATTTGTGTTTGACATAAGGTGGTTCTATAAATTTAGAACAAGAAACTATCAGATACTTAAATCCCAACTAAAAACAAATAACCATAATATAAAAATCACTCTAAACAGTAGATCATATTTCATTCTTTCGCTGTAAAATTAAAACAGCAGTTTAATAAAAATAAATTAATCAAGTAACCAAGAAAATGCCACTTCTTACGGACCCTTCAAATCATACAGTTTGCCTAAAGGCAAAAAATAAGAAAAAAATCATGAATTAAAATATTCCTGTATTAAAATAAAATTAATATATAATTTCTTTGTAGATCCATCCCAGAAATGTACCTTCGGATTACAAACTGCCAATAAAGCGAACAAGAAATTGACCAATTATCGACAGCCATCTATAGAGTGCGAGCAAACAGTCAAACTAAGTAAAGAATGAAACGTCTTACTATTAATCAGTAATTCATGCTTCCAGTTGATCAAGTAAAGTTAACCCTAATCGAGAAAAACAAGAGAACTGATACAAAATCAAGTCGGATTTACTAATTCCCGAAATCAAAGCACCAAAGAAACGTTACCAGTAAATTCCTGCTAAAAAACAATCTTTCTTTAAGTTTTCCAAAAGATCTGTACAGATCCAGCAGCCGAAGCGGAAGCAACCATGAAAACCTAAATGCGCGCATAAGCGAACCAATACCCCAAGTACAACAAACAAAGCTCCGACAATCGCAAAAAATTAAAGATCGATCAGCATTCCTATCGATTACGGAGAGGAAAAGGAGAAAAACCTCGAATTTATTAGCCAGCGGTGCGCCGCCGACCTTGCTCCTCTCCGGCGTGTCCATCTCCATCAACAGGCGGAGGGCACGCGCATTCCCCTCTACTCCTCTCTCCGTCTCTCGCGCTCTCGCTGTCTCTCTCCCTCTCGCTCTCTAAACCCTCGTTCCAATCGCTTTCTATAGTCTACACAGTGGATAGATTTCAAGAAGGCCAAAGGCGGGAACTCGGATTTTTGCACCCCCCCTATTCTATTCTTTACTCGCTACCCTTTTTCTCACTATTTTTCTTTAGTAGGTAATTATAAAAAATAACGCTCAACGCTCCACGTAACCAAAGACCCTAAAAGCAACTCGAGATCCTATGTATCATAGATCTGTATGTTACTTAGTAGTTTAGATTAGTATCAGTGAAATGTTAGACCCGCAGCATAGGTATATATAAATGTGTGTTTATACGAGATTGTGCTAAGATAAAGGACAAGAAGCTCGAGTGAAGAGCGAGTGCGTATCCTCTGAGATATCTCAACTTTTGCGTGACCGACGTGTCCGGTGTCTATTCGGGGATAGTGCGGGGACCAGTATTATTTGTATTTTGAGATTCGTGCAGAATGTATATTAACGGTTGAGAGTTTCCAAAATAACACGCAAAAGTTGAGATATCTCAGAGGATGAGAATTCGTGAAGAGCGACATTAGGTGGAGCTGGCTAATGTGGGTCCTTGTAACATTTATCGCGTCCCTACCCGTTTGGAAATTAACTCCGATTGGGTGGTTACAGGCTCCGATTGAAAGAGAAGGGGCGCGGGTGTCTGATGAGATTTGCAAAGAAGTCCTTGAAATTGATTGGATTCAAGCAACACTTGCAAACTTTTAATGCCGAGACCGATTATTAAAAAAAAACTATATTTTAAAACAACAGGCACAAATAAAGATACAAAGACTTTATGATGTCTTATGTCAAAATTTTGACTTTTCTTAAATCTCTGGTTTTCAAGTATTAAATTTAGTTCTTGCAAAATTATTGTTTTAATATCATGCATCGAATGCATGTAATATTTTGCATTATTGATAGGAACAGTTTTCTAAAATATTCTACAAATTATTCATCTGGATCATAGACTTTGTGTATTTATTTAGAATAATTTTAGCAGATGCTTTTCATAAGTAGAAATATGAAGAACTTAAAGATTGATTTAATATATTTTATGACATCATATTTATACATATATTTAGACATTCTTACTCCACTGTCCAACAATTAAATTGTATAGAAAGTTATAACTTTTTCAGACCTAAAATTTATCTTTTAATTACGTATGCGGATATTAAACCGAAACATTTAAATTTAAATTGTATAAAAATTAAGTTTGAGGGGCATCATTCCTAAATTTTTTGTGCATGTTCTGTCAACAAATAAAACTCATTCGAATATTGTTTTATATCATTTCTTTCGGTATCACTTCCTAAAATTTATTGAGATATGCACACAATGTTCAACAAATCTTCAAGCAATAACAATAAATTATGCAATACTTTATATCACCTGAAATTTAAGAAGTCTGATTTTATGCTTTAGCAAAAAAAAAAATATTCAGTAAAGTAAACATAACAAATGAAGTTTCACCTATTGGTAATTCTCTTCCTCTCTCTTTTTGTTTTTTGATTGAATGGATAATAAACTGAAGAAGTTAAAAGTTTTCAATAAACTCCAAATATAACTAAAAAATACACACAGGGATTATACCTAGGGGCTAATTTCCAGAAGAAAAAAAAAAGATAGAAATAAACTGGTTTAATTGGGTAATTTCATACATTAGTCCGCTGCCAGTTGTAATCTTGGCGTTTATCATCTTGACAAATTAACCTGAGGGCCCCTGAATCTATTACAATTTATATGTAAAGGGCCAGTAAATAATTTAAAGGTATATCTGCAAACAAAGAAGCTAAGGTCAAGTCAACTTCAACTGGAGATGGGTCCCACCGGTCTCAGAAATACCGGACACTCCAGTAACACGCAAAAAGGCTCCTTGATATTTTGTGGATTTTGCTCCTATAGAGGCCCAACTTGTCAGTGATATGCCGCACAGCGTGATGCATTTCTCCGTTCGCAGAATTCAGACATGTCAGGTGCAGATCGCATTGCCTCGCTAATTAATCCGTGATTTTTATTAATATCCAAAGTTAATTACAAATTAATAAACGTTAGCGGAGTTTTTTTTAAAATGTCCAAACCGGCCATTTAATGGCCGGTCCTCATTTTTTTCTCAACCAGCCATTAAATGGTTGTTCTCAATATTTGTACACACAATATTCAACAATATTACAAACAGTGGAAATAAGCACATGAGTATATGTCATTTATCTTGATTAATATTGACAGAAACTTAATCCCAATTAATATTTAATACATACTTTATTGTTGTTAAATAATCTCAATTTGCACTAAATAAAACCGGATATAGTTTTTGGTTACCAGTAAAAAAAAATGTAACCGGATATAATTTCCAGTTACTAAGAGAGAGAAAAGAAGTACTGTTGCAAATCCGGTTGCAAATATTGTCATTTATTTTCTTGTATTGATTGATTTTGTCTAATAATTTATTTACTGTTTGAGAACAAAATTTGTTGCAAATTTATCAAATGGTCGAAGCGTCTACTAAAATATTAGAAGTACATTATGGTTAACATTAATTGAATATATAAACACTTGCTAGTGTGAGTTTAGTTAAAATATGCATCAAAATAACTAAATGAGATTTTAAAATTACTCAAAGATATATAAACATTAATTTTAAAGAAATGAGATTACAAGTTACATGTTACTATTGCTTCGGAGAAAAAATTAAAAAAAATGTGACTTAGACCAAGCAATAATAATTGGGACTTTTCAGATTGACCCACCTTTAATTTTTGATATTTTTCTCTTTGTTGTATGTTAAATTGATTATTTTTTAGGACCGGTTATTTAATAGCCGGTTGAGAAAAAAAAAACTGATTATTTAATGGCTGGTTTGGACATTTTAAAAAAAAATTCAACTAATGTGGGTATATTTATTAATTTGTAATTAACTTTGGATATTAATAAAAATTACGGCTAATTAATTAACCTGTGATTGGTATTTGATTAATTGCGACATCTGTTCCCAATAATGAGATATAATCATATAATGAAGATATTTTCTGTTATGCGTGCCTCTGGGCTTTTACGGTCGGGCATTCAATTCGAGGTATATTATTTCTCCAGTTTTTATGTAATCATGTTCAGATCAGCTGCGAATATTTTCTTGTTGTAAGTAGTACATCACATCCAATTTATATTTCGGATTGACACTTTTATTCGACATATCAAGCGACCCAGACAAAAACCCGAAATTTTTATTTTTACCATTTAAAAAAAAAATAAACCAATTAACCATTTTTTTTAAATCAATTTTACATGTACCGCAATCTAAACTTGTGGGACGAGAAGGGTGGTTCTCCAAATTTAGACTGCATAACCATATTGTAACAATGTACTTATACAAACATGTCATGTAGAGACTAATATGGTTTCGCAGTCTAAACTTGCAGAATCACCTTTCTAATTACGCAAGTTTAGACTGCAGGACTGATAAAATGAAATTTTTTAGGAAATATGATTGAATGGTTTATCTTTTTTCAATGATAGTAAAAAGAACAATTTATGGACAAAAAATTTCAGACCGGACCGTCCGACCAAAATTCAGACCAATCCGGTCCAAATTTTTAGATTGAGGGGACAATAGACTATAATTTTTCATATTTGTATGATATCATATAATTGATGTGTTTAATTTATATATTTATTTTTTATATTTTATATTAAATTATGTAAACTATAATTTATTCGATAGTTGTTCATTATTCGTTTTGTTATATGTTATCCTAACGGGTAAGGATGAAGTATGAGTAAGACCAACATTTAATGGTATGGATACACTACTACAAAAAAACACTTCGTCGTCAGATGAAATCGCAATCCACGGTCGGATTCCGCACCGATGGCTATCACCCCGAAAGGAAAGGTATACACATGCCATCGGCTCAAAACAGATGGTGTTAATCGATATGCCATCGGCAGCGCACGATCAAACAAACGGTTATAGTACCCAACGCCATCTCTTTCTTTTTGCAACCGACGACAAATGTAATTAACGTTGTCTGTTGGATTTTAATAGCCGATTGCAAAAGTGTCTTACACCATCTTTTTTGTTTGAGTTGGCGTTGGCAGGTCCTAGTTTGTCATCGGTCATTAATTTTTGAGTTGATTGTGATGTATATATAATTATTATGTTTTCTTATTAATTTTTGTATCAGGGGCTAGCCTCCCTCATATATTTGCTAGCCATTTTAAAAATCCAGCAAATCAACAATAAACATGTATGCATTATATACCCATATTCTAACCAACAATTAATATAGGCATCAACAACGTATACATATACAAGTTATCCAACATATATATTAATTCATGCAACAAACAATATATAAAGTAGACAACAATTATAAACCAACAAGCTAACAATATCACACATACAACAATATATAGAGCAACATTTTATTGTACCATAAAACTAACAATTATTTTAAACAACATTATTAAAGCCAATGCCTAAGTGTCTGACCGCAAAAATCATAAAACAAGAACTTTTTATACCACAGACATTAATACATCAGCACCAAATCCTCCCCCCCCCAACCAAGTACTTGCACAGTAATTAAACCAAATCCAAGAATAACTTACACCATTGGATACGGATGTCATGTAATGTGTTTTCTTTGTACGGCATTCTGGACAGACGACATTGCATGAATAAATCAAAACACATGAATAACATATATAAAAACTTAATCTAAAAGCATGATAGAAATATGTGATCGATGAACCTTTGGAAAAGAACGTGCATAATTTTTTATGAGCATCTCCATGTTCTTCATTACATAAAAACTAGACTCTCATGAATTGCTTTGCATGGGGCTCTAATTAAATATGTATTATTTAAACAAAATCTAATTAGTAGTGCAATTGGTACTTGAAAATTGAAATAAGTTGCAATGATATACTAGATTAAAATATTTCATACCTGAAACATTCTGACCTCTTGTGCTTTTCTTTCCAGCATGTGTCGACCTCCCCGGCGTATGTATGACTTATAAGCCCTATAATTATTAAAGTTCAGTATATGGTACCTAGAAGTAGGCCAGGTTAGTATTTTGCATTTTAAATTATATGTATTTTGCTTGCTACTATAATAGAGGAACAATATATAACTCCGGGTCATTATTTGGCACCGAGTCCAACAAGTAGGCAACATTCTGTCTTGGGATAATAACGAGAAGCCTCCAACGTGCTATACAATATAAGTAATAAAATAATAAATCAATACAAACTTGTTAAAAATAGACAATAAACATGAGTAGAATTAACAGCTTACCCAGCTTCGTGGCATGGTAAAAATACAAGACTCTTATCCTGAAACTTTAGCAAGGTATTGGCCAAGTACGAGATTATGCATGTATCAACTATTTTTAATAGGTAAAACATCTGATCAAGTTATTGCTTCAAACGTTGATGGGTAAAATATTTTTAAAACAAGTTAATTGCTAGGGTGTCAATGGCACCCTTTTATCCGTTTACCCGACCCGTACCGTATTCGATAAAACGGGTATGGATAATTTATTTTTTTGTAAATTTATCGGGTACAGGTACATGTAAATATATTTTTTCGTTATCTAAACGGGTAAGGGTACGGGTAAAGCCTATTCCGTACCCATTATCCGATCGGGTAATTATTAAAAAAAATAGTATATATATATATAGAGAGTACGGCTAACGCGCTTCCTCTAGTATATTAACAATATGCTTCCGGCCTCCAAAATCTATCGAATGGGCTTCAAATGACAAATTCAAACCGTTCAAATCAATCTCCTTACCTAGAGCTTCGTTTTCATATAAAAAAATTTAACTTTCGAATTTATTTACTATCAAGTCAAGTGGTAAAAAAAATGAGCAAAATAGTGCATTAAAATACGCACAAAATCCTTCATATTTTGAGCGCTTGACTTGATGGTAAATAAATTCGAAAATTAAATTTTTTATATGGAAACGAAGCTCTCGGTAAGGAGATTGTTTGAACAGTTTGGATTTGTCATTTGAAACCCATTCGATAGATTTTGGAGGCCGGAAGCATATTGTTAATATACTAGAGGAAGCGCATTAGCCGTACTCTCTCTCTCTCTCTATACTCTATATATATATATTAATGAGCAATGAATATTATTTTTCAACTATTCTTGATAGTTATGTTACGCTTAATTAACTATTAAAACACGTAAATAAATTTTAGCAAATCTCAATATAGTTTAGACCTTTTAAACACACATATATTTGTGAAATTAATGTGTTTTAATTTATTATTTAGTAAATAATATATATTTTTTATTATAATAGCATTACTTGTTATTTACCCGCTACCGTTTCGTAATCCGACAACCATAACGGGTAAGGGTAAGGCACGGGTAAGGTAATTCGTAGCGGGTAAGGGTATGATACGAGTAAGGACAATTTGTAACGGGTATGAATATAAAAATGCTTCCACCCGACTCTTACTGTACTCGTTGACACCCCTATTAATTGCCGATAAAATGCTCATAATAAAACTAAAAATACTGATCAAAACATTTTTAAAACAGGTTGATTTCAACCATATAAAACTGTCGTTGTCTTGTGCACTGTTTTACTTCTCTTTATTGTATGCGGGTTTGACGTGTTAAATTTTTTAAGAGGATTCTTTTGTCAGCGAATCAAAGTAAATAGTCAACTTTATAACACATTCTTACGAATCAAACAGCCAACACTGTAAATTTTAAAGAATTTGGTTACATCCAAATTTTCTCAAAGTAAAATCATTATAAAATATAAATAAAACAACGGAGGGCGTGTTTGGGGATGTTTTTTTAAGATGGTCCCTCCTCACATCTTGTTATTATATTTTGCAAGTTGGTCCTTTCTCAAATCTCTATATTCTACAAAACGGTCCTACGTCTATTTCCTCGCGAATCAATTCTCTGTTTCATTTGAAGTGTTAGAGCATCTCCAATGGGAATTTCTTTTAAATTACTAATCTGATGTGTTAATTGCTAATATAATTGATGAGTTGTAGGCCGATTTCTAAAAAAACAAATTTGCTTATAAAACAAACAATTTCTTTTGGACATGATAGTACTCTCTCTTTCCTATTGGCTCTGACTCAATTTCTGAGATGGAGGGGTTCAAAAATTAAAAGAAATTTAATTTTTAAACAGTACTTTACATCTGTTTTTTATTTTTTACGGATTGTTGGGTTGAAGATGCTCTTAGAATAAAAAAATGGTCTTGAAATTGACTTGTTCATCCATATTTTTTTTACTCTTAAACTATTTCACTTTTCCACCTTCCACCGAACACGGTAGTGTGAAATAAGAACATACTGCAAATTTTATTATTTCTCCATCCTTTCACTATTTATGCCCATATAGAACAGCCACATCAAATAGCAAGAACGAGAAGAAAAATATTCTACAAGAACAACTTTTGTTTCTTTTTTTTTATCAGAAATATTTTTTAGTACCACTTTAGTTCCAGTTGGTGTTACTATATGTTCTATCATTGAGCGTTGGTGGTATTCTAACTTTATACTCCAGAAACAAAAAAAAAAAAAATTTAAAACAGAAATAAAAAAATAGAACAGTTTTCTGCCTTTGAAAAACGAAAGCAAAAAAAAAAAAAACGGTGCCAAACGTCCCCCGAGTAAAAAGTCGTAGCGTGGTAATTAAAAAGTAATTAATTACTCTGTCCCAGACTAACCACTCTTTGACAAAAATTCATTTTTTGCCTTTGGTCCCGATTCGGCGACTTTCCAGTTCCCGCCTCTTTAGGCTGACTTCGGATTATCTGTGGCAGTTCCATTCATGCCAAACCATATGGCCTACGAATGGAAGAAATAAAACCTTGTGGGTTCCGACTCGCTACAGAAGCTAACAGTCTGTATAGACCCACACAGAATTTGGATATTTCTTGCTTTTTTTTTTCCAACTTCTACGAGTCTTTCTAGATAAACAAGGTTCAGAGTTTCTTCTTTTGATAAATTACACAAAAGCCAATCAATCCTCTAGTTGCAATTTTTACTGCCAAAAATCATTCCTTCATTCTCTATTTCGCATCTGGGCATTAAATGCGCGGTGGTACCGGTACTTTATGATTGGCACTTTAGTGCTGTATCACGTATCGGTTGGGGGTACATTCAAAACGGAGCTTGTGTTTTGCTTTTCTGGTTCAAAGTTGAAGTTCTTCGTTTCATGTTTTTTGTGTGAGAATTTGTGTGTTCAATTAATACGAGTTGTAGATGATTTCTTGATAAGATCTAAAAATGCACGTATTGAAAAAAAAGAAAGAAAATTGATCCGTCTCTTTACCTAAAATGTCAATTTATGTGTTTGTCCGGCAAACATGTCTAGTCAAATTTGACGCCACAAATGAATGACAGTCCTGCTTAACATTCAGTGGGTCAGATCAAACTCGATCGGTTGCCAACTCGAGTGGGATTTGAACTTGAGTTTCGGCCCGTGCAATCTAAACATGCACGTGAACTCATGAATTATATACTTTCATAAAATCATCAAAGGAATTTTACTTTTGACAAATCGCTTAAAAAATTAAAAACCATGGTTTAAAAATTCCATAAACAAGACACTAACTATATATTAAGTACAGGGGTGGACCCATGAAGGCCCAGGGGTAGGTAAGTGTCTACTCCTGGATTTAATTTTTTTTTTTTAGTTCTAGTGTATTTTTATTCGTGTGCCTACTCCTGGTCCAATACTGTGCCTACTCCTGATCCAGAATAATAGATTTGCTGCTCTAATTTATTCATTGACCCAGTCCGCTGCTTTGATTAATTCATTGTGCCTACCACTGATCAAATTTCTGAATCCGTCCCTGATTAAGTATATAACATGAGTATAAACTTTCCCAACAATTAACATACAACTTAAAAAAATTATACTACAGCCAGTCAGCCAGCCTTTTTTATTTCACCTCCATTTTGCTAGTAATTTATTTGCGAACAAGATCGCGCGAAAACCATGTATTTGATGAAATAAACACCAAATCTAACAATTGTTCCAGCTAGAACATGGCGCGGGAAACGAATCGCTTTGTCACGTGGCAAGGCACAATAATTGGAGGCACCAAAGCGGACCCCTATGTCTACGTGCAAGCCAATGTAATATTTTTTCTTTTATCATTATTTAAAGGTGTCGTGGCACTTCATGCATTGGATTGGAATTATATTTTCAGAAGGTGGGGTTTTGTTCAAAGAGTTTTGGACAAAGTTTTGAGTCTTAATCAATTTAAATTTATTAAGTTATAAATTGTTTGTACGAATTTTGACGCAAATCAACTAGATTAGATCCAACTTTAGATAAAGTTTGTTCAAGTTTCGGGTCTAAATCGTTGGATTAGTGTCAAAATTCGCACAACAGTTTATATTTACGGATCTATTTAAATTTATTAAGTTTCAAATCGTTATCACGAATCTCGATGAATATTGATCGGTTTATGTCTAGCTTAGATAAAATTTGTTCAAGTTTCGGATCTAAATCGTCCGATCAGTGTCAAATGTGCGCAACGATTTAAATTTATGAATTATTTTAAAAAAGTTACCAAGTTTTATTATTCGTATGAATCTTAATACAAATCAGATGATTTAAATCCATATTTGGATAAAACTTGTCCAAACCACTTTGTACAAAGAGAAGGGGGTAGGTCCGATGCCCATCGGACCTCCTTTTAGGTTTCATGAGCATGATGACCGTCTGATCTAATTCAAGATTGGTGCGCACGAATTTTAAAGTGTTTCGCACTAATCTTAAAGCAAATCAACGGTGATTAAACCCATTAAACCAAAGTAGGTCCGATGCCCATAGAACCTACTCTCAAGTGTTTGTACAAAACCCAATCCTTTCCTTCTTCCCTCGTTTTTTATTTCTCCCGCCTTTTATTTTTGGCGAAAGACTATTAACCCCTGTCCACTTTGTTTGGAGGGAGATGCAGATTAGAAGAAACTAATGCCAGATCCAATCACGTGCTTTGAAAAAGAAAGAGAGAGAGGCAAAGAGATGAGATCTCATGTATTGTAGCCTGTACAGATCTCTTTTCCTTCTAATATTCCCTGGTGTCTTTCTAGTGTTACTCTTTCGAAATAATATTTATGACATTTTTCAGGGGTCGATAGTTAAATAATTAATTGGATACCTATAAACTGTACCTTGTTTGTTTTTTTACTTTTGCAGAAGGCAACCTCGTGTTGGATTTATTCTAAAATTTTAACGAAATCAGAGGGTGAATAAATTAGATGATATTTTACCAAGCATTGAATTTGTACTGTATTGCGTCCCTACTTTTTATTGTTACATTAAGGAAAAATAAAATCTATACCATGTGAATTTTTCACTGGACTCATTTCATAAAATGATTGCTGAATTATGCAGCGGTCTCCATGACTCCACCCGCTAGATTATTCAGTGGTTGGATCTCAATCACTAAAAATCCAACGGTTATGATTTTTATTTAAAGACCCCAAAAAAGGTTATAAACAATTTATTTTTTATTTTTTATTTTTTAAATGTTACCAATAAAAAGGAGGAATCTCACGTATACCTCTCAAAAACTATAAAATTACGTATTTCCCCCTCTAAACTAAAAAACTCATAAATTTACCCATTTTATTGTTGTTTATATTAAAACCCATTCTAAATTTATAGAATACCCATTTTAACCTTTATTAAAAGCATAAAAAGTCCATTCGACTCAAATTTAAATATGAAGAGTTCCTCTACCATCCGATCCACACGCATCACATTAAGATCAACGTGTGTAACTTCAATATATGTGTGTGTTGGCTTTAAGATTTGTGTTGATCTAGTACGCATGAATTTTAAAGCATTTTCGATACACATGCATCGCATTAAGATCTGTGCACGTCACTTCAATATCTGTGTGTTCGTATCAAGATTCGTGCTGATCTAGCGTGCACAAATCTTAAAGCAGTTTGGACAGTAGAGAAACCCTTCATATTTAAATTCGAGTATGATGGGCATTTTATGCTTTCAAGAAAGGGTAAAATGGGTATTTTATAAATTTATAATGAGTTTTAATATAAAAGATAATAAAATGGGTAAATTTGTGAGTTTTTAAAGTTTAGAGGGACAACACGTAATTTCAAATTTTGGAGGGAGAAAACGTAATTTTGATGTTTTTGAGGGGTATACATGAAATTCCCCAATAAAAAAAAATGTTGGTAATGCGTCGGTCAACAAAATAGAGAAAGAAGGCTTGTTCTTGCCGAGCAACCCTTTTTTATTTTGTGGGCCCAGTAACTGACATGCTAGGTGGAGTTGACATGGCAGATTTTTGTGGTAAAAGGGGTACAAATCAACAAAAGATTGTGGTGCTTCTCTCTTTTTTGTTTTGCTTTATAGCGGTTGGGTGTCAGTCACATGGGTTAAAAGTTGAAAGTTCTTTTACAGTGCCAAGTAGATCATTGCATACATGGCATGTAATTCCGTTTTAACCACGCGACAAAAGTAGATAAATTCTCTATGTCCGTTTTCACATTTTTTTTATTTTTAGTAATTCGAATTTTAAATTGTAATAATGGATAAGATTAAGAAGGAATCGTAGAATTGATATTGTTCTATTGGAGATTTGTAAAAAAAAAAAAAAAAATATGTCACGTAATATCTAAAAAATTAATCCTCTGATCGGAACGCCTAAAAAAACGATGAAATAAGAATTGAAAATGGAATTCGTGTCGTATGACTGATCGGAACCGGAGAAGTCACGAGAAACGATTTCAGTCGACGGAATTTCAGAGAGGCCAAATCGCGCTGAGAAATCCTCCTCAAAACGATGAGATTTGACAAGAATCGTACGGAAAAAAGTGATAGGACCGAAAACTCCTCTTCTTCTCCGCTTCTCCTTCTCTTCTTCTCTAGTGCCTTATCATCGTACGTAAAATATGTGAAACTCCAACGATTGACTGGACTATTTTTTTCTTGTTTTGGCAAGGCGGATCTAAGGCTTAACCAAAGGTGGCTAAGCCACCCTATCATTATAAAATTGTAATTACATGTATAGGAATTTAATTAAATTTTATATTTTTTAAATTTTTTATATAGTCTAGCCACCCTTAATAAATGACATATGTTATGTTGTATCCTAGTGGTTAAAACTCTATTTTATGGTTGAGAGGTCTTGAGTTCAAATCTCACTCATCATAATTGAACATTTTAATATTGAGCCACCCCTATCAAAATTTTCCTGTTCCGCCCCCGTGTTTTGGTGAAAGGTGAAGAAGCTTCTAGTAGAAGATCGGGAGGCAGTGACTAGAGAGCAACGCATCCAACCTTTCCTTCTATAATTTTTCTTTAATTTATATTTTTGCTAAAGCGACAAAATCGCAGTGAATGGCATAGATGGTAAATAATGAGAATTGGCTGTCATTTTTTTTGTTTCACCAAATGGATTCTTGTCGGTGAAAATATTCTAGCCTCGCACATGAATGCACCGTAAAAAAAAAAATAACATTGTCACGGTTTCTTTAATTGTAAGATTTAATAAATGGATGAAATTAAAAGAACATTATAATAACAAAGAATCTTAAAGAAATTACAACAATATTACGATTCCCTTTAATGCATCGGAAAAAACATAGAATCATACATGCTATTCGGAAAGGAGTTTTTGAATTACCAAATATAAAAAAAAATGGTTCTTTTTTAACCCAGAACAACTGACATGCTTAACAAATCACCAACCATTTTTCAGTGGTGAGACTACAGAGGCACAGGTGTACGCAAATGCCTACTCCTGAATTTTTTTTTTTTTTTTTAGGAACCGGACTTTTTTAATGGATTGTCTATTCCTGAATTATAAGCTTGCCTACCCCTGTGAGAGCCCAAAGCCCATAGGCCATAACCCAGCTGAAAAAAAAAAAATATGGGCCGCTAGTCGCTAGAGCCAGAGTGAGCGATGCGATTCACGCGAATAAAAGAAAAAAAAAGAACGCCTCTCCGCTAGAGCAAGCCGTCAGAAGCCAGAGCCATTATACGTGACGCGAGAAAAGAAAAAAAAAAGAATGAACCCGAACCCGTTATTTCTTGCTATTTTTTTGAATTGTGTCTTGAATCCGAATCCAAATCCGTTAATTTATTCGAACCCAAATTCAATTTTTACCTACCTTAGCTCAAATTCCCGACATTTTTATTAATACCCTAAAACAAAACAAAAATATCAAATATGCCCTCACTTGGAAATTTTTTTAAAAAATGCCCTAACCGCCCAGGGACTGGGCGGTCAGCTTTCCACCGAACCGCCCACCCCGTCGGGCGGTCCAAAAAAAAAAATAAAAAAAAATAAAATATCACCAAACCGCCCAACTGTGGGGCGGTCCACTATTATTATTTTTTTATTTTTTTTTTATTTTTTTTTTGGGACCAGATTCAAAATTCATTTTAGAGAAAATGGCTACATGGATTTTTGTGTTCTTTATATCAAAATAAAGGTATGAAAGTCTAGTTTCCAGATAATATAATTTCTCTATACAAAAATATTACAGATTGGTACAGTTTTAGCGATTAATTGACAGAAGTCAGAATTCAGAAAAGCTGAAATTCCAGTGAGCAGTCCTATAATTTTGATCAGATTCAAAATTCATTTTAGAGAAAATGGCTACATGGATTTTTGTGTTCTTTATATCAAAATAAAGGTATTAAAGTCTAGTTTCCAGATAATATAATTTCTCTATACAAAAATATTACAGATTGGTACAATTTTAGCGATTAATTTACAGAGGTCAGAATTCAAAAAAGCTGAAATTTCAGTGAGCAGTCCAATAATTATGACCTGTGTCAATTAATCGCTAAAACTGTACTAATCTGTAATATTTTTTATATTTAAGATCAATTGATGAATACTTTATTTATTAGATATTAATTAAGCACTTCAAAATTATTGGAAACATGGTTCAATTTAACATCACTTCGTAAACTCGACCTCAGTCCTAATAATATAAACAACAGCAACGGTAACAAAATTCAATTAATTAATGCTTTATTAAAGTGATTGAAATATCAAAATTATAAGGGTGTAAATGACCAAAAAGGAAACTAGATGAGTACATAAATAATATCTTATAGAAATGCCAACTTGATTATAGAGAATATCTTATATAACATTGATTTTTCAATTTATTGGCCCATATGAAAATAAATTCAAAAAATGATAATTTTTTATGTGCAAGTAGAAAATAATATTGATCGGATCTAAGCAAAATTATTGATCGGAAAGCTTTTCGGAAAGCTTGTCAGAATTATTGGACTGCTCACTGAAATTTCAGCTTTTCCGAAAAGTGGTCAATAATTTTGATCATATTCAAAATTCAATCGCGTGATATTCTAGAAAATGAATTTAAGAAACAGAATATCTCTAGAGTTACGGATAGTAACAAACCTTTAAATATAATTTAGAAAACAATATAGTAATTAATTTAAACATATTAAAATTAATATGAAAATCCAGTACTTGGTATTTTCTTTTCCAATAAAAAGACTTTACCTAACAAAAGATAAGCAAATTATTAGAATTCAATGGACCATGTACAATTTACAACCTCCTCTTTTATTTCAATGGACCATGTACAATTTACAACCTCCTCTTTTATTTCTCTAAAATGAATTTTGAATCTGATCAAAATTATAGGACTGCTCACTGGAATTTCAGCTTTTCTGAATTCTGACTTCTGTCAATTAATCGCTAAAACTGTACCAATCTGTAATATTTTTGTATAGAGAAATTATATTATCTGGAAACTAGACTTTAATACCTTTAATTTGATATAAAGAACACAAAAATCCATGTAGCCATTTTCTCTAAAATGAATTTTGAATCTGATCAAAATTATAGGACTGCTCACTGGAATTTCAGCTTTTCTGAATTCTGACTTCTGTCAATTAATCGCTAAAACTGTACCAATCTGTAATATTTTTATATAGAGAAACTATATTATCTGGAAACTAGACTTTAATACCTTTATTTTGATATAAAGAACACAAAAATCCATGTAGCCATTTTCTCTAAAATGAATTTTGAATCTGATCAAAATTATAGGACTGCTCACTGGAATTTCAGCTTTTCTGAATTCTGACTTCTGTCAATTAATCGCTAAAACTGTACCAATCTGTAATATTTTTGTATAGAGAAATTATATTATCTGGAAACTAGACTTTAATACCTTTATTTTGATATAAAGAATACAAAAATCCATGTAGCCATTTTCTCTAAAATGAATTTTGAATCTGGTCCCAAAAAAAAAAAAAAAAAAAAAATAGTGGACCGCCCCACAGTTGGGCGGTTTGGTGATATTTTTTTTTTTTTTTTTTTTTGGACCGCCCGACGGGGTGGGCGGTTAGGGCATTTTTAAAAAAAATTTCCAAGTGAGGGCATATTTGATATTTTTGTTTTGTTTTAGGGTATTAATAAAAATGTCGGCTCAAATTCTAACCTAGCCATTGTCATTTTTATCAACAAAAATAGGACAATACAATAATTCAGTCAGTTCCGAAGTATTTTATCAGCGAACTTCTTTTTAAAAATAATAAATACGATACGTTTTCACATTTTAGAGGCCTGAAAAGGCCCATAGCCCATTAACACGGGAGGTACCTTTCATATTCACTAGCAAGAATTTTGTTACGGCCTTTTAATTGGACACAAAAATTTTATCTTTCGAGAAATTAAATCCATGAATTCTGTAAGGTCTTTTACTGAATTCGCATGCTCTGAGCTATCTCAACTTTTGCGTGTTTTTTTGGAAAATCTCAGTGACGATGCCTGTGAATCTGTTTCTGGGGAGAATTCATGGCCTGCGTTCATCTCTTCCCCTCAATCGGAACCCAGCAGCACTTGCCTCCTCCAACGCTCCCCCTCTAGCGTCACCCCCAAATCCCTACTTCGCCGTACAATACCTCGTTCAATCGTGTGGTTTTTCTTTCGACGAGGCACTCAAAGCTTCCAAATTTATCCAGCCGCTCAAATCTCCCGACAAGCCCGACGCGGTACTCCGGTTCTTGAGAGAGATTGGTGTGAACGAGTTAGACATAAAGATCGCCGTGTCCCGGGAAGCGCGCATCCTTTGCTCCCATGTGGAGAAGAATTGGAGACCTAACATTGCTATACTGCAAGAGCTCGGATTCTCCATTGAAGACATCTCAGGTATCATTGCTCGCCATCCATATATTTTTCGGGGCAGATTTGTGCGAAAGATCAACTTGTTGATGGGGGTCGTTGGATCGGTAGAGAATTTTTCTTTGATTTTGAAATTCCAGGGGAGTATGCTTTTCAGTAACAACTTCGAAAAGGTAATCATGCCGAACTTATCTTTCCTTCAGGAGCAATGCGGTTTATCTCCTCGTCAAATTACCCGGCTGATGATGTCAGGTCCTAGATTGATCTCATCCAGGTCTGATGTTTTAAAAATGGAAGTTGAGAGGGCTGAGGAATTAGGTGTTGCTCGTTCGTCAGAAACTTTTATCGATGCATTATTAACGGTCAGCTATCAGAATCAATGCACCATAGATGCAAAGATAAATAACCTGAGAAGTATCGGGTTTTCGCAGGAGGAGGTAGCACTTATGATCAGTAAAGCACCTATGTTGTTGCGGGTACCAGAGAAGCTGGTACGCAGCAAAATGGAGTACCTGATAAAGGATACCGGTTGTGATAAGATTGACGTGGTGCAATATCCCGTTTTGCTTATGTACAGCTTGGAGAACAGGGTGATTCCTCGAAACATTGTTAGAAATATTCTGATGTGGAAAGGACTTCATGTAACAAACCAAAAATTTGCTAATTTGATTCAGCTAAGTGAGGAGAAGTTTGTGAAGAAGTTTGTTCTTCCATATGAACATGCTATTCCTGGTCTCCACCGAGCATATGCTGATGCTTCTACTGGGAAAATTGGAGGTGTTGAATCGTTTAAGAGTATCTCAAGTTGATTTTCGTGCAGGCTTAGATGCTGCATTTTAGATTTCACCGGGTTAGATTTTCCGCTTACCCTTTTTATTCTTTTTAGGAAAGTGTCATCACTTTGTAATGATTAGTAAAATGGTTATTAACAATTTTTATAGATTAAGTGCTTAAATGTTATTTACGCTATACTTATCTTCATTAGTCATGATTCCATTCATGTTGTGTTTTTATGAATCAAACTGTTGGATTTGGGGTATTGTTCATAAAACAATAAATTTAACTTTTGGATTTTGATCTTGTGATCTTTCGTACAAAAAATATTACTATAATTACTAGACAAAAGACTAATCATTGTCAATTCAAAATAATTATTCATACATATAATGCCATCAGTAAATCAAAATGATCACCGAATCAATGGAAAATGCTCAAGACATATAATAAGAAATAATTGTCTCAATAAAAAGCTTGGCTTACAAAATTCAACCACCTCTAAAATGAGAGCACTAATCAACAATAACTAAGAGGGATACCAAAACCAATTCTATACAACAAATGAAGATAAAGGGGAATAAGCAAAACTACACAAGTTCTAGCCTTTTGTTTTTTATTTTAGCAGGCAATTACCAACAAATAACTTCAGCTGTTATATTAAAACACAAAAGGTCTTTTTATATCCTGTGTTGAAAGAGGTGAGGTAGAAAAAAGAAAATAAGAGAGGCTTCCAAGTTAAAAAATAGAAAGAAAAAAAAAAGAATCCCAGGTGAACTCCAGACCTGAAAAGAGTTCTTTTGAAAAATGATTAAATTGAATTAATTGTTTTCTGTATTGAATAATTTTTCTTAGTTTATAATCTATACACATATCTATTTATACAAATACATGGCCATATAGCCGTTACAGATACATTTCTATACTTGGTTCCATTTGCAGTTGTGCTATGCATCTCCAAGAACGGTGTCCCCATTATGTTCTATATGCTGTTTATTTTTTACATTTCCCCCCCTGTTGTTAGTCAATTATGAAATTTATTATTCTTTGACAGATTTGACAAAAGTCTAACTCAAATATAGAAAACTACATTAATGCAACACAGTATTTTGAAGGCAAAGTGTCTTTTTTTTTTTTTAAAGTGGTTAATTAAGAAATGGGGATATTAATAAAATAAGTTAGTTAAGATGGAGAAATATCTAATTTTGAAATTGTGATTGGGAAATATCTAAATTTAAGAAGTTATGATGGGTATACATACATTTTGTATTTGTATAATTCTCTCTTGCTGGAATAACACCCAGATTTGAATGAAAGAGTGGTAAAAGGAGTGGTGGTGTATAAAAAGATCACATGGTAACTATTCTCCTTCAACTTTGTTTCAAATTTTTCAGATTTGCTCAACAGGTTTTTGTTTTTATTTTGCTCCTCTCAGTGCGCTTTTGAAGGAAGTTACTATGCAATCTTATGATTCGTTGTTTTGGTAGGGAGGTGGTATTGGGAGTTATTTAATCTTTATGGTAAGATTAAACAAAAGGCATTTGCTTCGGTAGACATAAGGACCTATTTATAAAATGAGTCCTATTTTCATTTTCAAAGTTCAAACAGCCGATCCGACCGTTCAACATTATCTCCATATTAAAATGTACTTGGAGGTCAAATTTTACATTTTTTTAAATTTTTTTACTATTTATTAAGTATTTTACAAAAACTAGTCAAATTCAGACCATTGAATTTGTAAAATACTTAATAAATAGTAAAAAATTCAAAAAAATGTAAAATTTGACCTCCAAGTACATTTTAATATGGAGATAATGTTGAACGGTCGGATCGACTGTTTGAATTTTGAAAATGAAAATAGGGCTCATTTTACAAATAGGTCCTTATGTCCACCAAAGCATTCCTCTAAACAAAATTGTCTATTGTTCGTTTCTATGCTTTTAGGTAAGGAAAAAAAAAAATAATCTCTATTGCTTATTTGTATGGAAATAAAATAATTGTTGAAAATCTAAAATATGCATAAATGTCATAACCTTTTGAACTCCTTGAGGAAGATAGTGAGAGAACATGGAAGAAGAGAAATCATATTGATTGCGAATTAATGTACTCACTTGGAGGGGAATTTGCATCAAGAGTTTTGACTTTTTTTTTTCTTGCCAGAAATTTTGTTACACAATTTATTAAGTAACTTTGTAAAATTTTAAAACTTGATAAATCAGTTGTATTTTAGGTGTACACTTGTGTGTATGTCATACATGTAAAAAATGGCCATTTAACTCTAAAAAAAATAAATTAGAAGACTGAACATTTTATTTACACATGCTACGTACTTTTCATTTTCTTAATAGAGGGTAAATGAAAACTTTAAAAATATAATGTAAGTTTCAATAGAAAAAACAAATAAAAATTGGTAAATGTGATAGTTTTTAAAATTAAAAAGAATAAATATGATATTATGAACTTTAAAAGGAACATACGTAATTTTGAGATTTTTTGTGGGCGTATATGAAATTGGTCCAATTCAGCAAGGCAAAACAAGAATTAACACAAGAGTAAGTGAGTAGCTATGAAGTTTATTCGGTAATATTTTTATTCCTTTCTTAAAATAAGAATTTGTAACTGAGCGAAGTAACTTTTCTAGAAAATGGAGAGCGTTTTCTTTTTAAGGCTAGAATTACAACGGACGTTCAGTTCCAACGTGCTTTAAATAGAAACGATCGAGGGGGTTCTAAATATCTTCACAAATCTAAATCGGACGGACAATTTAGATTCATACGACGGTTTAGATATCTCAATTTAGATTCACATTGACTGAGATATCTCAAACTTTTGAGTTTTTTTTTTGGAATATCTCAACTATTCAAATACGTTATGCACAAATCTCAAAGCACAAATAATACTGCCCTGCGCTATTCTGAATAGGCACAGTGGCGGAGCTAGGATTTGAGCCAGGGGTAGGCAATAATCGGATTCGGGTTCGAAAAAATTAACGGTTCGGGTTCGACAAAATTAACGGATTTGGGTTTGAATGAAAAATTAACGGAGCTTCTTCCAGAGGTAGTCGGTTCTTCACTTCTTCTGCTTCGCCTCTCCTCTCCGTCTCCGCGAGTTTTTTTTTTTTTTTGTTTTCTCGTGACTTCGCGCAGCGCAGGCGCTGAGGCGCAGGGCAGGGGTAGGCAAAGCCTAAAATCAGGGGTAGGCAAAGTCCAAAAAATACCGGTCTAAAATAAAAAAAAAAATTTCAGGTGTAGGCAAGTGCCTACCCCTGCGTTCACGTAGCTCCGCCACTGAATAGGCACCATACATGTCAGTCACGCAAAAATTGAGATATCTCAGAGGATATGCACTCGAATAACAGGGTGCTATACAAGACAACAAAAAATATTTTACGGAGGAATTTTAGGATGAAGTAGTGTTCATAAAGGAAAATAAATTAAACCGTAGAATCAAGATTAAATCATAAAAAAGTATTCTAATATAGTATAATTCCTACATTCAAGACATAAATAATGTAAATACATCAGCACCCAAGAAATATACTAAACCTTGTAAATGATCTTATCCAAGGGAATAGTAAAAATACTAAAATCTTTTGCTCTGAATCTCAAGTGGGTCCGCCTGTTTGATTGAACACAACATGGCCCACGGGCCCATAAAAATCATAGGGACCTCCTTATTAACATTATTTTTCTTTGCTGCGTCCCTAGTTCAGCGCTCGTGGGAAATGCTGAGTTGAATTCTGATCCTCTGTGGCAAAATTTAGTTACTGAAAGATGGGGCCGCATTTTTTTTTTTGGTAAAGAAACAGTTCACATTTGTAATTTAAGCGGACATTGAAATCCGATATTTTTTTCTTGTAGCATTCAAAATGAATCAAATCCGCCACATCAAATTTATTCATATACAAAAATAACATACAATCAGAAATTGGTGCAGATTGCAACAGCTATTTTATATGGAGCCGCTCCAGTCTACAACAACTTTGTAATCATTACAATATTTTACTAACCCGTTGATCGGAATGAGAAATTTTATGCTCAAATGAGAAATAGAATTAGAATTCTTTCTCTTCGCTTGATCGGAAGGAAAGTATCGAAGGGAGATGACACGATTTGACGAGATTTGAGAGGGGAAAATTCCTCCAACGAATCACAGCAAAGTTGAAGGTATTTGGCGAGAAACGATTTCGCAGAGGTGAAATTGCATCGCTTCCCTCGTTACTGTTTGCTTTTACAACGCTGCCATGTCGTCGTGAGAAGCTGTGAGTTTTAACTTTGCTGAAGAAGACGTGATTGAAGGAGAAAAAGAAGAGGCGGAGGGAGAGTTAAAGTGCGAAGAAGAAGAGGCTTCGATTATAAAGTTTCTTTACAATTCTTGAAGAAGAGGCTTACTTGATGGCATACTTTGTAAATTAAGTGAATTTTTAGACTTTTTTTAACGGTCAAATATTGAATTCCATTATGTTGTTTAACCCTTCCGATCAACAAAATTCAATTTTGAATCTATTCTAATCATTTCTTTTTTATTAAAATGAAGTCTATTCTCATTAATTTTGTTGCTTCCGATCACAGTGCAAGTCTTGTATCACGACATATTATTTACTTGTTCTCTTGAAGTTTCATCTTTCTTATTCCGTAAAATTACGGAGGTCAATAAAATAATATCTAAGAGTCTATGGTAGTCTACAGCGCTGTGTTACCTTTATTTTTGTGAATAGCGTCATCATTTAAGGATTGTTCGGACGTCACGAGATTACACGAGATGGAATGTGATGGGAATGGAATCACTTTTGAAAAAGTGAGAACCCATGGACATGGGTACGCATGACATAGGAGTAGGTCCGATGGGCATCGGACCTAGAGTTAGGTTCAATTAGCTCTATCACCGTACGATTAGCATCAAGATCTATGCACACGGAAATTGATACAGTCTTACACGGATTTTGATGCAGAACACACGAATCTTGATGCAGATCGGATGGTCATCACACCCATCGAACCAAGGTAGGTCCGATGGGCATCGGACCTACTCTCATTCCGGTACGCATGCGATTAATTATGGTAATATTCTGAAATAAGTGTTTAGTTGTATCACGAGATTAGTTGAGGGAAATCATATTTTTCTTTTTAAAATGTTTGATATTATACAATTTTTTTTATTAATAAAATCAATAATGCAATTAAATAAATGAATTAAATAATAACATAACATTACTTATTAATTATTATTTTATAAATATAAATAGTTTTTATTATTAAATGAGAAGTATTTAATAATAAGAATATGCACTCTCTTTTTTTATGAATAAACTTAAGGCATGATATATATAATTCAATTACAAAATTAAAACTTTCATCTCTTGAGAAGGAACTAACCAAAATTATTCAGGAAGAATATTTTAACAAAATGCATGAGGTATAATCTTATTTCTATTTCATCTCTACTTGAACATGACATCATCGATTATTGAAAAAAGGTTAATACCAAACATATCCAGAAAATTCCAGATTTCATTGTATTTAGGTGAGGTATGCTCACAAAAAATTAATTAAACTCAAGTTACACAATTTTTTTTTTTTTTGAACAAATAACAATCAAGTGAGAGATTAAGTAGCAGCTCAAGTGTTTGGGAAAAAAACAATGGAGTTGGACTGATAAATTTGTTCCCACTATTTTAGGGCCTGTTCGGCACGGTTACTGTGCGCGTGGGGAAAAAAAAAAGTAATTTTTTTTTCCCACGCGCACAGTAACAGACAGTTCAAATTGGTCCATATTCCGAGCCCATTCCCAATCTCAGTTGGAGCCTTGGAGGCCGAACAAGAATTGAGATCCAGTGAAGTAACCCAAAAGTTGGGTTTTGAATCGAGACCGTCCGATTCGAATCTGTCGCTCGAGATCCGAAGTGGAGCACACATATTCTGACAACGATTTGAAACCTGAAACGATCTCAAGCGACGGATTCGAATTGAACGGTCTCGATCAAAAATCCAAAAATTGAGTTACTTTAGGGGATCAGGACCCGGCCGAACAGGCCCTTAGCCTAGATGTTCCGAGCAAATGAAAAAAAGATGAAATATTTTTGGAAAATTTTGACCATCCGAACGGTGCTACAGGATTATAATCTAACTCAATCCAAAACCCACTTGTTTCCAGACATCCGAACACGTCCTTGTCTATTTAATTTTCCTTTTCTATCCTTTTATTTTTCGATATGGGTGCAGCCTGCAAACCAATGACCCGTCGTACAATGTCAAGTTAGTTGATGCAACAGAAAATCCGCAGGGCCCCCAAGATCTGATAACATCTGGCCCAGCACGGTCTCCCATGGCATATCGCAACGCCATTGGTTAGTCGAAGGATCCCGCCTCGAAAGACTAATTTACATCCCATTAAATTAACTAATCTCTTTTACCAATTTTTTTTTTTTTTTTTTTTTTTTTTTTTTTTTTTTTAAGAATAGTGGAGATTGCCACCGATTTCATATAGACACCAAGTCTACCTGATCTTTTACTAATTAATGATCATGATTGGAGGTCGCCTTTTTTTTTTTTTTTTCTAATTCTTTACCAGTTCTCAAAGGAGCAAAGCAGGGCCCGTTCTGAAGTCTCTGCTTCCTCTCCGTTTTGTCGCAAAAATAGTTCACGCCGTGCAAATGAATGTTTCGGTTAGGCCGAACTCAATTTTGAATATGAGGGGCTAACTGATCAAATATTGTATTTAAAAAATATTTTAATAGAAATCAAAATTTGTATAACACAAAATAATATGATTGTTCATAATTTAATATGAAAATAAAATACTAAATTTAACCTTTATTTAAAAGTTTTAATAAATAACAATTAAGTAGTGACAACAAGTTAAGTAATGTGGTCTAGGTAATTAAATCGAACTTTAGAAAATTGAAAAAAAAAATAATCCACTAATTATAATTCATTTTTTTTCCTTTTTTGTAATAGAAGGAAAAAGAGGGTAAGAAATTAAGTAATTAAATAATAAATAAATTTGATATACATATTTCTTAGTAATTCTGAATTAGTTGGACGAAAGTTTTGAGCTTCACTGTTCTGACTCTGAAGAGAAAGTTAATGAATTAAAGTTCATGTGAAGGAGAGATCTGTCAGATGCTGTAAAATATAAGAAAAAATTATCGACGCCTGCACTAATTTCACCTTGTTGATTTTGATTTTCTCTCTCTATTTTAACCATGCTTCTAAAATTTCAATAGCTTCCTTTTTAGGTAATTGTGTCTTCCTACATCTTTCCAAAATGGTCAGAGATGCTTTTATTTTCTTTCACATGTCAAGGACTGGACTCCGGATAGTTGAAAAAAGTGGTATGTGAATATTACATTGAAGTTTTTTTACATTTTTTTGTATTTTACATAGGAGTGACTAATATATAGAAAATACAAATTTTAGTTGAATTTCTATGTACTTCAAAAAAAATATTTGGAAATGTTGGAGGTAACTTCACCTCTGGACTGACTTACGTTATGCCCCATGCTTTCTTCAAATTTTGTTATTCCTTTTAACGAAGAGAATTTATAACAAAATAATAATACTCATGTTAATTAAAAAGCTTGAATATGATCAATTATTATAGTGATTGTATTTATACTTATTAAACATTAATTAATTATAGGGTTCTAAATAGTGCGCTATAGCGGCAGCAGGCCATAAAAACTATGGCGCTATCGGCGCTATATGAGCATAACGCCGTTTTTTTTAACCGTTCTGCTATGACGCGATAAACGCTATTTAAACTTTTGATTAATTGTCAAAACCTTCAAGGCATCTCAAGTGCAAATATTAAATTTTAAACCTAGAGTGTACGACTTCTCATACGGAAAACAATATTTTAATTAATTGTAATAAAAATGATTTTTACTTATAATGCAAATTTATGATATACTGTGAATTTTTTCTAACAAGATTACAAAAAATCAGTTGACTTTTCTATGTACTAAAGTACCACTTTTGCTCAAAATGTACGTATCGTCTTTGTTTTCTTATACAGTTAAGTTAAGGTATTTTTTGAAAATTTAATTCAATTATGCAAGTGCACCATATATTCACATATTTGTAAGATATAATAATCCAATTTTGATTAAGATACATTTCATGGAATATAAAATGCAAAAAAAAAAAAAAAAATTTTTTTTTTTTTGCTATATAAGAATTCTCATGAACTTCGATATCTATTTATCAGTAACTATATTTCATCTTTTTTTTTTTTCATGATATATCTTGACTTTATATCTATATCATACTTCGATCGTAATAAGTCTTTCTCGAGTTTATATTAAATAAAGCCAAACAAACAGTGATCTGGCATTCTAGAACTGTAAAGGAGGTATCCATTCTAATACAAACTGGAGATAAGGTATACGCTATTACCATTTGGATTTTTGAACAATTTTATTTAAATTGTGTGGTCCCATAGATAAGTTAAAGCAAGATCCTAAACTAGTGCACCCATGCATGCATTATTGCCATTTTTGATGTAATAAACAATTAAAGTAGCCTTAAATCATCCCTAGATTGCACTCTGTCCCTTGTGCAGATTCATAGATCCAAACAATGGAAACCTCATGTTGTCTCAGGAACCGCAAACCGGTACCGAATTGTGGCCTACATTGCCATTGATAACATTCATAGTTTACCAGTAGAATTGGGAGGAATGTAATTGCTTGAGGAGGCAATTTTTCTCTGTGGAGAAATTATGTTTGTCTAGCTTGCTCTACTGAAGAATGCTTAGTCATCCCTATAATTTTAAATTTATTAATTATGTGTATTGAAATTTAATAATTTAATTATGTATATTTAATAGTTTTTATATTGTTTAGTCTCCTCATAAAATGTTAAATGTGTACTGAGCTCATAGTTAAAATTTTATTTAGTGGTCGTGGAGACTTTTATTTTAAGTTCCGCTACCACATATTATACATTTTATATTTCAATCCTCTTAATTTTAATTTTTTAGTCATGCCTCTGATGATATTGGTCTTGGTTGTTGGAGTGGAGTTGGAATTAAAAAAGTTTCATAATTAAAGATAATTTCTGTGTCAAGAGAAACACCGCAGGAGTTCTTGTGCCTTAATTTAATTTTCTATTCTTATTTTTTGCCTTAATAAAACAATGATACTGTGGGCAGTAGCAAGCCAAAGGTTTTCATGTATTTTCTCTAGAATTACATTACTTCGTAGTTCATAGTACCAATTATAGAAATATTATAAGAAAATTAATACCTTCAATTAGAATTGTGCTTAGGCTTTGCTTTCCATTATATTGATTAATTCAAGTTTGAAATTTAATTTCAGCAGAAAAATTATATAAAAAAAACTCGTTCCTTTCACTAAAAAAAACAAAAAAAAAACTGATAATGCAAATATTTTTTTTAAAATTTTCAATAAAAAAAATAATGATAAATTTAGCTTTGTTTAATTTTCCCACGACGATATATGAAATGCACAGGTAAACTCATAATGATAAAATATTAATTAACCCGGTGCACGAGCTCTCGAAATAATTAAAACCTGTGTTGGTTTATATGGCGTGCCTCCTAAAACCAATACTTCCATTCTCTTTCCGAAGCGAATATCCAAAAAAAGAAGCAAATAAATCTTCTTTCAAAGCCAAAGGAAAAAAAAAAAATGAAACTATCAAATCCCATAGCCCCAAATCACCGTCACCTTCCATTCAGTTAGAACATACTTAAAAGGTTATAATAAAATTAAAAAAATTAAGGGGAACATGATGTACGCGTCCCAAAGCTTTATATGATCGAAGGATTAAAGAGGAAAAAAAAATAAATGATTTTTAACCTCTCCATTGTTTCGGGATAAAGACTGTAAATGTTGGTTAGCGTTTAACGATTTCTATTGGGATATTAGTATATGAGATAATTAAGTTGCATGATCTTTGTACAATGAAATAATGTTTAGAGTTGTAATTGATAATAAGGAAAACACACTTTCTTTCTTTTGTGGGAAGATATTGTCAAAGCTAGTTAGAAATGCTAATTGTGACAGTTAAGAGAAATTCTTCCGGATGAAAACGATATACCATGTAATGTTTATGAAGCGAAGAAAATATTGTGTCAAGTGAATTTAGAAGTTCAAAGAATACATGTGTGTCCAAATAATTGTATATTATACCGAAATGAGTATGCAGATTTTCACGAGTGTCCAAAATGTGGTGTATCACGTTACATAAGAAATAAGGTAACTAACGATAACAGTAATGATTCTAAATTGAAAAATGGGTCTCCGGCAAAAGTATTGTGGTACCTCCCCGTGATACCAAGATTCAAACGTTTGTTCACAAATGATGAAGATGCGAAATTATTGCGTTGGCATGCCAAAGACCGAAAAAAAGATGAAAAATTACGGCACCCCGCTGATTCTCCTCAGTGGAGGAACTAGTGATTTGTCATCATGTGGGTCAACTAGTGATTTGTCATAATAGCAGATTGTTGATATGTCGGTTCAACATAGGCATGTGTCATGGAAACTCTCAAGAGAGAAGGTGTCAGCTGGGGAATGCGTTTATCCTAACCCGCAAACATAAGCAATCATCAAGACAATTGTGAGGATATAATACATGGTTGAAATTGTCTTAAATTTAAATTCAAATTTAATTTAATATGTTATAACCTATTGTCATTAGCTTTATCATATCTGGATGAACAACAAAAGGCTTTCGACCAAGGTATGATGACCATCGATCGATACGACGATATTCTAGGAAATTCTCTACCAAATCGTGAACATTCTGGGAGGGTGAGAGGTGTTGGATCTCTTGTGGGTATAAAAAAACACTTTTGATGGGTGCGGAAAAAGGAAGAGACACACTTCTTCGGAGTCTGAGGCGAAGATTGAACAGAGAATACAGAGAGAGGTAGAGAGATTGAAACATTTTATAGAGCAACAAGAGGCTCTCTAGAGGCAAATGGCCATGTTGATGGGCTAACAAATAGACACGAGGAAGCCACTCGTAAGTAGCCCAGGAGCTGTTTAGAGTAGCCGCCAGTCAGTGCAACCACCGCATTTTCTCGATTTGATTGAGGTAGTCCAAACTCCATTTCATGTGAATAACAAATAGAATACCATTACATGACTTAGTTTATATATCTATCATTAAAGGAAGAACTCAAATGCAAACTCCATTTGGTTTGGGATGGGCAAAAGATTCAAGTGGTTGTAGGGACGATATATCCATCACCACAAGGCACAGTTATTCACAGTAGACCTATGCCGCCCGACCATGTGAGAGTAATAGTGGATGATTATGTTGCGGGTGAAGATGATACCCCTATACCCATACCAAATGGAGTGGTGGAAACTCTTCGCTTAGCCCGTTCTAGTTTCACTGCATGGCCTACGGATATGATATCTTTAGATGAGGTAAAAAATGTTTAATTACAAATTCTTTTACTTACAATTTCTTAACTAGTAGAGTTATAGTTGATTTTTCATTTTCTCATTGTAGGAACCACGCAAAGAGTTACAAGTTCCTACAAGTGGGAACTCAGTTCACAATGATGCGTTTGCACCAAAGCAATACAAGAAGTTTGATGGTCTCAATTTTCACAAGCTGGGTCCAGTTTTCAAGAATCTGCGTGATCGGTTTTTGAAGAAAGTTGGCAACGCATTTCTGATCGATCTGCCACTTGACCTTTTCCATAGCGATGACCCCATATCCTCCATATCCGTTCTTGCAGATGATTTGAAGGACTTGATTACACCAAAGACGTGGCTCCCTGCACCAATTATTCAGATCTTCATGCTGTGAGTTAATATTTGTAATAATGCAAAAATTTAGTACTTTTAATTCATATGTACTAATAATGACATTTCTGCCATTATTTGCAGGTATACGCACACATACTACAAGAATGAATTTCCTAATGAGCTTGTTGGTTTTATGGACCCCGAGAAAACATGTTGGAATCTTTTGACGGGTGATGATCAAGACTGAGAATATGCTGATAAATATATAATGAAAGCATTGAAAGAAAACCAAGACAAGAAAATTATATTATATTCATACTGTATCATCAGCAGTTAGTTCTCTCTCTATTTATATAATTTATTTCAATTGCTTTCATTTCATAGAAATTAAAAAATATAACTCGTGTTGTTCCTAATATGCATAAATTATTGGGTAGGTTGCGCTAATGGCAAGAGAGAGCACTTTGTACGTGTTTGATTCTGATATCAAACATTCAAAAGTTCTACAGATCATCAAGGCGGTTGCGGAGTAAGTTTTTCAAACTTGAATTTTATGTATTACATTTTCAATTGTAAAATGTTAAATATCTTTTGTAAGTACTGATTATTCACTGTAATAATATTTTAACAGCCTCTTCCGAACGGATAGGTGTTATGGAGGACCTAGAAAAAATGCTAACTTGAAGGTTACTCATTGCAAGGTAATAGTTATTAGTGAATCTGGAATTTATTTGAAAATTGCTAAGTTAAAGGTTCTTAAATTAGTCATAGGGACTTAGCTGCATAAATTGGTGAGATCTGGTTATATGGAAATTGCTAAGTTGAAGCCTCAATCGACTTAGCACAAAAATTGGTGAAATCTAGTTATAGGGACTTAGCTGCACTTTGTGCTTGGCTTGCTGTGATTTTGTGCTGACTGTGCTGCCCCTTTTTCCTTTTCTTTCTTTCTCTTGTGACCTTATGCTGGTACTTGTGCCGGTACCAGCTTTGAGGCTGTCTCTCTTTTACTGGCTATGTGATGCTGGTTGTGGGTAGAGAGAAAATAAGTATAATCTAGCAAAATGCTGGATGTGTGGACCAGTTTTCTTGAAATTTGGTAACTACTGCAATTAATCCTCATAATCGTATAATCACATAGTTTGCGGCTGTCTCTCTTGAATCTGATTGTTGTTTAATACAGTGCCCACAACAAGACGAAAATTGGAAATGTGGATATTATGTCATGTTGTTCGTGCATGACATAATAACTCGCTTCCTCGATGTTAAGGTATATATGCATATTCAATGTTGCTTAAAAAATACGAAATTAAAATTGTAATTGTGTTCTTCTATCATTTAAAAATGCGGGAGTTTCTCAAAAGTTACAACCAAACAAACATTGACTACATCTGATCACTGTGGGGTAAATTTTTCTTCAAATGAAGTATTACTGGAAAAGAGTAAAACAATTTAGGATGTGTTATTTTGTAATAATTTAGGATTATTGTAATTTGGTGAACTTGAACTTGTTTAATTTAGGATTAATTTAAGATGTGTTATTTTGTGTTGATCTTTATTTCATATTGTTACATTTCAGACTGGTTTGTTTCATATCCTAATGCTTGTTTCATATATAGGCCAGCAAAAATATATGGTAGCTGGCCAAATATTAAAATTATTTTTTTAAAATAAAAAACAAATCAAGATCGGCTAATTAATAATAAACTGTTCCTGATTAGCACATCTGGATCGGCTGTTAATAATAAACCGTTCCTGATTATGCACATCAGTATCGGCTATAATTAAAGGTCGTTCCTGATTATCAACATTAGTATCGGCTAATTCCAAACGACCGTTCCTGATTATCAACATCAGTATCGGCTAATTCTAAACAACCGTTCCTGATTATCAACATTAGTATCGGCTAATACCAAACGACCGTTCACCGATCCTGATTAGTGGTACTATCAGTAACTCCTGATGTCTGTTTTTGACCGTTTCTGATGTCTGGTTCTCCATTAGTGTGAGAGCAGTCAGGGGCTGCGGGGATGGGGGTGATTGTTTTTTACAACACAGGGAAACTGCTCTTGGCCCATGCAGGATCCTTCCAAGCACATAACCCCCTAGAGACTGAAGCACTGGCAATTAATTGGGTCTTTATGTATATAAATTTCCAACATAAAGCAAGGAACCAGTATGCAGTCTACTCGGACTGTAAAAATATGATAAATGCTATACAGCAAAGCAACACGCACAGTCTCACAATGCATAAAGGGATTTCAAGAAATTCAACAAATAATAGGGTTACAGTATGTGGCAAGAGAGGCGTTGACAGAGGCACATCATTCGGCCAACTAGGCGAGAAGAACCAAAGAATCATTTATTGGGTGTCCAAGCCCAAGTTCCATGCAACAGATGAAGCTCCACAGTGAAGTAAACAAGCAGTTTTTTCAGTTAACAGTACAAGAATAGAGCAAGACATACATACGGCAACAACAATCTCTATGCGATCTTAGGATATATAGCAGTTGGCTTAGGCCCTTATTTTCAATAAATAGATGGTAAAAGTTTTATTTCTTGTAAGATTAGGTAGAATGTAACTTTCATCTTCTTTTTCATTTTTGTTTTTACTTAAGCAGTTCCTATTTGTGTGAGAAACTTTTATTATTAATCAAAGCCTACGGAATTCACATCAAAGGATCTTAAGCAGTTCCTATTTTTGTTTTATTTCTTTGTTTTAAATCTTTGTAGAGGTTTTGAATATTCAATAATTCTAATATTTTTTTTCTAGTCAACTGTGCTACTGCTCCATTAAACAATTTTTAACGGTTTTAATTTATTAATTTTTAATACGATATCAATTGATACTTGAATTATATATGAAACTTGATATACAGAAAGAATACCTATAACGTAATTATGAAAAGAAAAAAAATAGAAAGTCAAGTTATTTAACTCTTTAATATTCACAAGAAACGAAAGGCAATCTTATGTTAGATTAAAGCCGTCTAATCTGCATTAAAATTTATATGCACTTAATCCGTACAATTTAAAGCTATATATGACTCTGATCATATATCAAATCAAATTTGATGTGATGCCTATCAAACCATCCCCGATTGGAATTTCGAATCTATGACTTAATTAAATTTTCATATATTTCATATCATTGTCAATGCATGTTATTCCCTACCCTTTGTCCCACGGGCCTCCTGTGAAGACCTAATTATAATTGAGCGATCGAAGAGGACACCATCGAACAGATATAGACCTGTATCAAGGGGCGGACCCATGTGTATCCGGGGGGGGGGGGGGGGGGGGGGGGGGGGCAGCTGCTGCTCCCTGGATTTTGAGTTTTAGTGGAGATTTATCGGTTCTGACCGACTTTCTGAATTTTTTTTTGTCCCCCCTCTGAACGTTTGATTTGTAATTCGGGTAAAATTTAGGGTTAAAATTGAAATAAATTTGTTGAATTTTGATTGGTAATTAGAATTATAAGTCAAATCATCAGAAATTACAAGTCAAAGCATTAAAAAATACAAGTTAAAGTATTGTTTTTTATCGAGTACCCAATTGGTTAATGGATTTAAACCCGATTCGATATTTAAACCCAATTCGATATTTTTTTTGCTCCCCCTGACAAAAATTCTGAATCCGCCCCTGATGCTATTGCCTAGAGGTCGTTTCTCAAAATTTACCACACAAGTTACAATTTATCATGTTTGCATTGCCAATATTTTTCTCCGGTTACAAGTTACAATTTACAACTACGACCCAGTGTTCTCTGTCGCCAAAAAGCGTTAACTTTGCTTCGAAGGTAAAATCAAGCAAGAAATTACTAAGTTGGATCTTTTAACTCTTTTTTTATAGTAACTCAACGAAGCAACTCAAGAAAGAAAATTTGTTTAAACTTTAAGGACCAATTTGTAAAACCTTGCGCATGATCATCACTAAAAAGTGTATACTGTGTATATGCGAGGTGGTTTAGTTTAGGCCGGCCTAAAAATCGGCTTATGCCATGTTAGGCCGGCTCAATTAAGTCACGTTTGGTGGAATAAAGAGATCTAAACCCCTTATTTCACCCTTTAGGCCACAACCAAACATGGCCTATCGGAGTTAATTAATTAATTCAGTTGCTCAAGATAATCAAGTGCTAAAATTAAGAGGTCATAAAATGAAATCTCTATAACCGCATATATAAGATGTAGAAATGAGTGAGGCTATGGTGTTATGCATAGCACGGATGGCTAGTGTACTACGGCTCAATATGGTACTTTTTAAAATCTTAACGGTCAATCCGAACCGTTCAATGTGATAACCATATGAATATGTACTTGCAAACTAAATTTTATATTTTTTCGAATTTTTGTACTATTTTTTAGATAGGTAGAATTTTGATGGTTCAGAATTTTCAAAAAACACTGATTTTTCTACCTATCTAAAAAAATAGTAAAAAGATTCGAAAAAATATAAAATTTAGTTTGCAAGTACATATTCATATGGATATCACACTGAACGGTTCGGATCGACCGTTAGAATTTTAAAAAGTATCATATTGAGCCGTAGTACACTAGCCATTGGTGCTATGCATAGCACCATAGCCTCACTCTGTAGAAATTATGTAACACGGTGTTGCAATGAAGAAAATAAATAAATTATGTAACATGATAATAGACTAGGATGCTAGGAGCATGTCTGGCTAAAGTTTCATTCGCCATACAGAGCATGGTGCATTCCATATGATGTATTGTCATGGGAAAAAGAAATCATGGGACATTGAACACATTTGTAAGTCAATCATTGATTTGGTCTATTTAATATTCAATTCTTTTAATTCTTTAATGAACCGATATTTAATACAGTGACAAAAAATAGCACATCTCGTATTAAGGGGTGTGAGTGCGAAATCCGAATGAATTTTCTATATACATTAAAATTTGAAAGATTGTATCTTCATCCTTTTTTTTTAAAATATATATATATATATATATATATATATATATAGAGAGAGAGAGAGAGAGTCCGACTTAGCTAGGCCATGGAGTAAAACGGTTTATACTCCACGCCATATTTCCAATTTGAAAATCCAAACTACCGATTTGAACAGCTCAAGTTGTTCTCCATATTGAAATGTGCTTGGAGACCAAATTTTACATTTTTTGGAATTTTTTTACTATTTATTAAGCCACTTTGAAAATCGCTGATCCGGATGAACAGTAGCAAAACAGTAAAAAATTCTGGACCAATGGATTAGCGATTTTCAAAGTGGCTTAATAAATAGTAAAAAAATTCCAAAAAATGTAAAATTTGGTCTCCAAGCACATTTCAATATGGAGAACAACTTGAGCAGTTCGGATCGGTAGTTTGAATTTTCAAAATGAAAATAATGAGGCGTGGAGCACCAAGTCGTTTTACACCATGGCTTAGCTAAGCCCAGCATTATATATAGTGCTGGGCTTAGCTACTTCATAAAACGACTTGGTGCTTCACGCCTCATTATTTTCATTTTGAAAATCCAAACGACCGATCCGAACCGCTCAAGTTGTTCTCCATATTGATATGTGCTTGGAGACCAAATTTTACATTTTTTGGAATTTTTTTACTATTTATTAAGCCACTTTGAAAATCACTGATCCGGCGGTCCAGAAATTTTTACTGTTTTTTACTGTTCATAAGGATTTTCAGATTTTCAAAGTGGCTTAATAAATAGTAAAAAAATTCCAAAAAATGTAAAATTTGGTCTCCAAGTACATTTCAATATGAAGAACATGTTGGAAGGTTCGAATCGACTATTTGAACTTTGAAAATGAAGATATGACGTGGAGTACAAAGTCGTTTTACTCCATGGAGTAGCTAAGTCAGACTCTATATATATATATATAGAGTCTGACTTAGCTACTCCATGGAGTAAAACGACTTTGTACTCCACGTCATATCTTCATTTTCAAAGTTCAAATAGTCGATTCGAACCTTCCAACATGTTCTTCATATTGAAATGTACTTGGAGACCAAATTTTACATTTTTTGGAATTTTTTTACTATTTATTAAGCCACTTTGAAAATCTGAAAATCCTTAAGAACAGTAAAAAACAGTAAAAATTTCTGGACCGCCGGATCAGTGATTTTCAAAGTGGCTTAATAAATAGTAAAAAAATTCCAAAAAATGTAAAATTTGGTCTCCAAGCACATATCAATATGGAGAACAACTTGAGCGGTTCGGATCGGTCGTTTGGATTTTCAAAATGGAAATAATGAGACGTGGAGCACCAAGTCGTTTTACTCCATGGAGTAGCTAAGCCCAGCATTATATATATATATGACGAGGGATCCAATTACACCTTTTTGGGTGACACATCATGACACCATTTTTTATATAGGTCAATTTTGCAATTTCAAAATTCATACAGCCGATCCGAATCGTTCAACATGATCACCATATTAAAATGTGCTTGGAGATCAAATTTTACATTTTTTTAAATTTTTTTACTATTTATTAAGATGGTTACAAAATTGCTGTTTTTCAATGGTCTAAAAACAACGATTTTTGTAACCATCTTAATAAATAGCAAAAAAATTCAAAAAAATGTAAAATTTGATCTCCAAGCACATTTTAATATATCCATCATGTTGAACGGTTTAAATCGACTATTTGGACTTTAAAAATGGTAGGTGTCAAAGTGTGTCACCAAAAAAGGTGTAATTGGATCCCTCCTCTATATATATATATATATATATTCAATTCTTTTGCGTCTCACCAGCTCACGACATAGAGGATGGAGACAAATTTTCAAGTTATGGAAATCAATCATATAATTTTTTCGCGCTGCATAAAGAAGTCAATTTTACATTGAATTATATAGAAAATCATGCATAAGTTTTTCACACACACACACACACACACATATATATATATATAGAGAGAGAGAGACTAATATCAAAACGTTTGCAGCAAGGCCCTTGTGCAACCGAGTTGTTTTCGGATTTTCAAAGTCCAAACAGTCGATCCAAACCGTTAGATGTTCAATCTATATTAAAATCAGCTTGGAGACCAAATTTTATATTTTTTGGAATTTTTTTACTATTTATTAAGATGGATTGAAAATCGTTGTTTTCCAATGGTGCAGAATTTTAATAAAAACATCGATTTTCAAACCATCTTAATAAATAGTAAAAAAATTCCAAAAAATGTAAAATTTGGTCTCCAAGCTGACTTTAATATATATTGAATATCTAACGGTTTGGATTTCGAAAATCGGAGAACCAAATCGTTTGTTCCATGGCCTAGGAACAAATGTTTGTATCTTAGCCAACCTATATATATATATATATATAGAGCTGGGCTATGGTGAGTTGCGAAGTAAGATGCTATTTTTACTTCACGCTCATATTTTTATTTTGAAAATCTAAACGACCGATCCGAACCGCTCAACATGTTCTCCATATTGAAATGTGCTTGGAGACCAAATTTTATAATTTTTGGAATTTTTTTACTATTTATTATGCCACTTTGAAAATCGCTGATCGAATGATCCAGAATTTTTTACTGTTCACCCGGATTTGCAATTTTCAAAGTGGCTTAATAAATAGTAAAAAAATTCCAAAAAATATAAAATTTGGTCTCCAAACACATTTCAATATGGAGAACATGTTGAGCGGTTCGGATCGGTTGTTTAGATTTTCAAAATGGAGTATTAGCGTGAAGTAAAACGACGTTTTACTTCACAACTCACCATAGTCGATCTCTCTCTCTATATATATATATCTATCATGCATGAGCATTAAAATTTTGAAAATGAATTATAGCCAATTGATCCATACGCAACATATGCAACATATATTACGATTCATATACATCTTAAGGTCCATATCTATTTAAAAAGTTAATAAATTTCTCTTTGAAATTAGTTATTTTATGTGTGGTTTATTGAAAACAAAATAGCTTAAAAATGTTGCTAAATTGGAAGTAAATAGTGACTTAGTTTCCTTGAATTATTAATATTATTCTTATTGAAAAATGATTTTGGTTCATCGGTGGAAATTTCACTTCCGATTCGACGGTTGATGAAGTCGGCTTGAGAATATTATTTAGAACCGTTCGACAACTGGCGGACAAACTTTTGAGAAAACAGCCATTTATAAAAAAAGGAGGGATCGGATTACATTTTTTTTTTTACACACTTTGACATTTATTATTTTCAAAGTCCAAATAGTCGATCCAAACCGTTCAACATAATGGATATATTAAAATGTGCTTGGAGATCAAATTTTACATTTTTTTGAATTTTTTTACTATTTATTAAGATGGTTACAAAATCGTTGTTTTCAGACCATTGAAAAACAGCGATTTTGTAACCATCTTAATAAATAGTAAAAAAATTCAAAAAAATGTAAAATTTGATCTCCAAGCACATTTTAATATGATGATCATGTTGAACGGTTCGGATCGACTATTTGGATTTTGAAATCGCAAAATTGGCCTATAAAAAAAACAATGTCAAGATGTGTCAAAACAAAGGGTGTAATTGGATCCCTCCTCTTATAAAAATTATAAAATTTGAAAGCAACAGTTTAAATGTTGCTCGAAAAAAAGTATTTACATATTTTTAAGGGACGTGAATTCGTCTTATAAAGGTATAATATGGACATCATTTGTGCCCATTACGTGATTGCACTTGGAAAACATTTCTGTTGTGTTGTTACTTGCTGTGTTTTAATGGTCGTTATTGTTATATTTAAAATTTTATTTTAGCTTCCAATTTCCAAAAATTCTTTTGTATCCCGTTATCAATATCATTGTTTTTTTGAACTTACCAAGCATTAATCGGAACGATACACAATTAAATCATGGCGCTTGTATTATAAAACTCGAAATATTTCCAAAGATGAAGAAATTACAAAACTTATTTTCGAAATTAATCTGATTCCAAATCAATTTTTATAGATATAACTTTTGTTTGAATTTCATTAGAAAATAAACAAAATATTGATAACTCTTTTAGTAAACGTTGGAGGTTAAGCCACCTAATATTTAATACATCTGTTATTATAATAAAAGATTCTCCTATCCGTATTAACAAAATATTGATATTTATAATCAAATAATATTTTTAGAAAAAACATGAATATTAGTTGAGCACTATAGATTATGAAAAATCTGATTTGAATTCATCTAAACGCAATGATTGGATTGATTTTCAATTCAAATTTAATTCCATTAAACTTTTAAAATAAAATAAAAACATGCCAGGATTATGACTCATTTCACGCAGCAACATATATGATGTTGCCACATATGATCTTTTGTACAGGCATAGTTGTCATTTTTTATACATGGAAGCATACTTTCGCATTTTATACGATGGAAGCATACTTTCGCATTTTATAAGATGCCAGAACTACGGACGAAATCTCGATTTTGAGATCGAGACAGAGAGAGAAAGAGAGAGAGGAGAGATAAAAGGGGAAGAGGCAGTGAGAGAGTGTGAGACCATTGCACTTTTTTTCTCATAGCAGGATACTTTGTTTCCAGCCGAGAACAAGCTCTCATTAGAGAGAGAGAGAGAGAGAGAGAGAGAGAGAGAGAGAGAGAGAGAGAGAGAGAGAGAGAGAGAGAGAGAGAGAGAGAGAGAGAGAGAGAGAGAGAGAGAGAGAGAGAGAGAGATTGATTATCTGTCCCCACACCTTCTCCATTCTCCTTCCATCATCTCTGTTTCTTTCCTTGTGTACTCTTTACATTGCTAATCTACTCTCCGGAGAGAGATCACGCCATTGCCATTTCCATTACCTCGCCTCTGGCCCTCTACTTGCTCAAAATACCAAAGCTCAAAATTTTCCAATTAAACCTCCTCCGTTCAATCTCTGAGAGAAATTGGATAAATCCAGCCATCCAGGCATAGAAACAGCTAAACAGTGCGGGAATAGAAGGGAAAGTGGGCCCCTCTTTCTCCAATTGCCTCCTTTCTCTCTCTTAACCTGTTTCAAATAACCAGTTTAACTGGATCAATCCAGCATTGTCGGGATACACTCAGATTGTCTTTGCTTACATACCGTAAAAATATACATTGTATTTAGATAGGGGGTCGATCCGTATTAAATTTCATTTCTTTCTAATTACCTGTGCTGAGTGGGCCAATATCTGGCATTGGTGTCTTTCTTTACCAAGCGTTGCTCAGAGAAAGAAGCTGGTTTTACTGTTTCACAGTACCGATATAGTGCTTCATTACTCACCTTCTCGGTAAAATCCAAAACCTTCCCAGTTTCAAGTGAGAGAGAGAGAGGGACAGAGAAAAAGCCTTGCGTTGGAACTGTATGAAGAGGGATTGAAACAATGAGAGATGATATTCCGAAGAAAAGCAAGGTTTGTTCTCTAAATTTGATTTGATCCTCTTTGATTTTGCAAAATTACTGATTTGGGTACACCTATTTTTAATTTGTTTCGGTTGTTGTGAGAGAAGCTTTCATGGTCGAAATCTCTTGTGAGAAAATGGCTCAATATCAAGAGTAAAGCTGAGGATTTCCATGCGGATAATACTGTAGGCAGAGGTACGGATCTAAACTGCTTTTTTTTTTGTACTGACATATCGGTTCTCTTTAGATTTTGGTTATTTCAATTTACTTTATCTTTTCAATCTTCTGATTTCTGATGCAAAGAGATGTACTTAAAAGTCACAATCAACCGCTTTGTTTCTCTTTTTTTGTCTTCTTTTTCTTTTCTCTTTAAGGATTCTTGTTTTGTTGTAATTTTCAATAGGAGAAGGTAAAATCAAGGCCAATTTCTCAGATAGAGAGTTATTCACACTGAAGAAAAGCAAAACTGGTAATCCTCAGTGCTTTCTCTTCTTTTTCTGGTACTATATTTGGTTCAATTTTATTTTCTTATTCTAGCAATTTTCAATTTTGATTACAGAAAAACCTTTGAGAAAATACAATTGGGGCAGATGTGACTCTGATGCTGCTCACATAACAGATGTGCAAAATTATAGGTATCTATTTAAAATGCATGCAATTTTCTTTTCATTTCTAATGTAAAAGGAAAACTAGTAGTGTTAATTTTCTTTATGTGTTTATCTGTAGGCTTTTTGTTTCTACATGGAATGTTGCAGGCAAATCTCCAAATAGGAATTTGAGTATAGATGATTGGCTACATTCTTCACCCCCAGCAGATATTTATGTCCTAGGGTTTGTAAATGTTTTAGAATTTTAATTTTTACCTGATTATTGTTTCGACGCCTAAATCTATTTTTCAGCTTTTCTTTCTGTTTTCACAATATTAAACCTTAAAATAAAAACCCTCTAGTACGAATTTTATTCGAGAATATAAAGCGTCAAAAGAATAGTGAAGAAAAAATTATAATTTTTTTTCTATTTCAGCTTTCAGGAAATAGTTCCTTTGAATGCTGGTAATGTGCTTGGGACCGAAGACAATGTTCCTGCAAAAAAATGGATCTCGCTCATTCGAAAAACCCTCAACAAAAGCAAATTTGCAAACAGCCACGCAGGTTACCCCACAGCTTCACCCATACCAGATCCTGTGGTTGAGCTGGATGTGGATTTTGAGGCAATCTCCCGACAAAACAGCATGTCAATGCACCGTCGCTCGTTTCAGTTTCAGAACATGAGTCAAAGTATGAGGATGGAATCTGATCCAATGATGGGGTCCACATGTCAGCCGAGACTAGAGAGGAGGTTCAGTGTGTGTGACCCTGTGGGGCTCGGGTTCGGGTCCCGGCCTAGTGATTTTTTGGACCCAAATTTTAGATTGAGTTTGATTGGCGGTGGATTGTCTGATGAAGAGAGTGAAGGTGAAGAGGTTCTTGAAGTGTCACCTTATGGAAATGGTGATGTCACCAGTACTGGTACGATGCTGATGGAGGACAAAGATGGCCAATATAGTGATTCTAGGTAAAATATTATACTATTCTTCTGATTTTTTTTTTTTTTATGTTATTGGATTTATCTCTGCATTTAACATTGTTGGTGATGTAATATTGACTCAAACTTTGTCAACAAAAAATTTCTAACATGGAGAAAATTGTCCGATATAACTTTGGTTTGTTATGCCATTGTTTCAGGTATTGTTTGGTTGCGAGTAAACAGATGGTTGGTATATTTCTTACTATCTGGGTGCGTAGCGAAATAAGAAATGATGTCAAAAATATAAAAGTCTCTTGTGTGGGACGAGGCCTAATGGGTTATCTTGGAAATAAGGTAATGGAAGTTCTTCTCTTTTCCAAATGTCCAAATGAATGAATTCCTCATATGCTATCAATATCCAAGCTTGTAATGCGGTGAAATATTTTAGTCGATATTTTGAAAATCACATTAAATTCCAAGTATTACAATATAATACCTTAATGTTACAAATACTAAAAGTGTCTTTGGATTTGTAGGGTTCAATTTCAATAAGCATGTCTGTGCATCAGACGAGTTTTTGCTTTGTATGCTGCCACTTGACTTCAGGAGAGAAAGAAGGGGATGAATTGAGAAGAAACTCGGATGTATATGAAATTTTGAAGAAGACTCGATTCCCGTGTATACTAACAACCAGTGATGTGAAGTCACCACAAACAATCCTTGAGCATGAGTACGAGAAGTCTTTTCTTTTCTGAATACGTACCTCTTGTATATATTATGAAACCATGAAATATATACTAGGTATGTTTGGTTGCAATCTTAGAATAAGCTAGAATAGCAAAATTGGCGTTTGTCTTATTAGAGTAGCTTGTTCCAACTTTTTGTGAGAATAGTTTGTTCTAATAAGACCAAACAAGTTTGGTTCTCTATTCTAGCTATTCTAACCCAACCAATACCGAATAGCTTGTTCTCAAGAATAGCCTATTCTCAATCCAACCAAATATACCATAATGTGTACAATGTACCTCGGTGATCGTTGGGTGACTTTCTGACAAGATTATCAGGTGAAATATATAATATGAGCTTTTTTTTTCGATTTAGTCGGGTTATATGGCTTGGAGATTTGAATTACCGGGTTGCGCTTTCATACCACTCGGCCAAAGCTTTGGTAGAGATGCATAATTGGAAACTGCTGTTGGAGAAAGATCAGGTAATATTTTATTTTTCATTTTGTGTTTCTTCTGAACTATACTTTTGTATTTGTATGGGCATTTTGGTGATTATTATTAACTTGTGCAGGTAAAAAGCAGGTTTTCCGTTATTTTGACTATTTACCCTAAATTTTGTATTTTACAGCTGAGAATAGAAAGAAGGTTTGGTCGAGTTTTCTCAGGTTGGAAAGAAGGGAGAATTTATTTCCCACCAACCTACAAATATTCCAATAATTCAGATCGGTATTCAGGGGATGATGTAACTACTAAAGAAAAGAGGCGAACCCCTGCATGGTAAATAATAACAAAACTCAATATTTTCTATCCTTTTGTCTGAAATAGAATTTTTTTTTTTCTTATGCAAACAATGATAGGGGGACATTTTGGTGTTAATTAATTCTGAATTAGTCTCATTTACTGGGAGGCAGCACAAAACAAGAAGAAAAACTAGGCCTACTGGTACTAATAAAAACTTATAACAAAACAATTCTATTTTACTAATATTACATATATGGTTTTATATATAGGTGTGATAGAATACTGTGGTATGGAAGGGGCCTCAACCAGGTATCATACGTCAGGGGGGAGTCGAGATTCTCTGACCACAGGCCGGTGTACAGCATATTCATGGCAGATGTGGAAATAATTAGACGGACCTGGTCCAGGAGAAATAACATGGGTTATTACAGTTCTCGGGTTGAGGTGGAAGAGCTCTTGCCGTACTGGCACCAGTACCCATATCGGGATCTCCAGTTATATTGTTGAAGAACTGTATCGATATTACAAGGTATAGACATTTGCAAATGCAAACACATTTTCTTTGTTTTAAGCAATCCTAGATGGTAGATGCCTGTTTCATTTTGACCATGACTGGGGGTGGTAGGGTAAGCAGTTAATTATTAGACCTTTTTTTCTTTTTTCTGAATGCATCTTTTTTCTGGGTTCAAGTGGGAATTCTTGCATATGAATCCAACATTTATACAAATTGCGCAATGTGTTGGTCGCCGATTCTAAAGTTTTGCTTGTCATCTGCAAATAAGGTACTATTTTGGCCGCAATTTGCGAAGCGCCATATTATAACATGAAGCATGCATACTTTTGTTTATTTTTTTTCTTGGATAATTTGCTTAAGAAGAATTATTCTTTTACTGTTTTTTGTAGCAGATAACATTATACTACAATGGGCGAGAACAACAGCATGCGAAGACTAACCATAAGGTTTAAACTCCTACTTTGGTTTTGCTTTCTTAGTCGTTGATTCTGCATTTATGTTTAATGCTAGGTTTGTTGACTTTCATATTTTTTTTTCCTATACAGGATAAGGGATGAAATTTTGCTGCTAACTAATGTCTATGCGTCAAGTGAAGGAGAATTTATGTGTATAATTATACCATTATCAGCTAAACACACAATCCGCACGCCACCCGGATATATATTGTTGTTCATGTGTTTTTATGCTTCAAGTTTACGGCAGATGACATGATTTATGTAACAAATATATTTAGAAAAAGTTTTGGTAATGTGAGCGAAAGGGCTGTAAAAGAAAGTTTTAAATCATGTGTACAGTATTTTTTTTCTCTGTTATACAGCTTTAGAAAAAGGTGGTGTTTATTTTTGTTGCTACTGGCATAGCATGACTATCAGCTGGTATGGTTTAAGGTACTATATGCCTGGATTACTATTTAAACGAAACGAAGGCTGAGCAAAGAGAAAAACTGTGGTACCAAACTGCCAATTTTATTTACTTTTTATCAGATGTAGGTGGAAAAGAAAGAAAGGTTGGTTGCTTGTTAGGCAAGAAAAGTTGTGTACATCTAAAGAAATAAGATGGAGTATGAAAACTATGCAGTTCTGTCATGACTCATGGTTACTTGTATGATATGTAGAAGAATCCAATCAACAGTATTTACTGAAGTTGTTCAGTTTTGTTAGACTTTGTACAGTTTGGTGAGACAATTTAGTAGTACGTAGTACGGTGTAATTGGATGACTTCAATTTTTGTTGTCTTTTAAATTGTAGTTTACTAATCTTGAGCTATAGAATGGTTACATTTTATTGTCAACCAATTTCCAACTAATCAATCAGCTGCATGAAGTTGGTATACTGGAATTGCCACAGAGGATCAAGATCCCAGGTCCTTTGACTCGGATTCTGTTGTGTTTTTGACTAAGGTTGACTCCACCGCACAAGGACAAGGTGAGAGTGAGAGCATTGATTTCTCTGTGGAGCCAATAGCAATGGTTGTAATTTTTCCCTAGTAACTTTTTCAAAGATAAATCGCGCTAAAGAAGGAAAGAACAGAGACCGGAAAAATTTCCCGGGCTTGATTTGTGTTATACGATTGTCAAATAGGACGCATCCACGTGTGGGATCCTTTTTCGGTATGGACCGTATGGTATGATATCCGAATTGGACCATCGATTTTAGATCTCCCCAGATAGTCACAAATTCAAAATGAAATTGCCCTTGACGTGAAAAATGACCGTCAGATTTGATCAGTTCAAATCAGATTATCTACAAATATGTAAGGTGAGAGCATGTAAATAAGAATTTGTACAAATATACAACTTATTAGCCTATCGTAAATGATTTCAAAATTTAAAAACAAAAGCAAATTGAGAGAAAGAAAAAGAAAAAATAACTTAAGAGTTATATATCAACATGCCTCATTGTTGATGAGAGAACAGAATTTAAGAGATTGGACAATCAAAACGGCCATACTTTTAGTCTCTAGCAATTGCGTTGGAAAGAGATAATTGTGGAGTAGCTTTAGATTGTTGAGAAAATTATTGACTAGTATGCAATCAGTTGGAACTGTTTATCTACTAAAATAAATCCAAGCCTCCTATAAAAAGAGAGAGAGAGAGCTAACATTTGTAGGCAGGAAAAAATAAAGGGAGAAATGATTGACCAGGTTAAAATTATTGAAGTTGGACTATTTTGACCATAATTTTTTAAATATTTTTGAGTAATTAAAGTTTAAAGATCAAGCCATCTAACTGTTTAATAGATATTGATATGATTGGCCAGGTGAAATTTTACTTGAAACATGTAATTGTTTCCATACTAATGCAAATAAATCTATGTAATGCGGTACAAGAAGTACTTGTATATGCGGTTTTTCTGCCACTGATTTTGTTGACTTTATAGTGCAGGTCCAGAAGCCAATAGACAATTTAATTTTGTTGCCTTCATTTCCTGCAATGAAGCATTTAATGGAAATTCAAGGTCATGCTAAAGGCAGCATATTTGAATTTGACCAAGCAAAATTACACTTTTACTTTTACTTTTACTTTTACTTTAAATTCAAGGTTGAAACATGCACTCCTTAAGAAAAGAATATATTCTTTACCGGCTCCCAAAAATCATATATATATATATACAGAAGATTTAAATGTGAAGTCCGTAGTACAAAGTTGAAACTGTTGGAACAAAATTGTAAAACTCAAAATTTAATAAAAAAAAATATTACGTAATAATTTCTAAAATAATTATCATAATTTTTATAAAAAAAATGTGAAGATCTAGCCTCTAGATTTCATTAATATGAACACCAGTAATACCAAATTTAAGTAATTATCATAATAGTTTATCATTTTGTAACGTATTCTTTTAAATGATATAGTGAAAATGTATGGCTTATTTTTTTGACCGAGTCAAAGCATAACTTCTTAATTAAATGAATTGTCACCGTTAAATATCACATCAATGTAAATCACCCCTCTCATGCAGGGGTGTAAACGGAGCCGGATTATCCAATCCGAATTCGCTCCGTATTCGAGAATAATCCGAATCCGGATTAAACGGAGCGGATATCTGGATTCGGATCCGGATATATTCAACGTGAGGAGAAAATGTCCGGATACGGATTTGGATAATTTTCGCGGATTCTAAACGGAGCGGATATTCGTATATATTCGGATAAGAATTTTCACGGATTCAGTAATAGCGGTATCCGGCCAGTAGCTTCCCACTCCACTGTTTGAAGCGCTTCAAACAGAAGTGCATTATATACTGCTTCCTCCCTTACTCTTTTTCTAATGCGGGATTAATATTGTCAACCAATCCGGACGTCGCTGCTTTCGAGTTTGAACTGAATTTTTGTTCTTTTTTTTACTTTAAAGCTTGACTGACTACTGCTTTGAAGTTTGTTCCTATTGTATAAATTCTTCTCCATTTCTATATTCAAGAACACCTCCATTTTTTTACTTTAAAGCTTGACCGACTACTGCTTTGAAGTTTGTTCCTATTGTATAAATTCTTCTTCATTTATATATTCAAGAACACCTCCATTTTTTTCATTTTCTGATTTGGTTTTCTTAATTTAATTAAATTTTTCAGTTAATATTTGTATCTTAAAATTCATATGACTCAATATCCGATAATTATTTGTTTATTATCCGTATCCGTACGAATCCGTATTCGTGAATTATCCTCTCTGTATCCGTATCCGTTTAAGGTGGATTTGATTTTATAGTTTGACATCCGTTTACTATCCGTATTTGTATCCGCTCACTGAAACGTAGATATGGATATGGTATTAGCATTATCCGCTCCGAATCCGCTCCGTTTTCACCCCTACTCTGTCATTAAAAAGATTTAGAGAAAAATCACTCTCACATCTCCCCACAAGCAAAACAAAATTATTTTATGAGTTCGAAATCTGGATGAAAAAAATTATTTGTAATAGTAAAAGGGGTATGAAATTTGAAGGCTTGGCCTCTATCTTAAAAAAAAAAAAACTATTTTGTATTATTATACTGAATACTCAAAGAGTACGGCTCCGGATCCCCTAAAGTAACTCAATTTTTGGATTTTGGATCGAGACCGTCGTCCCAATCGAATCTGTCGTTCAAGATCGCTTCAAAATTCGAACCTGTCTCTCAGGATGCGTGCGCTCCACTTTAGTTGGATGGTCACGGATTCGAATCGGACGGTCCCGATCTAAAACCCAATTTTTGATTTACTTCACGGGATCTAAATTAAGAGTACTCCTCCGTCAACTTCTCTCGTACATAGATGTGTCATGTGTCCTTAGAAGCATAATTCGCTATTATCTTGGAGTAATTTCGCGGACTTCACACATAAGGAAAATACATCTTAGACAGAGTTCTCTCATCATTCGATCGAGCAAGTACATCTTAATCTTCATGTTTTCTATAATAAATATTTTATTTCTAGATTTTTTTTTTAATATTTTATTCAATTTATTTTATTAGTTGTGCTCATAAATTTATGCATATGATCATAGATTTAGTTATCAAAATTATTTTAGCTAGATTCTATTACAATAGATCACGCATGCATACGCCATTTGTATTATACATTGGTTACTATATAATTAAGTGCATTAATTTTCATCTAAACGTAACTAGTGAATTAAACAATCAATTTATCCTACGGGTTTCAACTAAAAAAAATAATAATTAAACAATCAATTTCCGTATTATCACTTAATATATTTATAAGAGTAGAACTAGAGTGTTCCTAAGTTCACCAAACTCTTTTGTGAACTCAATTCTAAAACCTATCGAATTGGCTTCAAACGACGAATCCAAACCGTTGAAATCCTTTTAATTTACGAGTGATGTGTCTATATGTGAAAATTTTAAAATTTTAAAATTTGAAATTAGTTTTGTATAGAGTCAAATGGTCAAAAGGCGTCCAAAAAATGAATGCATTAAAATTAATTTATAAACCTTCTAATTTTGACTACTTGACTTTATACTAAATTAATTTGAAAGTTTAAAATTTTCACATGTAGACGCATCACCCATAAGGTAGAAGGATTTCAATGGTTTGAATTCATCATTTGAAGCCAATTCGATAGGTTTTAGAATTGAATTCACAGATAGACTTGGTGAACTTAAGAACACCCTAGTTCTACTCTATTTATAATATCCTACAGTTAAGTTTGTCATCACACCATGGATCCTTTTTTTCAACTAGTTCACTGTACAATATTATTATGCCTCAGTAGTTCTAACTTTTAAATTGATAAATGAAACTATATTTTATTTCTAGAATTGTTCTGAAAATTTATTTTATTTTATTTTAATCACAATCCGGTATTTCTAAACTTATACATTGAATGTGAACACTTTTTTATTTTATTTTTACCACATGAGATGACTAGTTTGACTAGTGAGAATATAGTTGTGTTAATTAGTTAGGTGTGGTGAAACACAAGAACCGACCTTGTCAGATAGAAACCCATAACATAATACGTGCAATCGTGCAATCATGCATGAATAGTTCTGGATATGGTATGAAAAGCTCTTTCAAACTTTAACTTAATAAAATCACCACCGACGCCGACATAGCCCAGATTCATATAGAATCTATAATTTAAATTGAATTAATTCTTAATTTTTTAGGAACTTTTTAGGGTAAATTTCGCTGGAGGTCACTAAACTCTGTTATTTGTCACGAATTGGTCACTCAAGTTTGATTTGTCTCTCCATAGTCACTGAATTTTAATTTGTTCCAGTCAAGTCACCCTATAACTTTTTCATCCAAAAATATTAACGGAATATAACTTTTCCGTTAGTATTTTTGACGGAATGAGAATATTTCCGTTAATATTTTGGATGGAAAAGTTATAGGATGACTTGATTGGAACAAATTAAAAATTTAGGAGCTATGGAGGGATAAATCAAACTTGAGTGACCAATTCGTGACAAAGGACAAAGTTTAGTGACCTCCAGTGAAAATTATCGGATTTTTTATTTCAATTAATTACTAATCTGATTACTCTGATGGAAAAGGTATAGCACCGGCTGGAGTAAGAGATGGACTAAAAAGAGGAGTAAGGGCGGAGTAAAACAGAGTAAACCTCTTACTCCACACTTAAGCTACCAAACGAAGAGTAAAAGAGAAGCAGTAAGGCGGAGTAAGTTACCCCACCTCTCTAGGTGGATTAACCTACTCTACATTTACTCCGCCTATAGAGTTCACTGTCATATACATGAGTTCATTTTCCAACATCTTATTCCTCCAAATGAATTAATTTAATCTATGAACTAAACTATCAAACAAGATGTAAAATATAAGGAGTAAGATATAGTAAGCAATTTAATCGTTATTAATCTTTACTCCATAATCAAACATGACCGTAAAGCGTTATATATATAAAGTGAGGTCATGTGACTCTATGTACTTTGTAAAATGTCAATCGATCTGTGCTGTAGATTTATATTTTTGTTTTCAAAATTTAAACAGTTTGTCTGAACTATTTAATATGATATCTATATGAAAATGTACTTATAGATCGAATTTTATATATATATTTTTTAAATTGATAGAGAATTAGTACTTTCGGATGGTTCACATTTTTTAGATCGAGTGAATTTTTTTACCTGTCTAAAAAGAATAGTAAGAAACTTTTAAATGGACCACAATAAACCATCAAAGATATATATTCATCCCTTCTACGGTCAGTTCCGCACCTTGCAAACTGTGATATTTGTCTTCAAATATAAACATGCCTTAGTTCTTTTTCTTTTTTTAAACTAAAAGTGAAAGATATGAATAGGTTATATATGTGGCAGTGTCATAAATATACAAGAATCCAGAAAATACAATAGAGAAGTAACATAACTCTCCTGTAACGCAGTGTCTCAGTGCAATAAATTTCTGTACATTTATGTGCTACATAGAATCAATTATACGGGTCAACCAAAGATTGAGGAGAGGTTCTCGGTGCATACATCTGTGTAACGGGTTATATAGCACTTCAGTCTTTCATATAGCCCATCCAAATAATTAACAAGTAAAAAAGTTATCCAATAAAATGATGTTGAAATATGACTGCAACATTGTTCACATACTTTTTAAATGATTACCGAAAACTTTTATAACAAATAAAAAAACTTGAGTTTCTTAATTTTTCTAAGTATAACATTAGATGCTTATTGTTCGATGATTAAACTATACATTACTATGACATAATCAATATCATATAAATTCAAATTTAATGTGTAATAAAGTAATTTCATAACTCATAATATAGCGTCTAACATTTTCAAACATATATATGACAACAACATTAGTAAGTTCAGTTCTATAATTTCAACATTAATGTGGAAAAATATTATAAATGTATGATGCAACATTTTATTGCATGATGCTTACTAACTAATGTATATTATGATTATATATATAGATTTCACCATACTTTAACTTTTTACCTATGCATATTATGATCACAGATTTCATCATATTTTTATCTTTTCTTTAATGACCGCATCAATGTTAAACCTAATTGAACATGGCCTCTTGAGTCCTGACAAATAGAAAAGACATATGGTCCTTGCACTAGTGACTCGCAACACCATAGGTTGCTCTGTGCCGCCCACAATTTATGCGGACGCTTCACTCATTAATTCTTTCTCATTCCATATTACATAATCATCAGAAAAAAAAAAAAGAGCTCCCCGCTGGAACTTGCCAATCTGTATGCGCATTCGTGCAATGCATGCACCAGCAACTATGCGGGATAACGGGACGATTTAGCTGAAACTGAGACCAAATTGAGAGAGAAAGAGAGAGAGAGGCGTAGGAATACGTAGAGTGACGTCGTGGCTATAGCCTCTGTGTACGTAGAGTAGTACGTACAGGCCTGAAACGACCCGGGGCTAGATGGAGTAGTGGCACGTGGGAGAGCGTGAGGCTGTGCGTTAAACGATTTAGGCAAATTGTGGGAACAGTGCTGAGCAGTTAATGTCGCTGGTTCGGAAATTTTTGGGGGGGATTGGTATAGAATGAATAGAGCTGGAATGGGATGGGATTTGCGTGTGGCAGTGGCATTGTCAGGCTTAACCGGACGAGGTACAGAGAGGGTAGGACTAATTAAATTAACTGCAGTTGACAGAGAGAGAGAGAGAGCGAGAGAGAGAGGAGAGGGGAAGGGGAGGTTGGATAACTAATAGCATGATTTGATGCTGGGATTCAGAATAGTACTGCTCATGGGAGCCCTGTTTTGGGGGACTGAATTCTATTCATCAAGTTTTCTCCATTAATACCACATTTTTTTTTATTAAAATATCTCAAGAGATTAGATCTCATATTCACATTCCCTAAAACGAATTGTAGTATTTGTCGTTTTCTACATAAGACAAAAGGTGTTGTCGAGTTTTCCGTTGTACAGCGAACGGTCCAGATTGATCCGAAAGCTCGAATTTGCATACGAGTACTCTCCATTTCTCTGAAGTAACTCAAATTTTGAGTTCAAATCCGGACCGTCAGAACTGTTTTGGCACAAATATTAAAGGAGTCCGTATATTCTACCTTAGACCGGATTGATCCAAAATCCGATCGGATGGCCCGGATCTAAACTGAAAATTTGAGTTACTTTTAAGTGATAAATTCCCAATTGAAGATGGGTCATTGTGACAGAGTTACTCTAGCCTGATCCGAACCAATTTGAATCTGACCTGATCTAATTTTTTTGAATATAAAATCGGGACTTTATTACCTTAGGCCTTACTAATCTATTTTATTAATACAAAGATATAGAGATTTGATATAAAATCGGGACGAACAGTCCAAATTTATTTTGAACTCTCTAGTAAAATCTCTACAATCGGAGAGAGGCTGCATCCACCTTATCCGCATTATTGGGCCTCTTTGTTTTACTTTAAACTGGGCTTTGCTTGTTAGCCTGTCAGGCAATGGCCCGGATCTGATCTTTTCTGTTAAATTTTAAAGACTATGGTAAAAACGAAATAAATTTTCCTTAAAAAAATAATTTGGAAATATCGAACTCGTTATTGCTCTTATAACTTTCTCCAAACAGAAAGATTGTTCTATATGATGCATTCCTCGAGTTCATAACATGACAGTCACAAAATTTATATTTTGGCTGCTTCACTATATGTTAAATAAATTTACATAATTCAATTTATTTGGAAATATATAATATTCTTTTAGGAGCGAAGACCGAGAGACAATCTTGGTTAGCGAAAACATATCTGCTCTGAATTCACTCTTTGTAAACTCACCACCTAAACACTTATCATGGAATTCACATACCCTCGAGTTACTGGACTGAGTACAATTGAATCGGACGGCTCAAAATTGTTCTTTCTAACATGGCATGAATCTCAAAGCATAAATAAAACTGCCCCCTTGCGCCATCCCGAGCAAGCACCGGCTGAGAATTAATCCGGACCATCCGTTTTAATTGTGTTGAGTCAAGTACTTGGGAGGATACGTTTTAATTGTGTTGAGTCAAGTACTTGGGAGGATACGGATCTCTTATCATGAACTTTTCATGCCTTGGAATATAAAACTAGGGGTGGCAAAAAAGCTCGTAGCTCGTGGCTCGATCGTGACTCGCACCTGACTTGCTCGTTACTGGATCGAGCTGTTAATGAGCTAGCTCGCTACTAGCTTGGTTCAGAATTAACGAGTTCAAGCTGAGGCCTAGCTTGCTCGTCAGCTCGCGAGCTAACTCGGCTAGGCATCAATTTGTGTGCATTTTATACTCTCCAACTCAGTTTAGCTCGGTCAAAACAAGATCCAGCCAGATCCAGCTAGCCAGCTTGAGCTGGCTCATCACGATTTCAAACTGAGATTTTAGATCGAATGCCCTAAGTCTAGCTCGTTCGGTAAGAGCTTGGTCCAGAATTAACGAGCTGGACTAGGCATAATAAAACATATCCATTGTGCGGCTGGACTACTGCTTATTTCAGTCAAAACATAACTATTACCAGTTGTGGCACAATTTTAAACACTAACAACTGTCTTGATCTTTTTGACTCATTTTCTGAACCCACTAAAATACATAGTTAGTTATTCAATGCACACTTGAGTTTATATAAACACAAATAATTATCACGTCAATGCACACAAATGCGGAGAAACAATTAAAAACAGTTGTAGTTTTTTAAGGGATGAGATATTGAGAGATAACCTATAATAATTCAAATGCGGAGAAACAATTAAAAACATATTTTTTAATTAGACTAGCGAATTATTTAATATTGGACGGACAAACAAAGATGGATTTCTGAAATTTCACGAACCTTTTCAATTTTTTTTAAAAATTATTATAATTTGCGAATTTTACAAACTATTTTGAAATTATTCACTAAATTTGATTTCTGTCTTAAAGCTATAATTTAATATATTACATATATTATAAACAAAATTTAAATTATATTTATATTATTTTCAAATAAAAAATTTCAGACCTCACCGAACTATCTCTGAATTAATAATTTATTAATATAATTCAAAATTGAAAACCAGGTAACCTTTTGCACGATTTCCTGTTCAAAGTTGCGCACAAATGATCCGAACTTCGCTTTGTCGGCTCACCTCGTTGGGAATTCATATCACCTGAGGTAACAGAAATTTTGTGTATAGATCTAGACCGTTCGATCTGCCTAAGCACGAATATTAAAGGATCCCATGCATTCCACCTCGGGTCGGCTGGACCCGGATTCTGATCGGACGGTCCGGATCTAAACTCAATATTCTGTTACCTCAGAGGATGCGTACTCCCTGGTTGGTTGGTCTCACCGAACGGCGGTTCTCAGAGACGCAAAACCTTAAACCCTAGCTGTTAAACCCCGCCCCCGTCCCCCGTTCTCCCCCCTTTCCCGCTCTCTCTCTCTCTAGAGAGTAACCAGTTCCTCTTTCAACCATGGCGACCTCCAACGCGGCCATGGTGAAGTGCCTCAACACCGGCTCCGGCAGGAAGCGCTTTGTCGTAAGACACCCCCTTCTCTATTTCCAAACTTAATTGCGTCGTTTCCAATCAATCCTCACCTTTACTCTTGTCTTTATGTTCGTATTTTTTCTATAATTTTGCGCAGTTCAAGAGCTTCTCACAGAGGGTAGAGGATATAAACATTGATGTCTATCGTAACCTCGCGCCAGTCAAATCAGAGCCGTCCACCGGTTCATCTTTCTTCCGGGAAGCCCTCATTCAGTGGCGAGTGAGTTTGAATTTTTATACATTTTTCTTTGGTGTTCCTTTACATAATGTTTAAGCCACACAATTGATGTTGATTAGAGCCCATGGAACCTCAGAAATTGGGTCTTTCAAATTGATTTCTAACGGATTCAGCATTGGATTGATGCATACAGATTCATAGCATCTTTGATATTTGTTTTTTGGTCAAACTATGGTCTTAATGGGATTTTATCTCGGGAAACAGGAGCTAAATACTGCAGAGGACTTCATTTCGTTCTACGAGGAGATGATGCCACTGGTGCAAACTTTGCCACAGATAATACTTCACCGAGAAAATATATTTTCGAAGCTTCTAGTTAGGTTGAACATGAAAGCCAGGCTTTCTATCGAACCAATATTAATGTAAGTGCATTCTTTATTGGTTCTGTCTGCTAATTATGAAAATGCTTTGACTTGCGTCGGTTTATGAGCTTACAAGGGCAAATTAGACCAAATTTTACTGTGTTAAACATTATAATTAAATGAACTTTTTTAATTTAGCAAATAAGGCCAATGAATTCTTTGGGTTATTTATAAAGTCAATGACTTGGTTAACCTGAACACGTGGCAGTGACAACCAAATATATGATGATTATTTCTAAGCTTCTAAATAGGTTTAACATGAGAGCTATGCTCTATCGTGAACCATTACGAATTCTGTTTGCCAAATATGAAAGTGCTTTGACTTGGGCCATTTTAATAGGTTACCTTTTTTAGGCAAACTAGAGCAATGTGTACTGTACTTGTAAATTACAATTAACTTTCTTCAATTAGCAACTTAGACCAATGAATATTTGGGTCTTTTAGAAGTCAATGGCTTAACTTGAGAAATCTCAATATCTCGCGAAATCTCCGATTGACTCAACCAAATATATGATGACAAGCTCCAAGCAACTTGCGCCAAGTTTTAAATTTGTTTTGCTGGATTTTAGTTCAACCCAAATATCTGTCAATTTTTTTTCAAGAAATCAACCTATATTGGCCACTGTAATGTAGTGAGGGACTGAGGGTACTAGTTACAAATATCTCTTGTTTAATTAGTTGCAGACTTCATGTTTTGAGAAATGATTTTGTTGCAATATTTTGCATAAACAGGTTAATTGCGGCTCTCTCAAGAGACATATTGGAGGAGTTCTTGCCGTAAGTACTATTTGTTGCTCTTATCTCACTCCATATCGAAGCATGTATTGATGGTTTAATGGATTTCTATTTTCTAATAATTGAATCTGATGAATACAGTTTTTTGAAGAGGCTCACAGAATCCATTGCTGACCTTCTACAAGAGGGTGGCGAGCGGGATCCAGAGATCCTTGAACAGGTATGTTGTAACGCCACCCCCCCCCTTTTGGGCGAATTGTACATGCCTATATAGTATTTTTTTTAATGTAATCAGTGTATTTTTTGTTAAGAAAATTTATACCTGACCTCCATAAAATTACGAAAACTGTTCAATTGCTGGCACCCAATAGATACATCCAATAATGCTTATGTGATCATTCTATTGATATCAATACTTGATATTGATCTTGACCTCCATTAGAATCTTTCTGGCTATGCCCTGGGCGTCTGGGGGTTTCCATTCTATTTGGATGCAGATTTCATTTTTTTACTTTTGCATTCGGCTAAGGGTTAGCTAATGTCATGATTATTCATTTTCCTGTTTCAGGTGTTTACCTCTTGGTCATATACCATGATGTACCTTCAAAAGTATCTTGTAAAGGACATAATTAATATCCTTAAGTGAGTATGGTTCTCTTTACTGATTTTTTGTTCACTGTTATTCCATATTGTACTGTCATATTGAGAAATTGATTTTTCCTTGATGCAAATTCAAGATAGGTTGTTGTAGGTTATTTCGGTATTTCATTCAGTACCAGCCATTAAATATGAAAATAAGCTTCAATTGTCCAAATATTATTCCACCATATGCACTCTAATAGATGGTCCTTTTTAGAATTCTATGTTGTATAATTTTGTATTCTACCTTTTTTGTTGTACTCAAGGCAGAAATTGATGAGATTTGTTTTATAATATTAAATTATGAAGGGTCACTGTCCGTCTGAGATTTTTCCCGAAGGATTACGTGTGTGAGTTTATGGCTGAGGCTATATCTTTTTTGTTAAGGAATGCTCCTGAGAATCAACTGATTACCGGTACTTTTATCCTTCCACTTGCTAAGCTATTTGCTGTCTCCGATAATTATTAAATATTGTGCATGTTAGTTATAAGATAATATATTGAACGACCCTGCTTTGTCAGTTATCATGCCTTTGGAATATGCAAGCGGCATGCCTACTATTTTCCTATTTTCAAAACCAAGCATTTATATTTTTGGTCAGTTTGTATTGACACTGGCTGTTTTGGAAATTGGTTTCTATTGTTACTGGTACAGTGTACATAAGAAAATTTGTTTGGTTTACCAGTTTATATTGGCCTGTGAAGTGTTTGATGTACCCACAAACCTTGAATTATCAAAAGTCAGCTAGGATGAGATTTGAGATTCGCTGATATTAACACTCGTTGCTTGATGTTGATTTAATTTTTTATGTCAAAATAGTAAGTGCAAGGATGAATTGATGTTGACTTTCCTATTTGTGTTGTAGGGTTAAAAAAGGTTGTTCGTGAAGTTGCAAAAAGATCGTCTCCAATAAGGAAAGATGGGGCTACCTCTTTATTGTGGCATGCAATGAGAGGCACATCTGGGAAACTTCACTCAAGAGCTAGAAAGGTGTTAAGTTGTTTGCTTGACAAGTCTACTATATGTCTGAGTGAGAAGTATCCAGAGGGTATGTTTTTTTATTCTCTGGGCATGGGACGTGAATTAACAGTGTAACAAAATTGGATGTCGTTATCTGCGTTGACTAAGTTAGGCGTAAATTTTGCTATGTTTTTATTTTGAAGTGCAATTTTTGCCATTGTATTCAGTGGTGCCGGCAGTTAGCCGGTGCTGGCCGAAATATGCCTTTTCTTGATACTAGTCAAGTGCCCATACTGTAAGAGGACATAATTTATATAAGTTGCGTTGACATTCAATCCATCAATTATAAAAACTTGAATCTTTCTCTCATTAGTGGGGATCTTACAAAGAGAGAGGGTAACGTTGGGACTAATTAAGAAGGGGATAGATGGACATAATACACTTATATTATATATTTGATGGTCCAGATTTTACTCTGGGAAGATAGATTTTTGGGTTTTTAAAAGACTCCTTTCATAAGGAGCATGAATAATTAACTTTGGTGATGTAAATATCCATTTGAACAATGTATTTCTTTGGCATATTGTTCCATTCTGAATATGATTTGACGGGTACTGCTACTGCCATTAATTTCCTCATTTAATTTATAGGTTTTGTTGTTGCAAATCTGTTGCCACCGTAGGGCCCAATAAAGTAATAGTGAAACTTCTTTTGATAATTGAGAAATATTCCTCTACTGATATGAGGTTTAGATATGTTTAATCTATTAACTATTTTTGTGTTGTCGTTTATAGGCTCAGAAGGCGTGGTTGAGGTTATTACTGGAGTCTTGAATAGACTCTGTACTGAGGTGGACAAGAAGGAATTGGGCTTGATGTATGCATGCCTCTATGATGCAATCAAAAGCTCCATGGAAAGCGGCTGCCTTGAACATTTGAATCACATATTGGTGTTTCTTTCCTTTACTATTCAAACCACAAAAAGAAGCAAATCTTTTGGTAAAAGAAAATTTCCCCTTTTTTTGTCTGCATCATGATTGTTCTCGAGTATTATTATTTTTTTGAAGGTTAGGGGGCGAAATGCCCACTAACAAATTGTATTAATAAAAGAAAAGTTTACGACTTGAATATTAAGCCACTTTGTGAAATTTTTTAGCTCACTTGAATATTAAGCCACTACGTAACTATAATTGATAACCATTGCCACACCTCATACATGCTATTATGGTTCTAAAATGAGTAGACCTTTATTCAGCAGTATAACAATTTGCTGGAAATATACTACCGAGAAATGAACCATCCATTAGAGAAGGTACTGATTGAGTTTTGGTTGCACTTTGGGAAAGAAAGTAAGGACTGCTTAGGGAAATATTGATTTTGCTTTGCTTCTACTTTTTCTGTTCCTTCTTTGATAGATAAGGAAGGAATCCTCAAGGTCGTTCTATTATTAGTCAACAAATATGTTGCTCCTGCTGATGGGATGGAGATGGAGAAACAATTATGTGAAGTTGTTGACAGCCTTTTAACTCTGTTACTTCGCCTTTTGGATGTTCCTGTAATAACTAGTGATTTGGTGCATATTTCTTCTTTGTATGCCCCTGTATTCAAGCTGAGAACACTGAGGTGGATATACTTTTACATAAATGCTTCTAATTGTTTGAATAGGTGTTTTTCTTATGTTTGTACCTAATATGTTCTTTTTTACTCATTCCTCTGCAGCTTTCTTAATTTTATCGAGGAGTTCATTACAAAGGATCCTCAAATTTTGCATGCTTTCCAAAGCCATATAATGAGGTAAATACCTTCTAGTTATCAAGAGAAATTAGGGACAAGCAGTTGATCATTGCAAATTGCATAATGACCTATTGTCTAGGTCATGAGTTTTCTTTGGGTAAACTCTTTATTGTTAAGCTCCGACACCCGAAAGTTTTTAAATGGGGGTCAAGTACCATATCGTATATTAACAATCATATCTAAAGCACAAATTGTAACAACAGGGTCTACAATGGAATGATTCTCACATCTTTATGGGGTTCAAATATGAATTTTCCTAAAAAAGTACTTGTATACCACCAAAAATACCATATACACTTTTTATAAACTGAAAAAAAGTATGCGTGGCATATTCTATATACTTAATCGGCTCATGAGCTCCGATATATATATATATATATATATAAATGCCCCATTGCTTCATGCCTCAATCGTACCCCAATATCTTTATCTCCCAATTTCAAAGTTCAAACAGACAATCCGAACCGCTCAACATGATATCCACGTTAAAATATGATTGGAGACCAAATTTTATATTTTTTGGAAATTTTTTACTATTTTTTAAGATCGGTACAAGATCACTGTTTTTTAGGAAATTGTGGACCATCTAAAAACAATGATTTTGTACCTATCTTAAAAAATAGTAAAAATTCCAAAAAAATATAAAATTTGGTCTCCAATCATATCTTAACGTGGATATCATGTTGAACGGTTCGGATCGTCAGTTTGAACTTTGAAATTGAAGATAAAAATGTTGGGGTACAATTGGGGCATGAAGCAATGGGGGCATTTGAGTCTCCAAGCACATTTTAATATGAAGATCATGTTGAGCGGTTCGGATCGATTGTTCGAACTTTGAAAACGGAGAAAAATACGTGGAGCATGATTGGAGCACAAAACCAATGGTGCATTTTAACCCTTCTCATATATATATATATATATATAGAGAGAGAGAGAGAGAGAGAGAGAGAGAACCGCTCAACATGATCTCCATATTGAAATGTGCTTGGAGATCAAATTTTACATTTTTTGGGATTTTTTTACTATTTTTTTAGATGGGTAGACAATCACTGTCTTTGGATGGATTGTGGACCATAAAAAAACAGTGATTTAAAAAATTCTAAACAAATAGTAAAATTTCCAAAAAATGTAAAATTTGATTTCCCGGCACATTTCAATATGTAGATCATGTTGAGCAGTTTGGATTGACTTTTGAACTTTCAAAAATAGAAAATGTAGGCATGAAGTAAAACAAGACTCTTACTTCGCAACTCACCATAGCCCAACTTTATATATATATATAATTATATATATATATAGAGAGAGAGAGAGAGAGAGACTATGGTGAGTTGTGAAGTACACGCACATATTCCCATTTGAAAATCCAAACCATTGATTCGAACCGCTCAACATGATCTCCATATTGAAATGTGCTTGGAGACTAAATTTTACATTTTTTGGAATTTTTTTACTATTTATTAAGCCACTTTGAAAATTGCTGATCTGGATGAACAATAAAAAACAGTAAAAAATTATGGACCAATGGATCAGTGATTTTCAAAGTGGCTTAATAAATAGTAAAAAAATTCCAAAAAATGTAAAATTTGGTCTCCAAGCACATTTCAATATGGAGATCATGTTGAGCGGTTCGGATCGGTTGTTTGGATTTTCAAAATGAAAATATGAGCGTGAAGTAAAAATCACCTCTTACTTCACAACTCACCATAGCTCAGCTATATATATATATATATATATATAGATATGAGGTTGACTAATATGCTTTTGGTAGCACTTCGGTCGAAACGCCATAGGGTCAAATTTCAAATTTTATATTCGAAACATCGAACTAAGTAGCTCAGTAAATTGGTTATATATTGAACTTGTAGAATACCAATTTTTACGATTTTTGGAATTGTTTTTACTATTTTTTATGATTTATGAAAGATGGCAACATATAACCAATTTACTTAGCTACTTACGTCGACGTTTCGAATATAAAATTTTGAAATTTGGCCCTATGGCATTTCGGCCGAAGTGCTACCGAAAGCATATTAGTCAACCTATGTGTATATGTATATATATGTATGTATGTATGTATGTATGTATGTATGTGTGTATATGTATGATTAGTGTCGAAGCGCTTTTGGTAGAATGTGTTGCAACACCTGTTGATTTTAAATCTCAAAGAACTTGAGGGGTAGCTATAAAATGAAAAGCATGAGAAAACCTTGAGAAACTTGTATCATGTGCTTTATTATGATTACTATATTAGAATACACAGGACCGTTTGTAATCGCTATTCTGCATTACAATAATTAATAACTATTGCAAAATTTGATTGTAGTGCGGTGGCCAATTTTGTTGAGGATTCACCGGATCAAGTTACCTTTGTTTTACTGAGATATTTTGAGAGGGAGACTCTTTTACTTGGGAAGCTGAAGAATGAAGCTGAAGACGGTGTCAAGAAGCTCTGCGATTTCTATAATGGGAAGCTTTGTCATTGGACCAAGTTATGTAATAACTTATCTGGTGTTCAAATTAGTGTAGATGAGGCTGCTTTATTATGGGGAGTAATTAAATGTTATCCTCGATTGTGTGATTCGCAAGATGGCCTTCTTACTATGAGAAATCTAATCTCTGTCCTCGATCAACTGCTCATAACTGAAGATGGTACATCTTATCACACTCCATATTGTTAATTTCTACATGTATGTTTTTCATTAGTTGTTTGTGGAGTTCTTCTGTAGAGTTTTCTGAAAGGAAGGGAAGGGGATGGGAGAGATGACTAAGGTTCTTTCACCTCTTCAACAGCCTGTTTCGGAGGTGACAAAATGTGCTATAGAGGAGATGAAATCTTCCGTATCCTCCCTTTGTGAAGGTTATGGTGCATGGCAACAATTATTTATCCCCTCCCATCCTTTCCGCTCAACCCTTCTGGAGCACAGTTGAATAAAGTTGTATCTAAAGGGTCTTTGGAGTCTTTCTACTTGAAGCTGAAATGCATAAACTGGTCATTAATTTCTAGGTGTTATTGCTGGCCTTCCAAGAGCCACTTGGCAGAGTCTCATTGGTGCAGCCCTGGCATCATACCAGTTGTTGGTGCATGCCCACCCAGGAAATGCAGAAGTCGATCTTTACTTGTCTCTGGCCGGGAGACACAAGTCATCTCCTCAAGTTCTATCAGCTGTTGCAGAGCATTTTGACTCTTTGCTTGGGTATGACACAACCTAGTTCCATCTTATATGTGCATAGTTCTTTTCCTTTTCTGTTGATTTAGATTGAAATAAACTGGTTTACATGGTTCCCCCAGCATTATAATTATAAGATATATTTGTTCTCTTCTTTTGTTGTAGCCACTACTATTCTATAAATGACCAACTTAACTTCTCTTATGTTACTTCTGACTTCTTATTTGTCAGGAAAAAGATGATAACTAGCACTAGCTGGAAATGTCTTCTTTAATTATGAAACTATATCCTTTACTTGTTTTTATTCTTTTGCTCTTTGTTCTTTGCAGGGACAATTGTAAAAAAGATGAGATTAATGTTGAGGACAAGGTAGATGTATTTGGCGCATTGATTGATAACTTGAGCAATTCGAACAAGACAATTCGGGTTTCAACTTTGAGGATATTGTTACATTTTTTCGCAAGAGACGAGCATTTGTTTGCTAATGATAAGCGCCCAAATAAAAGGCTAAAGACCGAAGAATCTGATTTGGCAAAAGAAAGTGCTAAGCACACTAATGTACGTTCAGTTTTCTTGTATCTTTCCTATCCTTCATACATTGTGAACTGGACATATTTTCGACCTGCTATATGAGGGCCCTGATAGTTATAGTAGATTAGGCCATAATTTTCTCCTTTCAATCCAACAATAGTGATATCAATAATGAATTAATTTATTAATTATAGTGATTGTTCCTCCTTTTAATTAGGTTGTTGAGCTGCTGCTTATAATTGAGTCCACCCCACTCTCGATCTCAACGAGCCGCAAGATCACGGTCCTTATTTCACAGATACAAATGAACCTCTCTGCTGGAAAGATCCATGAAGAGCACTTGCAGCTCGTCTTACATGGAGTCCTAGGCGTGCTCCACAATAGATTCAGCCAGGTGTGGGATCCTGCAATGGAGTGCCTCTCTGTTCTGATAAGAAACTACAGAGATGCTGTATGGGATAAGTATGTTGAATACCTTGCAGTTGTGCAAAATAAGGCTTTGTCTCACATGGATCAGTTGGGGAAGCAGGATGGTACTGGTAGTGAATCACTGGGTATGTTTTATTTCTCTCCCAGCAGCCCCCCCCCACCCCTCTCTCTCGCTCGTTCTCTATTATCTTACACCAATCTCTCTCCTCTCTCGTTCGCTAGTACATACAAAAACTCTCTCCTTCTACCCTAATCAAACTGCTCTCTCTCATCTTGCATAAAGATTGGTGTAATTGTTTGAATTCTTGGTGTTCTATCATGTTTATACCTGTTCTTTCTTATTTTTCCTTGCGAAGTTTGTTTCTATTCACCACTTGTTCCTGGATGTTTTTTATGTCAACCCAAACTTTAACACACACAATAAAAATTTGCTTTAGTGAAAAAAGAGAAGCGCAAAATATTGGAAACTTGTATCTGTTTCAATAAAAAAATTTTAGGGAAACACATATTCCCCCCTTTGTAAGAAGCTTTATATTCTAACTACCCTTTTTTTTTATTGCAGATATTGCAAACTTATTCAACCAATTTCTCTATCCAGAAAGTGATCCAACACCATCTACAAATGTCACAGTTTCATTACTACAAACTCTTCAGAAGATTCCAGATATGGCGGAGTCTCGGTCTCGTCAGCTTATTCCTCTGTTCTTCAATTTCCTTGGCTACACTAATGATAACATTGCAAGGTATCTAATATAAATATATGAAATGTTATTTTTTTGGTCTTGATGATTGTTCAATTGGTGGAACAGGGCACGTGTTGAACAAAATAAAATATATCACAAGCATGTAGAAATTGGATAACGGAAATTTTAGGAATAGGCTGGTAAATTGGTGCATTTGATCAAAACTTGAGTTAAAGCATGAAATAGATAACTGTTTGAGCTCATTCTTCTTACCATTTTGATTTCGCATGTCTTGTGTTTTTTTTGTTCATGGTTTCTCTGTTTTTGTACAGTGTCGAATCGTACATGTCTGACAGGTGCAAGGGGAAAGAGTGGAGAGTCATCCTAAAAGAATGGCTGGATGTAATAAAGTCAATGCACAATGCTCGGTCCTTGTTCAGGAGCAATACTCTTCATGAGATTTTAGTAAAAAGGTACATCTTTCAATTGACCACTTTGCAACTATAACTTCTCTAGTAAGCAAAAACAAGCAGAGGATGAATAACATGATAGGTGAGTATGCAAAAACTAAGAAAGGTACATTTGATTTTAAAGGATATATTATACATAATGTATGTTTGATTCAAATTTTCTTTTAGACTTCTTGATGACATGGACCCTGAGGTCCAATCAAAAGTTCTGGACTGTTTGCTAAACTGGAAAGAAGAGTTCATGGTACCATATGCTCAGAATCTTCGTAATTTAGCGTTCTCCAAAAATTTGCGTGAAGAGCTCACTACATGGTCGGTTTCAAAAGAGTCGAATTCGATTGAAGAGGAGCACAGAAGCCACCTGGTCCCTCTAATAATCCGTCTACTGACCCCAAAAATCAGAAATTTGAAGTCACTCGGGTCACGTAAGGTTGTATTTTTTTTACTGTTTCTATAATATATTTTTAATAGAAATTTGCAAGAGGGGGTCTTCTAGCAAGTTTTGAAAAGTCTCTTTTTCTGTGCAATGTTTCAAAAGGTTTCTTCTTTTCAGGCAGATGAAGCCTTATAGTTTAATGCAAAATGTAACATCATTTTTTCCCTTCCTTTGTCCTTCAGCATGCAGGGGTTAGTCACCGGAAGGCCTTAATCCGTTTCTTCATGCAATTTGAGCCAACTGAGCTTGAGCTATTTTTCTCTCTGTTATTAAAGCCCTTACTTCCTCAACCTCTTTTAATTGAAATTTGCAACTCGGGAAAATCTCTTTGCTCCGTTCTTCCTGAAGTTTCAAGTTCCATAGCCATAGATAATCTATTATTGAAAAGAAGAAATGGTTTTGTACATGTAGTGGAAGAAGTGTTTGTTACCTTTGATATGGCTCGTATGGAGCCTATTCTTGACCTTTTGTTGAAGATTGTTGTGCTAATATTGGAGAGTTGCATGAGAAATATTAACGGGGAGAGAGTGGAAGGCAGAGATGGAGACACCATGGATGTTGATAATCCCTCTGGTGATTTGGAGGTATACTTAATTATTGTTTTGTTACAATTAGAATGGTTTTTTTTTCCGTACCTGGGATTATTGCATTGGGGGGTACGTAACAGTATTGATCATGATTGGTCTACTATTGGCTAGTTTTGTCCACTATTTAGTTTCTAGGTTGCTCTTTTGGCAGGCAATTGTCCATTTTTTTTTTCTTTCCTCTTTATTTGTGTTTTTGTTTTCTTTTTGTTCGTTTATTTTCTTCTGGCTCTGTTATTTGAGATCCTTTTTTTTTTTTGTGCTTCAGTTGCTTGGTTGTCATTTTCAAGCTAACTTCACATCTGAAGTTGACAACAAAGCTATATTTTTGAACTGTGTGGTATTCATGTACCTATTTTGTAGCAAATGCAACATACATTAATCTTTACTATTTCTCACATATATCAAACAATTATTTCTTTATAGGACAATACATCCATAAAGCAGTACAAGGAATTGAGAACCTTGTGCTTGCGCGTAATTTCTTTGGCACTTAACAAGTTCGAGGACTACAATTTTGGCTCTGACTTTTGGGACATCTTTTTCACTTCGGTCAGACCTCTGCTGGACAGGTTTAAACTGGAGGGTTCCAGTAGTGAAAAACCGAGCTCTCTTTTCGCATGCTTTATAGTCATGAGCAAGAGCCCTAAGCTGGTTTCTCTTTTGGCAAGACAGCCTAACCTTGTGCCAACAATCTTTTCTATTTTGTCAGTTAGCACGGCTTCAGATGCTATTGTTTCTGCTGTGCTGGAATTTATCGAGAATTTGTTGAAGTTGGATAGTGATTTGGATTTGGATGAAGCAGAGGATAACCTGGTGAAGAAAGTTTTATTACCTCATGTTGACATACTTGTTCAGAGCTTGCATGATCTTTGTAAGATACGCAGTGAATTCCATAGGTAGTTCCTAAAATTTTCACGTTTATTTTTTTTTGCCATATGCTTACCATTATGTTATTGTTTCATCCTTTACACTCCTCTCAATCCTTTGGCAATACCTCAAGGATAGGGCAGCATGAAGCACACTTGTGGCCAGAAAATCGATCTTTCTAATGTACCTGTTAACTTAAAATTAATTTATATGTACGTTGTTGTCTTTGTAGAAAATCTGTGGTTCTAACTGGACGAAGAGAAGTGAGGGTGTTTAAAATGCTGGCAAGGTATATCAAAGATTCATCGATAGCTGGGAATTTTTTAGATATTCTGCTTCCCCTTTTCAGAAAGAAGGACATCAGTTCTGGTACAACTTCCTTTCAAGATCTAGATGTTCTTTAAGGGTAGTATTACCCAATTTGACCAGTCTGGTATATTATAGCTGGGGTCTTTATGATCTCTTCATATGACAGGTTATGTACTATCAAAAATATTTTGCATTATCATGCTGCCTCTTGTTTGATTCTAAAACCCATTATTCCTGTTTACACTATTGAAAATGTTTTGCATTATCATGCTGCCTCTTATTGGATTATAAAACCCATTTTACCTGTTCATTGCACAAAATATTGGTCTGTTTTTTTTTTCTTGTTTCTTTTCCAATTTTGTAAATCTGAGTATTCATCTGCTATTTCTTTTTTTGTTGGAAATTGTCTTTTCGCAATATTCCATGTCTGTTTAAGGGTACCATTTAGTAAATTTCAATTTGTGCACTGCTACTTATTATTCTGCCAGAAGAAACTATGTTGTCAGTATGCAGTAGGCTCTGCCATTATTAATTTTTTTTACTTGCCACTACAGATGAGTGCTTGGAGGGGCTTCAGGTGGTGAGGGAAATGATCCCTATTTTAGGCAGCAAGTCGTATGATAAAGTTTTGTGTGCAGTAAATCCATTGCTTGTTAGTGCTGGTCTTGGACCTAGGCTATGCATTTGCGAAATCCTTGATGGCCTTGCACAATGTGATTCTTCATTTACTGTTCTGGTGAGATATTTGGTGAATTATTGCTTTTATTCTAAGTTTGATTAATGGAATTTTCTTTTATTTAACTTTCTACAATGCATTACCACAACATTCAGTTCGGATGCCCAGTATGGTGCAGAGTCAGTTCAGTGCCTTTAGAGCTGTTAGAGTTAGTTTCTGTTCTTGGCTGAAACTAATTTCTAAAGAACCACTACTTGGTGTTGGAACCCTGTTTTGCCAACTTCACGGGACTGCAACTCGTGATTTTTCGTGTAAAGAGCAAATGTGTAGAAACTTTGGTGGTGTCCATTTGTTATTCTTCTTAAATTATGAGTCTATACTTTTTAAGTTTGTTCAATGGTTATTCAAGTAATTTTATTGCTCCAGACAGGGTATGCAGTGAAAACTAATAATAAAATACTCATTTTTTTTCGATTTCAACTTCCTTGGCTTGTTTCAGGCAAGATTATTGCGTGATCTGAATGCTGTTTCTCCATCAGAACTAGGTGAGTTAGACTATGATGCACGGATCAAGGCATATGATTCTGTTGGACCCCAGCTGTTTCCCTGCTTGAGAGAGGAGCAGACAATGACAGTGTTGTCCCACTGTGTCTTTGACATGTCCTCAGAAGATCTGATCTTCAGACAGAGTGCATCGAGGGCATTACAGTCGTTCCTCCATTTTGCTGCTCCAATTTTGAATGGAGATGACAATTCTAGTGGAAGTGATGGCACCCCTGTAGTTTGGAAAAAGGCCTCTGTTATGCAGACAGTGGATAAAATATATTTGCACCATATGGGAGATGCCATGTGCAAGGATATGTCAATTCAGAAGGTTCTCTTTCTCTCTCTCACCCGACCATGTCATATTTGTAGATAAATCATGTATACTCTATTTGTGTGTGAGATTTTAGATATCATGTCCTCTAGATGATTTTTGGTATCACTTGATCATATGCTAAACCAACCAAAATACTTTATATCTCACATTTCGAAAGAATACGTTTGTTATAAACTTTTGTCAATAAAATGCTAATAAACTTCTGTTATGTACTATTGTAGGAATGGTTCACTTTGCTGAGAGATATGGTGTACAATTTTCAAAATCACCCTTCACTGAGCTCATTCAGGTGTCTGTGTAGCGAGGATCCAGATCACGACTTCTTTGCCAACATTGTTCATCTACAAGTAAATTTTTTTCATTAATTTATCTAATCTACAAGCATCTGTGTATACTTCTTTCTTATCCGTGTGTTTCTTCTTTCTTAGCAATTTCTAATACTTGCTTTGTGGTGTTACAGATTTACAGAAGAGTTAAAGCACTGTCACTCTTCAGGAAAAAAGTTGGCATGGCCAATTTCTCAGAGGTAAGTCCTGGCCCTAATTCTGAATTCATTTACACCTTGCTCCCATCCTGAAGCAGTAAAACACGAAGGCCGAGAGGAACCTGGATCTAGTTGGTAGTGATCCTACCTGTTTATATGGTATCAAACAAAGTAGTGTGATTATTTTGTACACAAGCTTGATGTTTGGTTATGTTTGAATGCAGGCTGTGACTATGAAAATATTTGTACCTCTTCTATTCACCATGTTATTCGACAATAAAGAGATAAAAGGTGAACACCTCAAGAATGCCTGTGTTGAAACCCTCGCATCAATCGTGGCCCATGTGCAATGGGAGTCATATCGTGCCATTCTGACACGATGCTTTCGTGAATTGACCACGAAATCTGACAAACAAAAGATACTACTCCGTCTTATCTGTGCGATTCTCGATTCATTTCATTTCTTGGATGATTCTGTAGTGACTCAAAAAATTGCGCAAGAGAATAAACGTCACTATTTGGAAAAGATTGTGCTTCCTCAAGTGCAGAAGCTTTTCTCTCTAGACTCGGAAAAAGTTAATGTGAATATAAGTCTGGTGGCACTTAAAATACTTAAATTGTTGCCAGTAGAGACAATGGAGTCACAGCTCTCGAATATTATACACAGAATTTGCACCTTTTTGAAACATAGACTGCAAAGCATCCGAGACGAGGCTAGGTTGGCATTAGGAGCTTGCTTAAAAGAATTGGGGGTTGAGTATTTACTCTTTATGGTTAAAATTATGCGCGCAATTCTGAAACGGGGTTATGAGTTGCACGTGTTGGGCTACACGTTGCATTTCCTTCTATCAAAGAGCGTTATACTGGCGGGTGGAAGCCGTACTGGTCAGATTGATTACTGTCTCGATGAGTTGTTAGAGGTTGTTGAGGCTGAAATATTTGGTGAAGTGTCAGAGGAGAAAGAGGTTGAGAAAATAGCCTCCAAAATGAAAGAAACCAAAAAAAGTATGTCATATGAGACACTTAGGTTGGTTTCTAACAACATAACATTCAGAACAAAGGCCCCAAAACTCCTCTCCCCTATTTGTTCACGCCTTATGAGGCACCTGACACCAAAAATGAAGCCAAGAATTGAGATAGCCTTGCATAACATCGCTCTAGGTATTGAGTCAAACCCATCAGCTGAGACCACTGAGCTGTTCATTTTTGTTTACGGACTTGTTCATGACACCATAACACAAGAAGAAGCGAAGACGGATTTCGGGACCGATTTGAACTTGAAGTCAATTTTAAATTCCCACATAATATCTGACTTTGGCCTGGGGTTGTTTCACAGCCGCCTGAAAAAGACAAAGCTTAGCAAGCACAATGAGGAATTACTATCCATGCTGGACCCATTTGTTCCTCTTTTGGAACAATGCCTTAGTTCAAAGTACGAGAGTGTCATCTCTTCCGCCTTTAAGTGCCTTACTCAGTTAATTGCACTTCCTCTCCCCTCTAATGAGACCAATGCTGAAAATATAAAAACCTCTCTGTTGGAGATCTGTCGTAGATCCAATAACTCAACCAGCCCTCTAATGCAGTCATGTCTGCGGCTGTTTTCTGTGCTTCTTAATAGCTCAAGAGTTAGGGTTACGCTCTCTGACGAGGAGTTGCGCATGGTTGTAAATTTTCCTGTTTTCATAGATTTACAAACAAACCCTTCGCCAGTGGCTCTGTCCTTATTGAAGGCAATTGTCGGGAGGAAATTGGTGGTGCCTGAGATATATGACATGGTGACAAGAGTTGGTGAGTTAATGGTCACATCTCAGGATAAGCCGGTGCGTACTCAGTGCAGCCAGATTTTGCTTCAATTTTTACTTGACTATCGCCTCTCTGAGAAACGGCTTCAGCAGCACTTGGATTTTTTACTCGCTAATCTCAGGTATGTGCTGGAAAAGATTTGGTTTAGATATAAGCATTAAAAACAGACAAGAAACAGTTAACTTTATGTAACAAGATGAACTTAAAACTAAGGGAAACTTGAAGTTCTCGAAAGGAGGCTGACATTAATGTGGATTATAACAAAGCTTATTTTGTTTGAAATATTCTATAAGTAGTGTCATTCCTTTTTTCTTATTTATATTTGTTTGTGTGATATCTACTCTGATGCAGTTATGAGCATTCTTCTGGAAGGGAAGCAGTGTTGGAAATGCTGCATGCTATACTGATGAAATTTCCTAAGAGTATAGTTGATAGCCAGGCACAGACATTCTTTATTCATTTAGTAGCAGCCCTATCAAATGATACAGATTCACAAATTCACTCCATGGTTGCCACTATTATTAAAGAACTGATTGAACGAACCAGTGAGAGTGTCTTGAATTCAATCATGGAGTTTTGCATTTCTTGGTACACGGGAGATAACCACAGCCTCTGGAGTGCTGCAGCTCAGGTATTGTTGCAAATAACACTCAATGCTTGTACTATTTCAATAAAGCTTCTAGTATTTTTTTATTATTCTTTACTTTTCTGTGTTTGTGTGGCTCATTGCAAGTGATGCCTGACACCTTTTGGGTTGTTGACAATAACTCTGAACCAACAAGATCTCACCGATGCCCAAAATATATATATATTTTTTTCTGAACTTTTTAACTCAGCCAAATATCTTGAAGCATGTCTCTCTGAACCCAGGGCTCGTATCTAAGTTTCTTGGTTAATTTTATTTTAATTAAGGCTTCGGTATATTAGCTGTGTAGATTTTTGGGCAAAACTGTCTATATTGAGCGGAAACTTTTTTTTAGTTATTCATTGACCATGGGTTTACTCGTATTTCCTGTGTCAAATACTGACCTCATTGATATGATCTATATTGTATGATATATATGACAATGACATATATATATATATATAGAGAGAGAGAGAGAGAGAGAGAATGGCTAATATCAAAACGTTTGTTCCTGGGCTCAGGAACAAACGATTCCGTTCTCCCATTTCCAAAGTTCAAACAACAAATCCAAACCGTTAGATGTTCAATCTATATTAAAATGTGCTTGGAGACCAAATTTTACATTTTTTGGAATTTTTTTACTATTTATTAAGCTAGTTTGAAAACCGCTGTTTTTCAATGCTGCAGAAATTTCATAAAAACAGCGGTTTTCAAACCAGCTTAATAAATAGTAAAAAAATTCCAAAAAATGTAAAATTTGGTCTCCAAGCACATTTTAATATAGATTGAACATCTAACGGTTTAGATTTGTTGTTTGAACTTCGGAAATTGGAGAACGGAATCGTTTGTTCCTGAGCTCAGGAACAAACGTTTTGATATTAGCCATTTTCTCTCTCTCTCTCTATATATATATAGGGATGGACTATGGTGAGACGTGGAGTAAAACAAGTTTTTACTCCACGCCTCAATATTTCGAATTTGAAAATCCAAACAACCGATCCGAACCGTTCAACATGATCTCCATATTGAAATGTGCTTGGAGACCAAATTTTACATTTTTTGGAATTTTTTTACTATTTATTAAGCCACTTTGAAAATCGCTGATCCATTGGTCCAGAATTTTTTACTGTTTTGCTACTGTTCACCCGGATCAGCGATTTTCAAAGTGGCTTAATAAATAGTAAAAAATTTCCAAAAAATGTAAAATTTGGTCTCCAAGCACATTTCAATATGGAGATCATGTTGAACGGTTCGGATCGGTTGTTTGGATTTTCAAATTCGAAATATAGTGTGGAGTACAAACTTGTTTTACTCCACGTCTCACCATAGCCCATCCCTATATATATATATATAGAGAGAGAGAGAGAGAATGGCTAAGCTCAAAACGTTTGTTCCTGGGCTCAGGAACAAACGAGTCGGTTCTCCAATTTCCAAAGTTCAAACAACAAATCCAAACCGTTAGATGTTCAATCTATATTAAAATGTTCTTGGAGACCAAATTTTACATTTTTTGGAATTTTTTTACTATTTATTAAGCTGGTTTGAAAATCGCTGTTTTCCAATGGTGTAGAATTTTAATAAAAACAACGATTTTCAAACCAGCTTAATAAATAGTAAAAAAATTCCAAAAAATGTAAAATTTGGTCTCCAAGCACATTTTAATATAGATTGAACATCTAACGGTTTGGATTTGTTGTTTGAACTTCGAAATTGGAGAACCGACTCGTTTGTTCCTGAGCCCAGGAACAAACGTTTTGAGCTTAGCCATTCTCTATATATATATATAATGACGAGTATAGATGCACATTTAACTGTTCACTGAACAATTTGAAATTTGCTAGGGTCTGTACTAGTGACCATTATGGCTCGTCATAATGTACTTAGTTGCATGAAGTCAAGGGTATCCATGTTACCTAAGGTCTATAAACTTGTCTTTTACGTATTCAATACATTTAACTTGATTTGACAAGTATTGTCAAGATTGTCAAATTAAGGCATTGTAGGCATCCAATTCTTTACATATCTAGTCAGTTGTTAGTTGAGAATGTGAGAAATGTACGTGCTACTAGTAAATACCCATAAGCTCGCCACGGGGGATATTCCCTTATGAGCATCTATCTGTACCTGATAATTTCTCATGTGCTTTTCTTCCTTTTTTCTGGTTAATGTGAACTTAAAATTGCTTTTTCATGAAATCTCATCAGGTGTTAGGTTTGTTGGTTGAAACTCATAAAAAGGGGTTCATAAAGCACACAGAAACTGTGCTAAGAGTTGCAAAACGCATTATGGAATCATCACTTGTTAGTGTCAGTGAAGCACAGGCCAATTCAACAAATGAAGCTGGGTCTCTTCTCTGGAAAGAGGCTTATCACTCTCTCGCCATGCTGGAGAAAGTTTTCGTCATCATTCCTGAGATTTACTTCAAGCGGGACCTTGAGGTATGCTCTTGTTATAACTGCTGATTTGTACCAGTCAAGCTTAAGAGAGAGCATTGTAGTACCAGCTAATACCAGCATGAGTCAGCCTCTGATTGCCTCAGTTTGGCATCCCAAACAAGTAAAAACTAGATTAATCAGAATATTAATTAGTCAAGTATGCCCTTATGTAGCTAAAAAGCAGAGCATATATTTATTATATACATTCAGGTTCTAGACGTGAATGGTTGGTGGTCTTACATAACGAGATTTTAATTTAATTGAAGCCTTTGTTGTGTTTTTTGCCAGGATATTTGGATATTGGTGACCAAGCTGTTGTTGCATCCTTATTCTCGTTTACGTGAAATTTCAACGTGTCTGGTGGCTTCATACTTCGCATCAATCCCTGAAGTAAAAAACAAAAATAACAGTACGAAAAGCAAAAAACCGAATAATGAACCCTTCATCCTTGCCAGTCCGAGCTGGCTCTTTTTTATATCTGTCTCATTAATTAACCAGCTTAAAACAGAGCTAGAGAAAGGAGCAGAAACAAACAGGGTGATTTTAGAAAACATTTCACTCTCTGTTTGTGGGCTCCACTCCTTCGCAACAGAGAGAAAGTTGGACCAGTTTTGGTTGGGTCTCAACCCAGCTGAGCAGAGCACCTTTCTTGAGGGGTTTGAATTGCTTGGTTCTCGAAAGGCAAAAAATAATTTCCTTCTTTCTGCCACGACATCTTCAGAGGCCGAAATAGATAATCAGAGCAAGAATAGTGAAGAAGACCTTCGGTCGTTATTGATTGTACCTATGATTAAGCGGATGGGTAAAATCGCAATGCAGAAGGAAGATGTTCAGGTTAGTTACTTTAGAAGCAAAATTTGATGGAATCAATATTGGATTGCACTTTTGGCTTTTACCCAGGGGCGGATCCAGTAAGAGGGACCATTCATTTTCAAAATTTATGTGATTATACATGATTTTCTATATAGTTTAGAGTAAAATGCTATGGGTACTGTAAAATTGACCCGCATACTCACATGAAAATTTTATATGATTGACCCCCAATGTGTGTTTGACCCCCATAGCTTGAAAGTCTGGCTCCGCTCTGCTTTACCTGTACTGGTACAGAATGTTAAGAATCCTATCAATATCTGTCAATAATCCTACCAAAATCTGTCAAGAATCCTATCAGTCTTAGGATTTCTTTCTATTTAGGGCGTCTCCTCTTTGCTCTACTTTGGAAATTTATTCAATTAAATTATCTTTGTAAACATTGTTCCTTATTTAGAAAAGCTATGTTACAATTGTGTATATAAAGTTATAAACAGATGTAGATGGCTCAGAAATAGATATCAGTTTTTAGAGAATTTTCTTCTTCATCATATCTATTTTTCTGTCACAGAAGTATGGTCAAGTTGGGGTACATAGGCCATATTATCTAATATCATAAGTTTTAGGTACTGAAATTTGAGTTGGTAGGAGGGTTAGTCTGCTATCATTTTACATTGTTGTCTATTATACCTTACTAGCAAGGCTAACTCTGGTTCAATTGTGTCTTTTACCTGTACTGGTACAGAAGTTTGGTCAAGCTGTGGTACAAAGGACATATTATCTAATATCATAATTTTTAGGTACTGAAATTTCAGTTGGTATGAGGAATAGTCTGCTATCATTCTATAACATTGTTGTCTATTATACCTTACTAGCAAAGGGTAACACTGATTCAACTTCGCAATGCAGATGGAGATTGTATTCAAAAGTTTTGGAACTATGACAATGAGGCTCGGAAAGGAAGAGTCTCTTGCCTATGCACAACACATTCTATTTCCCTTATATAAAGTTTGCGAAGGATTTGCTGGCAAGGTCATTACTGGTAAGTTTATCTCATTTCGACTTAGTAGTTCTCTTCTATTTCTTGGGAATATGAAAAAGACTCCTTATATTTCAGGGATTTACAGAAAAGCTTATATTATTTTTATTCCTGAGATAAACTCTGTTAAGAAATTTGGATTGGCCTGGCTGTTGCTATTATGAACAAGACTTCCTTTTGACTTGTGATAGAATTAACACCCCTGCCAAAAATGAGTCTTGCCTAAATGTTTTATTCCAGGAAAATGAATGGTAGAATTTGCTTCATATTAAGTTTCCTTATTTTGTGTTTCTTAGCCAATTGCAATAATGTCTAGAACAGAGGGTGATGATACCCACTCTAGATTCTGTTCTTAAATTGAGACAAATCTTTGCCAACAATGTAAAGTCATGGACTTACATGCAATTTTATGATATTGCGTCTTTGAAAGAAAATGTTTAGGTCTAAATTAATCTTCCAAAAGTGGTGTCTTATGTTATTTAACACTTAATTGGCCAAAGAACATGCCTGAAACATACGAAAGACGAAGAAATGTACCTAATCAATGCTAACTTCTGACCTTTTCATGTTATCCAGATGACATAAAACAAATAGCAGGTGAAGTACGGGATAAAATAAGAGATGTCATGGGAGTAGATAATTTTGTACAAGTGTACAACCAGATCCGAAAGAGCCTCAAGAGAAAGAGGGAGAGCAGGAGGCAGGCAGAGAAGGTGCTAGCGGTTGTAAACCCGACCCGCCATGCCAAGAGGAAGATCCGCATAGCTGCTAAGCACCGTGTGAATAAGAAAAGAAAGATTATGAATATGAAGATGGGACGGTGGGGAAGATAGGTATTTATTTATTATTTGTTGATTTATTTTCCTCTTTGCTTTTAGTTTGTTCTAGTGGCTGCTGTTGTTTTGTTTTATTACCCTCATTTATGTTAAATTCAATTTTGTTCTGTTAATAGACGGGTATGTTGACCATGAGGGGTTTTTTGTGGTATTTGTAACTTACCTACCGAGCATGAAAAATGTATCATATTTATTTATCAATCCGTTTGCATCCTGCCACTTTAAAATTATCCCAACAAAAAGTTTACGATATAGCCCTTTTCTCTCCACTAAGTCATGAATATCATTATAATGCAAATACATGTGCGAGGAAATAGGGAATTAATTAGCAACCTCAAAGAAAGCAGCCATTTGGAGTATAATAGGTCGAATTGTTACTCTAGTTTTGGTCTCTTTATTTCTCGAGTATGCACATCTAGATACACATTTCATTCACACCCCGCTTCTAGTTTAAAATTTAAATTCGTGAATCTCCAATGCTGAAAACTGTCATTATTAACATGTTACTTCTAAAAAACTCGCCTCTTGATGGAATTGAAAAATAATTTTAGAAAGGTAATTTTAATGTACATCTATTTTTTACTGTACATTAATTTGATATTGTGAAGTGAATGAAAGAGGAATGAGAGGACTGCGTTAATGGTTGAATGTAGTTCGGTCCCAACGCAATGCATCAATAACAATATATCAGCTGGAGGTTTGGAATGCTCATTCATTTTCTCCAAATTTACAATGATGCAGAATCTCATCTTTTGACTAAAATAAAAAAAAATACTGTAAAAAATATATATTGGGATTGGTTTTAGACATAATCATTCATTTATCAAATGATAAGTAAAATTAACACTTATCGGAGACAGCTCTTTTCATCCGTCCCTGTAAGATTTGTAATTTTTTAATTTTACTGGATTGTGTACACAAATTAACAATGAGAAAATAAGAAAACAATCAGAAATATTAAAGAAAATCTTACAAGTCCTTTTCTCTTTTTTATGGATGGTAAGTATATAGTGGGGAAAACGGAGCGGATAGTGGTAAAATCATATTCATATCCTTTTTAATTTCCGGATACGGATTCGAATCGGATATTTAATTTAAAAAATATAAAAATATTATAAAAAAATATTTAAGTTCATAATATTTATTTATCTAATTATAAAAGTGAATAAAATATTTTTTTTCATAATATAAATTAAACTATATGGTATATATTTAATATTCAGATACGGATAATTGAAACGTGTAAAATCACATATGTATCTATATCCACACGGATATTCAGATATCAGATATTTACATTTCATTTAGATTGACATCTCTGTTGCTCAATTAATCTTGATTTGTCATCGAAAGGATCTAGGACAACTCACTAAAGCACGAAAGCCGAGCAGAATAAAGAAAGGAATTGGAGAATTATAAATGTAAACATTCAATGTAGAACTCTTCAAATTATATAAGTGGAATTTAGGATAATATTTGAGGCTATTATTTTCTTATATTTACAACAACCAAAAGCTCAACCGAGGCACTTTCAGTCAAAATACATAACTATTATTCACCACACATAACGGTTATTGACTGTGTTGAATTGTCACTACAAAAAACGTACTATATAGAATGGTAATTTTCAATGTAAAAGGCACGCTGCTGAAAATCATGTAACTTGGATTATAAAACATTTAGTGACCTTAAAACACTAAATAATCGTTTGGAATGTTGTTTGAATATTAATCAAAGAAAAAAGCCTAAAATTTAACAGCTAGTTTATGACAGATAAATCGGAGTTACTGACATCAGACTGGTTGTCAGAACAGCTCCTTTTACTGTGGTAGAACAATAAAAACAAATGTAACTGCCAAGGATTTTGAATTGTTACAGGATGATATCTCAAAAACTGTTAAACAAATAAAAGATATATTTGTTAACATTTTAAACCTTATTTCTATATATAACAAGTGATAATTGAGGTCGTTCATGCACGTAATACATGAAATTCTTCAAATAAAATATGAGCAACACTTGCATGCTAGATCATGCATAAAACTCTTTTCTAACTTTCTTGGATACTAATCTTGAATGATGACTTGTTCAATGCATCTTGATAACAAAATTTAAGTGCATATATGCTTTGATTGTTTTTTGAAAGAAAATGATATGCTTTAAACCATCAATTTGGATACTAATTTTTAATGAAGACTTGTTCAATGTATCTTGATAATGCTAGATTGTTTTCTGAAAGAAAAATTATATGCTTCAAACCATCAAGATAAAAATGATTTATTCGTCAAAAAAATAGTTTGAGAAAGACCTTCGTATAAATACTAATACACTTATTATTGAAAAAAAATAAAAAAATTTGATTATTGTTACATCATTTTTATTTATGATGAACATTTAATTTCAAAATGAACAATTCATGAAAGTGAAAAATATAACGGTACATAAATAATACAAGAATTATTTAGCTTTGAGGTATGAAGAAAAAATATATATAAAATATTGGGTATACTCAAACACCAACAAAATTTCATAGGGTTAGAATTTATGAAACATATTATTATCATACACACACATATGAATATATGATCTAAATCAATAGTAGTCCAATTGTCAATTGTGTATGCATTTAGATTATTAGATGGACGAGAAAAATGCAGCTGGTTTTCGACTCGTAGTTCACTATATATACTAAAAGAGGAGGGATCGGATTACACCCTTTTTTTTGACACACTTTGACACCTACCATTTTTAAAGTCCAAATAGTCGATCCGAACCGTTCAACATGATGGATATATTAAAATGTGCTTGGAGATCAAATTTTGAATTTTTTTACTATTTATTAAGATGGTTACAAAATCGTTGTTTTCAGACCATTGAAAAACAGCGATTTTGTAACCATCTTAATAAATAGGAAAAAAATTCAAAAAAATGTAAAATTTGATCTCCAAGCACATTTTAATATATCCATCATGTTGAACGGTTCGGATCGACTATTTGGACTTTGAAATCGCAAAATTAACCTATAAAAAAATAATGTTGTCAAAAATAAAATGTGTAATTGGATCCCTCCTCGTACTATACATTTAGATATTTTTTACGGTGCTCCGTGTATATTTAAAGGAGCAGTCTTTTTTTTTTTTTAAAGGCTTGACAGTGGCTGTCGAGTTTTTAAGAGCAGTCAATATCTGTAAGAAGCGATCAACATAACCAAAACATGGTTCATGAAATCTACATAGGAATAGGTATTGAAATTGGAATAGGAAATCGGCATGTGTGCTTCTAAAATCAGAATAAGAACCGAAATCGACATAATACCTATGAAATCGAAATCGGATGACTCGTGAGGAGAATCGACCGAGTCATATTTGAAGCTCGAATTTGTTTTTTCAATTTTGTTGTTATGTACTAAAAAAATAAAACAAATATAAAAAGAGCAAAGTTTAAATGCTTCATGTTTTTCATATCTCAATCGTATTTTACATTCTTATTTTTATTTTTAAAGTGTAAACAATCGAACTAAACCATGCAACATGATCTTTATATTAAAATATGCTTGGAAATCAAATTTTTAATTTTTTTAATTTTTTTACTATTTTTTCAGAGGTACAAATTTATTATTTTTGAATGGTTTATAATCTTCTAAAAAACAATTAATGATTATGTACATATCTAAAATAATAGTGATTTTTTTTTTTCAAAAAAAATATAAATTTTGGTCAACACATTTAATATAGAGATTATGTTGAGCGGTTCGGATTGATTATCTGAACTTTAAAAACAAAAATAAGAATGTAAGATACGATTGAGACATAAAATATCCAAAGCATTTAAACCCTACTCATATAAAAAAAAAAAAAACCCTACTCATATATAAAAAATAGGTTTGTTGAAAATTATGTTGAGATTTAATAGGTTTGTGAAATATCAAACATGTTTATGATAAGTTTATTTTTTTTATTTTCTTTGAGATAGAAAGATGAAGATCTAGTATTCTAATTTTTATTTAATGTTCATAAAAAATCTCCTATTTAAATTTCAAACTATAACTTTTCGCACAGATATTGTCTTTTGTCATGAAACCAAATGCTAGTTCTTCTTATCATAAGTTTATGTAAGTCCCTTTTATCAGATTCTTCAAAATCTGACATTTTTTGTCAATTAATATATGTGATTTTTTTTTTAACTTGTAACTGAATAAAGAGAGAAAATGAAAGCCCAAATTATTAAAATTGGATCCAGAACCAAATTCGGTTCGAATAGAAATCCAAATAAGCATGTAATCCGAAAAGGGAAAAAAAAAACTGGTGAACCAGTCCAAAACCGATTCTTTGTTTTTGTGAAGAGAAAATGTAACATCTTTTGAGGAGATAAGATGTCATCTTATTGGTGTTATTCTATGGACAATGATGTGCTTTCTTTTGTATTTCTTTTGTATTTTTTTTTAAATGATTACATATTTGACCATGATCAAACAATTACAACAACATTATTTCAAAAAAAAAATGCTGAATTTTTAAGAATATCAAAGAAAAATGAATCTATTTGATGAAAAAAAGCGTTCCTATAATATTTTATTTTAGTAATTTAAAAAAAAATCTACATATTTTAGGCTTAAAAAAATGTATATCTTGTATTTTAAATAATCTATATTTTTTTTATAGTACATTATTTGTATAATGTATCATGTATGTGAGAATTTTCACTATATTAAACATGATTATTTTTATAATAGTACTCTTATCTCATAAATATATATAGGAAATGGCTAGCATGCTACGCGTAGCATAGAGGGCCTCCGTGCTACGACTCGATATTTGAGTTTTCAAAATTCTAACGGTTGATCCAAACCGTTCAACATGATCTCCATATGAATATGTACTTGCAAATCAAATTTTACATTTTAAAAAAAAAATTTACTATTTTTTTAGATAGGTAGAAAATCACTTGATCTGAAAATTATGTACCATTCATATCAACTGATTTTCTACCTATCTAAAAAAATAGTAAAAAAATTCTAAAAAATGTAAAATTTGGTTTGCAAGTACATATTCATATGGAGATCATGTTGAACGGTTCGGATCGACCGTTAGGATTTTGAAAACTCAAATATTGAGCCGTAGCACGGATGCCCTCTATGCTACGCGTAGCATGCTAGCCATTTCCTATATATATATATATATATATATATATATATATATATAGGAATTGGCTACGGTGCTACGCGTAGCATAGAGGGCCTCTGTGCTACGGCTCAATATTTGAGTTTTCAAAATCCTAACGGTCGATCTGAACCGTTCAACATGATCTCCATATGAATATGTACTTGCAAACCAAATTTTACATTTTTTAGAATTTTTTTACTATTTTTTTCGATAGGTAGAAAATCACTTGATCTCAATGGTACAAAAATTTTCAGATCAAGTGATTTTCTACCTATCGAAAAAAATAGTAAAAAAATTCTAAAAAATGTAAAATTTGGTTTGCAAGTACATATTCATATGGAGATCATGTTGAACGGTTCGGATCGACCGTTAAGATTTTGAAAACTCAAATATTGAGCCGTAGCACGGAGACCCTCTATGCTACGCGTAGCATGCTAGCCATTTCCTATATATATATATATATAGGAGGGATCCAATTACACCCTTTTTTTTGACACATCTTGACACCGTTTTTTTTTATAGGTCAATATTGCGATTTCAAAATCTAAACAGTCGATCCGAACCGTTCAACATGATCACCATATTAAAATGTGCTTGGAGATCAAATTTTACATTTTTTTGAATATTTTTACTATTTATTAAGATGGTTACAAAATCGTTATTTTTCAATGGTATGAAAACAACGATTTTGTAACCATCTTAATAAATAGTAAAAAAATTCAAAAAAATGTAAAATTTGATCTCCAAGCACATTTTATTATATCCATCTTGTTGAACGGTTTGGATCGACTATTTGGACTTTGAAAATGGTAGGTGTCAAAGTGTGTCAAAAAAAAAAATGTAATTTGATCCCTCCTCATATATATATATATATATAAGTATTTAAAAAACTAACGGTTGCACCGGTTGATCCATTAGTACGATAACCGTTGACGCAAAGCTCTATCAGATCAACGTTCGGTCCGATTATGACAAGTTTATGTAAGTTCTTTTAATTAAATTCTTCAAAATCAGATTTTTTTTTTGTAAATCTTTGAAAAAAAAATATGAAAGCCAAAGAAAGAAAGTGATTGCGCATAAAGGGAAAAAAATAATAAGTAATAACTGGCATTGCCTCCCATAGCACCTATCGGATCACGTTGGACCCACTTTCTTCCTCGCTTTATAAACAAACCAAGCTTCTCCTCCGTTCCCCTACAGTTTCTCTTCCGATCATCAATTCTATATTCACCTCTCCCTTTCAAGAATCGGTATTAGAGAGGAGAAAAAAAAATATATAATCAAAGCTGAAAGTCTCAATCAGTCACAAGTCAAATAAAAGGAAGAGTCGACGTCGCTCGAACGGTGAGTCTCTTTTCGTTCCAAGGTTTTTTTTTTTTTTTTTTTTTTTTTTGGCGTAAAACGGGGCCAGGTGGTTTGGTAAAGTCGCCCGACAGTGGGTTCGTGGGATTCTGATGGATTGTTAAAACCGTGGTAGCAACAATGTAGTATTTGCTTGCTATGGTGTGGGAGAATGAGAGGCTGGGCCCTGCTGTCCTCCCCTTCGCTCCGTCTCTGGTAGTCAGGGTTTTTATATAGGTTGCATGTAAATATTACTAATTTTTTTAATTCTTATTGAAGCTTTCTACGAGAGCTATTTTGGGGTTGCTTAAGCAAGAGAGATTTGTGGGAGGGGTTTAGGGTTTTACACAACTAAAATATAATCACGTTTCGTGATTTTATGGTTTAATGTCTGTATTTTTCCTGGTCAGCTGGATACCAATCTGGCGGGATAGTCGAGTTCATCTCTTTATTTATTTATTTATTAATAAATTAATAAATTAATTATTTTTCACTATATTTTTATAAGAATTGTATTTTAAGAAACCATAAAATTAAATTTTTTGAGATGAAACATCTTTCTGGAATTATTTAATATAGAAATTATTCAATTTGGATGGCAGTATATGTAGCTCGGTGTGTTTATGTTATTATGGTTAGTCACGTTTTGATTTCTTAAAAAAATATTGTTTTTGTTTATACTATAAGATTCTATAAAATACCAGTGGGAAATATTTTTAGATTCGGCATGCATTTAAACTAATATTTAACGACTCTTATCCGTTTTGGAAAAGGATTGTTCCTTGATTGGCCTTGCAAATCACTGCCATGCTTGAGTGTGGATCCGCTAAAGTATCGTAAAAGTTGAGTTTTGAATCTGGGCCGTCCGATCAAAATTCGAGCCAATCCAGACCAATTTGGAAATTCACGTGGCCAATTTATAACGGACATTCAAACTCAAATTTTGAGTTACTCTGGGAATCTGAATTCCATGCTTCATGTAACGGAAGTTTCTTTGAATCGATTATTACAACATTTTGATGCAATAAGTTGAACATACAATCATTCATTGTCGACCCTTTTGCCAACTGCAGTGTAGTATCACCTCGTTAGAGCAAAGAAGCAGAAAGCCTAATTTCTTGTCTCTTGTTGTTATCAGTTGATACCAAACCAGGAAATTTTTGTCGATATTTGCAACTCTTAAGCGGTAAATTTTTGTCTATTGATATTACTTCCCATCAGATCTCTGCTCTCGTGTGCTCTCAATTCTCACCTAATCCTTCAAATCCCTACTGAAACTAGCTCAGAAGCACCGGAAAAAGATGCCCAGCCAATCGATATCCTTCCGCCTTGCAACCGCGGGCCCCTATTCCCCCACTAATCATTCAATGGCCTCTCCATCCCTCTCTACCACTTTGTCTGTAAAAAGCTTCCGGAAGCATGCCGTCTCCACTCTCACTGCCACCAGCATCAGATGCCATGCATTCTCTCATCAACTGGATGCAACAGGTACCTTTGTTTCAAACAATCAAAATTTCCTTTTTTTTTAAACAATTTGTTTGAGTAGGAATCTGATTATGTATTTCTTTTTGGATTTAAGCTGAGAGAGACGAAAAAAGCAGGTTTGTGGAGGCGTCGAAGAAAGGGAATTTGGTGCCGCTGCAGCAAGCCATATTTTCGGACCATTTGACGCCGGTGCTTGCGTACAGGTGTCTCGTAAAAGAGGATGACCGTGAGGCTCCTAGCTTCCTTTTTGAGTCTGTTGAGCAGGGTTCAAAAGGCACCAATATGGTATCCATCTCAAATATATAAAATGCAAACTGAATATGTTATAACCTGTTAAAGAACTATATTGTTTATTGAGGAGGGTTCAAATGACTTGTGCCTTTCATGCCTCATCATGTCTCACATTCTTTATCTCCGCTTTCAAAGTCCAAACAGTCGATCCAATCTGATCAACATGATCTCCATATTAAAATATGCTTGGAGACCAAATTTTATATTTTTTGGAAAAATTTTACTATTCTTTATAGATAGGTACAAAATCACAGTTTTTGGATGGTCCAGAAACATTGATTTGTACCTCGGAAACCCCATTTTGATGCGGCGTGTGAGGGCACGAAGTTTGGTGGAGGATAGAAGGAAATGCACGAGTGGTCGGTTTGCATTCCGCACCCCCATCCGTGTGAAAAACATAGTAAAAAACTTTTAAAAAAAATATAAAATTCATCACCAAGTGCATTTTCATATGAAGATCATGTTGAGCGGTTTCGATCGACCGTTTGGACTTTGAAAACGGAAATATGGAGCCATTGTACGGACCGGTGTGCGCTATGCATAGTACCATAGCCTCACTCTTCTTTATTTGATTATTGTGAAGGGAGACAAACAAGCAACATTGTTGATTGATCCTTTATTTACTGGTGATGTGTATTCAGGGGCGGTACAGTGTGGTGGGAGCCCAACCAGTGGTGGAGATTGTAGCGAAAGAACACTCGGTGTCAATAGTTGACCATGAGGAGGGGCAGAGGACGGAAGAGCAGGTTGATGATCCCATGTCCATCCCTCGCAGGATCATGGACAGCTGGAAGCCTCAGCTAATAGACGACCTCCCCGATGCCTTCTGTGGTAAAAATATCACTTCCATTTCCTTCTTTCATATTTATTGTATTAGATAAGTAATTATTGGACGTGCGTGTGGGTGCATGTGGGT